>BTPG01000005.1:88134602-88192102 GCA_036245525.1 Semisulcospira habei | reverse complement strand
CTCCCTCTCTCCCTCTCTCTCTCTCTCTCTCTCTCTCTCTCTCTCTCTCTCTCTCTCTCTCTCTCTCTCTCTCTCTCTCTCTCTCTCTCTCTCTCTCTCTCTCTCTCTCTCTCTCTCTCTCTCTCTCTCTCTCTCTCTCGGTTTCAAGTGTTCAGCCTACGATACTTCACATCGCAGGCTACACCATTTGTTCATTTATTTAGACAGCTTGCGCAGCATTAATACGTGGATACACTATTAATCAAAAGCGATCTTCATTTGATAACGCTGTGTTGGACACCATTTGTGACGTTTTGATACGAGGTGCTATAACTTCAGCCGCGCTTTACTGCATTGAAACTTTATTCCCTATTCTCTCTGTTTATATATTTTTTGTATTGTGTTGCACTTCATTTGGGAAAGTTAAAATTCAACATGACCCATAATGCTCAGACACACGGAAGCCTTCAAACTGGTCACTTGAACATCTACCATCTTTTTAACAAGGTGGCCGATTTGAATGTTTTTCTAAACTCGTCTGAACCATTCCACCTGTTTGGTCTTAGTGAGACGCGACTTAACTCTGACATAAGCGATGAAGCCGTTCACATACCTAACTTTAGCATCACTCGACGTAACCCTCAGTACTTGGTCAGACTGGGCTTGCCGTTTACATCCATAACTCAGTCCAACATTTAGTAAAAAGGCGTGAGGACATAGAAACTCCGGAAGTTGAGTGCATTTGGTTGGAATTTAGGGCTCCAAAAACTAAACCCGTCTTCATCGGCTTTTGTTATCGTAACCCATCAGCCAAGTTTGAATGGTACGACGATTTCTTGCATGCAGTAGAAAAAGTTGGCCTACCTAACTGTGATGCGTTGCTACTAGGCGACTTTAACATAGATATGTTAAAGCCCCATACCGCGTGGGATTGCATCACCACACAAACCGGCTTAGAACAATTAGTTTCGGCCCCTACTAGGATCACAAAAACAACCGCAACACTCATTGATCACATTTACACCAACCGTCCCCTTAGTGTGTTCAATGTTAGTGTTCCTGACCTCAGCATCAGTGATCACTTTCCTACTGTGTGTTCCTGGTCAACAAAACTGCCAGTGCATCGTAAGAACGGGCACACAACTATAACGTACCGCTCATTTAAACAGTTTAATCAGTCTGCTTTTCTAGCAGACCTTGATCAAACACCATTTAATGTCGTTAATAACGAAACTGACCCTGAAAAGGCTCTGACTATTTGGTATCGACTCTTTACAAGAGTACTTAACAAACACGCCCCTTTACGGCAAAAGCGGGTAAAAAACCACACGTTACCGCCTTGGCTAACGCAAGGAATAATTGAAGCTATGAAATTGAGAAATGACTTAAGAAGACACAAGCTATTTAACGAATACAAAAAACAACGTAACCGTGTCAAGTCTATGGTACGCAGGGCTCAAAAGTCTCTCTTTGAACGAATGATTAAAGAAGACAGAGATACTGCCGCACTCTGGCGCGCAGTTGATCTCATCACCCGAGGTAACAGCAAGAAATCGTCAGCCATTCCTTCTAGTATTACTGCAGACATCTTTAACAAACATTTTTTGTCTGTTGCCGAGTCAATCATACCCTCAAGCGGAAAAACGTCTTACACATGCCCGGAGTCCCTGCTTAACTTCTGTAAGCAGAAGACTAAGGACAAACCCCCCTTCTCTATACCGCCTCTAGCTGTGTATGAAGTAGGAAAACTGATCGGGTCACTGAAAAACAAAAAATCATCGGGACCTGACGAGATCAGTCCTAAAATCCTGAAACTGTCCCTTCCCTATACAGTAGAATCGTTAACGTATATTTATAACTTATGCATCCAACAAAATATATTTCCATCAGAACTGAAGCAAGCCAAGGTTATCCCTTTGCCTAAATCAAAAGATCTGTCTGATGTTAATAACTATAGACCCATCTCAATATTATCCAGCCTTTCCAAACCTCTTGAAAGACACGTGCACAAACACCTTTATCAATATTTGGAGAGTCGTAGTCTATTGCACGTATTTCAGTCCGGCTTTCGCCCCAAGCATTCTTGCCACACGGCACTAACAAGACTTATTGATGCGTGGCTAGCATCCATAAATAACTCCCAAATAACTGGGTCGATCTTTATTGATTTTAAGAAAGCTTTTGACCTTGTAAATCATAACATTCTTTTGTCAAAACTTCAAGCATATCTTTGCAATGCAGGTGCTGTCTCATTGTTCACTTCATATTTAAGCGGAAGGAAGCAAAGAGTACTGTTAAATGGATCCTACTCCTCGTATGGTCACGTCAAAAGCGGCGTGCCTCAGGGCTCTGTCCTCGGGCCATTGCTGTTCTGCATATTTATCAATGACCTTCCACTACATATTAGTTGCCGCGATATTTCTTGTGACATGTTTGCTGATGACTGCACACTACACACTCCTCACAAAAATGTAGCTGCAATTAACACGCGTCTGCAGGAAAGCCTGCGCGAGGTCACCGACTGGTGTCATTCCAACTCCATGTCCCTGAATCCGTCAAAAACAGAATGCATGGTTATAACCACACGTCAAAAGCACCAGCTATGCCCGCTCTCTCTTAGTCTGTCTATAAACGGCAGCCCAATTGAGCAAGTATCACACCACCGCCTCTTGGGGATCACTATAGATGATCAGCTTAAATGGCAACTGCATATTAATAATGTGTGCAAAAGAGTTTCCAGAAGCCTGTATATGTTGTCAAAATTGAAAACAATTACTGACACAGATACGCGTCTTCTTTTCTACAATGCTCATGTCAAGTCGCACATAGACTATGCATCAACAGTGTGGGATGGTTCTAGTGATGTACATTTGAAGAGGCTGAACTCCCTACATAGGAGAGCTGCTAAGCTTATATTTCCCGATCCCGAACTCTCAACTGACGAAAAGCTTAAAACTTTAAAAATTCTCCCTCTATCCCAGCACTTTCAGTTCAATAAAGGTGTATTGATGTACAAGCTGTACAAGCAATCATGTCCACTGTACTTGAGTTCTTTTTTCTCAGAACGGACATCTGTAGCTTCTAGACATGGACAACAATTCAAAGTACCCCTGCCGCGTATTGATTTATTCAAAACCAGCTTGTCATTCTCGGGAAGTTCATTCTGGAATTCTATTCCTGCAGAAATTAGAAACGCAAAGACGCTCACCTCATATAGGGACAGCCTCTTCAAACACCTAGAATCTCTGACGTAATCAAATCATTACAGTATTGGGATAACTTACACGTGTGTTCAGATGTGTACATGTGCGTGCTTGTGTGTGTGTGTGTGTATGTATGTGTGTGTGTATGTGTGTGTATGTGTGCGAGAGAGAGAGAGAGAGAGAGAGAGAGAGAGAGAGAGAGAGAGAGAGAGAGAGTCCCTTTTTCCCATAGCCGTACCATAATATTTGAATGCCAAAGAGTACCTTTGAATACTGCATGTACTGTGTATAATGTTTTTGCCTTCATATGTGTGTGCTCGATATGTTGGGCGCGCGCTCGCGTATGTGTGTGTGTGTGTGTGTGTGTGTGTGTACTGTATGTGTGACTCTGTGTGTGTGTGTGTGTGTGCGCGTGCGTGCATGCTGTGTGTGTGTGTATGTGTGTGTGTGTGTCGGCGTGAGAGAGAGAGAGAGAGAGAGGGGGGGGGGGGAGAGATAGCACCTGCATTCATATTTGCCCTTGCTGTATGAACTTTAATGTACTTAATGATTCTTTGTTTATTGCTTTACTTTGTATTTTTACTCATTTTATACTTTTGTGCGTACGCGTATGCGGGTAGGTATGTCTGGAGTGCGTGTCCGAGAGCGTGTGTTTGTTTTTGTGCGTATGTGCCCGAGTGCGTGCGTGTGTAAGTGTGTGTGTGTGTGTGTGTGTGTGTGTGTGTGTGTGTGTGTGTGTGTGTGTGTGTGTGTGTGTGTGTGTGTGTGAGTGTTCGTGCGTGTGTGCATGCGTACTGAATTGCGGTGTACATGTGTGTGTGTGTGTGTGTGTGTGTGTGTGTGTGTGTGTGTGCGTGCGTGCATGCGCGGGTTGCGATGTGCATGCGTGCGTACCTGAGTGCGTGTGTGGGTATGTGTGTGTGTATGTGCGTGGTGCGTGCGTGCGTGAGCAAATGTAGCAGTGCATGCAGCAGTGTGTGGTATGTGTATGTTTACATGTCTATGTCACTTATGTAGTAGATGTAGCAACGGCAAGTTTGAAAACTGGTCCTGTTACCAATAACTTCTACCGTTGGAAAATAAAGGTTCATTGTTCATTGTTCATTGTTCTCTCTCTCTCTCTCTCTCTCTCTCTCTCTCTCTCTCTCTCTCTCTCTCTCTCTCTCTCTCTCTCTCTCTCTCTCTCTCTCAGATTGCACACGCGTACGCGCACGCACGCACGCATGAGCGCAAGCACGCGCACACCATGTGCGCGATTTATGCAATTTATATGTTGGAATTTTTTATTCATAATTTTTTTTAAATTCTCTTTAAAGGTTTTTTAACACATTTTCTTTCTTTTCTATCGCGCTATATTCATCAGTATTTTGTTTGCTAGCACATAATTGAATTCCTTAGAGTAGTGTGTGTGTGTGTTTGCGAGTGAACATGCGTGCGTGTGTATGTGTTTGACCTAGTTATGTTTTAGACCATTGTTTTGTTTATGAAAACGTTGATAAGTAGTTTGTATCAACGGCAAGTTTGAAAATTGGTCTTGTAACCAAATACTTCTACCGTTGTAAAATAAAAGTTCATTGTTCATTGTTCATTGTTCATTGTTCTCTCTCTCTCTCTCTCTCTCTCTCTCTCTCTCTCTCTCTCTCTCTCTCTCTCTCTCTCTCTCTCTCTCTCTCCTCTCTCTCTCTCTCTCTCTCTCTCATCTCTCTCTCTCTCTCTCTCTCTCTCTCTCTCTCTCTCTCTCTCTCTCTCTCTCTCTCTCTCTCTCTCTCTCTCTCTCTCTCTCTCTCTCTCTCTCTCTCTCTCTCTCTCTCTCTCTCTCTCTCTCTCTCTCTCTCTCTCTCTCTCTCTCTCTCTCTCTCTCTCTCTCTCTCTCTGAGCACACTGAGAACTGTTTGACTACGGAAGTCACAGTGACCTTCTGGTCTTTAGCCAGTGAATTGTCTTTTCTTGTTTTCTTTGGTGGACTCCAAGTTCTCTTGGCACGAGAGACTTAACCGTACTGTGTGTGTGTGTGTGTGTGTGTGTGTGTGTGTGTGTGTGTGTGTGTGTGTGTGTGTGTGTGTGTGTGTGTGTGTGTGTGTGTGTGTGTGTGTGTGTGTGTGTGTGTGTGTGTGTGTGTGTGATCCCATTTTGAGATCATCGTGCATTTTTGTGTATGTGATCCCATTTTGAGATCATAGAGGTTTTTTACAGTGACTTTGACCTTAACGCGAAATGACGAGAAGCGATGCCGAAAGCTTCAATTAGCGTACAATCACTTGGACTGAAAATCGGACACCTTAATATTTTTCATCTGTTTCACAAGGTCCCCGATATTCGTTTATTTTTAAATGAGCCATCGCACTTCCATCTCTTTGGTCTCACGGAATCACGTCTAATCCCAAGCATCAGTGATGCTAGCTTACTTATTCCTAACTTTTTTCTAATCCGGCGTGACCCAGGCTACCCTGGACACACTGGAATAGCTGTCTATGTACATAGCTCTATCCGTAATATGGTACGCAGACGTGAAGACCTTGAGTCCAGAGAGCTAGAGTGTGTGTTGCTGTAGGTGAAAATACCACATTCCTCTCCCATCCTTATCGCCTTTATGTACAGAAATCCATCTGCTACTGCTGACTGGTATGACGACTTTGTACAAGTGACGGATAAAGTGAACGACACCGGTAAAAATGTTCTCATTCTGGGAGACTTTAACATCGATATGCTGAAACCCAAGCCTACATGGCAATCAGCGATCACTCTTTTCGGGCTAAAGCAGATGATTAAATCTCCAACGCGAATATTGCCCTCTGCTGCCACCATCATCGACCACATTTACACAAATAACCCAACAGCAATAGCGGAAACTAATGTTTTTTCATTAGCCGTCAGTGAACACTTTCCCATCGCCTGTACATACTTTTTTCGTCCGTGTACGTGCCATCGCTGTCATCATGTGCTTCGATCAACACTCACATTGAACGTGGAACCCGTAAAAAGCGATGCAAAGACTGGTACAAAAGGCTAAAGACACTAACCTATAACTTGAAACCTTCATTGTTGTAGATATGTAACGCAAACTATAGTCGCGAAATGCAACATTCCAAGCTTTAAAAAATAAAATATAAAATTAAAAAAAAAAAAACGAAACTGTATTAGCGTATAGGAGATAGACGGAACAACCAAACGCTCAAAATCACTCAACACAGTTAGCTCCCTTGCGTCAAAAAAAAACTGTCGTCTACTTCACTAGCACCTATAGTGGAGTCATGTTTTCTTGTTTGTTCGCTACTCCTTTTTTTTTTTTTTTTTCAAGTTATTATCCACATAGCTGCTGTGGGTGTTTCATTGCTAAACTGACTTTGCTTATGAATTAAACTGAATTAAAATCATTTTGTGAATATGCATATGTTTTGTTTCGGCCGTGTGCCGCATTATAGTCTCGGTATGCAAACCCCAGCGTGGAGGGCTCGAAGCGAAGGTAAAGTTTTGTTTTGGACTGGGTACATAAATTATATTGAACAGCAATTTGCTTGATATAGTGCCGAAAACAGACAGATGTGATTACTTGACCCGATCAAAAGTTCCTCGTCGTACCAACTTATTTTGATTCAGGTCTCGAAATCACATCTGCCTGTTGCGGCACTGTATCAAGCAAAATGCTGCTCAATAAAATAATTTTTTTTATAATATGATGGTCTTGTTCTATACGTGCGTAGTTTTCAGTTCTGTTGGCTGGCGATTGGGTGCCTGATATAGGCGGAGGCAGGGGATATAACTGGTTGTCTGTCCAGCGCTGAGTAATTTGGTATGTGTGTAGCAGTCGCGGATACAGTCACGTGTGTGCTGGTCATTTTGAACCATATGGCTCTTGGTTTTAAGGTCAAAATCACTTAACTCATTCGAGACGTGCCACATCCCGATACGCGGCGTCAAGCCGCGTATCCGGATGCGGCACGTCTCGATTGTGTTAACAGCACACATATCTTTGACAGCGCCGCACAGGTTTCAGTGTTGTCTTCTAACTCCTTTCCTGCCGAGGAAGAGACAGTGCGATCCAGCTGCAAGAGGCATAGATCTTCATGAGCCCCCGCAATTGCGGGGGCTCATGAAGATCTATGTCTCTTGCGGACATCACTTTGCATCCATTTTTCTTAATCATCGTGGGCTCTTTGGCACAGAATCAATGAAGATTTCAGAAATAAAATATGCGTCCAGTGGCAGCCAAGCGGTTACTTGCCACCATAAAAGTGAACATCAAAGATATTGATATATCTGAGCATGACACTTTTATTTTAGCAAAAAAAAAATACATGTGACACAAAATCTATTTTTATTGACAACACCCCATTTTTCGCTCCTGGAAAGCAAAGGACGGCAAGTCAATATTTGTAAAAAGTGAATTTTATTTGTAATAGCATCAAAACTTCGCTTTTCACACACACATATGGACTTAGTGTCTTTTGCCTACACGGGGCAGACGTGTACCCTCCGTCTACAGTATTTACATCCGTATTATGCAGCTATACGTTCTCGTCTCAGTTACAGACTAAAAGACGTGTAAGAAATAATCCAACATTTTCCTGCGCAAAAAGGTAACACTATATATGAAATCATGATATTGCTTAAAATATTCTGCCCCAGGACCAAAATCCCCAAATTTTTAAGTTACAATTCTAGAGTAAAACAGATCGAGCATGATAGTTAAAGGGTGGGGCCAGAATAGCTTGGCGCCTATGGCGCCAAGCTATTCTGGCACCACCCTTGAACTATGCCTATGGGCGCAAAGCTATTCTGGCACCACCCTTGAACTATCATGCTCGATCCATGTCTTGCTGTGGTGTGTCGGGGCTGAATGAGTTAAGAAGCGGCAGCGATAAAGAGACGGTAAGAACGTTCTAATCAATCACCGGAAACAAAATAACGAAATAAACTTAAGCTGCCTCTAATTAAATTACATTAAAATTAAATTAAATTAATAAAATTTACTATCGAGTTGAATCAGCTAACTACCAAAATAATGTAATGAAATAATCATAGATTTAAAGGGCAGTCACTCCTATTTGTTTGCGAGCGACATAGGAGTGATTGCTCTTGAGAAGCAGAGCGTAATTTTAGCAAATTCTCTTCTGCACTTCAGTTGTTTCTCTCTTCTTTCGTACAAAACTCAGACAGAGTGCACGAGGAAAAGTAATGTCCTCAGATCAAACTGACCCATGCGATTAGATCGAATTTAAACCCCCGTACCGTGTGTTAATGTACTCCCCAGTTCGACCCATTTCGGCCAGGAGTACACTGCAACTACGTTTCTATTCAAAAGAGATGCGTACTCCCCAGATAGACCCACTCGGGGAGTACACCACAAGTACACTGACTTCTATTCAAACGAGATGCGTAGCATCTCGTTTGAATTGACTGAATGCAGGACGAAGCGATCACGTGATACGCAACTGGGTTCGTCTGCTAACAGCCGCCATTTTGTGCAGTAGAGATGGCTTAGATGCGGAGTAGCGGTCGTGAACGAGGACGGTTTTTACACAATAAAGTCGTCAACGAACTAAATAACTATAATTACAACCGCTGCATTGTTGGAGAGATCGGAGGTCACCTTGAATTTACAGTCGGCGAAACTGAGGCGATCTCCGTGACTCCAACAGAACAAGTGATTTGGGGACTGAAAATACATACTGAGTACACAGTTATGAAGGAATCCGTCCTCAGACACTAAATCATTGCACCAGTCCAAAGCGATGTTAGCCGATAGACACTAACAGCATCGTGATTTGCATATAATTATAATAAGCTCAGTTTATTCCTATTTCCCCTTAGCTCAGTAGGTATTGCACGCAGACTTAAATCACACGTAGGATTTGACTGATGCCGTCACTGACGCGGGTTCAACCCCCACCCCTTCTCACGCGGTGTTATTTGTTTATTTATAATTTATTTATTTTGTGTTTATTTTTTAGTTATTTCTTTATACATTTATCGTGTTGCTCTTGCTGTTTGTTTTAGTTTTTCTGCTCGTGGTACTGGTCTTTAGAATGGCTGGCTATCGTATTCTTTCATACGTATTTCTTTTATTTCTTAAAAATAATCATCATGAAGTCCCACTAGAAGAGCGTTTGCGTTCCATGTCTGATTTTTTTTTCCACTGGCACCTAGACATTATTTTAAGACAACAATTCAGTGTTCTCAACTTTTGCCATGCTTGTTTTTATGTATAAGGATGTTACTTTGCGAAATGAAGCGTTGGGGAAACCCCCTCTCCAATCTATCTATCTAAATCGATGCCGTAGAGCGGTAGAAGGGTTTTACAACAACTTTCTCTGTTTGTTTGTTTTTTTATAAGCGTGTCGTGCCGCAGTTTTGAAAATGTTCTAAATCATCTTTTATCTAGAACATTTTTTTGTTGTTGTTGTTAAACCTGTTTTAATTTACAATCGTGTTGTACAATCTAGGCTGCCCACGTTTACCCTGTAGTGCCTGATATCTTTTCGATTGTCTCTCTTCGCTCAACTGATTTTCCTCTCCTTCCCTTAAACGGACAGCAGATTACGGGGGGAGTGGGGGGGGGACCTCACTATTACACCCTCGGGGACATTATCTTTGTTTCTCTGGCATATCATCACATCCGAGAATTGCGCATCCAGGCACACTTTCGCCGAGTTCTAACGTCGCTATTACTGGTGTTCACTGTGTCTACTGCACAATATGGCCGACTGCAGACGACGCGCGTAACGACGCTGTGTGACGTCACTTGCATTCAATCAATAGAAGTGTACTTGTGGTATACTCCCTGAGTGGGTCTATCTTGGAAGTACACCTGCAAACGGTATGGGTCCCTTGCGCATGAAGCCATCGGTAAAGTCAACAGTTCCTGTGGCTGCATGCACATGATAGTTCACGTGTTTTAAGGTTTGTAAAAAAAAAAATTTTTTTTTGCACCAATACAAGAAGTGAGAGATTATAGTTGGTGAAAATTACTGGACAAGTAAATGGACAACATTTAGGATTATTTACAGACATAAACTGTACATTTAAAACAGCTAGCCTCAGCAGATTACATTTTGTTCGGATGCATGTAAGAGTTCTAATCAGGTATGAATCACAAAGTTTGAGAACAGGTGGCCTTTCTTTTCATAATCGGCAACAGATGCATCATTAATTTACAAGAAAATAGAATAGCATAGTCCAAAGCAATCCCACGGAAAACTATAAACATGCAAAATTGAAAAAGCTTTCCTTTTTCAAAACATTTCGTTTCGCAACTTTTTTTTCGAAATGTATGCTGGTCTGTGAGTTTGAACCCTACGGCTCACGGTCGTAAAATGCAAAATCACAGACCAATATACAGTTACATTTACAGCTGTAGAGTTTCCTTGCCATGAGCATTCGTGAAACATTTACAGCCAGTAGATATAATACTCACAAACCAGATAGGTGAGGCTAGCGCTGGCAGAATTGTCAGTACTCAAACCAAGGGGAATCACAGCGCTGGACAGACAACAGTTAGATCCCCTGCCCCCGCCTATCAGGCACCCAATCGCCAGCCCACAGAGAAATACGCAGGTATAGAATAAGACAATCATTTCCATTCCTAGGAAATGATTGTCTTATTCTATACCTGCGTATTTCTCTGTGGGCTGGCGATTGGGTGCCTGATAGGCGGGGGCAGGGGATCTAACTGTTGTCTGTCCAGCGCTGTGATTCCCCTTGGTTTGAGTACAGTAGATATAAGCTGTATTTCTACACCTTGGCTGCCACAGACGATACCGTTCGGCGGAAATGACGCGTTAATACGCGTCATTTCCGCTGAACGGTATCGTCAGTAGCAGTAAAGAGGGGAACCCGCCCATCACAAGGCTCAAAAGAAGCAGCGGGACCGTGATAGCTCGAGCACAAGTCAGCTTTGCTTGGCGTCTATGAAGACACCAAAACTAATTAGACACTATTCAAGAACCCTCAGGGTCGATCCGTCTCCCTCAGTCGCAAGGTGTATCCATCTCCCATGCCTTACGCCAGAAGTGACTGCCAGAGCTACATTTATAGTCATTTGGGGTGGGCTAGCTTCCAGTGCTTGCTCTGAGGCGTTCTTTCGTTGACATGAAACAGGGAAAAGTCTTCGATATTCCACAGGACGATGTGACTGTGACCGCCTGTTGCTAGTCAGTCGTCAACACCCCTCAGCAGGCCCACCTCGTCACTCGGTAACTGCGGCATAATGAAACAAAAAGGTCAGCATAAGGTAGACCAATAAAGGCAAACGCGTTTAAAACATTCTGGACCGAAATCCCCCAAATTTTGAAATTGCCTACTGAAGGACTGTATCACAATTCTAGAGACAGATTGAGCATGATAGTTCAAAGGTGGTGCCAGAATAGATTGGTGCCTATGGGCGCCAAGCTATTCTGGCACCACCCTTGAACTATCATGCTCGATTCATGTCCTGCTGTGGTGTGTCGGGACTGAATGAGTTAACACATTCGAACAAGATACGCGGCGAACGGCCACGTATCCGGATGCGGCACCTCTCAAGCACGTTAATGTGGTGCAAAATGTGAAGTTGCAGTTACGGGGGCTCCCGAGATCCACGTCTCTAGCTCACAGGCGCGGGATGATCGTTGCGTCATTGCTCCTAACGCGGCTATTAGTAATACTACTAGAATCAACGATCATCCCGCGCCTATGCTCTTGCTGTTTCTTTATCGTCTATCCATGGTCTTTGGATGAATGGGGCTATCGGACGTTCAATTAAAAAATATTCAAAACGCAACATTTTCTACCACTGGCGGTTGAAGGGGTTAAAGAAGCGTGTCGTAAAATCGATTTTAACCATTTTGCTGTCGGGTTAAAGGAGGTGTCTTAAGATCAATTTTCGTCGGTTGGGTATCGGTAGCGGTTTTTGTCGTGTTGATTCCTGCAGGAATCAACACGACAAAAACCGTTACCGACAGCCCGCCAAAAACTTAGGGTTGAAATTTTCATAATAATAATAATAATAATAATAATAATAATAATAATAATAATAATAATAATAATAATAATAATAATAATAATAATGAGTACTTGTACAGTGCCTCATCTCGGAAATCAGAGCTTTAGGCGCTTAACAAAAGCTAATTGTACAGAAATAACTAATTACAAAAACGCAATTTAATACAACGCACTCCATAAACAATCTATAAAGTCACCATTCAAAAATGCATATCATTCATTCAAGTGAGGTGCTACGCTTAAGGACTCATACACGCACTCACGCACGCGCACACACACACACTACTACTACTACTACCACTACTACTACTACTACTATTACTACTACTACTACTACTACTACTACTACTACTACTAGAAATAGAGATGATTTTTAAACTTTATTTGTGGGTGGAGTCAATGACGAAAGAGAAAACAAACCTGTCGTACCAAATCACACACTATGTTTGTGATAATAAAATAAATATGAAAAAAGAATTAGTTGTATCCCTTGTTCTGACAAATACCCTCGTGTTTAAAGCTCCACCTTTCCGTATCCGTTTTCGCGGTAGTAGTAGTTGCTTCTCCGCCTGTTTCGCCGCCAGAAGATGAGTCCAATCACCATGAAGAGCACGCCGATTGCGCTGGCCACCATCAAAGCCACCATCATATTTTCGTCACTCTCGCTGGTAGGGGCGCTGAATGCGTGCTAGAGGAGAAAATAACAAGAGTGGTACTCGAGTTTTGACGGGATACAAGAGAGAGATTTCCCTATAACGAACGAAAAGGGAGGTAACGGCGGATAACTAGCATCCACTGTAATCATAAACAACACTCCAAACATCTTCAAGAGACATAAATCCTCATGAGCCCGCTCCGGGCTCATGAGGATCTATGCCTTTTGGAGATGTTTGGAGTCTTGCCTATGCTTATGGCACACGCTGGTTATCCGACGTGACAATGTTCTCGTTCGTTGTTGGGAATCGTCCGGCGTAAACCTAACCTCACTATTGACGGCAGCTGACAGCAAGAGACTGCAGCAAGACCCATACTGGATTATTTTTTTAATGTATTTCTTTTCTTTATCTTTTTTGTTTTGTTTTTTGCTAGCTTGTTGTTTGTTTGTTGTATTGATGGTTTGTTCGTTCTTCGTTTTTAATCGATTGTTTTCTGCGTTCGCTCGTTCGTTCATTGATTAACTCATTCAGCCCCGACACTCCACAGCAAGACATGGATCGAGCATGATAGTTCAAGGGTGGTACAAGAATAGCTTGGCGCCCATGGGTGCCAAGCTATTCTGGCGCTACCCTTGAACTATCCTGCTCGATCTGCATCTAGAATTGTGATACAGTCCTTCATAGGGCAACTTCAAAATTTGGGGATTTCGGTCCTGGGGTAGAATGTGTTAAATAGTTGTTCAGTTTATTAGTTAGTTCGTTCCTAACTACCTATTTGCGTCTGCTCGTTCGTTGTTCGTGCGCTGATTTGTTTTATATGTTTCTGTTGTGTGTTGTTTTTTGTGTGCATTTTTCCTTGCTTGCTTGCTTCCTTGCTTCCTTGTTGGGGTGGGTGGGGGGGTGGGGGGGTTGGAGCGGGGGATCAATAATAGTGGAGTAAATATGCATAATAAACATAAATATGGCAAAGAAACGTACATGACTGCCGTCGTCCTGCGATTTCCACTCATACCAGAACTCCGTGGATGATTCTGGCCAATCCGTGGTCGACATTCCGAACCACGAATCGGGGTCCTTACTTTCACCTTCACCTTGACCCAATTTGCCGCACTGGTCGTCAAGGTTACAGTTCTGGATCATGTCGTTTACGTTCTCCATGAACCACTGCCAGTGATCGAACCTACAGGAAAGAAACGACTCTGATCATGTGATTTTTTAACTGTCTCCGCCAGCAGCTAGAAATTCTGCCCTAGTCTGACGAAAGACAGAAGTCCATTTTGGGGAAAAGCGAGATTTTCATTGTACTACAATGAAAATCTTGCACTTCACAAAACTGGACGTACTGTCTTTTACCAAATAAGGCCAGAGTTAGGTCCATATAGCCAACAACTTCGTCTCCCTGAAGGACACAGACATAATGAAGCCAGTAGGAGGCACCCCAGTAGCAACAGGTCTTCGGGCCCATGACAGCCGCAGTGTGCCCGCGCACGGTCGGGCGGGCCCACTGCGGCCGTCGTGGGCCCGAGGACCATTGCTTACTGGGAAGACAGAAACTGCGTACCTTGACAGTCAAGATGTAATTTTGAACTCCTAGACTATATAGATGTCTACACGAATCATGCTCATTTGAACAGTAACATACGTGCACGTGATACCTTTTTCTGCTTCGTGTATCCCTGCTTGGCGCTAAACCCAACTAACTAACTAACTAACTAACTGCTTTGACTGTGCTAAGCTGCTGACGAAACCGTTCCGCCGAGCTGTATCGTCAGTAGCAGTTAAGGGGTGAATTCAATTGTTTGAAAAAATAAAATGATAAAAATGCAGTAATCACAACAGACTCACTTTTCCATGGTTTCCCTCGGTTCGAAGAAAGACTCGCATGCACTGTCCGCACACAGGTAGGTCTTTGCCATCTGACGAGCACAATTTTATTTTAAAAAATCCACAAAAAAATCTAGTTAATGCCATTGAGACCATGGATGTTATGGCCAGGGGTTATTGAGTAACCCTGTGGGTGTCGGCAGCGACTTTGGTCGAGGTGATTCCTGTAGGAATCACCTCGACCAAAATTGCTACTGACACCCACAGGGTTAATCATATTTTACTGTTTACAGTAGCGAAGCCTGCATGCGCAAGAGGCTTAACTGTCTGAGTGCATTAGGCATTAGGTACGGTCAAATGTAAAATACACATTTCAGCTGACACAAATTTTGTAAAGAAATGCGGTACTTACTCTATATCCATCGCCGTCACAAAGATTGGACATCGTCTGGGGAAAGAAAAGAGAAGTAAGAGATTATTTTTAAAATGTTCTCTTATTTTTCATTGTAGTGTCCACAAGTGTAAACTACACATTTGTGTTAATTTTGCATCTATGCCCGTGAGCCCTAAAAGTTGAAATTTTAAATGTTGTCCTTTTAAGACAGATCGACCATGAGAGTAAAAGGAAGAGCCACAGTGTATTAGCGTGTCTATGCGTGTCTATTCTGGCACCATCACTGATTTATCGTGGCCAATCCGCCTTCTGTGCAGTCGCCAGTGTGTCAGGGCTGAATGGCTTGACAAACAACAATCACAAATATATGGCGTAGAACACTCACGTTCTTGTCTTAAAGCGTCACTGTTACACAACAGACACTTTTCAGAAGTAGGTCAAATTGCGCGTATTTTGACCGCCGAAACAGTGTATTATAAGCCCGGGCAAACATGCGATTTCGCATGTTTGTCCGAGTTTTTAATCCACTGTTTTCGTCGAATTTTGATCTACTTCTGATTTCCGGAAATCGTCTATGCCGCCCCAGGAAGGCAAAAGACGGTAAGTCTATTTCTGTATGAAAAGCGAGGTTTTGATTGTAATACATTAAAATCTTGCTTTTCATAAAAATGGGCAGAAATGTACCTTTCCTCGTCTAGTACATTTAATATTATATTAGCAAACAACCATGATCATCTACCGTACAATACCCACATTCTTGTCGTCCGACATGTTTTTGGACAAGAAGTCTGCGTATGTCACGTGCAGGGCCGCCAGGGCGTGACCAAAACACCTCTTCTCGTTGCGTGACTCGGGCTCACCGTCAGGGAACAGGTTGTAGAGGAAATCCGCCGCGTCCACAACAAACGTGTAGTGCTAGGGGAAAAAAGCTTGCCAGTTATGATAATGTTCTGCGAAGGAATATATTTTTAAAACTGATGTGAACTATGCAATAATACGCTCTTGTTGATATCAAATGCTATAAAGTTACGTAAAATTAATTGCATTCTCTGCTTTGTAGTTACATCCCAATGCTCAAAAGGCCATCGGTAGCTTCAGTGTGTTTTTATATATTTTGTCTTTTTTCAAAGAAGTCCACAATCACGGACCAATACCTATTTATTTATCCATCCATCCATCCATCCATCCATCCATCCATCCATCCATCCATCCATCCAATCAATCCCTCCCTCCCTCTCTCCCTCCATCCACCCATCCATCCATCCATCCATTCATCCATCATAATCTAGAAGTCTCTCCGGCATTGTCATAACCCGGCAGCGTCACCTTGTCGTTACAGCTTGCTCGCTGCTCCAGCACGTCCAACACGCAACCCCACATGTCCTCGTCCATGAAGGGTCCGCGGTAAAACCCAGCAGCTCTCTCCGTCAGCATCGGCAGCATGTCTCCCAGGCACCACTCACCTCGCTTACACTCACGCTATGGGGACAGAGTACACAAGAGTCATAATAAGACTGTGGATAGATCTGACGAAACTTAACCCACGTGCGCATGTTGCCAGTGTAAGTACCGGTGTTTACGTGCACCGGGGGCTTAAGAATTCACACAAGAAAATGCCAATTAAGGGCATCACCGTCTTGGAAAGTACGGGTGACCACTCCTTCGCCGACAAAGTGTTCGTCCGCGATTTTCAAGATGAAACACCAGACGAGTAGAAATGAGACAAAATGAGAGAGAGAGAGAGAGAGAGAGAGAGAGAGAGAGAGAGAGAGGGAGGGAGGGGGAGAGAGAGAGAGAGAGAGAGAGAGAGAGAGAGAGAGAGAGAGAGAGAGAGAGAGATGATGATGATGATGATGATGAAACTTTATTTATCAACGGTACAAAGTTTTGACAGAAACAAATCGTCATTTTACAAACTTGCCGTTGCTAACATCTACAACATAAAATAGATTAAAAGATAATAATAATTTTAAAAAGAGAGAGAGAGAGAGAGAGTTAGTTAGTTAGTTAGTTGTTTGGGTTTAACGCCGAGCAGGCGACTAAGGCCATCTCACGGCGGAAAGAGAGAGAGAGAGAGAGAGAGAGAGAGAGAGAGAGAGAGAGAGAGAGAGAGAGAGAGAGAGAGAGAGAGAGAGAGAGAGAGAGAGAGAGAGAGCGAGAGAGAAATGAAATGAAATGAAACTTTATTTCTCAACGGATAAAGTAATTAGCACATTGCCATTTTTCATACTTGCCGTTGCTACTCTACAAACACAGGGTAATAATTGTAATACTAATAGTACCAAATTACACAAAGGAAAGATTAGGAGACATTAAACATGTAGAGACATTAAATAAATTCATTCTTCATTCGGTCATACATTTTTTAAAAAATACACGCAACGCGCGCAAACACATAAACACGCGCGCACGCACACACAGACACGTGCTAATGATAACCTATATACTAAACAAATCATTCGAATCATAGTGAAAATTCACTTACGACAGCAAAAAATATTTAGATTATAATAGAAACATGAATTATGTAATTAGGCGATTATTACTAGTATGGACAAACCATACGGCAGCATGCACTGATTACGATAAGCACATGTTCGATACGGATACTTGTGGTAGATTATCTATCAGCAGACAAGTACTTGAGGAGGCATTCCTTGAAAGAGGAGAGGGAGCTAGCGTGTGTAATACATGTGGGCAGTTTGTTCCAGAAAGATGCGCATGAGAAACATACACTGAGCTGATACACTCAGAGAGAGAGAGAGAGAGAGAGAGAGAGAGAGAGAGAGAGAGAGAGAGAGAGAGAGAGAGAGAGAAAGAGATGATGGTGATGATGATGATGATGATGAAACGTTTTTATTCAGGATAAAAAGTTTTAGGCATAGCAATGCCTATCTTCCAAACTGTCCTGCTACTCTATACATATAAAAATACATCAGACGATACAGCAAAAGATAAAACATATATAAGTAAAAAGACCCATCCCCCACCCCACCCCACCCCCACCGCCACCATCAGAAAAAAATAATAATAAAATAAAATACAAAAAGAATTAAAACAATATATATACTGGTATGAACCTGACATGTTATTGCAGACAGTCGAACTATTACATAATCTGCAGCAATCTGCTGTGCTGGAGCAACATACTAAGCAGAAATCTAGAACATTCACAGCAGATATTTATGGACGCGATCTCTGAAGATAGATAACTTTGAAATAGACTTTAAATGAGAGGCCAAGTTATACCATGACTTAGCACCGGAAAATGATATGCTTGATTTGAAGATGTCGATTCTCGGTTTTGGGAGATGGAGTAAGCTGTTCCTCGTGTTCTCTCTATTCGTGTGGGAAAACAGCTCACGGAGATAGGGATGGGCGGCATCGTTTAGAATTTTTTGCACAAGTAAGCATCTATTAAGTTCCAATTGTTTACTAAGTGGTCGGATATTAAGGGCCTTCAGTCTTTCATCAGTAGGGGACGAACCAGGAAGAATAAGCTTAATACTTCGCCGGTAAAGGGGATTCATCATCATCATCATCAGTCCCTTGCCCGAACTGGGCGTTGGGGGGACTGAAAGGCAGCAGCAACAGACAGTGCTCTCCACTGAGTTCTATTTTGGGCGGTGGCAAGCAAGTCTGACATCTCGAGTTCGGTCCATTCTTTTATGTTTGCGACCCAACTCTTTCTCTGACGACCTCGCCGACGACTTCCTTCGAGAGTGCCTTGGAGGATAGTCTTGGACAAGGTGTTGTGTCGGGTCACGTGGCCAAACCAAGCAAGCTTGCGCCGTTTCACGATTGCCAGAAGGGGTTCATGTGGGCCCACCAGCGAAGTGACGATGCTCCGTACATATTCGTTGGTCTTGTGCTCGCGGTACGAGATGCGGAGCAACTTCCTCAGGCACTTGTTCTCAAAGGCCTGGATTTTCTTTTCTGAGTCTGCAAGCAGTGTCCAAGTCTCACAGCCGTAGAGTAGAATAGACACTATGAGGGACTTGTAAAGCCTGTACTTGATGGTGAAGCTGATGGAGTTACTTCGCCATATCCTGTCCAGCCTGGCCATTGCGGATGTTGCTGTACCTATCCTGATACGGATTTCTGCTATGCAACTACCGTCTTTGGACAGGGTGGCTCCCAAGTACTTGAAGCTATTGACCTCTTCTAGCTTTTGGCCATTCATGTGAATGTTGCTGCTGCTGTCGCTTGTGGTGTTGATCATCACTTTGCTTTCATCCGTACTGATCTCCATGCCATAAGACCCTGCGCTACTTGAAAGTTTGTCTGTCAGGTTTTGGAGCTCACTATTGCTGCCTGCCATGAGGTCAATGTCGTCTGCGAATCGAAGATTGCACAGGGATCTGCCACCAATAGAGATTGAAGTATGGTGGTCGTGGAGGGTTTCCTGCATGATCTTCTCCAGGAATATGTTGAAAAGGACAGGAGAGAGCAGGCATCCTTGACGGACACCGATCGTCGTCCTGAAGAACTCGCCTGACTGATTGTTAAGTAGAACCGCGCTGCAGGCGTTCTTGTAAAGCACTTCTATCATTTGGATCAGTCCCTCCTCTATGTTGAACGATCTCATGACTTGCCAGAGTCCGTCGTGCCAGACGCGATCAAATGCTTTCCTGAAATCAATGAAGTTGTGGTAGAGTTCGCGCTGATGCTGCAGATGTTTCTCGATCAGGACGCGGCAGTTGAAAATCTGCTCTACAGTGCTTCTTCCAACTCTGAAGCCAGCCTGTTCTTCTGCCAGCAGTTCCTCGGCGAAAGTTTTGAGGCGGTTGAGAATGATTCTAAGCATTACTTTGCTAGGGTGACTTATCAGACTGATAGTTCTGTAGTTCTGGCACTGTTTCAGGTTTCCTTTCTTGGGGAGCGGGATCACTAGAGACTGTGTCCATTCTACTGGCCATTTCTTTTGCTCCCAGATCTTTTGACAGAGTGTAGTGAGGATTAATGTTTTTCAAATGAATGTCTCCACAGCCGTCCCAGATATTGGAAGCATAATTACAATGTGTCTTGATGTGTGCGTTAAAGAATAGTTTTCGAGCATCAATGTCAACTATACGACTTAATTTGGATAATAAAAAGAGATTCTTCGAAATAGTTTTACAGGCAGTTTCTATGTGAGGCTCCCAGCTGAACTGTTCGTCGACTGTCACTCCTAACAAACGATGTTTTGACACTTGTTCTATGGGCTGAGAGTGAAGGGACAGCTCAAGGGGTTGCAAACCACGTTGATACTTTTGGCGTGCCGTCACTAACATACTTTTCGTTTTAGGAATACTAATAATCATATGATTTTCTTCACACCAAGTTGACACTTCATCTAAACTATGTTGGAGGACAGCGCTCACGGTTGAAACATTTTTATCAGATACATGTAATGATGTACCATCAGCAAATAGTTCACAGTTTGTGTCGGGGTGTGATATTGACAGTGGAAGGTCATTTATAAAGATGTTGAATAATAACGTTCCTAGGGTGGATCCCTGAGGAACACCATGGGTCACAAGTCCTTCCGCTGAGTATTTAGCATTCAAGAACACTTTCTGCTTTCTGTCTAAGAGATAGGACGAGAGAAAAGCGACTACATTTGAATCAATGTGATATAAAGGTAACTTCTTTAGTAAGATTGAGTGGTTAATGAGATCGAAGGCTTTTTTTAAGATCTAGAAATACTACACCTGAAAGTTTGGACTCATTTATGGCAGTAAGCCATTTGTGGGTTATGAGAGTTAAGGCTGTCTGACACGAATGTTTAGGCCGAAAAGCTGATTGTGCTGTACTAATAAGGTGGTTTTCCTCCAGGAATTGAAGTAAATGATTATGTATATACTTTTCAAGTGGTTTGGACACTGATGATAAGATTGAAATAGGTCTGTACTCACTTGGGTCGCTCAGATCTTTGCTTTTTGGTAGAGAAGTAACTTTTTCTATTTTCAATTCATCGGGAAACATACTCTTTAGAATCGAAAGGTTATATATAAAGGTTAATGATTCAACAATATAAGGGAGCGCAATTTTCAGGATTTTACTGCTAATGCCGTCAACACCACAAGATGTTTACTTTTCATGTTGGTTATAGATTTTCCTATATCAAGGTCGGTCATTAGGGGAACTGAGAAAGTATTGCCAGCGTTTATCTGACTGTGCTGTTTCAATTGTTCTGAACATACGTATTCACCTGGCTCACTGGTGTTCGTCTGTGGCAGGGTTTTAGCAATGTTAAGAAAGTGTTCATTAAATACATCAGCTGTAAGGTGCGGGGGGGGACACTCGTTGATTTGCTAGATTGTCCTTTAGTAAATGTGTTAATCACCTGCCACACGCTGCGTATGTCTTTGCCGCCCGCAATAATCTTTTCAGCATACTGCCTCTGTGCTTTACGTACTAATGATTTAACTATGTTTCGCTGTTTTTTGAACTCGTCAAATTTCTTTTGTTGTTTCAATAGATCTCTTAGTTCCATCGCAGTTTTAATCTCATCCGTCAGCCACTCAGGCACAGTGGGGTGTTTAACACGCTTAGTGCGCCTCGGGGCATGTCTGTCAAGAACACCGAGGAACAACTTGTACCAGTGGGACAGCGCTACATTGGGATCGTTATAGTTATACACATCGGAAAATGGTCATGCAAAAAAACATCTTGGTTAAATTTTTTGAATGATCTGTAGAGGATGGTTATATGCTCCTTATGAGGTTTCTTTGGCAACTTCGCAGATAATGAAAACCAAATAGGAAAATGATCACTGATAGAGATGGTGGGTATATAGACATTGCAAAGGGCACTGTCGTTGGTTGTATAAACATGGTCAATTAATGTGGATGAAGTAGCAGTGACCCTGGTGGGTGACTGAACTACTTGTGTAATGTCTAAGAACGTTATCATGGATTTCCATGACGTGTTGCCGGGTTTCAATAAATCAACATTAAAATCACCGAGTATATATATGTATATCACCCTTGGAGTTTTGTACTTTGTCAACCATTACAACAAAATCATCTTTCCAGGACACTGTAGCTGCGGGGTTTCTGTAAATAAAACATACGAAGGTCGGGGTTGACTTGGCGGTTGCTTTTATCTCAAGCCACAGGCTTTCCACATGGGTGGATTCCAGGTCACATCGTCGTGTTACGTTGTTAGCAATAGTATTGTGAACATAAGCACAAATGCCAGTATGACCAGGCGCTGAAGCATCTCGCCTATGAATGAAGAAATTGTGTATGGTGATAGCTTGGTTACTTATATTCTCTGTCAACCTACTTTCTGTAAAGCCAAATATATGATATGGGGAGGGTTGGTTGAGTAGTACTGTAACGTCTGATAATTTACTGCAAAGGTGATATACATTGAGGTGGCCTATTCTAAGCAAATGATCGCTGACACTAGTAAACATGTCAGGTAACTTCGCAACCAAATACTAGTTTCAAATATACTAACAAACTAAATGACAGTTTAAACAACAATAACAAAGTGTCACTATGTGGCATGCAGATCAGTGGTCAAAACACAGCACTGAAACATGCGCGAAAGAAAAAAAAGGAAGAAAAAGACAGCGGATCGTAGATGTAAATGCAAAAAGTCTGCAGATAATATAGGTCTCTGCGTGTGCAACGTACCGTTGCTAAAAACAAAACGCGATGAAGCGCACCAGAGTAATCTTATTCTATTTGCTACCGCCACAGTCAGTGATAAGAATCACTTTAATAGCGACTAAGTTGTGCACTCCTGTTCAATACACAGGCTAACACAGTTTGTAAAGTCACAGAGCGCTGCAATTGTCATAATTATACGCGCATTCCGATGAGTATTGCACGCGGGTGTGTCTATCCACACTGACCACTAAGCCAGTCATCACACACTGATCAGTCATCATTGGTCAAGTGCTAATCCTGAACCTCTTAGTAACAGGATTATGTTGTGTGATTGAGAGAGAGAGAGAGAGAGAGAGAGAGAGAGAGAGAGAGAGAGAGAGAGAGAGAGAGAGAGAGAGAGAGAGAGAGAGAGACAGAGACAGAGAGAGACAGAGAGAGACAGAGAGAGACAGAGAGAGAGAGAGAGATGATGATGATGATGATAAAACGTTTTATTGACAGGATACAGTTTTAGGCGAAACGCCTCTCTTACAAACTGTCCTGTTAGAAAAGAAACATTAATAGCAAAGAGTAAGAGAAACACAATAAATCGAAACATAAAGAAATAAACTGAAATGAAAAAGAAAAAAAAAGTAATGCAAATAATGCGCACACATATCAATAACAGTGAATATATATATATATATATATATATATATATATATATATATATATATATATATATATATATATATATATATATATATATATATATATATATAGATCTTTTGAGCCTTCCACTGAACACCTACTACATAAAGTAATAGGGACTACCCCCAGGCGCCCCGCAACCCGCTGGAGAATATCCAGTCCTCCCCACGAGAGGGGAGGCTAGTGCATGAATATTCCCAAACAGATCTTGGACCTGCTGGATAGATTTAAGATTTTGCCGCCTACGACCGGTTTCGACCCAAGGTGGGTCTCATCAGGTAGGCATACGGCGTAACCTGAAATTGCAAACACAACGCATATACTAGAAGCCGCCTCCAGAATTTGACTGGTAGCAACCACTAGTCCAGCGTGGATTGCATCCCTAAAGCTTTATGGGGTGTTGCAGTGGAAGAAGACTGACTAATTTTGAAAAGGCAACACCTAGGCAATTTTGTGGTACAATTATTCATTACTTATAACAAAGGCGTTGACACCCTATTACTTTATGTAGTAGGTGTTCAGTGGAAGGCTCAAAAGATCTAATAAGCGATGCAGTCACAAAAGGACAGCTGATGTCCTGATGACACAATGCAAGCTTACCAGCCTGGATTTCCATGGCATTAGCACAGCATTCTCAGAATTTATTGAAAAATTATGTCCTTTGGAGCTACTCTGATTTGAGTGCATTTTTTGGCTTGGGCGACGCCTTTGTTATAAGTAATGAATATATATATATATATATATATATATATATATATATATATATATATATATATATATATATATATATATATATATATATATATATATATATATATAATATATATATATATATATATATATATATATATATATATATATATATATATATATATATATATATATATATAAGTATAGTCCGTTCAGGTAGTAAGATACAGTAACAAGATGTTATATAAACGAGTTTTGAAGGTTCTAGAGTTAGAAATTGATTTAATTTGGGGTGGTAGTTCGTTCCAGGCTTTGGCACCTGAGAACGAAAGGCTGGTTTTATATATATCGAGCCTGGCCCATGGTAGCTGTAACAAACTGTTCCTCGTGTTTTGTCTTTGACTATCCCAAAATAACATACGAAGGTAAGATGGGGTTTTATGGTGAAGAATTTTATGCATAAGTATGCATCGATTAAATGTGAACTGTTTGTTTAGGTGTAGCAGTCGGATAGTTCTAAACTTTTCGTCGGTGGGAGAGGGACCAGGCACAGTTAACTTTACCCCTCGACGATACAATGAGTTAAGTTTTTTTTAAATGTACCTCACTGCATTCATCCCAGATAGTGGAGCAGTAATCACAGTGTGTCTTAATGTGGGCATGGAGAAAGAGTCTTCTAGTGTCAGTGTTAACTATTTGACTTAGTTTTGATAGCAGGAATAGATTTTTATATATTGTTTTGCATGTGGTTTTGATAATTATGTGGTTTCCAGCTGAGCGGGTTATCTACTGTGACTCCAAGCAAACGATGTTTTATAACTTGATCCAGGGGCTCAGAGTTCATGTATAATGTTAAGGGCAGGAGACCACGTTGATGTTTTTGGCGTGAAGTAATCAACATACTCTTTGTCTTTTGGACACTAATTATCATATGATTATGTTGGCACCAGCTTGAAACCTCAACAAGACTTTGCTGGAGAACTTCGTTTATTTTTGGCAATTCGCTGTTTGATGTATGTATGGTAGTGTCATCAGCAAATAAGTCACATGTTGCATCGGGATGTGACATAGAGAATGGTAAATCATTGATAAATATGTTGAACAACAATGGGCCCAAAATTGACCCCTGAGGAACACCACACGTTACTAAACCTTCACTCGAGTAATTACCATTAAGCAAAACTTTCTGCCTTCTGTCACTTAGATAGGATGATATCAGATGTACGGTATTGGAATCGATGTGATACATCGGTAGTTTTTTTAATAAGATAGAGTGGTTGACTAAATCAAAAGCTTTTTTAAGGTCAAGAAAAACTGCACCTGATAACTGAGAATTATTAATGGCTGTAAGCCATTTATCAATGATATGTATAAGGGCAGTTTGGCAAGAGTGTTGCGGGCGAAACCCAGACTGCATTTTACTGAGTAGACAGTTCTGTTCTAGAAAATTTTGCAGATGTGTATGGATATGTTTTTCAATAGGTTTTGAGATGACTGGTAGAATGGAGATAGGTCTATAATCATTCAATGAGTTTAAGTTTTTGCTTTTGGGAAGGGGAATGACCTTAGCTGTTTTTAACTCATCAGGGAAAATATTTTTTTGAATAGAAAGATTGTAAATGAACGTTAGAGACTCAGCTATGTAGGGCAGAGCTATTTTAAGAATTTCGCAACTGATGCCATCTGAACCACATGACCTCTTTTTCATATTAGATATATATTTACCCAGCTCAAAAACAGTCATTGGGGGAGTGAAAAAACACAACCAGCAGTACTGTTACTGTGAAATCGTAGTTGCTCAGAACATTGGTATTTCGCAGGATCATTTGTATTAGTGCGCGCTAAAGTCTCAGCTATGCTAAGAAAGTGGGTATTGAAGGTATCTGCAGTGAGCTCAGGTGCAATGTTCATGTCTCTGTGATTGTGACCTTTAGTAAAGATGTTGATAACTTGCCAAACAGAGCGCAGGTCCTTGCCGTCTGCAATGATCTGTTCGGCATGTTGTCTTTGAGCTTTTCGGACTAAAGATTTGACAAAATTTCTTTGTTTTTTATAGTCAACAAATTTCTTTTCTTTCTTAAGTGTATCTCTGAGTTGCATGGCTGCTTTTATTTCTCCAGTTAGCCATTCAGAGAGAGAGAGAGAGAGAGAGAGAGAGAGAGAGAGAGAGAGAGAGAGAGAGAGAGAGAGAGAGAGATTGTATTGATGCTTTTCAGGCATCAGCTCATAAAGCGACATTTTCAAATATGTGTGCATGGTTTGAATCCAGCTCTGTTAATGAATGTATTATATTTTCTGCTCGAAAAAGAAAAGTTTGTGTTTGAGAGTTTATATAGATCGCCTAACCCATTTAACCCCACGGAGGTGTTGACTAACGACCACGTACCAGATGCAAGGGATAGTTCGACCATAATCGATTGGGGCGGTCCGTGGCGCAGTGGTTAAGACGCCTGCCACCAATGCTAAAGGTGCGAGGTTCGATTACGGGTTCCGGCGTCGGATTTTTCTCCTCTAGTAAGTGTCACCGTTAATTCGGGCGGACCGTCGGGGGTTCTTTCTCCGGGTACTCCGGCTCTTCCTCCCCCTCCACTTTGGTATCAGCTTCAGCCCACTTAATCAAATTTCAAATAGAAACGATGTTGAATTTCCAAAAACTTCAGTAGCTCGCTTGAGCTTGCCCTTAGAACCACGTGAATGTTCTGTGTTTATGTACAGTGTGTGAGTGAATGCGCGTGATTCACGTGAGCGTGCTTGTTGGGTTAAGTTCGCGGCGGCGCTTTGAGCCGATTTTCAATTGGGATAAAGCGCCTATTTAATGCGCTTATTATTATTATTATTATAATTCAAAGATAGTGCCAGAGTAGCTTGGCGCCTGAAGGCGCCAAGCTACTCTGGCACTATCTTTGAATTATCATAGTCAATTCATTATCATAGTCAATTCATTATCATAGTCAATTCATTATCATAGTCAATTCATTATCATAGTCAATTCATTTCCTGATGGAGTGCGTCGGGACTAAATAAGATAAGCAACACCCCAAATTCGCCTAAGACAGATCGCTCTTTTTTTGGTCGCTGTCTGGAGGCACTTGGTGACGGCGACAATTTTATTCAGTATGCTGTCAGTCGAGACGCGCAGTACACGTTGATCAGTCGAGACGTGCTGCACAGGCGTTACATTTCAAAACACGAAGCATAAAAAGAATATGATATTAGCGTTCCATGTTGCATACAAACGGATACGGGGCAATGAAGGTAGCGTTCGAAACATACTCCATGACAATGACAGCGGCATGTTTCAAACGCATTCTTCGTTTGCCGCGGATCCGTACGCAGCACATCTCCATCGTTTTAGACGGCATTATGAAGCGGGTGCTTGTAGAAAAGATAGTTAAATTTGCCAAATTTAGCACATTCTGCCGCAGGACCGAAATCCCTAAATTTTGAAGTTGCCTTCTAAAGACTGTATTACAATTCTAGAGACAGATAGAGCATAATAGTTCAAGGGTGGTGCCAGAATAGCTTGGCGCTTATGGGCGCCAAGCTATTCTGGCACCACCCTTAAACTATCACGCTCGGTCCACGACTTGCTGTGGTGTGTCAGGGCTGAATGAATTAAGACAAATTTGATGCATACCTTCAGTCTGTTGATGATACTCATATCGAAAATGGCACCAGCAAGCCCCTTAGTGGTGAGGTCGTACTCGAAGTATTCCTCCACCAGGTCGTCAAAAATGCAGTAGTAGGTCAGGTCCACCTCCACATTACAGTTGGCCTGCCCATTGCGGGAAAACGGCTCCGCCGTGGAGGTTGACTCGTCTTCCTAGGAAGCAACAGAGTAAAGGTACAACCGGCGTATATATATTTAAAAACAAGAAAGGCAAAGCCCTTATGGCTCACGTGTATGACCCGATCCACACATGTCTGACAATAAGTAAAGGGATGGCTTCTACACTAACAAAATCCATGTTTTCTCAAAATTTAATCAGTTTTCACACATCTGTGTAACCCCCATGACCCTTGACCTTTGCGCTGAGTCGACTAAATTGGATACATAGGAAGGTCTTATCATCAGCTACCTGTGTGCCAAATCTGATTGAAAAGTTTGCAAAAATGTTGATAATAACTACAATTATTGGCATTTCATACACATGTGTCGACCTCTTGTGACCCTTGACCTTTTCCGAAGGATCATCCAAATTAGTATGCAAGGTCTTACCATCCGGTATCTCTGTACCAAGTTTGGGTTTGAAGTGGTGAATTACTTATGCCTTGTACCCCTACTGGGGCATAGGCCGCCTACAAAGGATCTCCAAGAGTCTCTGTCCGGGGGTCTCCTTTCTAGTTGGTTCCAGGTCATCTTCATGGTCTTAAGGTCTGCATCCAGTTCTCGGCGCCATGTGTTTCTTGGTCTGCCTCTTTTCCGCGTGCCCTGTGGATTCCATGTTAGGGCTTGCCTGGTGGTGTTGTCCGCTGGCTTACGTAAGGTGTGCCCTATCCATCTCCAACATCGTTTTTTAATTTCGTCTTCTGCAGGCAGCTGGTTGGTTTTATTCCAGAGCTCGTTGTTGCTGATGGTCTCTGGCCAATGGATATTTAGGATCTTGCGCAGGCAGTTGTTAATGAAGACTTGTATTCTCCTTGTGATGGCAACTGTTGTACTCCAAGTATCTGCTTCGTATAGAAGAACTGCCTTGACATTGGTATTGAAGATCCTGACTTAGTCATGGTTGATAATTCTTTAGATCTCCAGATGTTTTTCAGTTGTATAAATGCTATTCGTGCTTTCCCTAGCCTTTGTTTGACAGAAACAGATGTCAAACAAAGGAAGTGGTGAATAGTAATTGAAAAAAAAAACATTTTAGTCAGAATATGGCTAAAATTTTACCTATTTCTTGAGCTCTTGTGGCCCTTAACCTTTTCGAGGGGCCATCCAAATTAGTATGCATAGATAGTTCTTACCATTAGGTATCTCTGTAGCAAGTTTGGGTTTGGAGTTGTGAATAGTAATTGAGAAAAATCATTTCTTGTCAGAATATGGCTATTTTCTTTTTACCTACTTCCTGAGCTCCTGTGACCCTTGACCTTTCTGAGGGACGATCCAAATTAATGTGCGTATAAAGGTCCTACCATCAGGTATCTTTGTACCAAGTTTAGGTTTGAAATTTTGAATAGTATTTGAGAAAACATACGTCCAAAAACAGCTATTTTGATATATTTTCTGATCCCCTGTGACCTTGAACTTTGTGAGATGTCGGCACTGAAATTGGTATGTTTAAAAAGGTCTTACCACAAAGTATCATTGGGCCAAGTTTGAAGACTGTAGGTTGAATAGTCTCCGAGAAAATGCCAACGGTAAAGTTTACCACGAACGACGGCCGACCGACGACGGCGGACGGACGACCACTGGCCCAAAACATAGACTCACTTTTGCTTCGCACGTGAGCCAAAAAAAACAACGATAGACTAACCCCTTCCCTGCCACCGTCCGTACAGTTTTGTTTCTTAAATCGTTGTTCATTCAACGACGAAAAGCCAAAACCGTCCAAGAAGCACGGATACAAAGTGGTATCAGCACGAGGCATAGATTCTCATGAGCCCCCGCAGTCGCAGGGGCTCATGAGGATCTATGTCCCTTGCAGTTGGATCGTGTTCTTTTTCTCGGTAATGAAGGGGTTAAAGGCACAACCGGCGTGTATAGAGAGCGCTCTAGCCTGGTGCGGCATTGGATGACTGGTTGACAGCGCGCTTCAGCGTCGCGCTGCATGCAATGCTGCTTGTTTACCCGACAGTCGACAGTTGGTTGCTGCTCCTTTGACCCTCGTGTGCATGCAGCCTACGGTACTGGTTAAAGTATCGGTGGCTGCATTCAAGAAAGGGTAAAAAAGTAAACTGATAAGTGATTTTGGACCTTACGGCTCGAAGCTGTGAGGTCCAAAATCACGTATCAGTTTACTTTTGCAGACAGCACGCTTTTTTTTTCAAAATTATGCAATAGCGCACACATCACGGTTTTATGCTGAGTACGTTATTTGAAGCAATCTCGTGGCGGTATTTCTACAAAAGAGCAATAAATTATTTGTTCGTCTTTGATTTTGGTAGCAGATGAGACGAGACATTTGAATATACATGTATTCGATTGGTTTTAATTGTGTATGCTTCGGACTCTTTTTCTTCAGTTTTCCTGTGTGTGAGCTTTTTTTTGTTTGTTTGTTTGTTTTGTAAGGGCCTGGAGGGGGATTGGAGCGATGGTTGTAGTGATGCTGGTCATCGTCGTAGAGATTTCTTCATATTGTTTTTCACTAGTTTTTGGGTTTCCCATGATAACCCTGTACAGCAAAGCTTAGCCCATTCCCTTTTGGCGGTCGCACTTTGTTCTGCAACTCTTCGCTAATTCAACGCCAAAGAGCCCCAGGCACCCCATTGACATGGAATACAAAATGGCTTCAACAAGAGGCATAGATCCTCATGAGCCCCCGCAATTGCGGGGGCTCATGAGGATCTATGCCTCTTGCAGTTAGATTTTGCTCACTTTTTCTCGTCATAATCTTTCTTTATTTTTTACACCAACCAATTCGAATCCAGATTGTCAATTTCAACATGTTGTTCAACTGTAGCTAGTTAACTATATGGATTCGCCGTGACTCAGATTAATGACAAATAATAAGAATACACAGCTGAGGCCTGTGACGCAGAGGTCGATAGTTCGACATTACCCCTTCCCCGCCAGTGGACTCAGATTGTATTTTTGAGCCCATTGTAAATTCAACGTCAAAGGTCCCCAGCCGTCAAAGGAGCGTGGATACAAATGGGTTTCAGTAAACCTCATAGATACGCATGAGCACCCGCAAATGCGGGGGCTCAAGTGGATCTATCCATCTTGCAGTGGGTGGTATTCAACTTTTTTCTGAAGTAAATGTTACTATGGCCCTAAGCTAGCAACATTTGTCGCAAGATTACTGATGTAAGGTCTAGGGGTGGACAGTTCATTGACCGTAGAGTGGCGGATAACTTACAAAAACTGTCTTGTGTTGTATGTATCTTAATTTGGATTTATTTCGGACTCTATAAACAAAATGTCGCCCAGTCCACGTGACAGACCCGCTTAACCCATTTCACATCAAGGTATCATTTCCCAAATGTGTGACCTTACGACTATCTGTACCAGTTGGCAGGAGATGAGTCGAGCATGATAATTCAAGGGTAGCGCCAGATTAGCTTGGCGCCGTCAGGCGCCAAGCTAATCTGGCACTACCCTTGAATTATCATGCTTGAGTTATCTCCCGCCTTCTTGCGTCACGGTTAAATGGGTTAAATAAGTCTTTGAGTGCAGTCGGGACGTAAAGCACAATAAAGAAAAAGATATTCAGTGCTACAACCGCCTTTGCCGTCTACCTTTTGTTGTTGAGAATAATCGGGAGGTTAGCTAAGTTGCTTCGAGCAGTACATGTCGTAGACAGCATACTGTGGACCTTGTGGTGGCGAAGGGGGATGCCCAGTAAGCCAAAGTTCTTCGGGCCGGCGTACGCCGTACCCAGGAATTTTGTCTTACTGGGCCTGGGGGGGGGGGGGGGTCAGACAAGCAAAATAGGGTATATTATTGCCATCCGTGCATCCTGTTCAAACAGGACTGTCACTCCTTTCGTCAAATGACGACAAAGAGTGACGGGGTAGCTCTAAAAGATTGATTCTCGTGATCATCACGCGCCTTACCTCAAACCAGTCAGGCGTGGAGTCGTAGTAATCGTAGCTGGCGGTCGCCTCGGAATCGTCGAGTTGCGGCAGGTGGAGGGATATTGGCGTTGTGCGTGTTAGGGTCTTGTCCGCTGCGTTGTTCTGCGATTAAAGTTTATTTATCGGGAGATAAAAAGAAAACTACCACCACCAAAACCCCCTTCCATCCCCACCATTATCTTCCCCACCCCACCAAAAAAATCATCTTCTGCATCATGCGACAATAGTTGAAATTCCTAAATTAAAGACTTTTCGTTCGAAGTTCACGGCAGTTCAGATCACAGATCGACTATTCAATCCCCCCCCCCCCCCCCCCCATACAAACACACCCAATTCCACCAAAAAATCCCAAATATTAATAATAATAATAATAATAATAATAATATAAAAAATTGAAAACATAAATAAATGAAATGACATGAAATGAAATTAATAAAATAAAATATTTTTTAAAAAATGAGCTGTAACTGAAAACGTGTGCGAGGTGTGTGACACGAATCGTCCGTGATAGTTACGAGGACAGTGACTGATAAACTTAGCTCATTGCGGGAAGGCGCCAAATTTTGGACTAACACGATCTACCCGATGTAGGGTCTCAGGGCAGAATAGTGTGCTAGTCTGTGATTTTTAACCTTGCGCGTGGAAACTGTAAGGTCCACAATTACAGGCCAGCATAAAAGGTGTATTGGTCTGTGATTTTGGACATTACGGCTGAGAGCAGTAATGTTCAAAATAAAAGATCAGCACACGATGAGTACAATCATAATTATTTGTACCTGTGGAACAGACTGTCCGTTCTGCGTCCCCGTTGCCGCGGCGTCATTAGCGTGTGCGGCGTTGGCTGTCGAGTTGTTATGGAAGCTCTTGAGGATCTTCAGCATGTAGTCCGCCAGGGATTCGTCAACCTCGTCGTCATCATCATCCGAACTTTCCGTCGTCTTGACCGCTGTAGCTTGTGAGGACGAAAACCCCTGTGTGGCAGGGACGGATCCGCCTGTGGCCGCGCCATTTTGAACACCATTACTTTGAGCTGCTTGGGTACCAGGCTGAGCGCTTCCCTGGGCGCCATTTGTGGTGCTGCTCAGGGCACCGTTCTGGACACTTTGAGTGCCAGTGTCTTGGACACCTACAGCTCCGCTAGTCCCGGGGATACCAGCGCTCTGGTTGTTGTCAAAGGCGCTGGTCCTGACACCGCCAACAGCTCCAGCAGCCCCGTCTCTGGTGGGAGTTTCTGCTGCCTGCGGATTGCAGAACACGACGCCCGCTGACACCAACACAGCGAGGAAAAGGACCGCCTTCGTCTTCATGACTACGCGTGAGAGTCGCTAACTAACTGCTTTGGCTCACCCACAGCAGTCAATATCGAGAGGGTTTTTTGTTATCTTTGACCGATGCAATTTAATAAGAGTTTGACTCTTTGTTTCGACTACCTAAGTGAGTCAGTAGTGAACAGGTGAGTCAATGCGCCTGCGTGAGTAAGCTTGCTGTGCGGTTCACACCCAAAAAAAAAAAGAAATGTGGAAAGCCTCGATGTATGTAAGATGGTTGACGATGTTCCGGCTCCTCTTCTCTCAACTGTAGTGGAAAAGAAAGTAATGTGTGTGTTGGTATGTGATTTTGGACCTTACGGCCTGAGGCTGTAAGGTCCAAAATCACATACCAGCACATATATTTTTGGTCTCAAAGTCACTCCTAACAAGAAACACTAAAACTATACAGATCAGGTTGATTCAGGATGCAGCACAAAATGAAACGCAGAGCATCAAACACAACGGCGTGAGTGCGAACAGGTTATAACCTGTTCATAACAGATGGAGCTGACTCACAGCAGACTCAATAACTTGTGTACCAATCTGCCAAGGAACGTTTGCCTACTGTATTTCATATTTTCCACTACAACTTCACGACGAACCTTCAGTTTGTTTGGTCTCAAACTGACAAGTAGTGCTTACCTAATATACTGTACTCCGCATTTGTCACTTAGAAATCTGTAGAGGCTCGCCGAGGTCTCACCTAAAGCTACGTGTCTGACAAAGCGCAAAATTCAATACCTGCACGTCAGATCACGAGACTCTAAATATTGTACACATATGTCGCCAAGATCAGTCGATATAAGCAGAGGAAAAGAGATTGCAGGGGGGTGGAGGAGAGGGGGGGGGGGTTGGGAGGGTGTGTGTGGGGGGGGGGGTAGAAGCGGTGACCCTTTTACAGCCAGAGGCCAGTTATTTAAAGGCTATGTTATCCACTTGCAAGGTTGTGTTGTGATCAAGAAAACAAATGTGACTACCATCTTTCAAAGCGTGTTTCTTTCTTTCTTGGTTATTTCTGTGCACGGAAATAATCATCAATGAAGGAAACACGCTTTAAAATAAAGAAACCTGTCTTTCTTTGTTGGATATGTCTCGGCGTTCAACATTTAGTTTGAAGCCATCACCAGCAATTCGAACTTAACGTTTATCTGATTCAGTTCCGATGCACCACAGCAAGATATGGAATGACCATGATAGTTCGAGGGTGGTGCCAAAATAGCTTGGCGCCAATAGGCGCCAATCTATTCTGGCACCACCCTTGAACTGTCATGGTCGATCTGTCTCCTGAATTGCAATGCTGTCCGCCTCAGATGACAACTGCAAAATTGACGTGGGTATTTCGTACCTGGCACACAATCTATCAGTGCAGGACGCGGGAGGTTGTAAGCCAGAACAATGTCTACACACTTAACCCCCCTCACTTTCAATGGACGCAGATTGCGTTTTTTTTTTTAATCATTGACAATTCAACGTCAATATCCCAAGCCTTCACGAAAACATGGATACGATGTGGTTTCAGCAAGAGGCATAGATCTTCACGAGCCCTCGCAGTTGCTGGGGCTCGTGAGGATCTATACCTCTTGCAGTTGGGTAGTGTTCATCTTTTTCTCGGCAGTGACGAGGTTGCCTAGCACATGACTTTGCCATCATAGCTCAGTTTACTGCATGGTATGCTTTGGTCTGTCCTTCCATTCGTTCCTTTGCTCGTTTCATGTCTCCTTTTTAGAACGGCTTAACTCTAGAGTGATATCTCATTAGCCTGGCGCCTTGGAAGACGCAAGCTAATAACGCACTACCGGTGAGCTTGTCGAGGTCGATCCATCTTCCTGCAGTCGGTGCTGGGAGGGAAAGAGGCACAGCCGGCGTCAGTGGACATATAAGCAGATGTTTCATATTCCCCAACGTCCACGGCATACAGTAGCACCTGTTGGATAAGGCACGTTGTTTTCCTCCCTACGTCACACGACCAGTCACTTTAGCGCAAACCGTACCATGTGACCGTGATATAAAAATCCCTGTAGCGAGAAATGGCGGACCTTTTGTAGCCCTGTCGATGACGCATATTGGATGCAAGTTTTGTTCTATAAAAGATCGCCAAACGTTCTAAAGTACAAAGTTACGTAGTGTTCGAAACAACAAGCACACTCAGTACTGGAGACGGCAAAGTCATGACATATTTGAAATTACGTCATAAGTCTATTATGTATAAATGTATATTCCTTTGACGTCAGTCATGTCTGGCGTGATCCAGGTCGCAAGATGTCTTCTTGATTTCTTTTACGAAAATAGTCGAGGAATGAAAACAAATACGTTATTGGTCCGAGGGGTTCGCTGCACGGACCCTTGTAGGCCTTTGGGAGGTCAAAGGAATCATTGTACCCCTCAGGCCTTCGGCCTTCGGGGTACAATGATTCCTTTGACCTCCCTCGGGTCTACAAAGGTCCGTGTAGCGAACCCCTCCGACCAATAACTTATATTATACCACCTTAAGATGATATTACGTGTTCGTGTACCACAGACTCAGGACACAATTGACTTGTACAAAATACGACTCAGTCTAAACGCTATGTTCATCCAGCCAATAATGAACTGTTCTATTATTAAACCGTATTACAGATAGAATTTCAGATACTTTTAATATTTCATCATTTCTATGTAAAAAAAAAAAAAAAAAAAAAAAAAAAAAAAAAAAAAAAAAAAAAAAACTCAATGCATTCTCACGAAAATATGTGCGCTAGTATCACAACCTACAACGCGTGAAGTTAATTTAATTCAATGCGCCCCGCATTTACAGCCGTTGAAGTGTCGCATAGAGTTGCCGCCGGCAACGCTATACTATACTTCTGCAGCTATTGATGAGCGGCTCCTTGCCTTAAAAACGGCAACCGGGACTGAAAATCATAAAGGGAGAGAAAGTTGTGTGTCCCAGGAAGTCGCAATGGTTGCATGGCATACGGCGGGTTTTAACCCCTTTACAACCGAGAATAGAACACCAACCAACTGCCAAGAGGCATGGATCCTCATGAGCCCCGGAAATTCCGGGGCTCATGGGGATCTATGCCTCTTGATAAATCACTTCGTGTCCATGTTTCTTTGAAGACTGGGGATCTAGCTTGGACGCTGAATTTACAATGATTTCAAAACCACAATCTGCGTCCACGGCGCGAATACTGAACAAATGACTAAACGTGTCAGTCTAAAGGGGACGTATTGCGAACAATTCTGAAATTCAAATCACACAAGGTCATCTGTATCTTTTGGTCAGACAAAAAAAAAAAGATTCGTGGCGGTTTTTGTTTGTGTGTGTTTTTGTGTTCGGTTTTTTTTTGTTTGTTTGTTTGTTTGTTTTATTTTGGTTTTTTAGGGGCTTTTTAGGTTTTTTTGGTAGGTTTTTACAAAAGATTTTTTATAGCTTGTTTGTTTGTTTGTTTGTTTGTTTGTTTGTTTGTTTGTTTGTTTGTGGGGGTTTTTGGCTTTTTTAAAAAAAAAAACACTGTATCGATCTACAGGTGTCACTGTATCGTTCTGAAACCAGAATGTTCTGGCTTGAACAACCATCATCCAATACAAGCGCTGAATCTGTAGGAGTGGATTAAGGCGGGAGGGCAAAGGGCTTGTGTGACGATTCGATGGTGATCGATAAACTAATTAGTCTGTTTTTGGTGTCTGCACGCGCATATGCGAGATTTCTGTTCTGTGCGGCTTAACCCTTTGGCTGTCGGTAGCGCTCTTTGTCGCGATGATTCCGGCAGAAATCATCGCTACAAAAACGCTACCGACAGCCAAAGGGTTAAACCTGTGTGTTGGTCTTTGAATTCTGACTTTGCTTGATTGTAAATTCGCAGATCAAGAAGCACACTGCCGTTACCTGGAAAAGGCCAGGATGTCCAATTTTGAGAAAAGCGACATTTTCATTGCTGTACAATAAATATCTCGCTTTCCTTTGAAAAAAAGAAAACAAAAAGGACATAATAAGTGTTTTGTCATATAAAGGCAGCACATGTCTACAGGTAGGGGGGTCAAAAGAGAGAGTGCAAAGGGGGGGGGGGGGCGGGGGGGGGGGGAAGGGGATGATAGATTGATGAGGGACGCTTAAGGGTTACTTCACGGCTACACAAAGACTTGGTCACACTGGTTGTCTCCCTCTATTCGCTACTGCTTTGGCGAATCGGTTGAGGCAACCAGTGAGAGTCTTCGTTTGTCAATCGCGAATCCCGCAACTGAGGTGACCTGAGAACGGAGAAAGTGGGAAGGAAAAGAGAACTACCGAGGGAGAGAATTGTGCGGGGAGCGAATTGTGCGTTATTGACCAATGATCATAGCTCATAGTTAGTTAGTTATTGGGGGTTTCTCACGGCGGTCATAGCTCGCAGATCTAGTCGATCTATCCTATCATACATCTATACTGACGAGCAAAAGAAATGCGACATTTTTGGAATCCGCATTTCTTTTGCTCGTCAGTATAGTTGGCTTTTCCTATCTTTTTTTCTGACTAGACCGACCGGTTCAATTATCAGTGGTCAGACATGTTCATTTCTGAGCAGTGCATTTTCCGACTCACTTGGTACGTTTTCCTGGCTCACAAGCCCTGGAAGTCATCCCTTTTGGTTTCGTTTATCTGAGTCCTCACGGAATTTTGAAACTATCACGAATCACCACGTGGGCCATTCACGAGTCACGAAAACACAAAACTGAAGACAACAATCACGTGTCACGATTTCAAAGCGACCGACTGCGGGCAATAAAGGGTCAGTAGTTCGCATTATCTCCTTTACAAAATGATCTCAGTGTGCCTTACAATAATGCTGGACAAAATGGCGAACTTAAATTACGAAGTTTGAATGTCGTAAAATGAAAGACTTTTCTGCTCTTCTTCTGGTTTGTACGCAAGAGAGTTCCTTCCGCTACGCCCCAAAAGGCAATGCCCGGGAAATCTTGTACGTATGCCTACTCACAAGAATTGTGAAAAGAAAAGTAGAAAAAAATTTAGCTGAGGCAAGACAGCATTGATAACCCGTAGTATTTTAGTAATCAAAACCGCTGCCATGGAGCAGATCTCTTCAACCCATTCAGCCCTGACGCCCTACAGCAGGAGATGGATCGACCATGATAATTCAAGGGTAGTGCCAGATTAGCTTGGCGCCTGTCGGCGCCAACCTAATCTGGCACTACCCTTTAATTATCATGATCGACCCATCTCCTGCAACTGGTGCATAGTCATTAGATGACGCCTCCCAAATTTGGGAAATACGGCCGTCGGGCTGAATGAGTTAAGTAGTTCAGTGCCAGCTGACGGATATTGTGTTTCTGCAATTTTCGTTAATTCAATACCAAAAAGAAAAAGCTGTCCCATGAGCATGGATTCAAAGTGGTGTCAGCAAGAGGCATAGATCATCATGAGCCCCCGCAACTGCGTTGTCTCATGAGGCTCTATACGTCTTGCAGTTGGGTGATCATTCAGTGTTCAAATTTTCTCGGCACTGAACGGGTTAACACGTACACCCCTTCATTGATTGAGTGAGGGATGGGATGGGATGGGAAGGGTCAACAAACTGGGTCTTAGGACAAGAATTAACTGAGACGCAAAAAGACCAAAACAAACACACAAAAATCGATGTATGGCTTAATAATAACCGATCAGCCTATACGCACGTGCTATATCGATCTAATGCCGGGTTTTGGGTACGGGCGATGTAGGCTCAAGTGGTGCAGTGCTCGGCCCTCAACCAGAAGATCGTGGGGTCGCATCCGGGTGGGGTCAGAACCTTTTTGGTGCCCCGTCTCTGAAATCACCTTAATTCCCGGTAACGAAAGGCGTTTAACCCCATCATTGCCAGTGGGCGCATCCTGTGTTGCTGTAAGATTACATCTTTTGTCATTCACAATTCAATGCCAAAGAGCCTTAGCCGACCAAGGAACATGGATATCAACAAAGTGGTGTCATCAAGAGGCATAGATTCTCATGCACCTGCGGGGGCTCATGAGGATCTATGTCTCTTGCAGTTGGATTGTGTCTACTATTTCTAGGCAGTGAAACGTTAAACGGCAGAACTAACGTTAAACGTTTCAAGTCAAGTTTTGACTAGGTTTACTATGGAACGGCTTTCACAACAGTGCTTTTTAAACCTATTCATCTCTAACACGCTCTACAGAAGGCGGCAGAACGACTTGATAGTTCAAGGATAGTGCCTGAATAGCCTGGCCCCCAAAGGAGCCAAGCTAATCTAGCACCCACCTGGAACTATCATGATTTATCTCCCTCCCGAACTGGTATGAAGTCGGCGGAGGGACGGTAAGTCATGACTACTCCCACATTTAATAATAATTTCGACTTTAATCGGCCACTACCCCTGAGCTACAATATTCGACCTGCCCCCCCACCCCCCACCCCCCCCCCCCCCCCCCAGTGACTTAGAAGAAACGTTAAACTTTAGGGCTTAACGCATTTTGCCACCTCGAAGGTGATTTCAATGACGGGGCACCGAAGAGGCTGTTTGAAAAAAAATAGACTCCACAGAGGTTCAAACCCACGACATTAATACGATCGAGAGTCCGACGTTCTACCACCTGAGCCAACCCGGCCCCCGTGACTTAATTAGTAGAGCTTAGCAAACAGTTGTCTATGTGAGACAGTTAACTATTGGTACTTAGTTATGTGCGTGTCAAAGATCACAATCCAGCGCACACATCACAGCCTGCCCAGTGAGAGAGAAAAAAAGCCGTCGGACCGACGTCAGCCGCCGTTGGCCCGCGCTCGTTCGTGCGCGGACCAACGGCGGCCGACGTTGGCCCCATACTCTTTTGTGCACTGGGTAGATATTGAACCTTCTTTGCGTCGTCACACACACCCATGTAACACACAACTTGTGTCAGCTACAAACTTCGATCGTTATGTACAGTCATGACGATCATAAACAACAGATGTTGTCATATAACCTGAGAGTTTGTGTCTAGAATTTTCACAGGTTTAATGTATATTTTGTTGTTTCACATTGAACTCTACGATAGACAGGCCACAGTAGTATATATAAGACTATCGCTATGGTTCCCGATAAGCTTATGGATGCGAATTGCTAAAATTTAAAAAATAAAAACTCTAACACCGTACTTGTGGTAAGACGGCCTTCAACATGATCAAGCCAGTTAAGACGCAGTTGCGACTGCAAGATAAAGCATAAACTAATGTCAAAAAAAAGAAAAAAATATTAGACTTATGTGTGTGTGCGTGCGCGCGCGCGCGCGTTCTTCGAACTTATAAATGTACCTCTTTGTACCTGTGAAAGTCATTCCGTTACCGCTTAGCTTCTTCACACTAACAAGATAAGTAGTAAATTGCACACTTGTTTGTCTAGTTTGAAAATATTAATAAACTGTCAAGACTCTTTTCTAGCCGCCGTTAGATGGCCTTAGACGCCTGCTCGGCGTTAAACTCAAATTACTAACTAACTAACTGTCTTATCAAAACGTGTTTCTTTCTTCTTTTAGTTATTCGGCTCTTAATTTTAAGCGTTTGGCAGTCACCTTTTTGGTCTGGTGATATATTACAAACCTCGTATCAGCATTTCCAGCGAACTGAGTGATGATCTGTGATTTTGGACCTTATATCATAGCCAAAAGGTCCAAAATCACAGACCATCACAAAACGTAATTCTTTACGTTTTCAAATACCTAGACCAGATGACTAAAGTGTACCGATAAAGCTTTTAGTGCCAGCGGGCACGATTGTGTCTGTGAAGCCGTGATAGAATCAGCCCCCATCCAAAAAAGGAACACGAATATAATTTGGTGGTACAAGAGGCAAAAGAACCTCATGTGCCCCCGCGTCAGCGGGGGCACGTGATGTTCTTTGCCTCTTGCTGATAGATAATAACTGCTTATCCCGGCAGTGAAACGGTTAACCCGGGCCGATGACAAATAAGGCGTTTATCACGCACACAGCCTGTGTCGACGTGTGCATGCATGTATGCCCGATCACAGGTCTCTGAAACCCACAATGAGTTTGCTCACTTGACCTCGACCTCCTATCACAGTGTCATTAGGTCGGTTTCAGGAGATGCAAGTTTTTTGTGTGTGTTTTCCTGTGTGGGACCTGTGCTCATGAGATAAGGATCATTGAACGGTACACAAAGTAGATTAAACCTGCTCGAGTCGCGTTCGATATCAGCGTAACAAAGTACAAAAGGCGCACAATAGCGGTCGTGTGATTCCAGTTGTGTGCTGACACGACGTAATTATAAATTATAACACATCAGTATGGATCCTCTATGAGGGTGTAATTTGAACACCACCCCGACTGCAAGAGGTATAGGTCCTCGTGACCCCCCGCAGTTGCGGGGGCTCATGACTAGCTATGCTTCTTGCTAACCTCATTTCGAATCAACGTTCCGGGGACAGGTACTGTTGTGTGCCGGTGTGTGTGAGTGTGTGTGTGTGTGTGTGTGTGTGCGCGCGCGCGCGTGCATGTACGTGTGTGTGTGTGCATGTGTGTGTGTGCATGTGCATGTGTGTGTGCATGTATGTGTGTGCATGTGTGTGTGTGTGTGAGAGAGAGAGAGAATCAATGAATCAATGAATCAATGAATCTTTATTTTACAACGGTAAAGATATTAACAATGCCAGAGGCAATGCCATTTTTCAAATCTGCCGTTGCTACATCTACAACACAACAATTACATTACATTAATACATGTATAGGACCAACGCCTACGGGTGTGTTGGGGGAGGGGGAGCATGGTAAGGAAGAAAAAAAGAAAAGAAAAAAAAGCAACAACACAGCCGCACTAGACATACACAGCAGTAGAATGGGTACGTTACTAACAATGATATCTACGTATAGAAAGCAAAGCTTGCAGATAGTTATGGAAGCGAAGATAAATGTTTAAAAAGACTTTTCTTGTAACGTGATACCGATGGAGTGGTCTTCGTTTGCGATGGAAGAGAATTCCACAAAGTCGCCCCCGAGAATGCTAGACTGGTTTTAAATAAGTCTATTCTGGTTTTGGGTACTACATACAGGCTGTTTGTATCGCCATAGCGGGACTGTGACCGGACTAGCAGCTGGGTTAGATATTCCGGAGTGTTGTCATTCCGAATCTTGAAAAGAAGAACACCTTTGTTGAATGCAAACTGATTCTTGAGAGAAAGAAGTCCCGCTTTGTGAATCTTATCATCCGTTGTCAAAGTAGGATCAGGTAAAATTAATTTCGCTGCTCGTCTGTGTAAAGAGTTCAGTCTTTTTAAATGTACATCTCTGCAGCCATCCCACACCGTGGAAGCATAATTAATGTGGGACTGAATATGTGCATAATAAAATAATTTTCTGGTTTCAAAGTCAGTGAAGTGCTTCAGTTTGGACAGCATGAAAATGTTTCTTGAAACAGTTTTACACACTTTATGTGTGCACTTTATGTGTGTGTGCCTGCCATTTGAGCTGATCATCTATGATAATTCCAAGGAGGCGGTGTTCAGACACTTGCTCAATTGAATTGCCTTCGAAGGACAAATCAAGTGAAAGGGGGGTTAGTTGGTGTTTTTGGCGTGTCGCAATTACCATTGACTTAGTTTTTGCTGGATGGATACTCATTGAGTTACGTTCACACCAGGCGGACACCTCATCAAGGCTCTGTTGCAGGCTTTCTGCAACCACATTAAGGTTTTCATTTGCCGTGTGGAGCGAAGTATCGTCAGCAAACAAGTCACATTCGACAGATTCGGATGTTAGGTGAAGAGGCAGATCGTTGATGTATAAACAAAATAGAAGAGGCCCTAACACTGACCCTTGAGGTACTCCACACTTAACCTCCTTCACTTCAGAGTGTGATCCATTAACTACAACCTTTTGCTTTGAGAGAGAGCGAGAGAGAGAGAGAGAGAGAGAGAGAGAGAGAGAGAGAGAGAGAGAGAGAGAGAGAGAGAGAGAGAGAGAGAGAGAGAGAGAGAGAGAGAGAGAGAGAGAGTTGAATTAACGAAGACTGAAAAATACACAGTATGCGTCAACCGTGTCGCTGAACCATAAGGGCCTGACGATAGTGCTTTGACTAATGCAAATCCGCTGCGCCACTGCGTGCGTGCCACAGCCTACTAAGCTCAAGTATATTCTGACTTGATCTATTTACGCGGTGACCGCGCGCACGCGGTGGCGCAGCAGATTTGCATTACTCGTCAGACCCTTATGCACTGAACGGGTAAAGTTGGTAAGATGGTGTTTTAGTCTTTTTGTTTGTTCTCTTGTCTGACCGTAGGACTAAAAAAAATGTATAAAGAGGGTAATGCAAAATGTTAACCCTTTATTGTCTGGAGCAGGTTTCCATTTAATGTGAACGTTTGAGTCGAAAAATGAAAGCCTTTTCAGCTCAGTCTTTTCTCGTGTACTAAGTACGTAGGAGAATTGACCCGTTGAACACGGCGATTCTGTCGACTTCGATGGCCTAAAACTTAACTGAAAAATAATTATTTAGCAGTATTCCTACATCAGGTTTGAATAGACCCCTCTGCTCTGCATCAGCAGAGAGTGATCTGTACCTGCCCCCTGAATTGCTTTAACCCCTTCACTGCCGAGAAAAAAAGTGAACACGATCCAACTGCAAGAGACATAGATCCTCACGAAACCCCGCAGTTCCTGGGCCTTTTACGGTTTTTAGGTTTTGAATATTTGAAGACTGCAGAAACACAGACTGCGTCCACTGGCACTCAACGGGTTACGGACGGAGAAAGAGAGAGGAAGGGAGGGAGCTGGAGGGGGAGGGAGGTCGGGGGGAAGGGGGAGAAGGAAAGAGGGGGGAGAAGGAAAGAGGGGGGGGGGGAGAGAGACAGACAGATAGACAAACAGACAGACACACAGACAGTGACAGAGACAGACACTCACAGAGAGAACCAGGAAGTTCTGAAAGGCATGCTTGAGTACCTGTAAACCGCTTGCAGTTCTACACGAAACACGTAGGAGTCATCTGGAAGTATTAAGACGGGCGGCTAGGATGGTGGAAAGACACTGCAGCCGCAGTCACTTTCCCATCCTCAAACTTTGACCCTTGACCTATCAGTAAAGATACGACAATAGCCGGCGAAAATAGACAGAACATCTTTGAGGCTCTGTTTGTTTGCGGCTCTCGACAAAAATGAAACGATCAAGAGAATGGGAATGAATTTCAACCCAGTTTCAACATCTGTACCAAACTAACATAGTATTTGAAAGTTTGAGATGACACTTTCAAGAACGGCCATCGAAGAAGACAGAAGCAAGCGGAAATCAGAATGCTATTAAAAGAGAATAGCAAGCCCCACGATTTGATCACACACACAGACGGTTCAGGTACTGAAAGCCAGTCAGGCTGGGTAACAGTCAAACAAAAAGGCAGCACAATATACGAAGACAGTGCAACCCATAAAGCCGAGACCTCAAGCTTAACCCGTTGCGTGTCGGTAGCAGTTTTAGTCGCGATGATTCCTATAACAATCATCGCGTCTAAAACCGCTACCGACACTCAAAGGGGTAACTCTGGAGGTGGAGGCGGTGACTCACGCTCTGAAATGGATTACAGCCAAGTCAGTTACGCTATGATCATTCTCACAGACACAAAATGTTTGCTGCGGAAAAAAACGACGCCGGAATGACAATATACAATTTTGAAGACTTTTAACTCATTCGCAGCCAGCCGCATCCGGATGCGCGGCATAAGCATAAGCCGCGCATCCGGATGCGGCTAGACGCGAATGAGTTAAGGGACTACTGCCCAGGACATGCCGGACTCGTGGGCAATGATTGGGCGGACACCCTCGCTGGCATGGCAGAGGTCACACAGGAGCTTAGGATGAGAGTTGATGAGTATTAAAGCTGAGAAAACCTTTCCAGGAACGGAATCAAAGGCACCACACAATCCCGGGTGCTGTTCAGACTTGAAAAAAACATGAGAGATCCATAGTAGTAGACTGGACCAATATCGGTACGATATCGAAAGCTACTCTGGCAAGACTTCGGATGGGTGGGGCGATGCGCGTATCGGTCTTTCCGAACGCACCGATCCTATTTTGACGGTTCTGACCTGAACTGTGGCTCTGTTGCTATACGGATAATCCAAGTACAAGTGACATAGATCCTCATGAGCCCCATCAGTGCGGGCGCTCATGACGATCCATACCTCTTGTTGCCTCTTGTTTTTTTTGGGTTTTTTTTTTTTTTTTTTGGTGGACGGTCAAATCAAGCAGGATGTCCGGAGTGAGTATCGAATGGGGTGGGGGGGTGGTGATGGTGGGGGGTGGGGGGGTGGAGAGGGGTAGTGGTGGTATTGGTTGTGCTGGGGGGGGGGAGATGGTGGGGAGGGGGGGTGCGGCGGGGGAAGGAACGTGCAAAGATTGCGAAACTTTGTCCAAGGCCACTCTATCTTTCCAGATACAGATGTACGCGCAAACACAGTGAGCACAAGGCCTTGTAAGGGCCGACATCGGCGGGAGTTGGCCCGCACACAGCCGTGGGCTGGTCAACCGCGGTCTACGTCCGGCCGACAGCATTGTACCCACTGGATGTAGGATACTCAAAACACTTGATAGCCGTACTATTACCCTACATTACATTACATTGTAATCTGCCCCAGCCGTGCTACTTCAGCAGCATGCCTCGGGCAGACCACTGCCGGCCTTGGCCTTGGCCATGCAGAGCTGAAACGTTGAGGGCAGCTAGGCCAGCGACGGGATGTCTTTCGTCCGAGGACCTTTTACTTAGTGTGGGTCATACACTATAAACGCACTGTGACGGCTTCAGTTGCTGTGTCAGCAAGCTTAAATCATTGTGACAATGGCGTTCGGATTTTGCTTTCTTCCAACGGGCAAGCTCCCTCAGTGGTTGTCTACGTGCATGTTGCTAGCCTTGGCACTAGGGTGTGCATATTGTCTGGCAGAAAAACAGAAACATAAACCTGCTCTTCAGGCAGACGGCTGCTCAAATCCTGACCTGGGTATTGACATTAGCAGCTTGGGATTCAACAATGGAACGCCAAGGTATAGTGATTAACTAACTGGTTTAACTTATTCAGCCCCGACACACCACAGGAAGACATGGATCGAGTGTGATAGTTTACGGGTGGTGCCAGAAAAGCTTGGCGCCCATAGGCGCCATGATATTCTGGCACCACCCTTGAACTATTAGGCTCGATCTGTCTCCAGAAGTGTAATACAGATTTCAGAGGGCAACTTCTAAATTTGGGGATGTGTTATCCTGGGGCAGGATGTGTTAACACATTCGCGACGTGACGCATCCGGATACATTAAGCCGCGTACCCGAAGGCGTCGCGCCGTGAATGAGGTAATGGTACATGTTACTGGGGTTTTATAAGAGAAAAACCCAACGGAGAAAGAAACACGCTTAGAAAAGACAGTTACAACACAATTTATTAATATTTCGGGTAAATATCCTTCTTCAAACTAGACAAACAAACAAACAGAGTTCAGTCACTACTTGTCTTATCGCAGAAGAAATGTGCGGTTTTATCGCCTTGAGAGCGACGTTAGCCGTCTGACAGCGAAAAAGATTTAGTTCTGTCCTGTCGAAAAAGATAGTTTAACTCATTCAAGGCGCCTCGCACCTATAGCTGTGGAAGTGTTGCATGGCGTTGCCGCTTTCGCAGCTATTGATACGAGGCGCCTAGAATGAGTTACCCCTTTGTGCATGCAGTCACTTTACAGTACCTGTGGCTGCGTGTACATAGGAAAATAAAACGGGGTGAATTTGTATGTGGCTAAACGCTTTGCAAGTCTTAACCCATATCATACTGAGGCTAAAAGCTTCCAATTTGTACACTGCCATATGCAAGCTACATTATAGTACTTGCAGATAAGGATGGCTTTAGTTCAAGGGTGGTGCCAGAATAGCTTGGCGCCTAGAGGCGCCAAGCTATTGTGGCACTACCCTTGAACTATTTTAGTGAAACTTATTTCACACACTGGTGTATTTCGAATGATAAGGGTTAAACCCGAATAGACGTGTACTGTACATAATTGAAGTGTTAAAATGTCACCAGAATCTTTATAAAGTTTCGTACTCTGCACAAGTACATTTAGATCCTTAGAAAGTCCAACTTTATGCTCTTGGGACTAAAGTCGAATCCATAGTCCGTCCACCACCACCACCACCCCCACCCCCTCCCCTGCATGTAGAAAGGAATCATTGGCCCCCAGTTCAATGTCAAAGGTCTTAGAGCCTGTCTCGCACAACCCGGCCAGTCTTTGACATACAAAAATCAACTGGGCCAGCCAGAGGCACTGAACCTCGTGAGGCCCCGCGACTGCCTACGATCACGAAGGTCTATCATCATTCCAAAAATATCGCATTTTTTTCGTTCGTCAGTATACTTGGGTGTTATTTGTTGTGTTCCGGCAACGAAGATGTTAACAGAACGTGTATGTTTTCGCCGTCAGGTTTATGGACCAGAAAGACCAGAGGAGCTTTGGCATATGGCTCTATTCCTACAACCCCTGCTACTCTTTCAATGAGGGTACCTGCAGCGGGCAGGCGGTAAGACCGGGGTTGTTGTTTTGTTTGTTTGTTTGTTTGTTTTTTGTTTGTTTGTTGTTTGTTTGTTTGTTTTCTTGGGGGGGGGGGTCACGTTTTGCGTCAGTACTTACATTTTAAAATCAACATGCACGTCACACACAATTTAGGCGCAATTCAAGCGCGCATAAATTGATTACATGACTCCGGACATTTTTTAAACTAACGTGTTTCCGATGATTCCAAAAATGTCGCGTTTCTTTTGCTCGTCAGTACACAAGAGGCATAGTTGCGGGACTTGATAAGGTTTCATTTCCTCTTGCTGGCCTTGTATGGGGGATGCTGTTAACGCATTCAAGGTGCCGCGCTTCAATAACTGCGGAAGTGTCGTACAGTATTGCCAGCGGTAACTCTATACGACGCGTTCACAGCTATTGATGCGGGACGTCTTGAACGAGTTAACTCTTTGCACATACTGACTGATGCCCAAATCATGGCATACTGAGTTTAATATGGTCGAAAGACTACATTACAGCTTTTGCAAGAGACAACCCGACCATGACAGTTCAAGATTGGTGCCAGACCAGCACTGTGCCAAGATCACCCAGCTTGTGAACTACATCCCCGATGACCTCGTGCGCATTGAGATGGTAGCTCGATCTCTTGGTGTAGTGTGTGGATAAATGGATTCTGTTTAAAATAGGTTGCAACGGGGAAAAAAAACTTTTAACCTTTTGGGAGTCCCAGCATTTGTATATGACTGCACATTTTTCAAATACAAAATTCATATCTTAGATTTGTTTTATCAAAATAAAACCTTTAACCCATTCAGCCCCGCCCCAATACAGCAGGAGATGGGTCGACCTTGATAATTCAAGGGTAGTTCCAGATTGAACTGTCGGCGCCAAGCTAATCTGGCACTACCCTTGAATTATCATGGTCGATCCATCTCCTGCAACACTGAGGTGCGTAGTCGTTAGATGACGCCTAAAAAATATTGGGAAATACGTGCGTCGGGATGAATGAGTTAAAGGTGAAATAGTGTAACTCATTAAGCCCCGAGCCGGACGAAACTATCAAAGTCTGGATATACAGTAAACTCCGGATATAACAAATCGCCTGGGTACCCAATTTTGTCTTGTTGCAATATCCGATGTTTGTTATAAGCGAAGTAATTTAACGTTGAAAAACTGCTGTTGGGACCTTTGAAAAGTGTTGCTATATCCGACTTTTGATATATCCGACTTTTGATATATCCGAGCTTTTTATAAGCGGAGTAGACTTATATCCTATTAGGTATAGGTCACAGTTGTGGAGACAGATCGACCATGACATTTCATGGGTAGTGTAGAAACAATCTGGCGCCTAGAGACGCCAAGCTATTCTGACACCACATTTGAATCATCATAGTCAGCCGCATCTTTCCATAGCGTGGGTTAACTCATTCGAGACGTGCTGCCTACGGATACGCGGCGGTTCGCCGCGTATCCGTAGACGGCACGCCTCAAATGAGCTAAGGCGTGTTTTTGTTTGTTTGTTTTTTACGCAGGTGTGTCAAAAAAGCGCAAGCATGAATGAGTACTTCCAGTGCGGTGATGCAAAGTCGGCAAAATGGGCAATGTCCGGTGGTAATCCTAATAACCCTGTTATCGTCTACACCAACCAGGGGACAGACCTTAACAGGTACAAAGCTTTTACAGAATAAACCTCGTATAAATATTAAAGTGCCAGCGAGACACACACATTTCTGCTCAAAATCCACGTTTAGCAAAAGGGAAACTTTTGTTGTATTAAAGACAATTAAACAAAAAATCTCGCTTTAACACAAAACTGGACTCAACTTTCTATTGCCAATTTAAATCAGGGCAGATTTTTGTCATGCGTAGATCCAAAGTTTTCAAGCGGGATCATTTTCAATTTCATTTTGTTTAAAACGTGTTTGGGTCTTCATAAAGCGTTGCAATATTTAACTCATTCAGCCTCAGTTCACTGTGTCCTATTCTGACCAACAAAAGAAATGCGACATTTTTGCAATCGTCGGCCGGAAACATTAGAGTGTTTACGATGATTCCAAAAATGTCGCATTATTTTTGATCGTCAGTGTAACAGTGATGGAGTTTAATAAAATTTTACAGATGAAGTTCATTCTATCTCAGAACATCCACGATTGAGCTGAAGTGCAACCAAACCGCCGTCATTCCTCAACTGGTTACCATTGGCGATATTTCCAACGGCGTATATGTGAGTGCTGCAGTGCTGTTGTTCTTGTTCTTGCCGTTGTTGTTGTTTACGTTGTTGTTGTTGCTGCTGAGGTTTTCGTTGTTATATGTTGTTGGTGTCGTTGTTGTGGTTGTTATCGTCGTCGTCGTTGTTTACTGTTGTTGTAAGTCTCAGTGGGGGTCATCTCTAGCTGCACCATACCATATCTGCCCGGGGTCACATTGTTGTTACACCGGAAAAACAATTCCGTTTGACAGTTTGGCTGTCGGTAGCGGTTTTTGTCGCGATGATTCCTACAGGAATCATCGCGACAAAAACCGGTACCGACAGCCAAAGGGTTAACAACTTCAAGTCACGTACCAATGCATCAGATCAGGGTTTATGTTCACATTTCTCATCTATGGATGGCAACATTTCCGTAAATGGGGCAAAAATTACACATTCGTTTAACCAACGTCAAAAGTATCTGTTTTGAAAACAAACATATATTTTTAACACGCAGACACGTCTTTTGTATGCCCTATACTATCTGTCGACAGTCCCCGCCCCCCCCCCCCAATCCCCCCCCCTCCCCCCCCCCCCCCAAAAAAAAATGTAAACAATAGGAAAATGAATGCGATTTGTCTATATTTCTTTCATTTCAATAAATGCGATTTTTCTTCTGGTCATTATGTAAACGGTTCAGTACTTACATGAATTTTCTACCCTTTCCAAAAATGTCATGAATGTCAGGGTTTTAAGGAATTTCAATAAATCCCCGAAGAAAACAGTAATTACGTAAATGTACCGACATTTTCAGGGATTCAAAAATTTTCTGATTTCATAAATTTACTTTGATTTGATCGTATTGGTTCTTGTTTATGTTTTACCTGATTCTCATCAAAGGGGTGGGGGGAGGAGGAGGGGGGAGCTCATGAGGTACGCCAACGGCGTAACCTGACAATTGTAAACGCATTGCCAGTACTAGAAGGAACTAAGGCACCCCCAGAATCAGGGGCGGATCGGGGTGAGGGGGGGGGGGTAGGGTACCCCGTTCCATGAGTTCCCAAAACCCACCCACCCACCCAAATTCTTTAAAATGTTATGAGAGTCCCTTTTGCGGTGATTGGAACCCCCCACGCCCAACCCCTTACCCCTGTTTGATATTTTGGCGAGTTTTCATGCATGCACACGTTCTCTTTCTTCCTCTCCCCAACCCCCTTACCTTCCCCCCCCCCCCCCCATCCCCCTCGCTTTTCGATATTTCGGCCACTGGAAGCAAGGTCTAGCGTCGGGGAGGCCTTTTTGTGTCAGGTTGAAAGTCCCAAACAAAAAATTTAAATGGAACCGCGGCACCCCCCCTCCCCCTCCCCCAGGGAACTGATCCGCCCCTGAGATATCTAGAATTTCCTGGTCCCTAGTATAGCAGATCATTACATAAACAATAATTAAATAGATATGACAGTATTTATACTTATGTGTGAATTTTGTGTGCTTTAACAAACGTTGAAAAAATAAATTCTGGTACACGTGTGTATTAAATTTTATGTTTTTGCAGAATTTTACGCTGATTTCGAAATGCGCCTGTCCCCATGCCTGTTAAGGGTGGATGTGTCAGCCTTGGGTTGGATGCTGATTATAATGTGAGTACGCCTATAACAAAGGCTCCCGTCTCGTTGATTCAAACAATATAAAAGTTTCTTCGAGTAAAACCTCGCGCGCCCGGCTGAATAATACAGCCACCTACATCATTAATTAACCCCTTCCCTGCAAACATGCATATATTTTGTTTCTGAAATGTGTGTTCACTGAACGACCAAAAGCCACAACTGTCCAAAGAACATAGACGCAAAGTGGTCTCAGCAAGAGGCATAGATCCTCATGAGCCCCCGCAGTAGCGGGGGCTCATGAAGTTCTATGCCTCTACATTTTGTGTCTGAAATCTGTTCCCTGAGCGACTAAAGACACAACTCTCCAAACAACATAGACACAAAGTGGCCTCAGTCGGGGGGGCTCATGAGCATCTAAACCGTGAAATTAGTTCTAAAGGGGTTAATGACAGTCGATCCTTTTTGCCATCTATGACTCCTAGTGAGAGAGCACATGTGTTTTAACCCATTCAGCCCTGACGCACTACAAGCAGGGGATGGGTCGACCATGATAATTCAAGGGTAGTGCCAGATTAGCTTGGCGCCTGTCGGCGCCAAGCTAATCTGGCACTGCCCTTGAATTATCATGGTCGACCCATCTCCTGCAACTGGTGCATAGTCATTAGATGACGCCTCCAAAATTTGAGAAATTATATGGCCGTCGGGCTGAATGAGTTAAGACCATGATGTTTCTTGCAAACACAGGTGGTTGCTCATATAACAGGTTCCTCTGTATAACCAAAAGTAAAAGTTAAACCCTTCATTGCTTAGAAAAAGTGATCACTATGCAGCTGCAGGAGGCATAGCTCTTCATGCGTCCCCACGAATGCGAGGGCTCATGAGGATCTATGCCTCTTGCTGGGACTAATCTGTGTCCACGTTCCGTGGACGTTTGCGGCTTTTGATGGCTGAATGCAGAAAGCTTTCAGAAACAAAATATACGTCCTGTGGAAGGAAAGGGTTAACGGAAAACGGGTCATTTGTGATGATCTTAGATTCTGGGCCTTAAAGACGCATTTTGTGCCTCTTGGCGTCAGGGTATACTGGCACCACGCTTGAACTACCAAGCGAAGGTCGAACTGCTCTTGAACCGCTGTGTAGCCTTCAGAGGACAACTTTTAAAATAAGAAATTGCGATCATGGGACTCATTGTGTTAGGTAGCGCTTTTAGTCGCGATGATTCCTGGAGGCATCATCGCGACTAGAAGCGCTACCGACAGCCAAAATGTTAAACATGATTGTGTCCTTTGGGGCCGACATAAGAGTTCGGGAGAAAGACTGACCATGATCGTTGAAGTGTTGTTCCATAGCACAACAGCGCGTGCAGTATGCTGTGCTGACAACGATTCAACTCCTATGCAGTCTGCCCTGTGATCGTTACACCTCGAAAATCCATCTTACTGTCTTTTGCCTCCGTGGGGCAGTAGTGTTTCAGGGCTGAATGTGTTAACTCACTCGAGACGAACGGCGTCCGGATACGCGACTTCAGCCGCGTATCCGGATGCCGTCCGGCGTCTCGAGTGAGTAAACACAAAACAAGCACCACAAATGTCTCACGTAGAATACTCACGTTCTTATCGTAAAGCGCGACCATTACACAGTTATCTTTCCTCATCCAGCATGTCTGTCCTGTGGAGGCAAGAAAAAAACAAAATCATTAGATCATTAGTTACAGTAATTACAGGTCATGCTGATATCTTGTATTATACATTGAGTCATTGACAAACATGTTGTCATTACCCTTTGGTTGTCGGCAGTGCTTTTCGTCGCGATAATTCCTACAGGAATCATCACAATGAAAAGTGCTCCCGATGGCCAAAGCGATAACACACTCAGCCCGACGCAACGCCGACAGGCGCCAAGCTAATCTGGCACTACCCTTGAATTATCATGGTCGACCCATCTCCTGCTGTAGTGCGTCAGGGTTGAATGGGTTAACAAAGAATATCTGCAAATATCTAGCGCAGAACAGGCACGTTCATGTCGCTAAGTGTTAATGTTGCACTTGTACAAGTTACCTTTCCTTATCAGTATATTTTGTTTTGGTTGCAATTAACAAACAACGGAAATGTCAGATAACTCACTTTCTTGTCGTCCGACGTGTTTTGGGCAAATGTCACGTGCAGTTCGGCAAGCGTGACCAAAACAGCGCTTCTCGTTGTGACTCGGGCTCACCATCAGGCAAAAGATTGTAGAGGATGTCGCGACAACAATAAACGTATTGTTCTAGAAAGTTCTAGCTCTTAAAGTACTTCCGACATGTTGTCATAAACCGCCAGTGTCATCTTGTCGTTACAGCCTGCTCGCTGTTCCAGTACGTCCAACACTGACACAACCCCACATGTCTTCGTCCATGAAGGGTCCGCGGTAAAACCCAGTAGCTCTCTCCGTCAGCACCGGCAGCATGCCTCCCAGGCACCACTCACCTCGCTTACACTCACGCTAGGGGGAGAGAGAAGAAGGGTCACAAAAAGACTGGAAAATTGCTTATAGTATGTGCGGTATACACAAATTGAGGTGGTACACCGGCATGTTGAAAATAAATTTGGATTAGATGTTTATACGCGCACAAATGCATAAGTCCATCCAGTACTTACTTGCCTCTGCACAAGTCCGTATCACTTTTCTTTCTTCTTCTTCTTTTTTTTTTTTTTTTTTTTTTTTTTGGGGGGGGGAGGGGTGGTGGGGGGTGGGGGTGGGGTAGGGGGCGTTTGTTTATTGTTGTTTTGTTTTTTAACTGCTCACAGTGAAAACTTTTTTGTTACCCTGATTTTGTTTTTAATCTTGTACTCCCTCTTTGCTTTGTTCACTTTTTCTTCTTTTCCGTCCCAGTAAACAAATGTCCTCGGGGGCCCACGACGGCCATTAAGCAAGGCGCTTTTGTGGCTTGCACAGAACTAAACTCTCTGATGCAAATGGCCCCCAGGGTCAGAATTGGTGGCTTCTACACTTATGTAGTCAGGCTGTCTACAACCAAACTAAACTTTGTAGACGCAAGCTGTATCAAACCTTTTATTAGTTTGATATTCCTCTCTCTCTCTCTCTCTCTCTCTCTCTCTCTCTCTCTCTCTCTCTCTCTCTCTCTCTCTCTCTCTCTCTCTCATTATGAACGTATCGAGTGCAATCATGTTAATCTATTGTTCTGTACCAGAATACTCGCCTACGCATATTAGCGTAGTACACGCACATATCACGCAAATTATTAGCTTGCCATTGAATAATTATGAAATTTTAAAAATGTATTAGCGTGCCACTGTATAACATGAAATGGAATAACAGTATTGGTTTTCCACAGTATGATTATGTAATGTAATAAAATGCTTAAACCAAGACGTCGGTCTTTTCTCCAGTGCTGTTTTGCACACGACGATTAAAAAAAAAGCAATCACTGAGCGCAAGTCAAAATGACATCATAGTGTTTTCTTATCTGCATCAGCAGTGAGTGATCTTTACCCTGTAGTGTACCCTGAGTGACTTGAAGGCCAGAGAGAGAGAGAGAGACTTTATTTTTATAGATAACTGATGTAGGTACATTAAAAGTTAATGTGATTTAGGAGTCCGATAATCAACACGATTTATAAAAATGTCGAGATGGCCTGACTGATAAAAACCGAGACGCAAAGAGTCTCGGCTTTTATCAGGCCATCTCGACATTTTTTGTAATCTTGATATCGGACTCCTAAATCACAATAACGTATATATTGCTCCGTTTTTACTAACCTTTAGGCTTACCTGTTCAAGTCTTCGCGGAATTTTCGTACGGGCATCATGGCCGCTCTGTACCTAAGACAGAGCGAGCCCAGGGGGGAGCCGCCAAAGAAAACTGGCAGAATAGCCTACATAGTCGATGCCGGCTGACGTTGACTCCATGCAAGTCGTATGTGTAAAGAATGCATGGAGGCGGGGCGGCTGGCTCAAACCCGCTGCTGAAATTGCTCACTGGTGTGTTGTCGTCTAATATTCATAAACGAGATGCATGCTGCGTCAGGAGGCGGTTTCCGACTGAGCGAAGGACTGTGAAGGTTGAAACGTGTCTAAGGGAAGTAAATCTTTCCACCATCATTTTTTTTTTTTTTACTAGCACAGATTTGTTTCCCATCAACTGCTCCAAATGCCTCCCCAGTATTTTACTTTTTAAAAGAGATAATATTCTCCTCAAACTTTTGTTATTTGTCTTCTGAATGTAAGTTTTGTCACCAAAAATGATGTAGATTCGTTTAGAAAACAATCTTTTTTCCCATTGATTTCTGTTCATGAAAAAAGTCTAGCTTTGAATCTCTTCTGACGGTACTATCGACAATGAAATCGCAGCTCGCATCAGCAAAACCAGCCAAGCCCTGGGTCGCCTGCGCACTCGTGTGTTGAATAACAACAATGTCAAGCTCTCCACCAAGATCAAAGTCTACGAGACAGTAGTTCTCCCCAGCCTCCTCTACGGCTGTGAGTCATGGACGCTGTACAGAAAGCACCTCAAGCAGCTTGAACTTTTCCACATGAGATCCCTGCGCTCACGCATGGGCATCAAATGGCAAGACAAGGTGACAAACCTGGAAGTCCTGGACAATGCTGGCTTAGTGAGTGTTGAAGCCTTGATCTTAAAGACACAACTCCGCTGGACAGGTCATGCCATACGCATGGATGATTCTCGCATGCCACTCCAACTCCAGTATGGTGCACTCTCAAAAGGCCACAGGAAGCAAGGACGGCCAAAGACTGCATAAGAGACAGCCTCAAGCACTGCGTCTTCCCGGTAAAGGAACTTGAATCACAAGCACAAGACAGATCCGGCTGGTGTGCCGCCACCAGGAAAGCCTGCACGCTCTTTGAACACAATCGGCGCGAACCGCGGCGGATCACCAGTGCCAGAGCTCGCAGAAAGACAGCGTCGACTCTCCCCACAGCTACGTTCCAGTGCCCCCATTGCCCTCGCAGGTGTGGCTCCAGGATTGGCTTGGCCAGCCACACGCGCACCCACAAATAGAAATCACGCACAATGACGACATCATCGGTTTCGATGGTCTACCCATTATAGCGGACTAGTCCTACAGTCTGATATCACTTTGATCAGTACTGCTGACGGTTAGCCAATCACTGGCGTGCATGTGTAAAATGAGCAATATAGTCCTTTTTTCGATCATATACATGCTACAACTCATCAAAAATGTAATACATAGGGGGAAAACAGCACACAAACGAAGTTAACACACACTAACCAAGACGATTAAGACTGACTGACATGTATATTCTGTCTCTCCCTAACACGCACACAAATACACACACACACACACACACACACACACACACACACACACACACACACACACACACACACTCACACACACACACACACACACACACACACACAAATAAACAAACAAACAAACAAACAAACACAAGCACACAAGAGAGACAGAGACAGGAGTTTCCTTTCCTTAGTCTGAAGAGCATGCTTGAGTGCCGGCAGAACCGCCTGCAGTTCCGCATGAAACACAAATGGATCAGGATATATGTGTTACAGTCAATCCATGATGGCATGAAATTCATGAATTTCCTAAACTGTTTAGAAAATACACGAATTGCCTGTGACCCCCAGTCATTACGCAAAATGACTAAAATATCCAGGCATTTCATGAATTTCCTAAAAATGGCGGACATTTTATACACTGATATCCTAAACGGCTTCTGCAATGCGTGAACTGTTTTTTTCCACGTCTGATATCAACAATACCAGATACATTATTATAGGTCGTTCGTCATCGGAGCAACACAACGTTTTTCGCAAATATCTCGGCAAAAAACCACTTCTCTATAACCAATATATAACAATCTTAGAGCAAATACCATTCATGTTAGTGCCAGTTGACCTAATACGATTCACCGTCAAGAAACTCGAACACTGTGTCAGTTTTGCTGTACAGTCGTAGAAGTTTGGTATTTTTCCATGAAATTAATAATTTTACATCTCTTAACTGATGTGTCCCAGATATATTCAGCCCAGTAAAAGAAAGTTCCATTTTCCCGTGACGAAGTTTTTTTTTAACCTGAAACCGCACAGACATACACGAAGTCTGCACGCTTGACCTCCATATCGAAATCTTGCCGTTCCCGGC
>BTPG01000005.1:88082102-88129602 GCA_036245525.1 Semisulcospira habei | reverse complement strand
ATTTTGAAAACACTATCCCTAATGACACACACCAAATGGACCTCCTGTTTCTTCCACATGACACAATAAGAAAGAAACGATACAAGTATGCATTAACTGTTGTTGACATAGCTTCAAGGTATAAGGATGCAGAACCCATAACTGACAAAAAAGCTGTAACAGTGGCCACTGCATTATCAAAAATATATAGTCGAGGTCCTTTAAAATACCCTAGGCTTGTACAGGTTGATGATGGGAGTGAATTTAAAGGCGCTGTTAATCAGTTATTTGCAAAGCATGGAGTGCTAGTGCGGCGAGGCATACCAGGCTTGCATAGATCACAGGCTATTGTAGAAAACTTTAACAAGCAATTATCAGAGAGACTTTTTAGCTATCAGTATTCTAAGGAACTCATGCATGACACACGTAACACTGAGTGGGTTAAAAGATTACCGTCTGTAATAAAAGCAATGAATAATGAGGGTCACCCTAAACCTGTTGATGCTATTAAATTGAAAACAATACCGTCAGAAATAAAAACAACAACAACACCTCCAGACACTAGCTTGTTTACAAAACAGGTAAGATATTTGTATCAACCAGGTGAAGCTGAGAATGACGTTAGACGTAGGGCAACTGATCCAATTTGGTCTACATCTGTTCATAATATAAAAAAAATAGTTCCTTCAGCTAATGCAACAATATATTATCTGTATGAGCCTGCACCAAAGAGGGCATTTGTCAGAAAAGAATTACAGATTATTCCCACAGACACTGTTACTCATTTTTAACAATTTCAATTCATCAATTAGTTTATCAAGCAGATTATCAGCTATGTCTTCAGATAACTTGAGCCTGTAATGCCCAGGTGCATAAGCCTTTTCCTTAGTGTGAAACACTCTTTTTGTATCACCTACTGCTAGAGACTTTTTATATGTTTGAATCATTTCAATATTATGTTTGTTTGATCTTAGTGTCTTGTTTGGATAATCAGGCATTAATGCACCATCTAACACTTGCTTGTAATGTTCATGTCGAATGTCTTTATTTTTTATTGCTGTTTTTTTAATTCCTTTGGCTTTCGACTGACTACCTTTCTGATGCAGTATAGAATACATTTTGGATCTCAGTCCAACGTACTCAACTATTGGCACACCATTCAGTTCATCCTTAAACTTTCCAGGCACTTTCTTGTTTTGTGTGCTAAACAATGGGTGATCTTTAGGGTAGTCAGACGTGTCATACATGTGTAGTTCTGTTTTCATGTCTTCATAAAAGTCTTCAGTACATACGTCTATGATCATAGAGTCAGTGTCAGTGTATAGCAGACGACACTCAGGATACTTTGGTTTGAAGTAATCATAATAAAATTCAAGCATTAATAATTTTGACAACTCCAGAATAGCCATACCTATAAATACTGGCTTATCCAGTTTAACAATCTTTTTTTTGAGTGACACTGCATACAATGATGGATGAAATTCTTTATACCCTGTGTACTGAGGCTTACTTGTAAGTTTAATTGCGCCCGATTCAGTTGTGACCAGTCTCACATCTTTGCGGTGATGAGGATTTTCCATCGTCTTACCAAAACAGGCATTGTTCATAAGCTTAAAGAAGTCTTTGTCAAATGCAGTGTTACCATCTCTTGCACGCAATGTTGTGTTCTTCATTATGTAATCTTTCATAAAAGCACTTTGGTCAAATTGAATTCCTCTATGAACTTTTTTTAGTACTAAACCATGTCTGATGTAAAACTGTAACAAACGATAGTAGCAAACGTAATTAAATTTGTCATTCAGATTGGGTACAAGTTTGGTGTCTTCTTTTTTCCCCGTTAAACTCAGTTTCTCAACTGCTAATGGATAATCATTGTGGTAATCATGTAGATGGTGTGGGTACTCCAGGTCTACTTCAAAGATCCAACCCTTTTCATCATTTTGACCTCGATCCATAATATATTTTGTTAATTTTTTTATGCCATACTGTGACAAATCATACAAACAAAAGTTTTTTAATGGCAACAATTCACACATCGCGAATCCGTACAAATTGTTAGCGTCCACGTACGTAATAAATGACCTTGGCTTTGAGGGGTCAAAGTCATCAAGATATTTATTATTTGCCTTGGCATAATTGTTTGCTGCTAGACTAATCCCTCCCCTCAATCCACGTTCCACCATTTCACCCATCGTACGATCAGACAACAGGTCTATAAATATCTTACTGGATTTCAAAAATGCATCCCATGTCATGCCAGGACTAGTGATGTAGCAAGCAGGGTCAAGCTTGTAGTGTAACAAACCCTTTTCACGGTAACTTTCAAATACGTCTGCTAGCAAACAGACATCAGCCTTTAAGTACTGATCGTGGTAATCACCAATTGTCTGACACCCTAACTTATCCCATGCATCAAGTGCATGTTGGTATTCAGAGTCAGAAATACCTTTACCAATTAGTGTAGAATAAAAATTTTCTTTTGGTGGAAGACTCCTTTCTTCAAAAACTACCCAGTCACTGATGTACTCATATGGATAGACTCCTTTCTTAATCAATTCTGGCTCAAAATATTTACTTGTTATTGGATACTCACTCAGTCCTTCTGCCAGACTAGCCAACCCTAAAGACAGATGTTGCATAGAGTCATAAAATGCTAATTTATCTAATCTAAAAGTCAAGTATTTCTCTGTTGTCTGGGCAATGCAACTAATTTTTTTGTAAGACTCATCCACAGCCTGCATGATAATATGTGAATCATATCCTTTGAGATTGTGGAAAAAGATAGGTAGTTTATATTTTTTTGGATCTATTTTTAAAAACAAGTTACATTTGTTATGTGCGGCACCTCTGTAACGTCCAGTTATGTGATCATGGTCACGAACTTTATCACCTCCTAAAGGTTGTTCACAAATCCAACACATCACTGCTGCATCAAAATTCTGTTTGTCTTCTTCTGTCATTACCAAAGGCATCTGACAGTTTTCCAAATACTTTACTACCTGAATATACAGATGTCTCATTTCTGTTAAAAACTCAGCTGCTGCATTTTCACCCCTATAGATAACAGGTTCTGTATGCTGACCATCTGACCTAACAAGAATGTATCCAAAAGAACACACCACTTGGTCACTCAATTTTATAGTCTTTGGTAATGACTCTGGAATTGGACCATCATACGGAACAACGAGTGATTCAAAATCTGCATACACTACAAACGGCAGCTTTTGCTGATTCCCATAGTTCTTAAAATACACTTGACTACCAGGATCTGGATACTTAAGTACTGTTTGTACGTCATCAACAGACCTACAATTTAAAACATGTTTGTGTGCTACTGCAATAGAAGAAAACCTCTGTAAACATTTTTTACAAACTTCCTGTTTACACTTGTGTTTTGTTACATGATTGTGAAATAGACGTGACATACTCCTAATAATTGTGTAGTGAAAGTTATCACCAGAGCTTATTAGTAACATATCAACATGTTTATCTTCTGGCTGCCCATAGGTTGGGGCAATTGGAGATACTCTAATTGGCTGTAACTTATTCTCAGACTCATTATCCCACACATACACATTCACAGATATACCAGGATTTAGTTTTTCAAACAAGTCTATGTCCTCTATTTTAACAGGGAACTCAATGCCACTGAAGTTGAGTTCGTTCACAAATTTGGTATAGTTAGATACACGATCAGGTTTTGCTTTTACAAAATGAAGTTTAGCAAGCACACACCACATAAAACATAAATTATCATTGTTTTGAATATTGACTACAGCCTTTTTGTTTGCAACCTCAGTTGGAAGTGGTATCCATGATTTGCCTAAAATAGGATGATATCTTGACTGCTTTAGTTGTAGTTCATGTACAAGGCCTTCATGCCAGCCAGACCCTTGCATTTCTGCTCTGTCAATTGCTTCATGGAAGTCTGGTAACAATCTTTCTCTAAACACTTTCTCTAGTTCTCTTCTCGAATTAACTGTGTGCTGCCTTGTCGAGATATATGTTACAATAACTTCACCAACATCTCTGGCAAATTCTATTTTTGCAACAATCTGAATCTTTACACTATCAGAAAGAAGGTTATTTTGTATGACTAAAAAAGATCTTTCTATTGATTCATAGACATTAAAAATATTAAATATAGGTAAGTCAGTTGTGTGAAACACGTTTCTTAATCTTTGTCGGTTGTCCATCTTTTTTATTTGTCCGTCAAAATAATAAATATAAAATCACACCATGTGTAATAGCTCTTTATTGACTGTAATTCCAACAAATCATCCACTTTCCTGGTATGTGTCTTAAGGTCTTGTGCTCATGCTGCAGGTGTAATATCACTTTATTGACAGTAACAAATTCAATATAATCATGTTGTTTACTTATTTGGTAAAATATGTGTAAACACATACTCTCAAACCAGTCACAGTTAGCATCATAAACTATAAAATCTTGTGTCTTAAGATCAACAGTCTTGTAATTATAGCGTGGTGGTCTATTAGAATATATAAAAGTTACATTATATACCATGTATATTTTTGTTGGTGTTGAGAGTTTTATCAAAGGGTGTTTAACTTGTTTTTTTTAAGTCATTAAAACGCACAACACCTCTGAAGCTCTGTGTGATATCAAATGCTTGCCCGCTTTGTCTGTCCATCATTTTTATGGACAAAACAAAAGGCTAAATTAACCCATACCCAGTGGGCTGATCTGTCTTTAAGATAAGCTTTAGATGCTTAGTTGATTTCAGTTTGTTTTTCACTATGTCTCGTTCGTGTTTGTTGGGAATGACATCGTTTTCTCTGAGACAGTCTTCAAAGCTGTCACGGTCCTTACAGTAAAACAAACAGATAAACTTTAACTGTTCACGAAAATCTTTTAGTACAGCATTATATTTCTGAGTGAGAATCCAAACACTGATGTTTGCGTGTCTGCCACTGAAGGCAAGTTCTGCTAAAGTATTTCTCTTTTTGACAATATCTTTCTCTGCAGAACAGTCATCAACAATAAACAATGTTGGCTGTCCTTCAAATTGCTTGTAAAAATATTGTAGGTAGTCATTCAGTTTTTTCTCAGGGTCAACTAAGTATATGTTACTGTCAGTCCAAATAAAAAAACGGTTGTGATAAGCTTTGTTGTGTTTTATTGTTGGACAAAATATTACAATGTTTTCAAAGTGGTGGATGTATCTTGTTTGTAAGAGGTTAAGTACAAATTCAGTTTTCCCACACCCTGTGGCACCACAAAACAATCCACAGTGTGGGTCGAGTGTCATTAAGCTCAGGTTCATTTTAATACACAATATAATTTTAATATATGTGTCCACTTAGTCTGCTTTCTGCAATATTGAGTTGTGCGTCATATATCAGGTACAAATATATGTTTATGGCTGCAGCAGTTTCAACCTTCTTTTGTATCTGAATTGTTATTCCGTCACTACCGTTCTCGACAGTTCGTCCTGACCCATGAAGGTAGTCGTCATCTGTACTACGAAGATCTAGCCACAGTGCATATTTGTTTGTAAGGTATTGTCCGATCCTAACATCAAACAGATGTAGATCTTTGCACGCAATGTTTGCAGGTTTATCTCTAATCCTTCCACCCGCAAAATACTTTGTGATCTCATCGTAGTGTTGATAAGGTAACATTCCAGATGCGTACACTTGATTAGGACGGCCTTCGATTGTGCAGGACAAATGTGTAATCTTAGGATTGTAGAATTTTTCTGAATCCCGTTTGTATGGAGCCGCTGGTTCAACAAACAACATAAGAATACCTTTCAGTGACCTAGCAGGTGTGTTTAAGTTTATGTTCCACATTGGGTCACTCTTGTCTTTGGGTATTAAACTATGTCTAATCACACGGTCATAATAAATTGGAAGTCTTGACTGGTATTGATTTTGAATGAGTCTGGCTAGTTCAGTGTGTGTGACAATTTCATATTCCAAGGAAATGTTAGAGATCTTATATGTTGCATCTGTGGCAGATGATTTAATAACTTTGGAGTAGTCATTGAAAGTTAGTTCAAAGCTCAGACGGTCATTCAGTGCCCCTTGATAATAAGGCAAATGAGCTGTTAGAATTTCAAACTCAAGTGGAATGTAAAATCTGGTTCCATATGTTTCTGCTATAATAACGTCATTGGCTGCTGACGTTGATTTATCTCCAGCATTGATTCGAAGTTTACCAACATTATCAGACTGTATGCCTTGGTAAATACGATCTTCTCGTTCTTCTCTTGTGAGCCAAAGGTCTTTGTAACAGTAGAATACATCTGAGTCATCAAGACTAAACACTTCCTGTCCTTCAAGTTTTACTTTAATAGTTCTAACAATTGCTCTGCCAAGATTGTCAACTAGTGTTCTGTTTACATCTGTGTCTGATGATAGTTCAATATTAAATGCTAGGCGTGCAGTGCCAGGAACAATAACGTCACTGGGACCTAGGTTTGGAAACTTGACTGTAAGTGTTTGATTCTGGTCTATGGTACTAGGATTGTTTGTGATGACGATTGATTGTCTTATGCCCTTAACACCCAGGGGCTCACGTAGTTTTCTGTATGGGTCTAACTTTGAACCGTAAGACTGTGTCATTTTTATTATGCACAATAAAAAATAATAAATTAATAAAACAATGGCAGCGGGAGGATTTAATCATGAAGAGTTTAAAATGGATGACATGAATGTCTCAGATACCAGTATCACAGATATGACTGGAATGGTAACTAGTTCTAGTATGTATCACGAACTTTTACAAAGTAAAGTTAACTCGTTTTATGATAGTGTTGGTGAGCGTCCATATCAAATAGATCCTAATCAGTTTGAATATGAAAAAGGACATTTATATTTAAAAACTGTTGACAAAGGTAAAATACTATTAACTAAGAAAAACAACCCTAGTAGTTTTAGAGCTTTAGGTACAATCAAAGGTGAAGGTGGTGTTAGTGCCTTGCGCCAACTTGGTGTTGGTGAAAGAAGGATACCACCTCGAGCTGCTACCATTCTAAATGATTCGCAATCAAAATTACCGACTGAGCAAGAGATTGATATGGCTGATAAAACAAAACTACCAGAAATAGTAGACAAGACAATACAAGAAACATCATTTATAAATGAGGCTATAAAAACAATTGATGACCCTCCTTTTACATTGCGTGAGATAGCTGCGTTGGATAAAGCACTACAGTCAACAAGGGGTGAGATGGTAAATAACGTAGTCAAACTTAGTGAGCTTGATAAACACATTGAAAAAGAAAAAGAGAAACTGGCTACTGCAGACAATGGGAATTATGACATTGAAATAAAAGAAAGAATACAAGAAAGATTAAAAAATTTGTATATAGAAAGAGATGCTCGGTTAGAAGTAATTGATAATGGTAGACAAAAACTGAAAACACAGGTCAACAGAATTAGAGAAACTATTCAAAAAATACTTAATGAGGATACAACTTTGACTGAGAGATTAAAAACACTTTTCAGAGAGCAGGGTATCACTATTGCAAGTTTAATTACTGCTCTTGGATTTATTATTAGTACTGTAGTGTTAGCTGTAACAGGTGGTGGTAGTAGTCCAGCACCTCCAGCTCCTCCATCTCCATCAGACCCAAAAGATTTACAGACGTGGGTAAAAAAACAGTTGTCTCACATATCAGACTTGCTTAAAAAATTAGCTGTAAAAGCAGCAGATGCTTTACCAGGTATTATAGGCACTGTTGTCAGTTGGCTGATTACTACTACAGCAAAGGTAGTAGGGTTTATGGCAGAGCATGTATGGATATTTTTGGTAACAGTAGGAGGGTTAATTATAGGATACTTAATGAAACAGGTAAAGAAGTAATATTCCTAATCCAGTAAGGCCTATTACCAATGCAGTTCTCTCTGACTCATGTGTGTTTTCTTGGCCTGTTACTGACTGTACTGGTGCTGGTTCAGGTGTCTGTGCCGATGCTTGGGCTGTTATTGACATTACTGGTTTTACTATCTGTTCAGGTGGTGGTGTTGATATTTGTGTTACTGGTGGTGTTACTGGTTGTATGTGAGAGGTTGTTGGACTCAAGTTTACAGATTGATTAAGTCCTAATTTCTGATTACTCCCTGCAACAACTATTTCATTATTATAATTTGTTATTACTCCAATTTGTAGTTGAAGATCAGAAGGCAACATGTATAACCCAATGCCTACTACAAAGTCAACTTTTGATCTGGCATATCTGAGAACGTTTTGGTAACGTTGTATGCTAGATGGAAGATCAACAACTGAGTTAATAGAATCTTCTAAATTTGCTAAAAACTGTTTTTGTGCTTCAAATTTACCACTTCCATTCAAAATGTTTGATTTTGTTAGTGATTGTGCTCCTAGTAAACACCAGACATATGTTCTGATAGACTCATTGACGCGCTCGACTCCTGCTTGAGTAAACCCGTCAGATTTATCTAAAATAAATGTGGTCCACGCATTAGTCTGCTTCTGCTCTATTGATCCTAACCAGACTTGTGATTTTGATGAGAATGAAGTGTAACCAGGGTAGTAATCTTGTGGGTATTGTCTGTGACTCATAGCATAATACAATGTTCCCATACCATTGTGATCATCAAGTTTTTGTGTAAAGTCATACTTTGTACTGATGTTAAATTCATTACAGATCCGTTCAAATGCTTTCAAATCCATGGGATTGTTAAACTGATTAAAACTGGATTTAGTTGGTAATGGTGTATGCAGTTCTGACAGTATTCTTCTAAGCTGGTAATAAACATGGAAATGATACACAGACTTAATCAGTTTGTTTGAGTGATTCAAATGGTCTGTAAATGAAACACCACAGCCTGTAGTAGAACACAGTATGGCAAAGTTAAGTTGGTTTTGAAACATCTGTAGTGGACTTGAAGACCACTTTCTTGCTGTAGCATCGTCTGTTATTGGAGGGTTTAGGTAATGATCAAAAGGGTTGGGTACTTTGACTTGAAATAAATCTTGTTCAGACAAAGCTATATCAAGCTGATTTAACTGAATTATTTTCTGTTCATAAGTAGGTGCAACATTATACTTGGCATCCACGTTAAATTGAAATGCGTTTGTAGTGGTAATGGTTGGTGATTTAAATTCCATCCTTTTTTTTTTAATGTGATAATAAAAATGTTTATAACCTTAACAAATATTGACACAAGCAAACCAATGTGGTTAACTAATGGGATTGATAATCGTGATGGTAGCAAGGCTGTAGCTATCCATGAAATGTTCTACACAGTAAAATGGTTTAATGTAACTGATGATACAAGTTTTTATGCTGTTTATGCAGATTCTGGTAATAGTGGTGTAGACAAAAATACACACTTTATACCATCTGGGTATTATGACTTTTGTACATTAGCTAACTGGTTTCAAAATATATTTAAAATTAAAGCAACTTTAAATCAGGCTAACTTACTTGTTGAATTAGAAGTTCCTACAGGTAGTATACCAGTATTTTCAAGTGAACTTGCATATTTGCTTGGTTTAATAGATAGAAATACAATGCCCATAAATTGGGTAATGAGTTTTGCAGATAATGGTACTAGTGGATGGTATTATACAGAAGATGTAACTAAAATAACTGGAATATATCCTGTTCATTTGTCAGTACACACAGTGCTAAATGTTTATTTAAAAGAACTAAACACATCAGAAAATGTACACAATGGAAAGCCTTCAACTTTGCTGAGATGCTTACCAACTGGAACTGCTCCGTATTGTGAAATTGAAGTTATTAGATTTCCTAATTTACAGTTTAAAAAATTACGTTCCAGTTTCTTTGAGTCACTGAGCTTATATGTAACTAATCAAGATGAAAAACCAGTTGTAATGCATGATTTTACTGTTGTTTTAGAAGTTAAATAGTTTTATTTTTGATAAAAAAATGAGTGGCGGCCCGAAGACAAAAATTATTCCAGTTTCATGTCCGTCAGTAGAGTTAAAAGATTTAGCTGACGTGCAAGATTTCGAAAAAGAAGGCGAGGTAGGAGAAGTGTATGGCCTTGAACTTGTGTCCGTTGGGTTGTACAAACGAAAGGCAATTGAAGATGAGAGACAGTTTCCTAAACTTAGTCAACTTCGTGATGTTACTGTTCCTACTCCAGTAAGTAATGTGTTATACAGTTTAAAATATGTTGGTAATAAATGGGTAATTATTCCTACCTCTGTTTCGCTTGCTCCTGTTCCCATTGTATGGGACATAAAGTTTGTTTTTATCAGTCCTTATGTTTATTTTACTGATGAAGGTGCCCTAGTATTTAAAAAAGTTGTTAACTCTGAGCCAACGTTTGTAAGTCTTGTGCCAAGCTATTCCGCAGAAACCAATAGCAGAGAAAAACTAAAACTTCAAGAGTATGGGAAACGAAGGTATCTTCTAACAAATAGAAAGGGTAGAACAGATACTTCTATTTCGTTCGTACCAGCAAATTTTACCATAGATAGAGAAGCGACAATAGTTTTTGAAATTCTCATGAGATCTGTGGAAGCTGCGAAAGAAGCAGATATCGCTCAGGGAATCAAACTTACATGGGATACCACAGTAGCAGAGTCAACAAAGGTTGTTATTGCTATTAGAAAAATCAATACAGATTTTGAAGTTTTGAGTAGTGTCCCTGCCGTTAAAGTAATGATTGATAAAACAACTCTAGTTTATCTAAATTTCATAAACCTGGAACACATAGATCTTGTTTCGTTTTATTACGCTAGCAAATTGTATACATTTGAAGAGTTGCAAAATAAAATAGAAGATTAAAAAAATATTTGCCATAAAAAATGCCACCATTGTATCCTCAAATACAATCTGATAAAACATTAAAGGCAGATTCATTTCGTTTAATAAATATTACAGAAGCATTAAAATATTTGGAAGAAGAACAAGCAAAATACTCTCGATGTAAAAGACGATATAAAACGGTTTTCAATTCTTTACACAACACATCAATGACCATGGGGGTGGTTTCGGCCGGATTATCTGTAGGAGGTATAACTCTGTTTGCAACGGGGGTGGGAAGTGTCGTAGGAATTGCTGTTGAAGGTATTGGTCTTGTCACAAGTCTAGCATGCTTTGGTATGGAAGCTATTAACAAAAGATTTTATATGAAGTTGCAGAAGCATGAAGCCTTGAGTACGCTCGCAGCAGCTAAGCTGACTAGTATGAAACTTATTATTAGTAAATCTTTGGAAAATAATGAAATTGACGATAACGAATTTAAGAGAGTCCAGGATGATTTGGCTAACTATAAACAACAAAAATCTGAAATACAGAATAAGATGCGTAGTCAGGCTGTAAATGTTGAAGAGCTAAAGCAATCTTTTTTAGAGGAAGGAAAGAAAATAGGCGTAGAAGAAACTATGAAAAAAGTTTACGGACTGTTAGGCAAGTAAAGATCAGTTTTGGTAATCATTCATTAATTCTGAAATACTCTTCACAAAGAGATGTCATGCCTTTTATGCCTGCTCATTTGACGCCATCTGCACCACCGCCAGAGTACTACTGAGAAAAAAAAAGTTTTTTTATTGTCCTTGTATCTTGATAAAACTGATCGAGTAAGTTGTGACTTAAGTCAAGTTGTTGTAAGAACTTAGGGTAAGTAATTAATAAGTTCTTATGGCAACTCACTTAAAGGTTACCTATGTAGGTTCCTAGAAGTTAGTTGCAACTTGTTAATAAGTATTAAGTTTCGATTGACATCACTTGATAGAGATAAAGAGATAGATAAATGGGGGATCCCAAAATAATAAATTCAATAGAGTCGCATCCGTCATGCTCATCATTTTTTAAAAATTAAAGGGTTGATTCAGAAATAACGAAAGTGTAATGGGATAACTGAATTTTGTTATTAAAAATAGCGTAAATTAGCGACGGATGCGGCTTTATTGAATGTATTGGTTTGGGATCCCCCATTTATCTATCTCTGTTCGGTGGTAACGATTTTCCGCCGAAAGGTATCGTCCGTAGCAGTCAAGGGGTTAATACACTTCTGAGGGCTCATGAGGATCTCTGCCTCCTTGATATTCGCTGCATGAGTGAGTCGCAGTTACGTACAAACAAGCATCACGTTTAACAAGCTAACGCACATACACACACACAGACTATGCAAATAATCACATTACTTTCTAATCAGTGATCGCTCACTAGAGGACCTGAGACTGATACAGTACGGGTCCTGTGAGGACAAGGCCTTTCGTCCTCAGCGGGCTAACTGCGGCCTACATCGGCCGAAGGCCACGTACAAACTAGGTGTCGGAAAAAAAACACCTGATATGCGTCTTATTACCTTATATCACATGACTTTGTAATCAGTTACACACCACGTCAGCGCGCCAATAAGCAACAGGACCTCAGCCGTTGAGCGCGAGCCAACGTGGGCCGTCGTCGGCCCCAAGCACTTTTGCCCAATCATTGGGTAGTCGTACAATACACCATTGTGACTTCAGTGTATGTATCAACAAGCTTGAATCTCTTCGGTGATGGCGTCCGGATTTCGTGACATTTCAACGGGAAAGCAAAGGCCAATAGCTGTTTTTCTGTTGTTAGCCTTAGTACTAGAGTGTGGACAGTGCCTGCCAGAAATACACAACAAGGAACCAACGCTTCGGGCAGACGGCTGCGCAAATTCAGCGATGGGTATTGACATCAGCAGCTTGGGAAATATTGACGGAACGCCAAAGTACGTTGGTGGACTAATTATTGGTTGAATGATATACTGACGAGCAAAAGAAATGCGACATTTTTTTAAATTCCAGAAATGGTCGCATTTCTTTTGTTCGTCAGTATACATGCAGTTAGTCGTCCTGCTTTCGGGACGCGCCGCACACAGACACGCGGCACGAAACCGCGCAACCGAATGCGGCATTTCTCTAATGAGCTAACCCCTTCAGTGCCAGGCTGACGCAGATTGTGTTTCTGACATCTTTATTAACTCATTCAGCCCGACGGCCGTATTTCCCAAATTTCGGAGGCGTCATCTAATGATGAACCAGTTGCAAGAGATGGATCGACCATGATAATTCAAGGGCAGTGCCAGATTACCTTGGCGCTGACAGACGCCAGGCTAATCTGGCACTACCCTTGAATTATCATGGTCGATCCATCTCCTGCTGTAGTGCCTCAGGGCTGAATGGGTTAATACAACGTCAACGAGCCCTAGCCATCCAAGGATCACAGATACAAAGTGGTGTCAGCAAGAAGCATATAACATTATTTTATAACTGTCAACAAAACCATCTCTGTTCAATCATTTTTCCTGTCTCCAACTACCCTAAATTGGAATGTTATGCTTTTGAAACTGGAGTCGAAACCCAGCTAAACTCTCCCGCCACCTGCATGCCAATGCTCAAAATGCCATCCGGCCGACTCCGGCCGCCGTTGGCCCGCGCACGGCCGTGCGCGGGTTAACGGCAGCCGACGTCGGCCCGATGGCCTTTTGCGCATTGGGATGTACCAAGAAAGCATTGGCTCCTTTGCTACCAACGGCAAGCTGTGGAATAAAACCATCGCAGATTCACTATCTGTCCCCATAGCCCCTCACAAGGTCAGTCTGAGACACACAAATATGAACTGGGCATTGATCATGAAGATCTATGCCGCTTGTAATTGGTGCTTGTTCGGTGCTGTGTTCCGACAGTGAAGAGGTTAACAGTACGTGTATGTTTTCGCCGTCAGGTTTAAAGACCAGAAGGACCAGAAAAGCTTTGGACAATGGCTGTATTCCTACAACCCATGCTTCCCTTTCTCTGAGGGTTCGTGCAGCGGACAAGCGGTAAGACTTGTTTCTCTGCCATGTTTTGACCCAGCGCTTACATTTTAGAGTCACATACGCCGTTCCATCGCACGTAAATTTATTGCATGAATATACACGGTTCTTTCAGGGAACCATCCCGCGCCCGGTACAGACTCACAATAAACGATACTCCGAAACCCTTCTAAAATCCAGCATGGGAAGAAACACGCTTAGAAACACAAATTACAACACAATTTATTAAATTCAGTTGCAAACAAACTGCGCTAAAGAGAAAACGAAAGACATATTTTACGTAGTGTATTGTTTCTGTGTCTGTATGGCTTTTTGTGACCAAGGGTTCAACCCCACAGGTTAAAGGCCCACTACCGCCGTAGCTGTTTAAAGATACACTGCTGTAACAGATGGTTACGAACCGCTGCACGGGTCTAAGTATGGTTCAGGAAAACAGAAGATAGAGGTTGAAAACCCTTTAAATTAGATACAAGGAACGACGTTTCGGATCAAAGATCCTTCTTCATGTGACATGGAAACAAACGTAGAACAGAAAAGAACACGATAGAAAGAAAAGACGTCATCCTGTATAGAGAAAATTTAGAATGACGTAAAAAATATATTAATTTTTTTATTTTTTTTAATTTAAAAAAAACGCAGGGCAATCCCGTTCAGCACACGTCGTCTTTATTAGCAAGTAACCTGACAATGACTCCACTCCGTTTTATATATACAACGCTTTCAGTACGAGAAACAGCTAAATGATAGATTTACATATTAATGGCTGCGCAGAATAAATAAGTGTGATTATGCGGGTGCTTTTGCTGAGTGTCAAGGCTGCTGTTAAAGTTCATTAGGTGAGTTGACAAGGCATAACACACACAAATGGTGCTGAATTGTGTCTTCAGTTTTATGCGTAATGGTACTTGAACTCATTGTACCCCAAGGCCAAAATCCCCAAATTTTGCCGTTGTCCTCTGAAGACTGCAGTGCAGTGCAGGACACAGATCAACCATGATGGTTCAAGGGTGATGCCAGAATAGCTTGGCACCCTTAGGCGCCAAGCTATTTTGGCATCACCCTTGAACTATCATTGTCGATCCATATCTTGATGTGGTGTGTCTGGGGTAGAATGAGTTAAAGCGATCTGCTGCATGGCGGGCTTTGATTGCTAAAATGTGCCTATACAACGGGTTATTGCTTGTTGTCGTGCCTCAACTTAGACTTTTTCCCCATTCCATAGGAGCAGGCGCACTTAGGCCTACCACAGGTTTTTCACTGCCTTTTAACGGAAGGAACTCCTCTGCATGAAAAAGAGAAAAAAAGTGCAAAAAAAAAGTCTTTCATTTTATGACATTCAACCTTCATAATGTAAACTAAGTCAACCCTTTTGTCCGGCATTAATGTAAGTCATACTAAGAACATTTATTAAGGACATATCGCGAACTGTTTAGCCTTTACTGTCAGAAGTAGGTCGTTTCAATACGTTGTGCTGCAACTGTCCTTTCAAAGCGCGTTTCTTTCTGTATTAGAATTTTCTTTGTTTTTTACTCGCTTGGAAGTCACCTTGTTGGTTTGGGTTTTTTAACTCATTCAAGAGCCCCGCATCAGCAACTGCAGAAGTGTCGTATAGCATTGCCGCCGGCAATGCTATACGACACTTTCGCACTTATTGATGCGGTGCTTCTTGAATGAGTTAACCCTTTGCACATACTGTCTGCTGCCAAATCAGGGCAGAATGTCAAATGTCAAATGTCAAAATTTGCTAGATTTTTAGTTTTCTGAGAATCACAGTACAGATTACACAGAAGACAAATCGACCATCAAGATTGGTGCCAGCCCAGCACGGCGCCAGCATCCCCAAACTATGAGCTACACGCGTAATGGTCGATCCATATCTTCTTGTAGTGTGTCGAGGATGAATGAATCAAGGCACTTAACCCTTTTCATCCTGATACACCCATTGTTTGACATACATGTGACATAAAGATATTTTAAGGGTGGTGCCAGAATAGCTTGGCGCCTGAGGCGCCAAGCTATTCTGGCACCACCCTTGAACTAAATCGGTTGATCTATCTCTAAATGTAGCCTTCATAATTATGCTAATAAGTAATTTTTTAATCAGCCTCAGCCTCAACACGTTCTATTGGTACTTTAAAGTAGTTTAAAAACAAACAGAAAACTTTCACTTTGGCTTCTTACATCAACAAGGTATAGATGTCGCCAAAATTACCATATTTTAAAAAATAATCAAACCTTTTGGTAGTCCCATGATTACATACAACTTCTTTATTGCATTTTTACATTTTTTTTATTTATTTATTTTTGGTATTAAAACGTTGAAAAGTTTCGTAAAAGTTAATACTATGCTCATGTTTCATTCGCAGGTCTGTCAAATCAGCACAAGCAGTAGTCTGTACTTCCAGTGCGGTGACGCAAGTTCTGCGACGTGGTCGATGACAGGGAGTGACCCCACTATCACCTACACCAACCATGGGTCAGACATTGACAGGTACAATGCCATGAAATGTCAGGTATATATGTCGGTTTACTCTTTTTGCCCAGTTTGGCGGATTTTTGTAGATATCCAAATATTGAAACGCGAAAACATTATTTAAAAAAAACAAACTGTTCAGGGCTTTTGACAGCGCGTTGTTATAAACCATGTTTTGCCTTCCGATCTCGTTATATGAATTATAAGCAGTGTCAACTGTGCTATGTACACATCCATCAGTCTGAGCACTATCTTACTGGTCATGCCAATATATATATTTTTGTCCTTCTTCCTAGTTCTACAGCAGTTGCAGAATCTTTAACTCATTGTGTCCCAGGTGCGAAATACCCACATTTCTGAGTTGTCCTCTGAGGCCTGCATTACAATACAGGACACAGATCGACCATGATAGTTCAAAGGTGGCGCCAGAATTAGGAGCCAAGCTATTTTGGCACCACCCTCACTTGAACTAGCATGGTCAATCCATTATCTTACTGTGGTGTGTCGGGACTGAATCAGTTAAACCGATCAGTGCCATTATCCATTTATCCATGAGTAAAACCTAAAAACTCACTGCCAAAATGAAACCCTGATAACGATGTGTCCTGAGGAAAACAGATGTATATGAACTGAGCCAACAAGAGGCATGGACCCTCACCATCCCCAAAACCTGGGGTGGGGGGGAGGGGGGGGGCTCGTTAGGGTCTATATGCCTCTGGTGGACTGGGGCGGATCTGGGAGGTGGCGGTGGGGAGTGGGGGCTCGTTAGGGTCTATATGCCTCTTGTGGACTGGCGCGGATCTGGGGGGGGAGGAGAAGGGGTTCATGGGCTCCGGAACCCCTGCCCCCTCCCCCAAACCAAAAATTCTGGAAAATGCCGTAACAAAGTCCTTTTGGGGGGGAGGCTAAAACAACCCCCCCCCCTGCCCCCGCCGCCTCTAACCCCCCCCCCCCCCCTGTTCTTTAATACGTTGGCGAGTGTTGACATCTTGACACATGCTTCCCCCCCCCCCCCTTTCCGTTGTTTGATCCGCCGTGAGATGGCCTTAGTCGCCTGCTGCTTGGCGTTAAACCCCAATAACTAACTCCCGTTGTTTGATATTTCGGCGAGTATTGAGAGACTTGACATACGCTTCTCCCCCGCCCCCCCCCCCCCCCCCCCCCCCGCCCCCACTCCCCCTACCCCACCCCACCCCACTCCCCACCCCCAGGCCCTTCCCGTTCTTTGATTTTTGGGTGACTGGAAGACCACGATTTCGCGTCGGAAGGACTTTTGTGTGAGGTTGAAGGTTACATATCGAAGTAACTGATCGGCCCCTGGTGGACATGCTGTTCGCTGTATCCTAGCAGTGATGGGGTTAGCCCCAAGGTTCCATTTCTCAAATTTTGGAGGTGTTGCCTAACGATTATGTACCAGCTGTAGGAGATGGCTTGATCACTCATGATAATTCAAGGGTAGTGCCATATGAGCTTGGCGCCTGAAGGCGCCAAGCTATTTTAGCACCACCCTTGAACTATCATGGTCGATCCATATCTTGCTGTGGTGTGTCGGAACTGAATGAGTTAACTCAGAAAGTTTGAATGTCGCACAATGAAAGACGTTTCTGCTCTTCTCGTTTGTACACATGCAAGACAGAACCTTCCGCTACGCTCAAAAGACAGTGAAGACGTCAAGCTCATCTGGCACTACCCTTGAATTATCATGATCAACCCATCTCCTGCTGCAGGGTCCCGGTGGTAAAAGGGTTAAATAACATTTACACATGAAGTTCATTTTCTGCAGAAAATCCGTGGTTGTGCTAAAGTGCGACCCAAGCGCTGCCAGTCCTCAGTTCACCGCTATTGGCGATGTTAACATGGGAGAATATGTGAGTAATGCAGTGTGGCTAATTGCGTTGTTGTTGTTGCTGCTGCTGTTTGTTTTCTTTTGGGGTTTTTTGTTTGTTTGTTTGTTTGTTTGTTTGTTTTTTGTTGTTTGTTTTTTGTTTGTTTGTTTTTTTTTTGGGGGGGGGTTTGTTGTTTTTAACTGTTGTGTGTTTTTGTTGGTGTTTTTGCTGTCGTCGTTTGCGTCGTCATCGAGGTATATGTTTATCGACAATGGACATCAATATTTACGTCACATTCTTTTGTTGCTCTATAACATTTGTGGACGGTGGGGAAACAATCGAATAGGAATATGACACTGACAATTTGGTACTGGTGTTACTAAATTCGGCACGTAGTGGTCATCATGGAAACGGGGCTAGGCGGCGCTATAGAAAGGTTTAGCACATTGGTAGCTTCTAAGTATTGGAAAAATTAAAGCGACCTATTTCAGACAGTAAAGGGTCAATAGTTAATATGCCCTGTCCTTTATATATGTTTTAGTATGTCTGACAATAAAGCAGCACAAGAGGGCTAACTTAACCCGTTGTGTCCCAGGTACGAAATACCCATATTTTGGATTTGTCCTCTGAGGACTGCATTACAATTCAGGAGACAGATCGACCATGACAGTTCAAGGGTGGTGCCAGAATAGCTTGGCGCCTATAGGCGCCAAGCTATTCTGGCACCACCCTTGAACTATTACGGTCGATCCGTATCTTGCTGTGGTGTGTCGGGACTGAATGAGTTAACTTAGAAAGTTTGAATGTCAAAAATGAAAGACGTTTTTGCTCTTGTCTTTTGTACACATGCAAGACAGTTCCTTCCGTTACGCTCAAAAGACAGTGGATATCCTCAGGTATGTTTCACAATAACATCAATATGACCCTGTGCCAGTTCATGCTGCGATGGTTGTTTGTGCTTTGGGTGTGTTTACGTGCTGTTAATTTTTGAACTTGTATTGTCATATTTGTATTTTGTGTTGCCGCTGTCTATTGATTTGTGTTTAGATTGTCATTTTGATTTGCATTGTACAGCGCTTAGAGCCTGCGCTGCAGGGAGTTTGCGCTTTATTATTATTATTATTATTATTATTATTATTATTATTATTATTATTATTATTAGTGCCTACTCCATGGATTGTAAAAAGAATGGTAGACATGTCTTAGTTCAGGAAAGACAGCATTGATATTAAAGAGGATGTTCAGCATTGAATTATGGTTAATTCCATCTCGTTTTAAAATCTGTTCATTGTCACTGGGCATATCGAACATCAAATGATAATAATAATAATTACGGTATTTATAATGCGCTTATCTTATAATAATTATAACTCTAAGCGCGCACTCACAACTCGCGCACGCATGCGCACGCTTTAGACAACGACTCAGGTACCACAAATAGTGAAATACATTACGACAGTCTGCTTAGGGTGGGGAGTGTGGTGGTATAGTGCTAGAACTGTTGAAAGAGGTGAGTTTTGAGGGCGGACTGGAAGGAGGAGAGAGAGTGTTTCTGACGGAGAGAGAGTGGGAGAGTGTTCCAGGTGGATGGACCGTATACTGAGAAGGAGCGGGGGCCGAAAGTGCTGAGTTTGGTGCGGGGGATGTGGAGGCGGAGAGGGTCGGAGGCGAAGCGGAGGGAGCGGGGAGGAGTGTAGGGGTGATGTAAGTTTGCGAGATAGGCAGGAGCGCAGTTGTTCAGGGATTTGTAGCAGAGAGACAGAATCTTGTATTGGATGCGTTGGGGGATGGGACGCCAGTGAAAGAGTTTGAGCAGGGGAGTGATATGGTCGGATTTTTTCTTTCTGAGGACGAGGCGGGCAGCATTGTTCTGGACGCGCTGGAGAGTGGAAATGGTGGAGTGAGGGATGCCGGAAAGGAGAGTTGCATTAGTCGATGCGAGATAGGATGAGAGAGACAGCAAGTTTGGTGACAGCTTTTGTAGTGAGGTATTTTCTGATTTGACTGATGCGGTGGAGGTGGAAGTAGCATGCCTGGGCCGTGGTGGAGACGAAGCTGGTCATGGAAAGAGAGGAATCGAGGATAACGCCGAGGTTTTTGGCCGAGTCAGAGAGGGAGATGGGGGTGCTGTCGAGTTGAAGGTGGAGGGAGGGAGGGAGCTGGGAAAATATCTGGCGAGTGCCTACCAGCATGGCTTCCGTTTGTCGTCATTCAGTTTAAGCATGTTTGCTGTCATCCAGTTTTTCACGTCTTCGTAGCAGTCAGCCGTGCGAGTCAGTAGTGACTGAGTGCTGTCGAGTTTGTCTTTGTCTAGTAGTTGTGAGTCGTCAGCGTAGAGGTGGTGGTGTATGTGGTGAGACTGGATGATGTTGGACAGGGGAGAGGTGTAGAGTGTGAAAAGGACCTGGCCCAGGACGGACCCCTGTGGAACTCCGCAGGAGAGCGTGACTGTGTTGGAGGAGACGCCGTCGATGGTGATGGACTGCTGTCTGTCGGAGAGGTAGGAGAGAAACCAGGAGTGAGCAGAGTCAGTGATGCCAAAGGAGTGTTGAAGGCGGTGGAGGAGGATAGAGTGGTCTATAGTGTCGAAGGCGGCAGAGAGGTCGAGTAGCGTAAGAAGGAAGATGTTGCCCGAGTCGGTGGAGAGAAGCAGGTCGTTTAAGATATGTAGAAGGGCTGTTTCAGTGCTGTGATGTTTGCGATAGGCAGACTGGAAGGGACTGAGGAGGTCGTTTGGGTCGAGGTTGTGTTTTTTTAGGAGAGGACGGACGATGGCGGACTTGAAGATATCAAAGACGGAGCCGTTCTCTAGAGATGTGTTGATGATGTCGGTAATGAATGGCAGAAGTTTTGGAAGGCCGTCTTGGAAGAGAGAAGCTGGGAGAGGGTCTAGTTCGCAGGTTTTGAGAGGCATGGACTTTATGGTCTTGAGGACTTCGTCCTGAGAGACGGGCCGGAAGGACGAGAGGGGGTGCCGGAAAAGGGGGTGTCGGGGGGGGGGGAGGCAAGGCAGAGAAGGCAGAGTGTCGAGTGTGTTGTGCAGAGTTTGGATCTTGTCGGAAAAATAGGTGGAAAAAGCGGACGGGAGTTCTTCTTTGCTGTGTGTGTTGGGGAGAGGAGAGTCTTTAGAAATGCCTAGGAGTGTGTTCATGGTAGCGTAGAGGGTTTTGGAAGAAGTGGATTCCAGGATTTTGTTTTGAAGGTGTTTACGTTTGGAGTCGGAGATCATTCTGCAGACTTTGGATCTAGTTGTTTGGAAGATCTGTCTGTGAACGGTGAGGTCAGATGAGCGCCTGCGGCGTTCCGCTTGTCGGCGCTCGCACTTGGCCTCAGCTATGTCGTCAGTGAGCCAGGGGTCGGGGGGTCGGGTGGGAATGGAGCAGGTGGTGACAGGTGCATGGGTGTCTAGAAGTTTTCGAAGGGAGGAGTCGAAATGGGATGCAAGATCAGGAGAGGAGGCGGGGTCCAGGAGAAGGTCGACAGCTTCGTCGAAGAAGCTCTCAGTTATAATCGTGCTTGCTATGTGTTGGTCATTTGCGTGATATTGCCCTGTGAGCACACACCACCCACCCACTGCACTCCCCAACACACACACACACACACACACACACACACACACACACACACACACACACACACACACACACACACACACACGAACACTCATTTTTTAAAACCAACGTTGAAGAGAAAAATATTACTTCTTGTGTTTGCAGCACTTTACGATGACTACAAAATGCGCCTGTAAAAATGCCTGCTCAGGATTCAGTTACTCGGTAGAGGTGACATTCAGTGTCGGGTGGATACTGGTTATAATGTGAGTATACCTATAACCCATTAAGCCTTGATCTGCTACGACATGATGTGAATCTACCATGATGGTTCAAGGGTGCTGTCAGAACGGTTTGGCGCCTGTAGGCGCCAAGCTGTTCTGACACCACCCTTGAACCAATGGTCAGTTTGTCTCCAAAACTGTGACGGAGACCTCAACTTGACTTACTTGACAGTCCATTTCGTTTAGAGTGAAACTGATGTTTTGAAGCGGCGTCTGCCCCAAGCCAACCCCACCCCCACCCTCCACCCCACCCTCCCCCTCCCTTGCCACCCTGACGTCCAAGAGACCGCGCCTCCATTTCCGTGCAATGGTCAGATGGCCAAACTGGTCAGAACAGTGACGGAGACCTCAACGGTTAGCAATATCTTTCGTCTTTGTCAGCATCATCATGTCGTCATCAAATATCGCCATCACCATCATGACCGTCGTTATCGTCATCCAAAACATGGTCAAGGAAACAGGGAACTGTCTCTTCTTATCCGAGTACAGTAGACTTCGCTTTTAACAACATCGGGTAATTTAAACGTCGGATATAACAAACGCTTTTTCAGAGGTCAAGAGCGCACTATTCCTGTGTACCTGTATGCCTACCCCAGTGCGCAGAGGCCATCGGGCCGACGTCGGCCGCCGTTGGCCCGGTGGCCTTTTGCGCATTGGGACACTATTCCGCTCAACACAAACCTCAACACAAAACAACAACAAAGCTGGTCTCCTTGCAAATTTTTTACATCCGAAATCCAATGTAGACACACATCATCACTGGCAGCTTGGTCTCGAGGGACAACGCGTAGTGCGCCCTGAAGTGTCTGGATCGGTGTTACGGCCGCATCGTCTGCTATGAGTCGGAAGTGGCAGTCCATGTTGCAGCAGGGGCGGCAGACGACGGATGACCAGTGACTGGGAAGGAGCAGCTCGATCGACACAACAAACAAAAACTTCGGATAATCGCTAGAGGTCTCGACATTTCTTGCTGGTATATCCGGAGTGTGTTATGAGCGACGTAATTTACATCGAAAAACTTTAGTAGGGACCTCTTTATAACCAAGTGTTGTTCTATGCGACTTTTGTTGCATCCGTTCTTTTAAGCGACGTCGACTGTATATCATCCCAGTGAGCAAAGGTCCTCGTGCCCACGACGGCCGCAGCTACTCAGTGTGGTGGTATTCTGTTGTGTGAGTGGCATTTTGTTATATCTTAATACTCACTGGAGATTTATATCATATGAATTGACTTCCTCCGTGTCTTTTTTATATTCTGTTGGCACTTGTTTCTCCAGCGCGCTGGTGGCGATGGTGTTGTACTTTGCCTTGGGAATAGTGATCAACCGTTTCGGGCGACAGAAAACAGGAACAGAGATGGTGCCAAACCTTGGGTTCTGGAGGGCTGTGCCTGGACTGATCAAGGTGAGAAGTTAAATGCAAAGGCGCCGGTTACGTTAATTTACCACAGTACGAACGGTTTCTTCGCGTGAACTCTGGCGCGCCTGGTATAAGACAAGCTTCACTTTACGGTGACTTTGTAACTGGCGTGCGATGAATTGTGCCAAGCCCAGTAGCAAAACGTCTTAAGGCCCACGACGGCCGCAGAGGGCCCGCGCACGGCCTTGCACGGGCCCTCTGTGGCCGTCCTGGGCCCGAGGACCTTTGCTTCTTCTTCTTCTTCTTCTCCAACGCCGTCACACTTGGAGTTTGGCTCTCAAAATGAAATCTGTGGTCTTCTGTAGCGCCTCCACAGGCCCGTACAGTTTCTCTTGTAGAGTGGCGGGCTTCCGCTAAGGACCTTTGCTAACTGGAAAGAAACCGCCTTTTTATTACATCATCGTGACTGACCAACGGTAGGAAGTAACATAATACGGCACTTGAAATAATTATAATAATTGTAACCCCTCAACCCTTTTGTCTTCGTTGGCGGTTTTTGCCGCGATGATTCCTGCAGGAATCATCTCTACAAACTGAAAATCCAGCCGACAGGCAAAGGGTTAAATAATCTCAGCAAGGTCAATCAAAAGCAAAGTTAGCAGAGCGAAGTAATCACAGTCGAGCGCAACACATAATATATGTGGGTCTGTGCTGATCTGTGATTTTGGACCGTACTACTCATTCACTCACTCACTCACTCAAACACTCACTCAGTTTTCGCTCACTCACTCACTGATTTATTTATTTATTTTGCTCTGCGGCATGTCGTCATGCATTCATTCATTCATTCATTCATTCATTCATTCATTCATTCATACTTTCATCCATCTATCCATCCATCTTCATTCATTCATTCATTCATTCATTTTTTTTTTTTTTTTTCCTGTGCAGGACGGATTTTTCTTCACCATCAGCCGTTTTCCGTGTGTGAACAGAAAGCAGTATGATCGTATTTGAAACAATAACAACGTCCATCTCTGCCTGACATCATCATAAATCGTCACACGCCTGAGTCAACCCTCTGGTGCCTACAGCAACCGGTACTGTTTACAGCACTAGTGGCTTCATGCACAATCAACAATTAACCCCTTTTCTGTAAGCGTCTTAAGATTGTGTCTCGGAAACATTGCTCGCGGACAACATCGTCCTCTTGAGCCTTGCGGATGTCAATCAGTCGTGCAAGAGGCTTAGATCCTCATGAGCCCCCGCAACTGCGGGGGTTCATGAGGATCTACGCCTCTTGCATTCGAGTTGCTCGCTGCGTTCAGGCAGTCAAGGGGTTAATTATTTCATCTTGCCCTTAATTTTTACTGCAGGATACGGGTCAACCATGTTACTTTGATTGCGTCTCTTCGTGGCTCTCTGGCTTTCAGGTATATACAACGCTGCAGATGAGTAATCAATATTAATCAGCAGGAGATGGTTCCACCGTGATAGTTCAAGGATAATGCTTTGAATTATTATGGTCCACCCGTTTCCTGCAAATGGTACCTAGTCTTTAGGTGACACCTCCAAAATTTGAAAATATGAAAATGCGGCCTTGGGGTTAAATGAGTTAAAAGAGAATTACAAGAGAAAATGGACCAAAGTAAGTGCAATCTAGGCAGTTTCATTGCAGTGATTATTTAGCTCCGCTTTTTCTTTTCTTTTCTTTTAGCCTATACTAGTAGATGTCTGCCCACAGGCTTGAAGTTATCAAATATTAGCAAGCAAATAGGACACAACCATTCAACTGTCAAGAACGGGCTGACTTCTACAACTACTGAAGGCAAAACGAACACGTCCCAAATGTATCTCTGTTAGTGGGCGAGCCTATTGTTGCGAGTCATACACTTAATAAGATAAATAGTGCATTTTATGTTTGTCCGTATGACCACTTTAAAAAAAAAAAAAGCCTTCCTGCAAATAGGCATACAGACAAGATTGCAATGCACTTCTTACAAAGGACAAGTACAACACAAGCTATTAACCTTTGCGTGTCGGTAGCGGTTTTTGTCGCGATGATTCCTTTAGGAATCATCGCGACAAAAAACCGCTACCGACACGCAAAGGGTTAAATTGTTGGATGTGAAAATTAATAAGCTGTGCTGTAGGCCTACTTGTCCTTTCTATGCGTTTTTTGTTGTTGTTGTTTTATTGTTGTTGTGGGTTCTTTGTTGTTGTGTTTTGTTGTTGGCTTTTTTTGTGTGTGTATGGTGTTTTTTGTTGTTGTTGTTTGTTTTTTTTTGGGGGGGGTTGTTTTGTTTGTTTGGGTTTTTTGTTGTTGTTGGGTTTTTTGGGGTTTTTTGGGTTTTTGTTTGGTTGTTTTTTTGGAGGGGGGATATTCTGTGCATTTTACGCGCTATGGCAGTCACATTTTTCTTTTGGATTACATGACACGCGTTTTCATGATACAGGATCGATTTACAAAATCCAGAGAGATAATTTCATAAACTGTGTTGTACTTGTCCTTTCTAAGCGTGTGTATTTCTTTACTGGGATGCCCTTTGCTTGTTATGTACGTCGACTGTGACTGGACACTAGAGGGACGGTGTTGAGGGTTCCGTTTCATTCACACCGCAACTTATCATTTTGTTTTCACGAATCATGCGCATTGCTTCAATAATTATCGTAATTTGAGCGCGCCGGTACAAGTAATGTGTATCGTTTTATTATTGTGTATGATTTGTAGAAAAACAACATGTTCATTTCTGTCTAAATATATATATATATATATATATATATTATATATATATATATATATATATATATATATAATATATATTAATATATATATAATCTTGGCTTGACTTCGCGAACGAAGATTCTATAGGGCTTGCCCACGTCGTCTGCAGGCATTTTCGTGGCTGCGGAGGCCAATCCGGGACAGGCAGGTTCGACCGCAGTGGCTGCAGGGGAAGGTCTGGTCAGGGTTCTGAGTTACGACAACTCTGTTTTTTCTTCTGAGCCGCTTGTCCTTAAGGTTAGCTCTGCGAGAGTCCTCAAAGGAGACGGCTGCCTTGTGAATGGTGGAGCGCCAGGTGTCACGGTCCGCAGCAAGCGAAGACCACTGGCGGTGGTCGATTTGGCAGGCACTAAGTGACTTCTTGAGACCGTCTTTGTATCTCTTCTTTGGTGCCCCTCTGTCTCGGTGTCCAGCGGCGAGCTCGCCGAACAGAGTGATCTTGGGTAGGCGATGATCCTCCATCCTGGAGACGTGCCCCGCCCAGCGAAGCTGTGTCCGCAGCAGCAAAGCCTCGATGCTCACAGTTTCCGCCTGTTCAAGGACCTCGACGTTGGTGACATAGGCAGCGCTGGTGAAAGCGTTCGAGGAGTCGTAGTTGGCTGCGGTAGAGGGCCCAGGACTCGGAACCGTACAGCAGGGTGGTGAGGACGACAGCTCTGTACACGCTGATCTTGGTGCCTTTTTTCAGCTGTTGATTGTGCCACACCCGCTTGAATAGTCGCCCGAAAGCACTGTTCGCTTTTGCCAGCCTGTTGTCCAGCTCCTTGTCCAGCTTGGCGTCTGACGTGATGATGCAGCCAAGGTAGGTAAACTGGTGTACAGACTTCAGTTCGGACTCGCCGATGGTGATGTGGGGAGGGCGATGCTCTTCCTTGGGTGCCGGCTGATGGAGAACCTCTGTCTTTTTCAGACTGACCTCGAGTCCAAAGAGCTGGGCAGCATCTGCGAAGCTGGACGTAATGCGCTGCAAGGCTCTCTCTGTGTGTGCAACGAGGGCAGCGTCATCAGCGAAGAGCAGCTCACGAATCAGTTGGTCTAGGGTTTTCGTGTGGGTCTGCAGTCGTCTGAGGTTGAACAGGCTGCCATCGAGACGATACCTGATGTACACTGCGTCGTCATCGTCGAGGTCCACTGTGGCCTGCTTCAACATCATGCTGAAGAAGATGGTGAAGAGGGTCGGTGCCAGCACGCAGCCTTGTTTCACGCCGTTGCGAATGGGGAATGGTTCTGAGAGGTCACTGTTTAGTCTGACCTGGCCTTGCTGGTCCTCGTGGAGCTGGACGATCATGTTGAGGAACTTTGGGGGACAACCTAGTCGCTCCAGGATCTGCCACATACCTTGCCTGCTCACAGTGTCAAACGCTTTTGTTAGGTCGACAAACGTTACGTACAGCCCTTTGTTCTGCTCGCGGCACTTCTCCTGAAGCTGTCTCAGCACAAAGACCATGTCGGTTGTACTCCTGTTGGCTCTGAAGCCACACTGGCCCTCTGGGAGGTGGTCTTCAGAGATGGCAGGTACCAGCTGATTCAGGAGCAACCTTGCAAGGATTTTCCCGGCAATGGACAGCAGGGTAATTCCACGATAATTAGAGCAGGCAGACTTCTCTCCTTTGTTCTTGTACAGGGTGATGATGACTGCATCACGGAGATCCTTTGGTAGTGTTCCTTTTTCCCAGCAGCAGAGAAAGAGGTCGTGGAGCTTGTTGTGCAGTGCTGGGCCTCCATGTTTCCAGATCTCTGGCGGGATTCCGTCAATGCCTGCTGCTTTGCCACTCTTGAGCTGGTGGATGGCTGTGAGGGTCTCTTCGGCGGTGGGCGGTTCGTCCAATTCAACCTTCAGTGGAAGGTGTGGGATTTGGAGGATGACTGTTTCTTGAACAGTGCGCTCAGCGCCGAAGAGGTCCTGAAAGTATTCCGACCAGCGGTTCAAGATGGAGGTATTATCTGTGAGGAGTGCCTGTCCATCAGCGCTTCGCAGGGGACTTTGTACCAGGTGCCTAGGGCCATACACTGCTTTCAGTGCTTCGTAGAAGCCCCTGTAGTCACCGTTGTCAGCGCAGACCTGGGTCCTCTGTGCGAGTCTGGACCACCACTCGTTCTGGAGCTCTCTAAGCTTGAGCTGGAGACTGCTGCAGATGAGGCGGAAGGCAGACTTCTTCACAGGGCAGGAAGGCTGGGCTAGGTGGGCCTGGTGGGCGGCTCTTTTTTTTTTTGCTAGAAGTTCCTGGATCTCTACGTCGTTTTCGTCAAACCAGTCTTTGTTCTTCTTTCTAGCAAAGCCCAAGACTTCCACAGAGGATTTTACAATAGCAGTTTTCAGTTGTTCCCAGAGTGTTTCAGGGGAGGAGTCTGCTGGATCAACTGTGTCTTTGAGCATGCGCTGTAAATCGGCCTGAAGGGCAGCTTTCTTGTCGTCACGCTGAAGGCTGGCAACATCAAGCTTTTTCTTGTGGGGGCCCCCTTTCTTGGGTTTCAGCTTGAGGCGGAGCCTGAGTTTGCAGCGAACAAGGCGGTGGTCAGTGTGGCACTCTGCGCTGGGCATCACTCTGGTGAGGAGGACGTCACTGCGGTCCCTCTGACGCACTAGGACATAGTCGATAAGGTGCCAGTGCTTGGAGCGAGGATGCATCCAGGTGGTCTTTCGACTGTCCTTTTGCTGGAAAGTAGTGTTGGTGATGACAAGTTGCTGCTCTGCACAGAGCTCCAACAGTAGGCGACCATTGTCATTGCAGTTCCCAACGCCATGCTTGCCGAGGACTCCTTTGCAGGCTTCAGAGTCTTGGCCCACTCTGGCGTTGAAGTCGCCAAGGATGATGACTTTGTCGTCTGCAGGGGTGCTCTGCAGGAGGCTGCGCAGGTCAGAGTAGAACTTATCTTTTTCTGCAGGCTCTGCCAGGAGGGTTGGGGAGTACACACTGAGAAGGGTGACGTATTGCTGGTGTCTCAGTGGGAGGCGCATGGACATGATGCGGTCGGAGTGACCCGTTGGTAGGTTTTCCAACTTAGTCGCAATGGGGGTCTTGACCATGAAGCCCACGCCTGAGAGCCGTCTTTCTGATGCAGGCCTGCCTGACCAGTAGAGGGTGTAGCCAGCGCCAAGTTCTTGGAGGCTGCCTTCCTCCGGAAGGCGTACTTCGCTGAGAGCGGCGATGTCGATGTTTAACCTCCGCAATTCATGGGCAATGAGGGCGGAGCGACGTTCAGGGCGTCCGCTGTCTGCTGTGTCGAGCATGGTTCGGATGTTCCAGCATGCTACGTTGAGTCCGGTCGTGGTCGTCATGAGAGTGGATCCATTGTTTTTTCTTGTTTTCTGACCGCATGAGAAGATGCCCGTTGACCGCGGCTAGCCAACTGGGGTTACGAGGGGATGAGCTTTGGTTAGGCCACCTTTTCTAGGCCCCTCTCCGTGTGGAGCAAGCAGTGCTGTCCCTAGAGAAGGCTGCTTAGTCGTTCAGGGTGTGCCGAGTGACGTTGTCATCCCCAGGTCAACATCAGGCGACCAATATCCTGAACCGCCTGCATGCAGGTTTGAGACTGCGGCTTCCAGTGACATCTTTCACCTGCCGTTTTGCCCCTTGCCCATCGCTACAGGACTTAGAAAGTTCAGTGTCATAGTCCGTGGGCGTTTCCTAAAGCCTGCGCGGTGGAGCTTTTTGGTGGAGTGCAGTGTGCGCAGTACTGGCCCCACCCTTTAAACCCTTGGTTCGTTTGCCATGGCCTAGCAAGCTGGGAGGGTGGCATCGAGGTCCTCGGGTCGTAGGTTTTATATCAGACTGTCCTTGTCTTAGTCTCTGGCTCAAAAGCTTCCCCGGAGACACGGGGGCTTTGATGTCAGGGGTTTCCTCCCTTAGCCTTTCCGCAGCCAAGCGGCCAGGCCTGCAAGGCAGCAGGGGACTCGTGGGGGCCGGGGTCGTCTATGTCCCGTGCAGATGTGAACATCTACCCACTGCCCAGACGGTGACACCAGAGGAGAAAAATCCAGCGCCGGAACCCGGTATCGAACCTCGCACCTTTGGCATTGGAGGCAGACGCCTTAACCACTGCGCCACTTCCCCGCCTTAATTTGTTGTTGTTGTTATTGTTGTTGTTGTTGTTACCCAGTTAACCCAACTGCCAAATTTTGGAGGCATCACCTGACGACTTTGTACCAGTTGCAGATGGATCAACCATGATAATTCAAGGGTAGTGCCAGAATAACTTGGCTCCATCAGGTGCCAAGCTAATCTGGCACTACTCTTAAATTATCACAGTCGATCCATCTCCTGCAGTAGTGCGGCGTCGAGGCTAAATGGAGTAATCATTTGTTCGTCTGTGATTTTGGACCTTACGGCTTTAGAGCCGTAATTGTCAAAATCACAAAGCAACACACATTTTGTTAAGTCCCATCAATCATTTGTTATCATCGTCATAAATGTTGCGATGTAAAACCTCTGTGTAGGACGGCCACCCGGCGGCTAGATATTTGTACTCGCTTACGACAGGTGGTGAAGTGGTAGTAAAACAAGATTCAGAATATTATCTGTGTGTATATAATTATGTGCGCGTGTATGTGTGTGCGTGCGTGCGTACGTGTGTGTGTGCGTACGTGTGTGTGCGTACGTGTGTGTGTATGTGTGTGTGCGTGCGTGCGTGTGTGTGTGCGTACGTGTGTGTGCGTGCGTGCGTACGTGCGTGTGTGCGTGCGTGCGTACGTGCGTGTGTGCGTGCGTTTGTGTGTGTGTGTGTGTGTGTGTGTGTGTGTGTGTGTGTGTGTGTGTGTGTGTGTGTGTGTGTGTGTGTGTGTGTGGTTTCGTAGCTCACAAATGCACAACAGTTTACTTCAACTCTATTGTACGCCTTGAAATTAACGGTTTGCTAATGAAAGCTTGTTCGGTGTCATCATAATCATGTAAGCCAATACGCATCAATTTTAACAAGCTAATAATGGGTAGACCATCGAAACCGATGATGTCGTCATTGTGCATGACTTCTATTTGTGGGTGCGGGTGTGGCTGGCCAAGCCAATCCTGGAGCCACACTTGCGAGGGCAATGGGGGCACTGGAACGTAGCTGTAGGGAGAGCCGACACTGTCTTTCTGCGAGCTCTGGCACTGGTGATCCGTTCGTGCCGATTGTGTTCAAAGAGCGTGCAGGCTTTCCTGGTGGCGGCACGCCAGCCGGATCTGTCTTGTGCTTGTGCTTCAAGTTCCTTTACCGGGAAGACGCAGTGCTTGAGGCTGTCCCTTATGCAGTCTTTGAAGCGTTTCTTTGGCCGTCCTTGCTTCCTGTGGCCTTTTGAGAGTGCACCATACAGGAGTTGGCGTGGCATGCGAGAATCATCCATGCGTATGACATGACCTGTCCAGCGGAGTTGTGTCTTTAAGATCAAGGCTTCAACACTCACTAAGCCAGTATTGTCCAGGACTTTCAGGTTTGTCACCTTGTCTTGCCATTTGATGCCCATCACTGCTTGGTATGGCAACCTCAGTATGAAAAACAGGGGCAGACTGTCACGTATCGTCAGAACAGCTGAGAAGATCATTGGCCTAGGACAGTACCCAGTAGATGATCTGTACCATAGAGCTGTCCGAAGGATAGCTGCTAGCATTGTCAATGATCCTCGTCACCCACTATCTGATCAGTTTCAAATGCTACCATCAGGCAGACGTTTCAACATGCCACTTGCCAAAAGGAATGTTTTTAAGAAGTCTTTTATTCCAACTGCTGTCTCGATTTTGAACTCTCGTTTATAACGCCGCGATAAGTATGGTCTACTTAACATTACATCTAATCTTGTGATAGATTGCTTGTGATAGATTGCTGCAATGATAATTTTTCATGATATGTTCTTGTAGCGTTTGTTAAGTCTTATATTGTTGTTTCATGACGAGCCGAAAGGCAAATTTCTGTCGTGCCTTGACTCGAACAGACAATAAAGTTGTATTGTAAATGTTCAAGCTGCTTGAGGTGCTTTCTGTACAGCGTCCATGACTCACAGCCGTAGAGGAGGCTGGGGAGAACTACTGCCTTGTAGACTTTGATCTTGGTGGAAAGCTTGACGTTGTTGTTATTCAACACACGAGTGCGCAGGCGACCCAGGGCTTGGATGGCTTTGCTGATGCGAGCTGCGATTTCCTTGTCGATAGTACCGTCAGAAGAGAAGATGCTTTCAAGGCACCTGAACTGGTCGACAGTCTTCATCTCGGTGCCTTCGATGTACACTTTGGGTGGGTGGGGGGGGGGGGCTCTTGTGCCTGGGGCCGGTTGGTGCAGGACCTCGGTCTTGCTGAGACTGATGGTGAGGCCAAACAGTCGAGAGGCTTCCGAGAACCTGTTGACGATAGTCTGGAGGTCAGACTCCGTGTGCGCCATCAGCGCACAGTCATCGGCAAACAGCGCCTCAAGGATCAGTCTCTCGATGGTCTTGGTCCTGGCGTTCAGTCGACAGAGGTCGAAGAGAGAGCCGTCTAGTCTGTACTTCAGGTACACTCCCTTCTCAAGGTCGCGTACTGCATGGGTCAGGACACACGTGAAGAACAGGTTGAACATCACGGGGGCAAGAACACAACCTTGTTTCACACCGTTGGAAATGTCGAAGGTGCGGATGTGTCGCCGTTTGACTGGACAACTCCTACCATTCCATCATGGAAGAGGCGGTTGATGGCGAACTTCCTGGGGCAGCCGAACTTTGCGAGGATGACCCAAAGCGCTTCTCTGTTTACGGTGTCGAATGCTTTGGTCAGATCTATGAAGACAGCGTAGAGGTCCATGTGCTGCTCAATGCATTTCTCCTGGACCTGTCTCACAGAGAAGACCATGTCGACTGTGCTGCGGCCGGGTCTGAAGCCGCATTGAGCCTCTGAGAGTGCTTCCTCAGATACAGAGCTGATCAGGCGGTTGAGGATGACTCTCGCAAGGATCTTGCCAGCAATGGACAAGAGTGAGATCCCTCGGTAATTGGCACAGTCTGCTTTGCTGCCCTTGTTCTTGAACAGGGAGACGATTGTAGCATCTCTAAATTCCTGTGGCATGTTCTCCTCTGCCCAGATGAATGTCAGAATGTTGAGGAAGGCATCAAGGGTCTCAGGTCCAGATGCCTTGAAGAGCTCTGCGGGATGCCGTCCAGGCCTACAGCCTTGCCGGAGCTAGTCTGGTTGATCGCTTTCTTGACCTCGTCCAGGGTTGGCGGGAGGTCAAGGTGTCGGCTTCTGGGGAATCGTGTCCAGGGCCGCGGGATCGACAGTGGAAGGCAGGTTCAGCAGATTTGAGAAGTGTTCTCTCCAGCGCTCAGTGATGCTGCCTTTGTCCTTTAGCAAGGTGAAGCCGTCGGCGGAAAAGAGAGGGGTTGTGCTGGGTCTGGCAGGGCCGTAGACAGCTTTCATAGCGCTGAAAAACTCCTTGGAGTTGCTGGATTCAGCAAAGTGTTCAAGTTCTTTTGCTTTGCCGTCCCACCAGGTGTCCTGCATGTTGCGGAGCTCTCTCTGTGCTTTTCTCTGGAGGTGTTTGAAGCGGTCTTTCTTGGACAAGGAGTTGGTGTCGTTCCGCCACTCGACGAAGGCACTGCGCTTTTGCTCCAGTAGCTTGTTGATCTCTTCATTGTTCTCATCAAATCAATCCTGGTGTACTCTCTGCTTGGATCCAAGCACGTCTTTGGCAGACTCCGTCACCATCCCCTTGAACTGGTTCCACATTTCAGTTGGGTTGCCAGTCAACGGTCCATGGGCAGTTAGCAGGTCATCAAGGTGGGACTGAAAGTTTTCCTTGACGTCCGGGCACTTCAGCTTGGCCAGGTTGACTGAAGGTCGGGTGCGCTTTGGCCTCTTCCTGTGTGCTGGCGCAATGTGCAGGTTGAGGACAGACCGCACCAGCCGATGGTCGGTCCAGCACTCGGCTCCTCTCATGGCTCTGGTGATTCTGACATCACGAGTATCCCGCTGGCGGACAATGACATAGTCTATGAGATGCCACTGCTTGGACCTGGGATGCATCCATGTTGTCTTGTACTTACTAGCCAGCCTGAATAGGGTGTTGGTGATGGCGAGTCCATTCTCAGCGCACAATGTCAGCAGCAGCAGGCCATTGCTGTTCATCTTGCCCAGCCCGTGTGGGCCCATCACTCCTTCCCAGCATTCACATTCGCGCCCAACTCGAGCATTGAAGTCAACAAGCACGATGAGTTTCTCACTTGCAGGAGTGGACTTCAGGAGGGAGTCGAGGCTCTCATAGAACGCCTCCTTGTCGTCATCGGCGTTGATTAGTGTCGAAGCATAGGCACTGATGATAGTGACATGTCGGGTGTGGGAGATGGGTAAACGGAGCTTCATCAATTGTTCGCTGATGGCAGTGGGAAGAGAAGGCAGCTGTTGGAGGAGCGTAGTGGGGATGGCGAAGCCAACTCCGTGTATCCTGTCTTCGTTCTCAGCTTTGCCCTTCCAGAAAAAGGTGTACCCACCCTCAGGTTCAGAGATCGAGCCTTCGTCAGCAAATCTGGTTTCGCTAAGAGCCGCAATGTCGATTTTATATCTCGCCAGCTCCCTGGCTATGAGGGCTGTTCTTCTGTGTGGTCTCTTCGTCTGATCTCTATCCAACAGGGTTCGTACGTTCCACGTACCGAGAGTAAGTTTCTTTTTTTGTTTTTCTTTTCGACCGCATAAAAGGGTTAAACCGCCAGCCGCGGTAAGCTGACCGGTTTATGTAGGGCAGGCAATGTTTGGAACACCTTTTCTAGTTCCCTCCCTTACTAGGGTGAGCAGTGCTGTCCTGAAGAGGGCTGCTCAGTCGCCTGGGATGCTGCGGAACTTCCCTGCTGCCCCTGGTACAGGGAAGAGCGACCACTGGTCCACAGACCGCCTACGTGCAGGTTAGGAGCTGCGACTCCCAGTAGTAACCTCTACCTGTCGTTTCGCCCGTTCCCCATCGCCGCAGGACTTCTGGAGGAGGCAGAAGAAAAAAAGAAGATGAAGTAGCAGATTTGGTGAAGTTGAAAGTCCATGCACAAAACCTGCGCGTGAAGGAGATTTTGGTGGAGAAGCTGTTTCGCTGGAGCAACCCCACCCTCTCGGCCGCAGAAAACAGAGTCCAGTGGCACGATGAGACGTTACAACTGGTAGCTTCCTTGGCTGCAGTGGATGGCCATGTCTTCTTCTGTGCTCTGACATGGCCTATGCACTCCACAGTGCACTGCTGACCCGCCCTCTTGGCCGTTAAACCCTTGATTGGGTTTCCTACGCCCAGTCGGCCGGTGACAGACTTTGCATGCTAGGATGAGCAAGTCCTGCCTCACCAAGGGTTTGAGACCCCCGGTTTCCCATCACTTGGTTTAGCCAGCCAGTCGAAGCTGTTGCCCGTGGTGTGGCCGCTGCGCATGCTGCAGCTACGTAGAGCCACAAGTGAGAGTTGAGTGTCAAAGTGGGGACCTAAACTGGTGGACTACTCTCTAACCTTCGAGAGGTTACTTGTTCCCCCATTATAGGTGAAACCCCCTCCTTGAATACTCCAGACACCAGAACAAGCTAATACACACACAAATAATCACATTACATTCTAATCAGTGAATGCGCACTATCGGACCAGATAAAGATACAGTACGCGCCTAGTAAGGACGAAGGTATTCAGGCCGACGTCGTCCGCGGCTGGCTCGTACAGTCACGCAGCGCGGGCCAGCGGCAGCCGACATCGGCCCAATGCCTTTTGCAAACAAGCTATTGGTTAAACAAAAAAAAAACAATTGATATGTGTACTATTTATCCTTCGTCACATGACATTATAATCAGTTACTCATCACGTCAGCGTGTCAATAAGCCAGTAAGCAACACGTCCTCATGATCAGCCGATTGAGAGCGGTTCAACGCCGACACGTCGTCGGCCCGAAGACCTTTCACTTAGTCATACAATATATCATTTCGACTTCAGTTTCTGTATCAACAAGCCTGAATCTCTTTGGCAATGGAGTCCGGATTTCATTTCATTTCAACGGGGAAGCGAAGATCACATCTTCATCCATGGCTAGCTGTGTGTCTGTTGGTAGTCTCGGCACTTGAGCGTGGACATTGTCTGGCAGAAACACATAACAAGGGACCAACTCTTCAGGCAGACGGCTGCGCAAATTCCGCGCTGGGTATTGACATCAGCAGCTTGGGAAATACGGATGGAACGCCGAGGTAAGTTGGCTGACTAATTTGTTTAACCCATTACATCCTGAGGCTGAATTTTTCAAAAATTTGCTGAATTTGTCCTATAAAGGCTACATTACAGATAGATCAACCATTTTAGTTCAACTTGGGTGGTAGTTCAAGGGTGGTGCCAGAATAGCTTGGCGCCTCAGGCGCCAAGCTATTCTGGCACTACCCTTGAACTATCATATGGTCGAATTTTTTTCATTGGAAAGTTATGATTTTGGAGCTATAGAACCCACCACCACCACCGACAGCCCACCCCCACCTCCCACCCACTCACCCCACCCCCCACCGACCCAAACCAACCCCTCCTCCCACCCCAACTGTAACAAGGAATCACTGACCTGCTAGAAACTGCGTTTCTAAGACCATCGCAAGTTCACTCCCTGAAAAACTTGCCAGTCTGTAACACGTGGATCTGAACTAGGCCAGCAAGAGGCCGCATAGATGTTCATAAGCCCCGCGACTGTGGGGGCTCATGAGGATCTATGCTTCTTGTTTTTGGGTGCTGTTTTTTGTGTTCCGACACTGAAGAGGTTAATAGAACTTGTATGTTTTTGCTGTCAGGTTTAAGGATGTAGACGACCAGAGGAGTGGTGGAATATGGAAGTATTCCTATAACCCTTGCTTCTCTTTTTCTGAGGGTTCGTGCAAAGGACAAGCGGTAAGATTTTTTTTTTTTTTTTGGGGGGGGGTGGGAGGGGGGGGGCGGGGGTCACGTTTTGAGCCAGTGCTTTACATTTGACAATAAAATAGCGTCAGACACAAACGGCGTCCGTCAAGCGAACTTTAAAAAAAAACTCCATAAAAACGAACATAGAAGTCCTTTATGAGTGTGAGAAATATAAATTCATTTAACTGTGTTTCGCGAGTAGGATAATATTTTAAGACCACGAGAGTGTGATCCTCAGTATCACATAAACACCGATTTAAAAATCTGTTTCTTACTGGCCTATTTCTTTGCAGTAAGACGACGTTAGCTGGTTTTCAGCACACTCCTAGCCACAACAAAGCCGCCACCATGTCTTGGCAAAGACATGGTGGCGGATTTACTTTGGAATGTGGCGTCATTATGTTGGATGCCAGACAAATTTTCCTACGTGATGAAGTAATTACGCATTACATGACGCTAGAGTCCCAGTCGTCACCATAACATGTCCTTATTGCATGTGAGCGTAAAGTAGGGCAAGTTTCGATATCGCGTGTGCCCTTACGGGCCTTTTTACTGACCAGAGTTTCTACAAGACAATTTTGGGCACTCGTAGCCGTTGACGCACCGGGGCCGTATCACACACGTGTGATACGCTCAAGCTGTATCACACGTGAGTGATATAGCTTTACGCCCAAAGGCAGCAAAGAAGAAGATGTGTAAGAAAAGCTTTTGTCAACTCAGCGACACACACACACAATCTTGCTTTTACAATTGAAATGGGCAAGGGCAAAATGAGCTTAATGTCGAAATTTCCAACTTTTATCAGAGTCTGGAGTTGTCTTCTGAGAACTACATTACAGTTCCGGAGACAAAAACTACCATGACAGTTCAATGGTGTTGCCAGAATAATACCTTGCCTAGATGCCCCAAACTATGAACTACATGCATCATATTTGATTCATCTTTTGTTTTGTGTGTTGAGGATGAGTGAACTGATGCACCTAGTACAGTCATATTCTGTCAGTTGGTATGAAAACAGGTTGCCAACAACAACAAAAAAAGAAAAAAAAGAAGAAGTAAACTTCCAGCCTTTTCCAACCTCAGCATTTACATACAACTCTAATTTTTGTAATTTATAATTCGTATTTTAGATGGTCGTATTAACATACAACCTTGAATAATGAATTAGTTCTGAAGTATGTTCTCGTTTTCATCTGCAGGTGTGTCAAATCGGCTATACCGCCACTACGTACTTTCAGTGCGGTGACGCAAATTCGGCGAAGTGGACGACGTCACCATCTTCCGGTAACCCTGTTATCACCTACGTCAACCATGGGACAGACATTGACAGGTACCATACTATTTTACCTACATCTTACCCCTTGGCTGCCGAGAAAAACCGAACACAACACAACTACAAGGGTCATAGATCCTCCTGAGCCCCCGCGACTGCGGGGGCTCAGGAGGATCTATGCCCCTTGAGACCAAAGTTTATTCATCTTTCTTAGACGGTTTTGGCTTTTGGTCTTTGATTTTAGAAGCAAAAATGTAGGTGCAGTGGCAGGGAAGGGGTTAACAATGAACTTCAGACATATGAAACATTTCTGCCCTAATACCACTCTCACTCTCCAGCGCGTCCAGAACAATGCTGCCCGCCTCGTCCTCAGAAAAAAAAAATCCGACCACATCACTCCCCTGCTCAAGCTCCTTCATTGGCTCCCCATCCCCCAACGCATCCAATACAAGATTCTGTCTCTCTGCTACAAATCCCTGAACAACTACGCTCCTACCTATCTCTCCAAATTACTTCACCCCTACACTCCTTCCCGCTCCCTCCGCTCCGCCTCCGACCCTCTCCGCCTCCTCATCCCCCGCACCAAACTCAGCACTTTCGGCCCCGTTCCTTCTCCGTCTACGGTCCATCCACCGGGAACACTCTCCCACTCTCTCTAAGCTCTCCGTCAGAAACACTCTCTCTCCTCCTTCCAGTCCGCCCTCAAAACTCACCTCTTTTAACAGTTCTAGCACTATATCACCACACTCCCCACCCCAAGCTGACCGTCGTAATGTTTTTTCACTATTTGTGGTACGTGAGTCACTGTCTAAAGCGTGCGCATGCGTGTACGAGTTGTGAGTGCGCGCTTAGAGTTATAATTATTATAAAATAAGCGCATTATAAATACCGTAATTATTATTATTATTATAAAAAGCTCGCTTTTGCTACAGCGAGAAAATTTTCACTGTCTTTTCCCAGATTAGGCACGCTTTTGTTATAACCAAAGTCTGTCAAAAATGTTTAGTGCCTTTGGCAAAGCGTTGTTATATCCAACTTTCGTTATCCGACCTACTGTGTTATGTAGGGGAAGGCCTCAAAAACATTGTAAGTTTCATTTGCTACAGCTTTGCGTGCATGGTGCTACATTTAACTTGTTATTATTCACTACATTAAAGTGATACAAGTTATATCAACACGAATGGTATGACTGAATAGTTTAATATAATAATAAAATATAATATTACCGGTTATTATGTAGGCGCTGTTCCCAATTCTGCGAATCGGATCAAAGCACCGCGAACTGAACCCAACACGCACGCTCACGTGACACACAAGCATTCACTCTGAACACAAACACAGGACAATCACGTGGTGCGAAGGGTCAGTGCAGTTATTGAGGTTTCGGAAATTTTGATTGCTTCTATTTGAAATTTATAAAGTGGCCTGAAACCGGTACCAAAGTGGAGGGGGAGGAAGAGTAGTACCCAGAGAAAGAACCCCGACGGTCCGCCCGAATTAACGGTGACACTTACTAGAGGAAAAAAGTCCGACGGCGAAACCCTGTATCGAAGCTCGCACCTTTAGCACGGAACGCAGTGGTAAAGGCGCCTGCCACCAATAAGTTATTGATAGCAGGGGTTTGCTACACGGACTCTTGTAGGCCTGAAGGAGGTCAAAGGAACCATTGTACCCCGAAGGCCGAAGACTTTAGGGGCACAGTGGAGGGGCACAATGGTTCCTTTGACCTCCCGATGGCCTACAAGGCTCCGTGCAGAAAACCCCTGCTAGGAATAACGTATTTGTTTTTGTTCTTCTACTATTTACGTTAAAAAATAAAAAATAAGAAAATAAAAAATAAATAAATAAATCGAGCTGAAATCTCCCGACCTGGATCACGCTATGCATGCCTGACGTCAAAAGGATATACATGTATTCATAATAATAATAACAATAAATAATAATGTATATTTTTAAGGCGCCTATACTTTCGATAATAGACAGTGGAACTCGTTAACGAATTGTTGACGTCACAGCTGTGGAACTTTATATTAGATAGTCCCTTTCAGGTTTCATTATTAGAAAAACCACAGTAAAAAGCACAGGAAAGCGGCTCTATAGAGTCAAACCAACCACCAAACCGACATAACACTAAACAGGGATCACACGACAGTGGGCCAAAAACGTTGAACGATAGATGGTGATGATTTTACAAAATTGGACTTGCTTTTGACACACAGTCAACGTGTGTCAAAAGCAAGTCTCGGGTCGTAACTCACCACCATGAGGCGACTGGAAATTGAGAATCGCACAACTGAGAACTTGTTAAGGGCTGCCAAGGTCGCAAAATCGTTACAAAGTATACAAATCAATATGTGGAAAAATGAAGTGAACACCAAATGTCGCCGCCTACATCCCACGAAAAAGACAAAAAGAAAAATACTGGACAGCCAGATTTAGATTTAAGTAACAAATTAAGAACAAATAAAATAAATAAAATAAGGGCGAACGGCCGAACTCTACGCAGAAAAAGAGAATGTTGGGGCTGGAAACCCCCCCCCCCCCCAAACACACACACACACACCAACACCACCACCCCCACCAGCCAACCCCCCCCCCCCCCCCCCCCCCCCCCCCCGCGCCAATATTTTTTTCCGTGGCGTAAAGTCAGCATTTTTGCCGTGGCGTAAAGACAAAGGCTGATATTTCTTTTAGGGCACTGTTCGCTGTTCGCAGATGGTTCATGTATATTTTCCTATCCCCTCTTTTCGCCGTTGTTCTCGACTGTTTGCTTACGCTTAAAAATACAGTCCGCAACCCAATGAGCAAAAGGCCATCTGGCCGACGTCTGCCCGACGGCCTTTTACGCATGTGGAAGGCATTTAACAAAATATTTTGTTATTTGTGTTATTTGCTATTTTTGCTTTTGGTGTGCGTTTACAACCTTAACTCATTCGAGACGTGCTACATTCGGATACGCGGCTTTATGCTGCGTATCCGCATGCAGCACGTTTCGAATGAGTTAATGGCGGGACTGGACATAGACCCCGCTCGTGCTGGGGGGCTCAGGAGGATCTATGCCTCTTGCGAACATGGTGTTCGCTGTGTCTTAGCACTGATGAAGCTACGTTTTCTCTCAGAACATCTGAGGTTGAGCTGATATGCAGCACAAGCGCTGACGTTCCTCAGTTTGTTGCTATTGGCGATGTTTCCAACGGCGAATATGTGAGTATGCAGTTTTGTTGTAGATATTGCTGCAGTTAATGTTGTTGTTGTTGTCGAAGTCGTATTCGTAGCTGTTGTTAATGTCGTAACGTTGTTGTTCATTTTGTTGTTCACATTATTGTTTTCGTTCTGTTGTTGCTGCCATGGTATTTGAGTGTTGTTGGTGTTGTTGTCACTGTCGTCGTTGTCGTTCTTACTGTTGTTGTTAACGTTGTTATTTTTGTAGTTGATCAGATGTAAATCTGTTCTCAACGGACTCAACTGCCCGTATACGAGGAGTGTCTGAAAGTCCTTAGAACCCGAGCACGTGGCAATGCCTTATCAGAAACATAGTTACATTTGCATGAAGTACCTTTCTTTAGTCTTCCAAATTTCAGTTCCTAAGAGTTGCTCTGTCCAAGGCAACAGCTCTGGAACTTTGTGACCAGTAAAAAAGTTGTGATTATGTCACGGAGTTTATTTAAAAGTTTGGTGGCACCTTTTAGCAAAGGTGCTCCGTATAGGGCCAGTGTATACGCGTGGTTAGGGGAGGAGACCCATGTATGAAACACTTAAGCAAAAACGTCTGTCGCGACCGTCCAAAGAAAGGTAGAATCAAACCGAAACCAGGGTTTGATAGAGATTATGTTGATGCATCTTAGGACAAAGCCAAATTTCAAAACTCGAATCGACGCAGAAGTAGTTTCAGTTTTTATAAAGTGACACATTGTTTCATATTAGGCACCATTTGCCTAATATGAAACACCAGGTTTCCTATTATGAAACAGTGTGAATATGTCCTTCAGTTTTATACATTGTAAACGCCGATAACTTAGCAACCAATGAGTATTTATTTCGCCAAACAAACGTTAACGGACAGTCTATTGCTCCAACTGTGCATCACTTCAGTTACAAACGGAGAGATTTAAAACTTTGAAATTATCTTAATGCAGCTGATTTGGTTTTTAAATAACGTGAATCCTGCCTGTATCTGCGTTGGACAAGGCATTTCTAGAGTGTTTGTTTTGTTAAACCAATGCTAAAGTATAAGAGAATGTTTTCTGTATTTGCAGCAATTTAAGCTGACAACGAAATGCGCCTGTCCACATGTATGTTCAGGGTTCAGTTACTCAGTTGAGGTGACAGTCAGCGTCGGGTGGATACTGGTCATAATGTGAGTATGCCTATAGCCCATAAAACCCAAACGTGCTCCGACACGATGTGGCTCGCCCATGATAGGTCAAGGGTGGTGTCAGAATAGTTTGGCGCCTACAGGCGCCAAGCTATTCTGACACCACCCTTGAATTATCAGGGTCGATTTGTCTAGAGAACTGTGATGGAGACCTCAAAGGACACCGAACAAATTTAATCCTCAGGATGTAATGAGTTAACAATGTGTTCGTCACGTTGACGCTCAACAGTACTACGATGTCTTCGCGTGAGCCCTCGAGCGCCCGGTACATGCTCATTGTAGTATTAGCATTGTATATCATCGAGACGGGCGCCTTTGGTCCATCAGTTGATTGTTATTATTGTCAACAGCATCATCCTCGTCGTTGTCAGCGTCGTCGTGGGCCCGAAAATCTTTACTTACTGGGAAAGTGTTGCTACTCTCTTGCGTATGTCAGTGGCACTTAGTTATATCTTGTATTCATTGAAGATGTATATCATTATGTGAGTTACTTCCTCCATGTCTGTGTGTATTCTGTTGATGTTTTTAGTAGCACTTGTTGTTTCTCCAGCGTGCTGGTGGTGGCGGTGTTGTATTTTGCCTTGGGAATAGTGTTCAAACCGTTTTGGGCGACAGAAAACAGGAACAGAGATGGTGCCAAACGTTGGGTTCTGGAGGGCTCTGCCTGGACTGACCAAGGTGGGAAGTCAAATGCAAAGGCGCCGGCACGTTAATGTACTACAATACGATTTCCTCGAGTGAGCTCTGGCGCGTCCGGTACAAGCTCACTTTACTGTTAGCTTGTACCGGGCGCGCGTGGGTTCATGTGAAGAAACCGCCTTTTTCAGTATTACATCATCGTGACTGAAGTAACATGATTTGGCGCTGTATTAAAACTTTAATCTCTCAGCCCTTCAGCTGACGATAGCCGTTTTTTTGTTGCTATGATTCCTGTCAGAATCATCACGACAAAAACCGCTACCGACAGCCAAAGAGTTAACCCATTCAGCCCTGACGCCCTACAGCAGGAGATGGGTCGACCATGATAATTCAAGGGCAGTGCCAGATTAGCTTGGCGCCGATCCATCTCCTGCAAGTGGTGCATAGTCGTTAGATGACGCCTCCAAAATTTAGGAAATACGGCCGTGGGGCTGAATGAGTTAAAGCGATCTGCTCCATGCCAGCTTTGATTGACGAAATTTGCCAATCAATGTCGTCTTGTCTCAGCTACGACTTTCTACCGTTCTTTCACATCGCGAGTAACCACACGCACCAGAGGTTCTCCACTGCCCCTTGCGTGTCACGGACGAACTCTCCTGCGTACGAAGTGCAGAGAAGATCAAAAGTTACTGCTGTTACGACATTCAAACTTCATGATTAAATTTAGCCATTATGTCCAGCATTACAGCAGTTATACTGATAGGCCGTCAGATAGGAAGTGAAAATTCCCCCCCCCCCCCCCCACACACACACACACACACACACCCCACCCCCACACCCACCCCCCACCCCTCCTGCGGGGGATCGGAGACCACATTTTTTCGGAAGCCTATCACCTATGAAGACAAACCGTAGGTGTTTGCCCAAAATAAATACCGTATTGAATGTAGGATGTCATATTTTCCTTTACTTCTTTGGGGCCTATATTTTGCCCCCCACCCGAGTCTGCCCTGGGGGACGGGTGGGGTTAACTACTTTTTAGTTCCAAGGGTCACCATGGTCAGCCCACAGGGTGGGGTTTCCCCTCTTTTCTGGGGCATGTGTTTCTGTCTGGCCTTGGTTCATTCATCTGTAGTTTCCTTTTATTAACTCTCCCTACTGTCTGCGCTGCCTGTAGCTCTTGATATTGGATGTGATTTGCTAAATGGTCTTAGGTGTATTAATAATAATAAATAATTACGGTATTTATAATGCGCTTATCTTATAATAATTATAACTCTAAGCGCGCACTCACAACTCGCGCACGCATGCGCACGCTTTAGACAATGACTTGCGTACCACAAACAGTGGAATACATTACGACGGTCAGCTTGGGGTGGGGAGTGTGGTGATATAGTGCTAAAACTGTTGAAAGAGGTGAGTTTTGAGGGCGGACTGGAAGGAGGAGAGAGAGTGTTTCTGACGGAGAGAGAGTGGGAGAGTGTTCCAGGTGGATGGACCGTAGACGGAGAAGGAGCGGGGGCCGAAAGTGTTAAGTTTGGTGCGAGGGATGTGGAGGCGGAGAGGGTCAGAGGCAGAGCGGAGGGAGCGGGAAGGTGTGTAGGGGTGAAGTAAGTTGGAGAGATAGGCAGGAGCGCAGTTGTTCAGGGATTTGTAGCAGAGAGACAGAATGTTGTATTGGATGCGTTGGGGGATGGGGAGCCAGTGAAGGAGTTTGAGCAGGGGTGTGACGTGGTCGGATTTTTTCTTTCTGAGGACGAGGCGGGCAGCATTGTTCTGAACGCGTTGGAGAGTGAAAATGGTGGAGTGAGGGAGGCCGGAAAGGAGAGAGTTGCAGTAGTCGATGCGAGATAAGATGAGAGAGACAGCAAGTTTGGTGGCAGCTTCGGTAGTGAGGTATTTTCTGATCTGACTGATGTGGCGGAGGTGGAAATAACATGCCTGGGCCGTGGCGGAAACGAAGCTGGTCATGGACAGAGAGGAATCGAGGATAACGCCGAGGTTCTTGGCCGAGTCAGAGAGGGAGATGGGGGTGCTATCGAGTTGAAGGTGGAGAGAGGGAGGGAGCTGGGAGAGTTTCTGGCGAGTGCCTACCAGCATGGCTTCCGTTTTGTCGTCGTTCAGTTTTAGCTTGTTTGCTGTCATCCAGTTTTTCACGTAGCAGTCGGCCGTGCGAGTCAGTAGTGACTGAGTGTTGTCGAGTTTGTCTTTGTCTAGCAGTTGTGAGTCGTCAGCGTAGAGGTGGTGGTGTATGCGGTGAGACTGGATGATGTTGGACAGAGGAGAGGTGTAGAGTGTGAAAAGGACCGGGCCCAGGACGGACCCCTGTGGGACTCCGCAGGAGAGCGTGACTGGGTTGGAAGAGACGCCGTTGATGGTGACGGACTGCTGTCTGTCGGAGAGGTAGGAGAGAAACCAGGAGTGAGCAAAATCAGTGATGTCAAAGGAGTGGTGGAGTCGGTGGAGGAGGATAGAGTGGTCTATAGTGTCAAAGGCGGCAGAGAGATCGAGTAGTGTAAGAAGAGAGATGTTGCCCGAGTCGGTGGAGAGAAGCAGATCGTTTAAGATATTAGAAGGGCTGTTTCAGTGCTGTGATGTTTGCGATAGGCAGACTGGAATGGACTGAGGAGGTTGTTGTCGGTGAGGTGGAGGTTGAGCTGGTTGAGAACAACCTTCTCAAGAAGCTTGGACAGGAAAGAGAGATTGGAGACTGGGCGATAGTTCTTGAGTTCGTTTGGGTCGAGGTTGTGTTTTTTTAGGAGAGGACGGACGATGGCGGACTTGAAGATATCGGGGACGGAGCCGTTTTCTAGAGATGCGTTGATGATGTCGGTAATGAAGGGCAGAAGTTTTGGAAGGCCGTCACGGTAGAGAGAAGCTGGGAGGGGGTCTAGCTCGCAGGTTTTGAAGGGCATGGACTTTATGGTCTTGAGTACTTCATCCTGAGAGACGGGGCGGAAGGACAAGAGGGGAGTGCCGGAAAAGGGGGGGTCGGGAGGGCAAGGCGGAGAAGGCAGGGTGTCGAGTGTGTCGCGCAGAGTTTGGATTTTGTCCGAAAAATAGGTAGAAAAAGCAGACGGGAGTTCTTCTTTGCTGTGTGTGTTGGGGAGAGGAGAGTCTTTAGAAGTGCCTAGGAGTGTGTTCATGGTGGCGTAGAGGGTTTTGGAAGAAGTGGATTCCAGGATTTGGTTTTGAAGGTATTTGCGTTTAGATTCGGAGATCATTTTGCAGACTTTGGATCTAGTTGTTTGGAAGATCTGTCTGTGAACGGTGAGGTCAGATGAGCGCCAGCGGCGTTCCGCTTGTCGGCGCTCGCGCTTGGCTTCAGCTATGTCGTCAGTGAGCCAGGGGGAGGGCAGTCGGTTGGGTATGGAGCAGGTAGTGACAGGGGCATGGGTGTCTAGAAGTTTTCGAAGGGAGGAATCGAAATGGGATGCAAGATCGGGAGAGGGGGCGGGGTCTAAGAGAAGGTCGACAGCTTCGTCGAAGAAGCTCTCGCGGTTGACAGATTTTAGTTTGCGACGAGAGACGATGAGCTTGGTTTTTTTCGGGGGAGGGAGACGAGAATAGCGAGGTGGTCAGAGGGAAGCACAGAGGAGGTGTCAGAGTCGAGAAAGAGTTGATCGGAGGTGCGGGTGATGATCCAGTCGAGGGTGTGGCCGAGTCGGTGGGTGGGTTTAGTGATGTGTTGTGTAAGATTGTGGTTTGAAAGTGACGTGCAAAGGCGTTTTGTGTCAGGGTGGTCGGGTTTGTCAAAGTGGAAGTTAAAGTCGCCTAGAAGGATGTGTTTTCCGGGTCGTGTGCTGTAGTGGTCGAGGAGGAGGTCGAACTCGGTGAGGAACATGGAGTTTGTGAGTTTGTTTTGAGAGCTTGGAGGGGGGCGATAGATACATGAGAAGATGAGGGACTGGCCAGGGAGTGTTGCTACGGCCTCGACAGATTCAAAGGAGGGATGAGCAAAAGGTAGAGACTGAGAGAAGGAGAGGTGAGCGGAAAGACAGTCCCTGTAGATGATGGCAATGCCATCCCCTCTGGAAGCGCGCGGGAAGGAGGCCAGGCGGTAGCCACTCGGAGTGACGCTGGCGATGATGGGTTCATCGCCAGCTGAGCGGAGCCACGTTTCGGTGATCGCGACAATATCTAGGTCATTGTCTAGAATGAAATCGGAAATCACGTCAGCTTTGCCATCTTTGCAGACAGACTGGGCATTGAACAGACACAGTTTTAGGTTGGAAGAGACAGCAGAGGGAGAGGGAGAGGGAGAAGAAACGGACGAAGAAGAGGACAGAGGAGGAGGAGGGTAGGGAGGGGGGAGAGAGGATGGAGGGAGGAGAGAGGAGTGAGGGGTGAAGGGGGAGGAGGAACAGTCC
>BTPG01000005.1:88057102-88077102 GCA_036245525.1 Semisulcospira habei | reverse complement strand
CAACAATGTAACGATACAAATTTGCCTCGAGTTATAGATACTCACAAACCAGATAGGTGAGGCTAGCGCTGGCAGAATTGTATGCAAACCAAGGGGAATCACAGCGCTGGACAGACAACAGTTAGATCGCCTGCCCCCGCCTATCAGGCACCCAATCGCCAGCCCACAGAGAAATACGCAGGTATAGAATAAGACGATCATTTCCATCCTCAAAACGAATGGATCAGGTCTCTTATATAACCCATGTCTTTCTCCGGAACTTAGGAAGTGGGCAGGAGAAACATACATACACAAACATGAAGGTGCGCTACTATATGTGGTCGGTAAATACCCTGATTTCCCACAGTAGATGCACAGAACATTACACAACAATGTAACGATGGCCTTCAACCTGGCACAAAAGGCCTCCCGACGCTACAACCTTGCTTCCAATGGCCAAAAACTTTCACCAGTCGCCGAAATATCAAACAACAAAGAGAAGGGTGGGGGGGAGGGGGGGATGGGTGAGGGTAGAGTGAATAGGGTGGGGGGGGGGGGGTTTGGGTGGGAGGGGGGAAGGATCCAACTTTTTGTTTGGGACCTTCAATCTGGCACAAAAGGCCTCCCGACGCTACACCTTGCTTCCAATGGCCGAAAGATTTCACCAGTCGCCGAAATATCAAACAACAACAACAACAAAGGGGGGGAGGGGGGAGGGGGGAACGTGTGTCGGGACTCTCACTGCTCTTCAAAATATACCCCGTGCGGGGGAGGGGGGGCGGGGTGTGGGGGGGGGGGAAGGAGAGATGTCCAAAACTCCCTATAAAGGGACTTTGTTATAGCGTTTTAAAAGAATATTGAACAACAACAGCAAATTAACTTTGGATTGCTTTTCTGTGATCTGATTTATGTCTTGCGCCCCTTATAGAACTCACTGACGCATTGGCAGATCTGCGAGACTTTTTCAATAGGAGATAATTCAACATCAGAATCAGGTCAAAGACAAAAGGTAGAGACCATTGACAGCGAGGACAGCTTTCAAATAGAAGGACTTTGTGGGTTATGGTTCATCCCATCTTGTTTTAAATTTATTCCTAGCATAGACGTAGTACTCACACTCTTAGCATAAACTGACTAATTTCTACCACACTTCAAAGCCTGAAAAATTACAAAAACTTAATCTGTAAAAATTCATATTCTGGAAAAGTAATAAAAATCAATCCACTTTAAGCTTAAGGTACTACTATATGACGTCACCAAAATTTTACAAACTGTGTAAATATGAAGTGCACATATATTACTGGAAGTATTTTAGCACATAAAAAGTCTTTTGTGTGCTTTAATTCCATTAATCATGGAAGAAGTGCATCAGAACACCGCACCTAAAAAATGGTGCCATATTCATAGGGTCCAAATATGGAATGCTATGACGTCATCATGTATAAAAAGAAGAATATAATAAGTTTATTATTTTCTGAATGCCCGATAAAGGACGAACACACCGATACCAAATAATAAGTATTTTCTTGTAATTATCATAGCTTTACTGTCCATCTAGTACCCTTACGCCCCCCAAAATTATGATCCCTTTGGGGGCCTGGGTTCGGTCAAACTCTGGGGTATCTTCGATACGGTGTTTATTCGTTTTGGCAAACACATAGGAACCTACGTGGTTTTGGATAGACTTTCAGAAAAACATAGTCTCCGATCCCCCGCATGGGGGTGGGGGGTGGGGGAGGGGGGTCAATGGAGAGCCAAAATGTCTATAAGGACATTAATGACATCAGTCCGAAAACTGTTAACCCTTTAGTGCCTGGATTAGGTAGTTGTAATGTATATCTCTGTATATATTAAGTGTTTTATTGCTACGGCGCTACCGCTTGGTGGAAAAGACGTGTAACGACGCATCTTTTCCGTCAAACGACGTCCCCAGTGCGCAAAGGTCCTCGGGCCCACGACGGCCGCAGTGGGCTCGCACACGGTTGTGCGCGGGTCCGCCACTGCGGCTGTAGTGGGCCCGATGACGTTCGCTACTGGGGTCTTCAGCAGCACTGAGCCGATGGGTTGACTCACTGGAGACGCGCCATATGGCTGTCGGTAGCACTTTTTGTCGTGATGTGTCTGCGGGAATCATCGCGACAAAAACCGTAAACCATCAGCTAAAGCCGGGTAAAAAAAAATAATAGCAAAAAGGTCAATTTGTGTTTTATAACCAGAAGTAAATGCAGAGCGAAGGACAAACCGCTGTAGAGCTCCGCTGCATGGTGTTTTTTTTTCCGGAAAACAGACGACTGCACGATGTGCAGATGTTAAGTATGTCGATCTTGCCGGACCAATTACGCTTGTGCAGCCTAAAGGAACTACTCAGTGAAAAGCCATATCGCGCCGTGCTAGCAGCCTCGAGTGATCTCGCGGCCCAGGCCAATAGTTTTCAAGCCGGAACGCGATCACGTGGCCGGTTTTTCCTTCATTGTCTTGGAACTCTCTCGATTGTCAAGCTGAAGACATAATATATGCCGGGTCTGTGCTGTTCTGTGATTTTGGATAGTACGACTCTTATGGTTAATTAGTCACAGTCAGTCGGTCACCTCCCTCAATCGGTTTTCATTCATTCATTCGTTCGTTCGTTCATTCATCATTCATTCATTCATTCATTCATTCATTCATTCATTCATTCATTCATTCATTCATTCATTAGTTCGTTCGTTCGTTCGTTCGTTCGTTCGTTCGTTCATTCATTCATCAGTTCACTCACTCACTTTTAACAATTGTGCTGTGCAGGACGGATTTTTCTTCACCATCAGCCGTTTTCCCGTGCGCAAAGGGAAAGCAGTATGAGCGTATTTGAAACAAAAACAACGTCCATCTCTGACTGACATCAACACAAATAGTTACACACGCCTGAATTAACCCCTTGGTGCCTACTGCAACCGGTGCTGTTTACAGTAGGCTAGTGCCTCCATGCTTCAAAGGGGTTAAATCAACAATGCACCTCTGTTCTGTAAGCTTCTAGATTGTGTCTCTAAAACTGACATCGCCTCAGATTTGCTGGCGGACAACCTCGTCTTGTTGAACCTTGCTGGTATGAATCAAGCGATCAAGAGGCTATGATCATCACTGGGTGTTACTCGCTGCGTTCCGGCAGTCGATGGGTTAATTATTTAATTTAGACCTTAATTTTAAGCGATATACGGATCAACCGTGTTAGTTTGATTGCGTTTTTCTCAAGTAACTTATGGATGCACTACAGCAGGAGATGGTTCGACCACGATAATTCACAAACGTTGTGGCAGATTAGCTTGGCACCATCAGGCGTCAAGCTAATCTGGCGCAACCCTTGAATTCCCGCAACTGGTACATAGTCAGTAGGTGACACTTTCAAACTTTGGAAATGAGGTCTTGAGGTTAAATGGGTTAAAGTTATGCAGTTCTCAACAATTACAAGAAACAGATCGACGAATACCTGTTTATCTGGACGCTTTCTTTTTGAGGCAGAGGCAGAGCCGGGTCTGTGTACAGACATGAAACTATCCAAATTAGCAAGCACATCTGACACTACCATTGAACTGTCAAGAACAGTCTAACTTCTACGACTACTATTTAAGACGCAAAGAACACGTCCCAAATTTATCTTTTACTTAGTGGGCGAGACACATACCAGTGAATCGTACATTAACCCTTATCATCCTGATACACCCAATGCTTGAAAAAAAAAATTGACTGATAGTCCAAGGGTGGCGCCAGAATAGTTTGGCGCCTCAGCCGCCAAGCTATTCTGGCACCACCCTTGAACTAAAACAGTTGATCTATCTTCTACTCTATAATGTAGACTTCATCGGACAATAAGCAATTTATACAAAATAAGCCTCAGGATGTGATGGGCCAAGAAACATGTGTAGTGTATAATAATGTATTTCTGTCTGAATGGTCATTTTGAAAAAAAAAAAGTCTTCATCAAAATGGGCATAACAGACAAGTATACAATGTACAAGTTCATTAGAAGGGCAAGTACAACACAAGTTATTATATACTGACGAGCAAAAGAAATGCGATAAAGTTTTGGAATCATCGGAAACACTTTAGTGTTTCCGATGGTTCCCAAAAATGTCGCATTTCTTTTTGTTCGTCAGTATAATTATTTCCGGGTTAACCCGTTCAGCGCCGAGAAAATGTAAACGCTACCCATCTGCAAGTGGTATAGATCCTCATGAGCCACCGCAGTTGCGGGGGTTCATGGTGATCTTCGCCTCTTGCTGACACCACTTTGAATCCCTGTTCCTGGGACAGCTAGAGTGTTTTGGTCTTGAATCCACGACAAGTGCAGAAACAGTCAGTCTGCGTCAGCTGCCACTGACCGGGTTAACTCTTTCGAGACGTGCCGCATCCGGATTCGCGGCTTTACGCCGCGAATCCGGATGCGGCACGTCTCGAAAAAAGTTAAAGCATGGCAACATTGGCTAAAGTAGGTACTAAAACCCACGTACTCCCAATAATGGTGCTGGATTTTTTTTTTAATTATTATTATTATTTTCATCCTAAAAATGTAAAATATTGTACTTATCCTGTCTGTGACACCCAAAAACCAATTCTGTTGTAATTGTCCTTTCTAAGCGTGTTTATTTCCTCACGTCATGTCATGTGGACAATGATTTCACGCTTTTAACCAGAACCGTCGCGCAGGGTTCCGTTTCAATCATGCCGCAGCAAATCACGAGGTTTTCATCGTTAATGTGTAATCTTTCAATGATTAACTTGTGTGCTGGTCTGTGATTTTGGACCTTAAGCCGTTTGTTGATGAAGCATGCCCTCTATATGCCGCGTGTTCACCAGCGCTTTGTACTGCTTTATTATTGCCTGTGATTATGGTCCAGCTTACGGCTTTCGGTTGATAAACTCGTTCATTTCTGCCAATTATTTTTGTATTGCGTTGTGTGTGTGTGTGTGTGTGTGTGTGTGTGTGTGTGTGTGTGTGTGTGTGTGTGTGTGTGTGTGTTTTATAACCCAGTTAACCCAACTTTTGCAGGTGTCACCTAAAGACAGTTGCAGGAGAAGGATCAACCACGATAATTCACGGGTAGCCCTGACGCACTACAGCTGGAGACGGCTCGACCACGATAATTCAAGGTAGAGCCAGATTAGCTTGGCGCCATCAGGCGCCAAGCTAATCTGGCTCTACCCTCGAATTGTCATGGTCGATCCATCTCCTGCTGTAGTGTGTCGGGGCTGACTGGGTTAATCATGTTAGTCTGTGATTTTTGGACCGTATGGCTCCAGGCCCCTAAGGTCCAGAAAGCACAGACCAGCACTCATTTTGTTATGTCCCGTCGTCATGTACTCATGTGTTACCGTCGTCGTCAACGTTGGGTTGTAAAACCTCTGTGTGGGACGGCCACCCTGAAGCTAGATATTCGTGGTCGCTTGCGACGGGTGGTGAGGTGGTATTGAACAAGATTCAGAATGAACATAAATACAAAGTAGTGTCGGCAAGAAGGCATGGATTCTCATGATAAGCCCCCCCCCCCCCCCCCCCCCCGTCAACTGCGGAAGCTCTTGAGGATCTATGTCTCTTGCGCTCGGACCGAGTTTAGTTTTTCAGTCTCGGCCGTCCCCAATGCGCAACTGAAAGGCCATCGGGCCAACATCGACCGCCGTTGGCCCGCGCACGGTTGTGCGCGGGCCAACGGCGGTCGACGTCGGCCCGATGGCCTTTTGCGCATTGCGTAAGGGCTTTATGTCCCGACAGCAACACAGGACGTGCCTGCGCTGTGTGTGAAAAAAAAACCAACACAAAAAAAACAACCAAAAACCCAAGAGAATATAGGATGTGTGCCGCCAGCCGGGATAGCAAGCGAAATAAACGTAAACCACGCTGGAGCCGATGCACCCCTGATCTTGAAAATATATCGGGGTTGATAAGCGACCTACGTATGGTAAGGTTTCTTTGACGAACTGCGACAGCAAAGGGACATCCATAAACACGACTAAACCCCCAAAAAGCGCAGGGTAAGATTTTATTCAGTCTGATATCTTACACTTTGTACAATTGTAATTATTTACATACAAAAGCCAAACCCACATTAGAAGCAACCACTCATTTTGTGAAATTTTAGCAATAACGTGGCAGTTTCTTGTCAAGTAAAAATCTGATCTCAAAACGAAAACGCAACCACAAAATACCAGTCTCCTCAGCTATTATGTTAACCCTTTTGTGCATGCGGCCACCAGTACTGTTTACAGTACCGGTGGCTGCCTGCGCAAGGGAGTTAATTAGTAAGCGTAGCAAAATTCATTTAAACATGTGACAAATTCACACACAGAACAGTTAGCCACTTTTCTAAATATCCACAAGCACAGATCTGCCAACTTCCCTGCATAAATGCCCACCGTGTCACTGTGAGAAGCCGTGTTATCGTTGCTAGGGCTGTTCCCCTAACTTTCTGAACTTACGCAGTATCATGGGCTGTCGACTGAGTCGGCCAGAACTGTTTTGTCCGTGTCGGTCCGATGCACGACTCTTTGTTTGCTGAGTAAAATTAACCCATTTGAGACGCCTCTAAAAGCTTAAATGAGAAATGTTAGTTTTCAAAGCTTTGGAGATTAAAAACTGTACAAATAAACTAATGAAGGTAGTCGAAACACACAACCGTAAGCACAACATTGACAATACATGATCACTAACGGTAATATCATTTTCGCAGTCAAATTCATCACAGATTTTGGGCACATGGCACACACAAAAATGCATGTACACGGTCAGTTCATTTTGCGTGACAATCAAAACGCAAGGAAATTATCATATAGTGTACAAAGGTTAGTAAAAAACGCGCAGTTATGGTTAGTAACATGGCAACCATTTTTTTGCACAAAAAAAGAAGAAGATAAAGACAATGGTCAATTCAATGAGCCCCGCATCAATAGCTGTGAAAGTGTATAGCGTTGCCGGCGACAACGCTATACACTTCCGCAGCTATTGATGCGCGGCGCCTTGCGTGAGCTAACACCTTGAATGAGTTAACACGTGTTTCTTTCCATGCCAGCACTAACAACGGAAGATGGCTGTAAGCTCGGAACTTTCAACCTCGCGGTATGCAAGAATCATCGGGACCTTTGCGTACGGTGAATACATGTGATCATGGTCAATACATCTCCCCCGGGTGGCGGCAGATCTGAAAGAGACCATGCCGCCATTCCAATAAAGCGACCTCCTCCGTGGTGGACTTTCTTTGCTAAAACTCGCCGATACAACAACGGATTATCAATGTTGTCTCGATTGCTTTGATTTTACTGCTCTTTTTACAATCCGTCTCTGCAGACACAGGTACAAACGGTTTTTCACTGCCTTTCAGACGTAACGGAAGGACCTCTCCTGCGTACAACTGGAGAAGAAGCGAAGAATTTCCTTCTACGACATTCAAACTTCATAACGTAAATTGGCCCTTTTGTCCAACATTATCGCAAGACATACTAGCAACTTTTGTACAAGAGCTATTGCTATCTATTAATCCTTTACTGCCCTGAGTCGGTCGCTTTAATCGCAAAAGTGAATCGCCACGTAGTGTCACTCTCATAATGACAATTATGTCATAGTATAGGCTAATAATAATAAAAATAAAACTTTGCCAGTTCTATTGAGCAGGCCAAGTTTTCTGCACATGTACACCTCGATATGTGGACATTTTGCGATAATCTAGCCGAGCTAAAGAAAAAAAAAGTATTAACTTATTCAAGGCACCCGACATCAACAAATGTGGAAGGGTCGCATAAACGCCGTCGGCAACGCTGTATGCTATATGACACTTTCGCGGCTGTTTATGCGGTGCGCCTTGAATGAGTCAAGCGTTACATTACGTCAATAAAAAAAATGAGCACGCCATAGCTATTTCCACAGGTTATCGCCAATGCAACGTTGTCATCAATTCAGATCGTCCCAGTAAGCTGAATATTCTTGGGCTGACGCCGGATGTGGTTGGCCCTGGCGCTTATGCGCTTCCAGGGGTGTTACTGGTGTTTACGCCATCATGATGCCGAATTCATAATGGTTTTAAGAAATCATACACTTGGAAGCCAAGGATGCGATGGCTTTGTAATCGTGTCCGCAGTGTACTCTGCCCCGTGGATGCAAAAAGACAGTTAAAACCATACGTGAAAAGCAAGATGTTCATTGTATTACAATGAAATATCGCTTTTTCACAAAACAAACTGACTTGCTGTCTTTTGCTTTCACGGGGCAGCAGCGGTGCGAATTACAAAGATCCGACCTTGTAGCTTGTACTGAACAATGAAAATAGAGACACAAATTAACAAGTTACACAGCATTGACACAGATACTGGCATGAGATCTTTCCACATCAAACGCAAATAAATAGAACGCTTTTGAATAAGCCTTTTGAAGCAATTGGAACGTTTTTGGTTGCCAAGGATAATAACTTGAACTTCCAGTTTTAACACCATTTAGCCCCGAGTCCCTACAGCAGGAGATTGGTTGACCATGACAATTCAAGGGTAGTGCCAGATTAGCTTGGCGCCTTAAGGCACCAAGCTAATCTGGCACTACCCTTGAATTATTATGGTCAATCCACCTCCCGCAGCTGGTACATAGTCGTTAAGTAACACTTCCAAAATTTGGGAAATGCACCCGTGGGGTTAAAAGGTTCAGTTTGTTTACACTGGCAACCCAAAAGCATCCAAGTATCCAGGAATGAGAGTACAATGAAAATGGTGTAAATCAGTGAAGCAACATGCCCTGTTCATTTTTTTGCACAGCGTATTTTCTTTTGCTTTAGGCTTTTTGCACACTGACAACAAACACATATCAATAATTGTACACTAATTTGTACCAGCCTTTACCACTCACTACTAATGCTCATGGGCTCGTCCCTCGCAAAATCAATCATAGTAAAAATACTAACGTTTACCTCGACTGCTTTGGAAGTCGAACAATGAACTGATGCTTTTCCTTGGGCGACAGTTAGACAAACTGAAATTGTTAACCCTTTGGCCGTTGTAGCAGTTTTTGTCACGATGATTCCTGAAAAATGCTAACTACAGCCCAATGGGTTAAACGACTAAAAAAAGTTCACAGTCTAACTATGCCCCACTATGGTGCAGCTGTAATTAGTATTTTCATACTTTTGCGTAGGAAACACACACTTCTTCTCCATTCAGCAGCAGTACTCCCCGAGGATGAGCAACCGAGTCTGCGGATGCAACTCTGCTGATCAATGCCAGCAACAGACACAAATTCTCATGAGCCCCTGCAACTGCGTGGGCTCACGAGGATCTAAGACTCGGGCAGATGAAACAAGCTGGCTGAAGGACTGTTTTGTCAGAACCAAAAATCAGAAATTCAGCTTTCTGGGATTTGAAAAAAAGCTGAATCAGTCCACGGGCCTATAGACCTGTCTGTCACCCGTGCTTTTCCTTACCTCCTAGATCCGAGTTAGAGTAATATTAACCCTTTTCATCCTGGTCAACTATTGCTTGAAATAAATTTGATTGATAGTTCAAGGGTGGTGCCAGAATAGCTTGGCGCCTGAGGCGCCAAGCTATTCTGGCATCACCCTTGAACTAAACTGGTTGGTCTATCTACCAATCTGTAATGAAGCCTTCATAGGACAATAAACGTTTTAAACAAATTTAGCCTCAGGAATGGGTTAAGGAAGGGGGAGTTACAGCTATATTAGCACATACGAGCATGTGGAGTAAGGGTGCAGGTAGCACTCGTTTCTAAATCAGAATCAGGTCAAAGACAGTAGGATGAGCCCTTTACAGCAAGGAATGACAGTAGGTTGTGCCCCTGTATAGTAAAGACTAAAGCCAACCATTTCGCTGGATCACCCAGATCAGTGCGACATGCGCCTTGGCAGCGGTCATCTGTTCATACAAGATAAGTACTGTCAATCTGTCGGTGTCCATGAGGCAACACCTTGCGAGCAAGAGGCAAATATTTTCACGAGCCCCTGCGGCTGTCGGAGCTCATAAAACTGTACGTCTCTTCCTGATGGAGCGGGCTCGATGAATCCACAGAATGGTTCAAGTCTGTACAATGTTTGACCTACTCCTGATGAATCATGTGATGACAACCTCTGGGACTAGTTACCTGGAGGGCCTGCGCCAGTCACTAAGCAATGTGCTCCGCTATAGCGGAGCACCTTGCTTAGTGGCTGGCGCAGGACTAAGCTCGCTCATGCAACTGGCCCCAGGTCATGACGCTGGATGACTAGATGTAATAAGATGCTGGATGCTGACTTCAGGTGCTCATGATAATTTACGGCAATGCCTATTGAAGACAGATTACGCGTGTTTATGCACACGACAATGGCCACACATGCATAATTTGACATGTACCAAACAAAGGTCTTTGAGTTGGGTGGGGAGGGGGTTTGGCTGTGGGTAGGGTGGCACGGGCGTGATGGTCTGTGATTTTGGACCTTACAGCTTCCAGCTGTAAGGTCCAAATTTTACAGACCAGCACACACATATTAAAATACAGACACAATTGTTTGCAGGTGGTTGCAACTTGCAGCAGTAAAGACCATTAGGACCATTGGAAAAGAAAAATTAGAGCATAAGTATTCGCACAAGCGATGGTAGACACGATGACAGTGTTTCATGCAAATCTCTCTTTCTGCCAAAGATGGCCCCACCATGATGCATACAGTGTTATGCCAAACTTAGCATGACTCCAGCCGTTCACTGTGACATGGTATATTGAAGCACAAACACACATGTACACAAAAATGTGGCATAACTATTGACAGAAAATCAGGACCAACACCAGGACCATTGGAAAAGAACAGAAATTATACTGACAGGCCTAAATTGAACTAGACTGACAGTCAATTGCACTCATTTTTAGTAGACTAAAACAACCGTTTTACTGGATCACCCTGATCACAATGGTATATGCGTCCTTGTACAGCTCTTGTCCTGTTAACCTCATTCAGGGTGTCTCGCATCAATAGCTGCTTAAGTGTCATGTTGCTTACTGCTGGCAATGCAATATGACACTTTAGCAGCTATTGATGTGGGGTACCTTGAATGAGTTAATACCTGATAAGTACCCTCAAGCTGTTGATGAAAAAGCCTATTGACAGGCCTAAGTCATGCTTGATCAATTTAATCACGACTTGTACAAAGTGCATAGCAGATGATTCTGCAAAAAGAACCTGTGGCAAAGGTTGTCGCATCAAAAGTCGGTTTGCCATCGGTTTAGGTCTGAGATGCTTGAATACCACAGGTGGAGGCTGACAGAAGAATGACTTGAAATTCACCTTACACATGTATAACATATACCACAAGCAGATGTTGACACAAGAGTTCACCTCAGTTGCAGTCTCACATGTGTGACTATCATAGGCAAATGCCGACACCTAAATAATTTCAAATTCAGTCAACTTCCGCTTTGGTATCACCTGTCTACAGGCATGTAAAGATGTTTGACTTATTTGCACCAAACCACCCCAGTAGCAAAATGTCTTCAGGCCTATGATGGCCACAGTGGACCCATGCACAGCTATGCGCGGGCCCACTGAGGCCATCATGGGCCCGAGGACCTTTGCTTACTGGGAATAGGCACAAACATAAATAGGTCAGCTGAATTTCAACTCATTCTTGTGTCAATATCTACCAGTGCTAAGAACCACCAAGATCAGATCATGCTGATTGTCTCCCTCTATTCGCTACAGCTGTAGTGAATCAAGAGAAACAACCTCTGCGAGATCACACAAGTGAACGTTTGTTCCATAACATAGAGAGCCACGAACCCCGTGATATAAGTCTGAATTGCATAATTTTGAGAAATCATCTAATGACAAATTGCATTAAGACAGAGCACAAAAAACGAAGCTAAAGGCCCTCAGGGTAACATCAGCCAATCATTAGCTAATGCACATGTATTCATGGGCCAATGGAAGCCAACATCAGCCCAAGAACCTTTAACTTGCCAGGCGGTTCGGGACAAGAAAGAAGCGCACCATACAAAAATGGATTTCTTTGACAGATAAATTTTATGTGATATCAAAAACTGAACAAAATGTGATCACATTTCCTTACAGCTGTCATCATACTTTTTGTATGTCGTGCATACATACATGTGTGTTTGTGTGTGCGTGTACCGGTAATTAAAAAAATGATGTCCTGTACAAGCTGCATGTTTTCTTAAACACTTAACTCTTAACATTTCAAAGGATACTGCCAACACATTTGAAAAAAGAAGCCAAATCACAAAGTCTTTCAGTTTTAATCAACAAATGAATGTGTTAAATGCAAGTTTTGGTTGCTTCCAACTGTCCATTAGTATCCTCAATCTACACATTACCTTTCATACAAACAAACTGCAAGTGTAAATCTACTGATTACTTTCTTTTGCCTTGCTATCACAGCTATACATGAGTCCAATGTAAATCATTTCCATACACTAAAAACAAACAAATTTTACCAAAGGTGAACAACAACAAAAAAACTTTCTGCAGACTGAAATTTAAAATCCCGACATAAAAAAATAAATCTTTCTATAATACCATTCCACAGAAACCTGAAGTAAAAATATTAAATTAAGAAATGCAGACATGGAAAAGAAATTAAAGTGATCTGCTTCATGCTTCGATTGCAATAATTTGCCCATACAGCAGGCTATTTGTCTTGCCTCAGCTAAAACTATTCTACCCCTTCTTTTGACAATCGATGCGAGTAGGCACACGTAACAGAGGTTTTCCACTGCCTTTTGAGTTTAACACAAGGCGTCTCCTGCGTACAAAGGAGAAGAAGAGCAGAAAAGTCTTTCATTTTGCTACATTCCAACTGCATAATTTAACCCTTATCATTCGGAATACACCAGTGTGTAAAATAAGTTTGACTAAAATAGTTCAAGGGTAGTGCCAGAATAGCTTGGCACATAGAGGCACCAAGGTATTCTGGCACTACCCTTTGAACTAAAGCCAATTGGTCTATATCCCTTATCCGTAATTACTATAATGTAGCTTGCATATGGCAGTGTACAAATTTGAAGCTTCTACTTTTAGCCTCAGTATGATATCGTGTTAAGTTAGCCGTTCTGCTCCAGCATTTTGTAAGACATGCTACAAACATTAAAAATGGAGATATTGCGGACTATTAACCCTTTACTGTCTAAAGTAGTTCCCTTTGATAATTACATTTAACTATTTCTCACAAGGTCAGTACAACTACAATGTACATCACAAAACATTTTCCTCCATCTTTCCTTCCAACCATTTCCTTTTTTCAGTCTCAGGTATTAGCACTGTTCCTAGATGCATAAAGTACACACGGTTTTTGACCAGCAAAATTAAAATTTTCTGAATAATTTGCTTTCTTACTGTTTAATGTATTGGCAGAAGATGACCTGAGTAAGCTTTTTTTCATTTGCCTGGTACTTATTTAAAATCCTCTTTAAAATTAGTATTTCTTAGAAACAAGTGCAGTTTTTTATGTCTAGCCCTAAAATCTGTCACAAGAGATCAGCTACTAAATCTCAAAATAGCGAAACATCGATGCTTCTATGCCTACTGAAGCATGCTCTAATTTGTACAAATTGTAGTCGGGTGGCGGCCAAAGGGAAGCAACAAATACACAGTACAGCACTGGTAAATTCCTGCCCCTTTGTTTAAATACACCAATCACTTAACACTTAAGATATATCCACCCCCTCGTGCATGCAGCACCAAGTACTGTAAACAGTAACATATTCACTTCTGGCGTTAACAGATCTATGCAATCCCCACAATTTTCCAACATGCTGACAACCCACAGTGTAACACACAAGGATGCTAAACGTTTGTTCACTAACACTGCTTCTAAAAACCCATATACTTAATTTTAACTCTTTACTTAAACACTCTTGTAATGCTCACCAGTGATTTTGGACCTTACGGCTGAAGGTCATAAGGTCCCAAAATTACGGACCAGCACATGTCTAAAACTCATACCTGTAAATTTTCACTCTGAAACTCATTCTTGTAAATGTTAACTCTCCACAAAAACACTCCAATAATCTGTGTGTGTGATGATCTAGAATTTCAGGACCATACAGCTCTTGAGCTGTCAAGGCCCAAAATCACAGACCATCACGCCATTCACTGGTCCAACGAAACACCACAGCTGTAGCACAGTACACAATCCCACCTGAATTCCCACTACCAGGCAACTTTTGTAAAATGCAGAAAGCTGACGCACTTGTAACACTTTTCAAAGTTTTAATCCATACATATCACGTAGCAGCAAGTCAAAGTAGGCATTCTTTACCAACTACACATCAGCTGGGGGCAACGAGTTGAAAGTGGTTACTGTTAGCCCAATGGTAAGTGCCAGAGTAGTCTTGGCACACTTACGACTGATCCTTCAAAGACAGTTCAAGGATAATGCCTAGTGAGCTTGGCGGCTTCAGGTACTAAAGCTCACTAGGCACTGACTTGAACATGCATGGAGCCTGATGAGCTTGCCACTGCAGGTGCCAAGCCAATCAGTTCTTTACGTATAAATATCTACCTGTGTGAAATGTAGACAAGCTGAAGCATATCAAACACATTCAGTTTCAAGAAATAGGAAGTTTCCAAGCACATCACACAAGACCCTCCAACAATCGCAGATCGAACCTATCCCCTACCGTAGTTTTTTCAGGGCTGAATGGGTAAATGAATAAAGCGTCACTTCCACCACAGCGCGGCCTAAGTTATTACAGAGTGCAGTTCCCTGATGTAGCGGCACAATTAGGAGATGCAGGAGAGAGAATAAATAATGCAGATCAAGTTCCTGTCAAAAGCACCCATCCCGCCAACTTTCTTCACCAGATCCTTGTGATGAAGGCGGGCGAGGGGAGGGGATCTGAGACCTGAAACAAAAGTAACAGACATTTAAAAAAAACTGTAAATTATTAACCCATTTAATCCCATGGCCATCTGCTATATGCAAATTGAAGAAGCAGCTAACTCTGGTCACAAGAAATGAGGCAGTTGCATCTGTTAACACTACGTGTGCCATCCACATGTATCAGTACATAATTATTATTCAAGACCATTATCAATGAGGGCTTAGTACCATATACCTAAGTTGTAAGGCCAAGATCGAGCACTGACGCAAGTTCTCATGTGTTGAATTTGTGAGCGTGCATAATTGAATATGGGCCACACTCCCTGGGGCTTGGAGTACTGAATATGTCAAGGCCAAGATCAAGGGATTGTGGTATTGAATATGTAAGGCCAAGATCAAGAAATATAGGTATAGTGTAATACGGCATGGGGGAAGACCCATTGTTGTAGAAATTTATGGTTGACATGAAAGACGCTCTGTTGACAGATTTGGAGCCAAGAGCGACGTTCCCAATAATAGGGCACTGTTTCGCAAATAGGTATATATAGTGCAGGGCTGGGAGGGAGAAGCTAGGCATGAGCTAGAGAGAGAGTAGAAGAGCTCAGAACAGGGAGCTCAGGAGATAGGGACCGAGAGCTCCGATTGCTACTTTACTATTCCGTAGGTTGGTCCTGCCCAACTTATTGGAAGAATGTTGTACCCGAAATAAAAGACGTTTCTGAAAACACTAATGTCTGGTGGTGTCTTTCGTTCACAACCAACTCTTGAGTATGGCTGGTGTGTAACATATCCCATCTGACTCATTTTTGCATGAGATGGTCTGCTGATTGTGTGACTGTTAACTTTTTTTTTTTAAACGTGCTGCAGGGTCCATCCTGGCTAAGCAGAATCATGAAGATAGCCCCATGAAACACACAATTTTTCAGGCCACTTTCAAATGCATGATTCAGGTAACAATATTATATGAACAGACACATCTAAAATAGTTGTGTGACAGCATCATAACCACAATATTAGGCATCTGTTCCAAACAATCTTTTGGGATAATAATAATTACGGTATTTATAATGCGCTTATCTTATAATAATTATAACTCTAAGCGCGCACTCACAACTCGCGCACGCATGCGCACGCTTTAGACAATGACTTGCGTACCACAAACAGTGGAATACATTACGACGGTCAGCTTGGGGTGGGGAGTGTGGTGATATAGTGCTAAAACTGTTGAAAGAGGTGAGTTTTGAGGGCGGACTGGAAGGAGGAGAGAGAGTGTTTCTGACGGAGAGAGAGTGGGAGAGTGTTCCAGGTGGATGGACCGTAGACGGAGAAGGAGCGGGGGCCGAAAGTGTTAAGTTTGGTGCGAGGGATGTGGAGGCGGAGAGGGTCGGAGGCAGAGCGGAGGGAGCGGGAAGGTGTGTAGGGGTGAAGTAAGTTGGAGAGATAGGCAGGAGCGCAGTTGTTCAGGGATTTGTAGCAGAGAGACAGAATTTTGTATTGGATGCGTTGGGGGATGGGGAGCCAGTGAAGGAGTTTGAGCAGGGGTGTGATGTGGTCGGATTTTTTCTTTCTGAGGACGAGGCGGGCAGCATTGTTCTGAACGCGTTGGAGAGTGAAAATGGTGGAGTGAGGGAGGCCGGAAAGGAGAGAGTTGCAGTAGTCGATGCGAGATAAGATGAGAGAGACAGCAAGTTTGGTGGCAGCTTCGGTAGTGAGGTATTTTCTGATCTGACTGATGCGGCGGAGGTGGAAATAACATGCCTGGGCCGTGGCGGAAACGAAGCTGGTCATGGACAGAGAGGAATCGAGGATAACGCCGAGGTTCTTGGCCGAGTCAGAGAGGGAGATGGGGGTGCTATCGAGTTGAAGGTGGAGAGAGGGAGGGAGCTGGGAGAGTTTCTGGCGAGTGCCTACCAGCATGGCTTCCGTTTTGGTCGTCGTTCAGTTTTAGCTTGTTTGCTGTCATCCAGTTTTTCACGTCTTCGTAGCAGTCAGCCGTGCGAGTCAGTAGTGACTGAGTGTTGTCGAGTTTGTCTTTGTCTAGCAGTTGTGAGTCGTCAGCGTAGAGGTGGTGGTGTATGCGGTGAGACTGGATGATGTTGGACAGAGGAGAGGTGTAGAGTGTGAAAAGGACCGGGCCCAGGACGGACCCCTGTGGAACTCCGCAGGAGAGCGTGACTGGGTTGGAAGAGACGCCGTTGATGGTGACGGACTGCTGTCTGTCGGAGAGGTAGGAGAGAAACCAGGAGTGAGCAGAATCAGTGATGCCGAAGGAGAGTGGTGGAGTCGGTGGAGGAGGATAGAGTGGTCTATAGTGTCAAAGGCGGCAGAGAGATCGAGTAGTGTAAGAAGAGAGATGTTGCCCGAGTCGGTGGAGAGAAGCAGATCGTTTAAGATATGTAGAAGGGCTGTTTCAGTGCTGTGATGTTTGCGATAGGCAGACTGGAATGGACTGAGGAGGTTGTTGTCGGTGAGGTGGAGGTTGAGCTGGTTGAGAACAACCTTCTCAAGAAGCTTGGACAGGAAAGAGAGATTGGAGACTGGGCGATAGTTCTTGAGTTCGTTTGGGTCGAGGTTGTGTTTTTTTGAGGAGAGGACGGACGATGGCGGACTTGAAGATATCGGGGACGGAGCCGTTTTCTAGAGATGCGTTGATGATGTCGGTAATGAAGGGCAGAAGTTTTGGAAGGCCGTCACGGTAGAGAGAAGCTGGGAGGGGGTCTAGCTCGCAGGTTTTGAAGGGCATGGACTTTATGGTCCTTGAGGACTTCATCCTGAGAGACGGGGCGGAAGGACGAGAGGGGAGTGCCGGAAAAGGGTGGGGTCGGGAGGGCAAGGCGGAGAAGGCAGGGTGTCGAGTGTGTTCGCGCAGAGTTTGGATTTTGTCCGAAAAATAGGTAGAAAAAGCAGACGGGAGTTCTTCTTTGCTGTGTGTGTTGGGGAGGAGGAGAGTCTTTAGAAGTGCCTAGGAGTGTGTTCATGGTGGCGTAGAGGGTTTTGGAAGAAGTGGATTCCAGGATTTGGTTTTGAAGGTGTTTGCGTTTAGATTCGGAGATCATTTTGCAGACTTTGGATCTAGTTGTTTGGAAGATCTGTCTGTGAACGGTGAGGTCAGATGAGCGCCAGCGGCGTTCCGCTTGTCGGCGCTCGCGCTTGGCTTCAGCTATGTCGTCAGTGAGCCAGGGGGAGGGGAGTCGGTTGGGTATGGAGCAGGTGGTGACAGGGGCATGGGTGTCTAGAAGTTTTCGAAGGGAGGAATCGAAATGGGATGCAAGATCGGGAGAGGGGGGCGGGGTCCAAGAGAAGGTCGACAGCTTCGTCGAAGAAGCTCTCGCGGTTGACAGATTTTAGTTTGCGACGAGAGACGATGAGCTTGGTTTTTTTTCGGGGGAGGTAGATTGAGGGAGACGAGAATAGCGAGGTGGTCAGAGGGAAGCACAGAGGAGGTGTCAGAGTCGAGAAAGAGTTGATCGGAGGTGCGGGTGATGATCCAGTCGAGGGTGTGGGCCGAGTCGGTGGGTGGGTTTAGTGATGTGTTGTGTAAGATTGTGGTTTGAAAGTGACGTGCAAAGGCGTTTTGTGTCAGGGTGGTCGGGTTTGTCAAAGTGGAAGTTAAAGTCGCCTAGAAGGATGTGTTTTTCCGGGTCGTGTGCTGTAGTGGTCGAGGAGGAGGTCGAACTCGGTGAGGAACATGGAGTTTGTGAGTTTGTTTTGAGAGCTTGGAGGGGGGGGCGATAGATACATGAGAAGAGAGAGGGACTGGCCAGGGTGTGTTGTGCTACGGCCTCGACAGATTCAAAGGAGGGGATGAGCAAAAGGTAGAGACTGAGGAGAAGGAGAGGTGAGCGGAAAGACAGTCCCTGTAGATGATGGCAATGCCACCCCCTCTGGAAGCGCGCGCGGGAAGGAGGCCAGGCGGTAGCCACTCGGAGTGACGCTGGCGATGATGGGTTCATCGCCAGCGAGCGGAGCCACGTTTCGGTGATCACGCGACAATATCTAGGTCATTGTCTAGAATGGAAATCGGAAATCACCGTCAGCTTTGCCATCTTTGCAGACAGACTGGGCATTGAACAGACAACAGTTTTAGGGTTTGGAAGAGACAGCAGAGTGAGAGGGAGAAGAAACGGACGAAGAAGAGGACAAGAGGAGGCGGAGGGTTGGGAGGGGGGGGAGAGAGGATGGAGGAGGAGAGAGGAGAGGGGTGGAGGGGGGGAGGAGGAAAGTGGGGAAGGAGAACCGGGTAAGAAAGAGGATGCCGAGAGGAGGGTGGGGGGGGCGGGGGGGAGGGTGAGAGAGGGAGGAAGGGGAGTAGGAAAAGATGAGGAAGAGCGAGGGGGAGGGTGACGGGGGAGGGAAAATGGGGGCGGAGGGGACGGAAGAGGAGAAAGCAGGCGAAGGAGGAGGGAGGGGGTGAGGGGGGTGAGGGTGGGGGAGGGGGCAGCCGAGGCGGTGCAGGAGCAGTGAAAGAGGAAGAGAGGAGAAGAAATGGGAAGGAAGGGGGAAGGCGGGGAGGCGGGGGGGGAGGCGGAAGGGGTGGAAGGGCATTGGAAGAGATGAAGAAGTGTGTGGTACGAGTGTGTGGTGGTGCGTCCTGCCTTCCTGCTAATTCCGCCCCTGCGGCCCTCTCTTACGCAATCGGATGCCGCATAGGGCGTCTGAAACACTGTCGGCGGCACCGGAATGCGCAGTGGGTGGTGTGGGCGACGTAGAGATAGCAGTTGTTGGCGTGTGTATCTGATGAGCATGATTGTTTGTGAGGACAAGGAAGAGAAAGACGGGAAGAGGGTGGAGCAGGGTGTATGAGTGTGTGTGTGTGTGTGTGTGTGTGTGTGTGTGTGAGTGTGTGTGTGTGTGTGTGTTGTGTGTGTGTGTGTGTGTGTGTGTGTGTGCCGATGTGTGTGTTGAGTCGGGTGCGGTAGGGAGGGGACCTGATGATACGCAAGGGAGAAAACTGATGTACAGTAGGTGTGTGTGTGTGTGTGTGTGTGTGAGTGTGAGTGTGGTAGGGGAGCGACGCTGATAATACGCAAAACCTACACTGAAAGGGGCAAAAAGGATACGGGGGAGAAATAAACAAGCGGCAGACAATCCCGGTCGGTCAGCGGCGAGCTCAGACAAAAGCGCCGAAAAACAAAGTAGTGGGAAGGGCGAGATGTCGAGCCGGGAATAACAAATTTGGGAGCTGCACACGTAAA
>BTPG01000005.1:87950176-88056602 GCA_036245525.1 Semisulcospira habei | reverse complement strand
TCTCTCTCTCACCCCCCCCCCCCCACCCGTCATCAGTTTTATAAATCTCCTCTTTTTTTGGCTTCAGTTGTTGTTTTCATCCCTGTTGATTGAGATGTACTTTTATGCATACAGCATGTTATAGAAGTGTGTTGCGCGATGGCATGTGATTTTTTTTTTTTACCTCGCTGCTTTGAGCCGTAAGTGTCAAAATCACAGACGAGTGTGGATATGTTACGCTGATAACAAAAGCACTATTTGTTCATCACTGCTAACACAAGCAATATTAATAATGTGCTTGCTGTCATGTGTACATGTATCCTGTCTGCTTTGCTGTGGCTTGAAGCTGACTAAAACTTGATATTGGATATATGTCCGTTTTGAAGACATGAAGAAAATGTATAAAAGTGGAGAGTTTGTAAGGACGGCGATGGAAATGCATGTGGGCAAATGCAATTCTTGAATGGACTACATAGTGACTTGAAGAAGGTCAGAGATTGTTGAAGAGTGCCACAGAGTTAGTCAAAGTATTCAGTCATTGCAAGTAACCTAGAGACTCGAACTCTGAGAAAATGTAGACTATATATAACCCCCTTTGAGGGGATTACATAATTTATCCTGATTCGTAAAGTTTGTTAACTCATGCAAATCGCCCCCCCCCCCCCCCCCCCATCAATAGCTGCGGAAAAGTGTCGTACAAAGTTGCCGTCGGCAACGCTATACGACACTTTCGCAGCTATTGAAGCGGGATGACTTAAATGCTTGAATGCGTTAGATTTGTAATGTTCATTATGGTTAGTGCTGATCTGTGATTTTGGCCGTAAGTCATAAGGACCACAATGACAGACCAGCACAAAAGTCATAAATTTTGAAATGTTGATAGTGTGTACGTTATTTCCTGCAAGTAGTAAGAGACTTATGATGTAACTTAATTATGTTGATTACACAACATGTTAATTTTTAACCCTTTGGATGTCGGTAGTAGTTTTTGTCGCGATGATTCTTGTAGAAATCACGACGAAAAACCGATACCGAGAGGGTTAATAATAATAATAATAATAATAATAATAATAATAATTGTTGTTATTACATATTAACTCATTCGAGACATTCCGCCTACGGATACGTAGTGATTCGCCGCGTATCCGTAGGCGGCACGTCTCGAATGAATTAACATTATTGTTAGAGTAAACTTCGAATATCACAAAACGCCAGATGACCCAAGCTTGTTTCTTGTTATAACCGAAGTTTGCTATAAGCGAAGTAATTAGTATTAGTATGATGTGGAACTCTAAAAAGTTGTTATATTCTACAATTTTGTTATATCTGACCGTGTTATATGCGAAGTCGACATTATTATTATTATTATTATTATTATTATTATTATTATTATTATTATTATTATTATTATTATTATTATTATTATTATTTTCAGTGTTGTTGCGATGAATAATTTAAAATGTGCCATGTAAAAGTATTTTTGAGTGTAATTTGTCAGTGTCTCTAACTCCTACGTGTGTAATTAATCATATGATTTTTAACGTGATTGTGTTATTCTGTTTGTGGTATCAATGATTATGCATTTAGGATGTAAGGTTGTAAAATTCCTTACGAATCAGTATTTTGATCTTTGTTCCGTTGCGCATGGAGTCTATGTTGGTTTTTTACTCTCTCTCTCTCCTGATCTTTGTTCTGTTCTCTCTCTCTCTCTCTCTCTCTCTCTCTCTCTCTCTCTCTCTCTCTCTCTCTCTCTCTCTCTCTCTCTCTCTCTCTCTCTCTCTCTCTCTCTCTCTCATTCAAACTGTGTACATCAATGCTACCTTCTCTTCTGAAAAGCGTGTTCAGTATGGCGTACCCCAGGGACCCAAACTAGGACCGTTACTTTTCTGTTTGTTTATATGATCTTCCACTTCATATATCCAATCCAAATACCGAATGTGACATGTTTGCCGATGATTCAATTCTTCACGCTGGCGGGAACACTGTACCTGAAATATCAAGCAATCTTCAGCTTAGTCTTCAGGAGGTCTCACTGTGGTGCAAAAATAATCAAATGCTTGTTAATCCAACTCAAACGAAAAGTATGCTAATCACAACACGCCAAAAGCATCAGCTCCGCCCCCATTCACTTAGCCTCTCTTTTGATTCAGTTCCCATTGAGCAAGTCAAGGAATATCGCCTCCTCGGGGTAATTGTTGACGAACAACTGTGCTGGTTACCACATCTAACACAACTGGAGAAAAATATTATCAAAGAAGCTATTTTTACTGTCAAGATTAAAAACTATCATTGATACTAAGACACCTAAGCTATTTTTCAACTCCTACATAAAACCTCACATTGACTACGTATCTACTATTTGGGACGGCTGTAGTAAGGCTAACCTTAAGCGGATTAATTCTCTATACAATTGCGCAGTTAAACTGATCCTCCCAATCCCCTCTCTAACTTTGGAGGAAAGCTTAAGGCAACAGGGCTCCTTCCTTTACACCAACACCTTACGTTAAATAAGTGCGTACTTATGCACAAAGCACTGAACGGGAAAGCCCCCCTCTACTTGACTAAGCTTTTCACTGAGAGCGAAAGGGTTTACAGCACTTTGAGGAACAGTTTCCTCATTCAACGGCTCCAAATTGACTTGTTGAAATCCAGCCTTTCGTACGCGGGTGCCTATTTAATGAACTCACTTCCTCCACATATACAGCAAACGAGACATCTTCCATTGTTTAGGACGAACGTTTTTAAATACATCTCTGAGCAAACTTAAAAGAAACGTAGATAATATGTCCAAAAGAGCCATGTCAATGATTTCCTGTGGTCATCCGTTTTGCACTTGTTTAGTGTTTACATAATATCTCTCTTTATCGTAGTGTTTTGCCTGTACACTAAATTCCTACACATGATTAGCTGTATCATAAGCGTGCAGTCGCTTTCTATAAACACACTTTACATCGCACCTCCCCCCCCCCCACCCCCCCCTCCAAGACTCTGTCATTTTGCTGTGTGTGTATGTGTGTGTAATCTTCAGCGACTTTGGAACTTGTATTGGAATGTAAGCACAAGTGACCTGTGAGTGTTTTAATGTTGCTTTTAATGTTGTAGTTTAGCAAGGACAAACACGAAAGAGGCCTGTGCGCCTATTGTTTCCATCCTTGAGAAATAAAGTATCATTCATCTTCATTCATTCCTTCATTCATTCATTTCATTATATTCATTAATTTCATTCATTCATTCTTCATTCATTTCATTCACTCATTCTCTCTCTCTCTCCTCTCTCTACTCTCTCTCTCTCTCTCTCTCTCTCTCTCTCATTTCTCTCTTCTACTCCTCTGTCTCTCTCTCTCTCATATTGGTAATTTTTACAGTCACAGAACTGGTGGTTGTGTTTTCACACTCCCCCCAATGACTGTTTTTGACGTGGGTAAATATATTTCTAATATGGAAAAGAGGTCATGTGGTTCAGATGGCATCAGTTGCAAAATTCTTAAACTAGCTCTGCCCTACATAGTTGAGTCTCTAACGTTCGTTTACAATCTTTCTATTCAAAGAAATATTTTCCCTGATGAGTTAAAAACAGCCAAGGTTATTCTCCTTCCCAAAAGCAAAACCTTAAAACTCAATGAATGAAGTACAGAGCTATCTCCATTTTACCAGCCATCTCAAACCTATTCGAAAAACATTATCCATACACACCTGTACTTTTTTCTAAACAGAACTGTTTACTCAGTAAATTGCAGTCTGGTTTTTCGCCCGAACCACTCTTGCCAAACTGCCCTTACACATATCATGACAAATGGCTTACAGCCATTCATAATTCTTAGTTATCTGGTGCAGTTTTTCTTGACCTAAAAGAAGCCTTTGATTTAGTCAACCACTCTATATTATATATATATATATTAAAAAAAAAAACTACCTATGTATCACATCGATTCCAATACCGTAAATCTGATATCATCCTATCTAAGTGACAGAAGACAGCAAGTTTTGCTTAATGGTAATTACTAGAGTTGAAGGTTTAGTAACGTGTGGTGTTCCTCAGGGGTAAACTTTGCGTCATCGTTATTTAACATATTTATCAATGATTTGCCATTCTCTATCTCAAATCACGATTGCAACATGTGACTTATTTGCTGATGACACTTACCATACAAATATCAAAACAGCGACGTGCCAAACATAAACGAAGTTCTCCAGCAAAGTTCGTAATGAGATTTCAAGCTGGTGCTAACATAACCATATGATAATTAGTGTCAAAAAGACAAAGAGTTATGTTGATTACTTCCCGCCAAAAACATCAACGTGGTCTCCTGCCCTTAACTTTATTCCTGGAGTATCTGAGCCTCTTGATCAAGTTATAACAAACACCGTTTGCTTGGAGTCACAGTCGATAACCAGCAAAGCTGGGAACCACATATCACAAAACACTATGAAAACAATATCTAAAAAAATCTATCCTTGCTATCAAATTTAAGTCACATTGTTAACACTGACACTAGAAGAATCTTTCTCCGTGCCCATATTAAGACACACTGTGATTACTGCTCCACTATCTGGGATGGGTGTAGTGATGGTACATTTAAAGAAAACCTAACTCATTGTATCGTCGACGGGGTAAAGTTAACTCTCTCTCTCCCACCGACGAAATGTTTAGAACTATCCGACTGCTAAACCTAAACAACTGCTCACATTTAATTAATGCATACCTATGCATTACAATTCTTAACCATACAACCCCATCTTACCTTCCTATGTTATTCTTACATAGTCAAAGACAAAACACGAGAAATAGTTTGTTACAGCTACCACGGGCTAGACTCGATATATATATAAAACCAGCCTTTCGTTCTCATTGTACCAAAGCCTGGAACGAACTACCACCCTAAATTAAATCCATTTTCTGACTCTAAAACCTTCAAAGCTCGTTTATATAACCACTTGTTACAGTAACTTACTACCCTGAACGGACTACAAACAGATGTTTTTTAAATATATAAAATTTTTATTGTTATTCATATGCTGTGGTACGCATTATTTGCATTGCTTTTGTGTAGTGTTTATTCCAGTTTATTTCTTCATGTTTTCGATTTATTGTGTTTTACTCTTACTCTTTGCTGTTATATGCTTAATTTTTCTAACAGGACAGTTTGTAAGAGAGGCGTTTCGCCGAAAACTTTATCCTGTTAAATAAAATGTTTTATAATCATCTCTCTTACACAGTGTCAACACTACTGGATGAAAGTCGTTCAGTTCAGCATCACTATTTGACATAAGTAGATGAAAAAACGCATGCATGCTTTTTGGTTTCTGAATAAATGAATGAATGGATGAATGAATAAATGAAAACATAAGTAAAAAAAAAATATATGTACTACTCTGTGATTTTGGACATTATGGCCTAAAGCCATATGTGCAAACTCACAAAGCAGCACACATGTGGGTATTCACACTAGTGTTATAATATAATATGTATAGACAATATAACTATAATATACATACAGTGACAGAAACGTTTTTCTCAAAATTTACAGACGTTTTTCTTCATGTCTGGAACTCACTGCCACAGCAGATGACCGCTATGAAGGGTGATAGGCATAAAGCGCAAGATGGCCGTTGAGGTGGGAGGGGGGGGGGGCGGGGAATGATAGCCATATTACCGCAGATAGTCGCTGGAGGGGGGTGGGTGGGGGTGAATAGGTTACACCCGTACCCGTGTTCATGTTCCGTAAACAATGTCCTTGATTTCTGTGAAAAGCAATCGGTGGCCACGTGTACCAGCTCTTGTGAGTAGCATTATTAGATCATTTATTATTTATCACTTGCAATCCTTCTCTGTCTTTTTCCTGACACATTTGTCACTATTGATGTCATTACATCACATTCATCATCATCGGGGCGGGTCCGTGGCGCAGTGGTTAAGGCACCTGCCACCAATGCCAAAGGTGCGAGGTTCGAAAACGGGTTCCGGCGTCGGACTTTTCTCCTCTGGTAAGTGTCACCGTTAATTTGGGCGGAAACGTCCGGGGGTTCTTTCTCCGGGTACTCCCGGTTCTTCCACCCCCCCACCCCCCACCCCCCACCCCGCCACACTTTGGTACCGTTTCAGGCACCTTTACAAATTTCAAATACAAGCGATCAAAAATCTCTGTAACTTCAGTAGCTGTCTTGGACTGTGTTTGTCTTGGATGGCGTAAATCCGTGTCTGTTGCGTGAGTGTGCGTGTTGGGTTTCAGTTCGCGGCGCTTTGAGTCGATTTGCCCCCCCCAAAATTAAAGAAATGAGAAGAAAGCGCCTATATAATAACGGTATTATTATGATTATTACCATCAATTCATCATCATCATCATCACCTTTTTTATATTTCTTCATAATCATCATCACACGATCTTTGTCAACCACTTGTTTGAACTCATTGTGCCCGAGGTACAAAATTATCCGCATTTTGGAGTTATCCTTTTTGAGGACTGCATTACAATTCAGGAGACAGATCGACCATAATCGTTTAAGGGTGGCGGCAGAATAGATTGGCGCCAAGCTATTCTGCCACCACCCTTGAACTATCATGGTCGAGCAATATCTTGCTGTGGTGTGTCGCGGTTTGTCTGCTAAGGTAGCTTTCATTATTCACCTGTGTGCTGCTCTCTAATTCTGATCCTTGCGGATAAAGGCTGTAAAACCCTTGGGGTCAGTTGCATGAGAGAGCTTTATTTCTGCACCAGCCTCTAAGCAAGGTGGCCCGCTGTAGAGGAGCACCTTGCTTATGTGGTTGGCGCAGGGACTAAGATCACTCATAAGTCACAAAGTGTACCTGAACTTCATACCAGGCGGCCTCACAATGTTCATCATTCCACCACAAACCATCAGCGAAAACAGCAATAACAAACAATTAAACTCCACCAAATCAGCCAGCAGTGAGTCTGCTTTGACACAGTTTAGTCTTAGATTCCTGCTATGTTAGTTTAAAAACACAGTGCCAGGCAGGCGGAACAAACCAGAATAGTCTTTCATTTTTCATTTTTTGATGTTTTGGTATCACGGATTGTGCCTTACAGTGTTTTCGGTCGTACCTGTGAGACAGGTTCCAGTACGTCAGTTTTAATGGTGCGGCCGTCTGATGTCAAACCCGGCTAGTATGCGGAGTCCTTCAAGGGTCCGTCTTAGGGCCTGTTCTTTCTCTCTCACCCACTTAAGTTAGGACGTGTGATTGACAAGTTACAGGTTAGGGCGACAGTTGTTTGCAGATGACTCTGGTCTCTATGATTCATTTCATCCTGACAGTGTCTCTGCTTCTCAGTCAGTGCAGAAAATCGAGTCGTTGCTGCCAAGAAATCAAGTCTTGAATGTCAACCAACATGCTGAAGTTAAATGATGATAAGACTGAGGCCAATTCTGTGTGGACCCAGGAACAGACTGGTGTGAAATCGCTTGATGCCATTCTGACTGTTGGTGAGTCTCTCATCCCTTTCTCCAAGACTGTCAGAGATTTGAGCTTGGTGTCTTTGTCGATGTCAGTCTTACCATGGAAGACCATACAAATGCTGTTTGTCAGGGGTGCTACTTCCATCTTCGCTCCCTTGGGAAACTACGACCTATCTTGACATCCAAAGCTGCAAATGCTATCGTCGTTGCCTTTGTCCTCTCCAGACTGGACTATTGTAATAGCTGTCTTTGGGGTCCACCAGATCAAACAAACTCAGTTAGTATAATTAGTTATTTGGGTTTAACGCCTAGCAGGCAGCTAAGGCCATCTCACGGCGGGGATGGGTAGTAAAAATCTGGTCAGCCAGACTAAAAGCAAGGTCTTAAGACAAGATGTAAATATAGCTTACAAATGTCAGGCTAAAATGTCGCACTCAGATCTTGTTAAAAATATTGCATTTCTCTCACGAAATTGAAGATTTTGTCCAGGGGAACATCCCGGAACAAAACCTTCAAGGAGTCTGCTGTGACGTGTTATATATCTCGTGACAATAAGATCGGCACAATTACAGCAATAAGTGTCGAACAGAAAACTGCTCATCACAGGCAAAACATCATGGACGCTCATCCTGTTTAAGTAAGTAAGAGTGCGTAACATATGTCGTGCCCGATGTGGAGCCGAGCTAAGGACAGTCTCCTCACGGCGGCTGCCGCAGCGGAAAGGTAGACTGTCCGACAACCGTAGGAAGAGCTTCATGCAGCTTGTTCCCTTCCTCTTTGTCCCACACGGACTGCCACTCGCGGGCTAAGTACGCACTAATCACAGGTTTAAAATCACTATAAACAGCCTGTGTGTCAGGGACAGGGTCATTGCGGGCACTGTTGGCAGCAGAATCTGCGATTCTGTTGCCTTCGATGAACACATGGCCCTGGGACCCAAATAAAAATGATGTCATAATATTCCTTCATCAAGTCTGCGTAGAGCCCTCTAATCTGCACCAGCAGTGGGTGGTCTGTTCCTGCGCCCTGAAGGGCCTGCAGGGGCAGAAAGAGAGTCAGACAGAGTCAGGAAGTTCCTTTCCCGAGACTGATAGGCATGCTTGAGTGCCAGCAGAATTGCCTGCAGTTCTGCACTAAATACAGAGGAATGGTCAGGGAGGCGGAGCTTAAATGGGCGTCTAGGATGGCGAGAAGACACTGCAGCCGCAGCCACTCTCCCATCCTCAGACGATAGCCAGGAAAAATTGAAAGGAGTTCATTTAGGCTCTGTTGGCTGGTGGAGTACAATCCTTCTTGTGGGCGGTCAATTCCAGCAAGGTGTCAGGAACTGGTAATAGCCAGGGTGGAGTGGACGTGTTGCAGAGATTCCGAAACATTGTCCAAGTCCACTCCAGCCGCCCGCAGATGGGGTCGGACAAGGAAGGAAAGTGGACGTACAGCTCCCGGATGGGCATCGTAAATCTCTGCAAACGACGGGTTAAAAACACAGTCATAGGCAGGATTGTCTAATGGGCCTTCAGCTTCAGAACATAGCTGAGCATGAGGTGGATGCGACGGAGCCTCGGCATACAGACTCGGAACTGGAGATGTCCTGAAGGCCCCCAGACATATTCGCAGACCTTTATGGTGAATTGTGTTTAGACGCTTGTAGAATAGACTTGGAAGCAGAGCCATATACCACAGAGCCGTAATCCAGTTTGGACCGAACAAGGGCCCGGTACATTGAAGTAAGACAATGCGGTCTGCACCCCAGTCAGTACGACCAACGACACGAAGAACGTCGAGGGCCTTCTGACAAGATGTTCTAAGGTAATTAACATGGTTGCAGAAGGTCAGTCTTTTGTCAAAGATGACCCCCAGAAACTTTGCCTCCTCAGTCACCTTAATTGGCACTCCAGCAATGCTCAGGCTAGGTTCTGGGAAAAAATTTCATCTGATTAGTAAAATGCACACAGACTGTCTTGGAGGGCGAGAACCTGAATCCGTTGAGAGACACCCACCCCTGGAAGCGATCAACGCACAGCTGCAAGCGCCTCTGAAGGGACGCAAGCCCTCGACCTCGTGCACACAAAGCAAAGTCGTCCACAAACAAAGAGCATTCAGAATCATCCTTGACGGCCTTTACAATGTTCTTAATTTTAATGCTAAATAAAACAGGAGATAAAATGCTGCCCTACGGCACACCCATCTCCTGTTTAAAGGAGTCAGAGAGGGTAGAGCCCACACGGACATGGAACGACCGGTTAGACAAAAAATTGTGAATAAAAAACGGGTAGGATGCCCTTTAAAACCCATGTCCGACAAATCAGACATTATACCATACTTCCAGGTAGTGTCATATGCCTTCTCAAGATCAAAGAAAATTGCATAGACATGCTGCTTGTTGACAAAAGCATTTCGGATAAAAGACTCAAAGCGGACAAGATGATCAGTTGTACCAAAGATATACATAGAAAGATAAACCAGCTCCTCTTTAGCGTATAGCAAAAAAACGAGGTCAGCCCAGGAGTTGCTTCCCTTGTTCTGGCCATGTACGCAGCCGGTAAACACACGATTAGAAAAACATCAGCACAAGCAAATGCAGTGTATCCCTAGATGTTTTCATGCTACATGGTGCAGGCCTCTTTGATAATAAAATCTGTGATGTGGAATGGAGGGGGAGGGATGGGGGCGGGGGTGGGTGGTGTGCAATATATTTTGTTTTAAATGGTATGAATCTACAGAGTTGTTTACATGTCTAAGTGTTAACATGTACTTCAAGTTGTGTTGTTGTTTTAATAATGCTTACTTATAGTGTATTTGAATGTTATCATTTCTCTTTCATTTAGTTTTTCTGTATTATTTATTCATGTGTTAGTGAGAAGCGCAATTTCAGCAAGTATCAACCAGCCATGATTCATGCCTTCTATTATCTTGCAGTGTGCTTGTTTTGTTTAATTTATGCTCAATTATTTTCCCCCAATTTTCAACATTTTTCTGGCTTTTTTTTTCTGTGACTTCTGCACGAATGACATATTGCTCTCTTTCAGAGTGAAATGCAGCTGCACATTGATGAAACAACTGCAGCAGAAAATGCTGGATGGCACACTTTCCCAAGCGGCAAAAAAAGGTGTCATGTTTTTTCAACACTGCTACCAAGTGCATCTTTACTTTTTCCAAGTGCAGAATTTTTCCGATGTTGGCAACATAAGCTTCCTCGAACGCCTGCACCACGTGTTGCAGTCTGGTGCTCGCAGTAAGCCCCCCCCCCCCCCCCCCCCCCCTGTAATGCCTTGATGCTGTTTGTTCATGATGAACGTTTCAGCCCGAGAACCAGTAGAGGCACCTGTGAGGAGACTGTTACATTCCTGACATAATGGTTTTGTCTGCATCTTCTTTTGCCATGTAGCCAGCAATATACAGAAGTACGTTTTCTTGCACTTGGACGACCCATTGGTCTTGCGTCTCTGGCACTGGAAAAATCAGCTGCATCAACTGATATGTATCACCATCATTTTCCATATGGCCCTGTGGCCGATCAGGGACGACACCATCTTCAGGTTCATCTTCCACTACTGACTGCGGTACTGATGTCAGCGCTGTCAGGGTGAGCAGCCACTTGTCACAGTCCTCAATGCAGTTGCTTGCGTCACTCTGCACGAAGAAAGAGTCCACCATGACCTGGCGAAAATTGTTGCGAAACTGTTGTGGACTGGGGTTGTCACCATGCCCTCCTTTTGACCGAACAACTGAAAACAGACTTTCAACACAGTCCTGGTTCAGACGGTCAGTTAAAAGAAATTTCACGCCATGGTCAGTATGAATTTCTTTCCACAATGCCAGAAGTGTTCTAATGGACATCTTCCACCCTGTCAGGCTTGGGAGTTGCGATACTGAGGAGAGGGACTGAACAGATTCCAGCCAACTTAGAGTCTTCAACAAGAACTCCTCATGTCCGGATGTTGGAGTCATGGCATGGGCCATTTTCTGTGTAGACCTGAGGTTGTCACTTTTGAAGGTATTGAACAGTTGATCGAATGTTTCGATGAACAGGGCTGTGTGAGCTGCGTCTGCGTCAAGTACATGCAGCTGCACAAGTGTAGAAATACCTGCTGCAACTGTGTGCGAGAGGACCTGCGCAGCATACCACACGCGAAGTGAAGCAAAAGGTGGCAGTTCAAGGTGCTTGCTGGTCAGTTTTGGGGCCATGCAAACAACATTTTGCTGGTCAAAGTTGTAGAATTGTTCAATATGCACCCACTTCACTTCTTGTCCATCAACAAGGAACCCACTTTTTTTGAAGTTGTTCCTTGTGTTTTTCAAAAGATGGGGAGGATCATAAAGTACGCGTACATTGTTCTCTTTGTGGAAGAAAAAAGGAGCCTGCTCTGTCACCCTGTAGAATTTTGTTAACATTTTTCGATTATTGGAACCTTGGTCAGCAATCAACACTTTTACCTGCCGACCACACTCCTCTAGTCTATCAAGACATTTAATCAACAGACCATGCAGAACCTTAGCGTCAACAGATCCGCTGGAAAGGATATAACCAACAGCCTGTTTCCAATTCATAACCAGTCCACTCACCATGAACACTGTAGCATGGTTGGCTACATACATGGACCGACCCGTACAGCCGAAGTCTTCTAGGCCTTCCACATATTCTTTTTCGACATTGTATGTCACAAACTCCTTTAAAGACATTTCGTCGAACACCAAAGCACAGAGTTCTGAATTAGTTGGCATTGAAGAAAATCTTTTGCTGGAATGCGTTCAGGACATTCTTGTTGAAGCCTGGAAATATCTGGACAGCTCGCATGAGTCTCCGAAGCGAAGAAACTGAAGGCAACAAGAACAGTTTCCTCAGTAGCCGATATGCTTTGGGATTGGCATGAAAAATGGACAAACCTAAACGGTTATCTTGCTCACTCCATCTGCGACTCATCTTCGGTTTGATGACCTGGTGAAGCTGAGTGGTGACGAACTGCAGACATGGACCTTCGAGGAAGAGGGAGAGATCTTTTATCAACGCATCTTGTTTTTCTGCCAGGTCCTGCTTTTGGAGTTTTTTCTTTGAAGATTGTTGCTTGATTTTCTTCTGCAGTCTGTAGATTTTGTTTCTGGAAGCTTTTAGGTCCCTCTTCAGCTTTCTCTTTCTTGGCGAAATGCCTGAGGTACTGGGCATTTGCTTTTGTGCACAGACACAAAATAATACTACTAATTATACTGTACACAAAAAATACAGTTTAATTCAATTGACTGTAGACTATGGAGGCAAGTGGTGTGGCTAATCGGTTGTCAGTAACTCTCTACAATTCGCCAAGTTTGAAATGTTTGACCACTGCAAGTCAAAATCTCCAGTGTGTTTAGAATGACACTAGCTGTTGCACTCAGCTTTCCGCACGTCAGCCCTGTGCTGTTTTCCTATGATCATGCCAGTGCCCTCTGAATTGTAACCACGCTCAGCCTTCTGCTAGTTGTTCAGTTTCTAATGGGAGGTGGGGGTGGGGGTGGTGGTTTACTTCTGAAGAGCTAATATTTAATATGTATATTATACCTGGTGGTGGTATGGCGTCCACTTCTAGTTCCACATCCATGTGCTGTGCAAATTCAGTGTCCGGTGACAAAGAAGCCTGCAGTCCTGAAACATAATGAAAGACATGGTAAAGAATTGCATCTTAAGGCTGTAAAACAAATACATAATTTACAGGCTCTTTATACAATTACTTGATAGATGAAATAAATGATAGCTTACAATGCTATATCCATTAGGCATAGTAAACCACTTGTACGCATGCTGGTTGACTAATGCTTACTGACAGTCGCGTTTTGTAAGCCATTATTTAAATTATGTAATGAATACCCCACTAATGACGAAACAAAAGCCTACATATGACATGAACACAATTTACATACATTGGGATTTGCCCTGAATTTTTTTTACCTGTTCCTTCTTCTTCTTCTCGAACGCCGTCACACTTGGAGTTTGGCTCTCTAAATGAAATATGTGGTCTTCTGTAGCGCCTCCACAGGCCCGTACAGTTTCTCTTGTAGGGTGGCGGGCTTCGGCCATATCTCCTCCCTCAGCAACTGGTGGTTCCCACAGTCCTGGAGGATGTGCTCTGTGGTCTGCTCTGCTTCTCCACAAGGGCACAGGGGAGATGGCACGAGGTGGAAGCGACTGTGCAGGTGGAAATTGACCTGTTTTACCTGTTCCTGAAGACTTTCTCTTCTTCTCCGGTGGACAGCGCAGTACATCATCTTGTACTCTCTGTTTGGGCGGCTTTCGAAGAGTGGATACTCGAAGGGGTGGATTCGGAAGATTCTTGAATTCCAGGCCAGCTTGTTGGTCTTGTCTGGATATAAGAACTGGCTCTTTTCGAAGTGGTCACTGCAGAGTTGTACACCTGAAGCGTACAGCTCCGCTGCTGTCTTCCTAAGCAAGTCCTCCCTCCTTGTTCTTCGAACCCATTTGTTGCACCTGTACACCATACAAAAGAGTTTTGTGAATTCAGTTTTTATGCCACAACAGAAAATGTCTGCATGTAAAAAAGACATTGTCACTTAGTTTTGAGCAAACATCAGTGATCGCCCACTCACAGTAACACAATTACATATACACTAGACCCAATCTGACACTGAATATAAATGTGCTCAGTCACAATCGCAGGTATAGCCATGTTCATGATTGTCTCTCATCTTCATTTGCGGGTGTTCAATTTTGCTAACTTACCTTTGATCCCCTATAATTCAGAATCATGCACTGATAAGTTACTGGTTGTATTAACGAGAGCGTTTTGCGATGAAGACATTGACAGAGAAACCTAGTATGTCAGTGTAAACAACGTGATAGAGAGATGGTGAATGCCTTATCTGCATTTTAAGCTATAAATGATTCAACTATTTGAAAAATTGGCGATCACTTACCTCTTTTCATCCTTATGAAATCTGAAGAAAGATTTTCCTTTGCAACTTTCTTTCCATCGAGCATTTGAGCATCCAATTGCACCGCATGCATCGCGGCCTCCACCTTCTCTCCGGCGCGTCGCCATGTTACACATGGAAGTAACAGGGGAAGTAACTCTGGTGCTGGCCTCGCGAAAACAAGCCTGCTGGAGTATCTTACTATTTAGGATCTTTGTTTGTACTACGGAAACGCCGGAAACCGCACTGGAGGTCTGTGATGAGACCCTGTGACTCAAGATGCCACACCAGGCGGGCGTTGACCAAGCGTTCCATAGTTTTACATAAACACGATGTCAAAGCTATTGGCCGGTAGTTGTCCTGGTCGGAAGACCCGGCTTGGAGATTGGCACAACTACATCCTGGCGCCAGGATGGCGGAAAATGGCCGGTTATCCTGATATGGTTAAAGGCCTTGAGAAGTACAAGGAGTGAATCCTCAGGCAGATGTATTAGGAGCTGATAGTGGATGGTATCTAGTCCAGCAACAGAGTCATTACACTTCTGCATGGCTTGCTGCAATTCTAAAAATGTAAAAGGGGCATCATAGTCTTCCAAGTTATCCGATATAAAATCACAAGTACAAGTCTCTCGCTTCTCCTTCTCTCTCAGGAAGAATAGTGCTCTGTTGAAGAATTATGGGCAATGGTGGAGGCAAGCAAATTGGCCACAGCCTTTTTAACCGTGACCAAACTGGCACCATCTCTAAGATGGCCGACAGAAGCCGAGCCACCCCTGCCCCTAATTCTTCGAACAGCCTTCCAGACTTTTTGGGACGGAGTCCTAGAAGATAAAGAGAAGACGAAGCGTCTCCGGGAAGCACGGCGTTCACGTTAAAAAATGTAACGGGCTTTCGCCCTCTGTCGCCTTTAAAGGTTAAAATATTCGCTTGCGACGGATGACGAAAAGCACGTCGCTGAGCAGATTTTCTGCGTTTTTTGGGCCTTGCGGCACTTTTCAGTTAACCATGGTACTCTCGACTTCCGAGGGACTGATGTGGAAGTTCTAGGGATGATTTCACCGGCTGAGTCCAACAAAATAGAAGTAAAACAAGAGACAGGTTCTTCAGATGACATGACCACCTCCTTTGTAATACGAGACTGACAGGGAGGCGAACAGAGGCCAGTTAGCTTTCTTGAGATTCCACCGCCCCGAATCCTCCTCACAGCTGACCGATGACAGGACTACTGGGAAGTCGTCGTGAACCTTCCAGTCAAAGTCCAGCATGAGAGAAGGATCACACACAGTGAGGTCTAGAACAGAACTAGATCTGAACCTGAGTTAGAGTATGTAGGTGAGCCATCGTTAAAGACACATAGATTAAGTTGAGGAAAAACATCTTCTAACATCTGACCTCTGCCATCATAGTGGTCACTACCCCAAAGGTGAGCGTGATCGTTAAAATCTCCCATAAGAATAAAGGGAGGGGGCAGCTGATCTACGAAGTTAAACATATCATTACTACAGACCCGCAGGGATGGTGGCAGGTAAATACTGCATATGGTTATGGTCTTCTTCAAGGTAACCCGAGCTGCGACAGCCTGAAGACAGGTGTCGATGCTAACGGGGCTACATAAAATTTGGCTACTAATGAGAAGAGCCACTCCACCCGAACGCCTCTCCGAATCAGAGCCTTTATGTATAACGTTATAGTCCATAAGCTAGGAAGTTCTACCGTGCACCCCCCCCCCCCCCCAGTACTCAATAAGATGGGTTTCAAAGTGTTCCTTAGTATGTCATGAGATGTTTAAGCCATGTTCCCCGAAAATCCTTAGGAACACACCAGAGATATAGCCGATGGCGCAAGGGTACCCCCATTCACGCTCTTCGCAGGTGCTAAAATGAGGTTGAGAAACATTTTCCTCTAAATAAATCAGAATTCATTCCAGAAACCCAAATCAGGCAATATTATGTTAAGGCACACCTTCTGCATCCTCTGCAAAAAACAGAATGAAAAAATATTGAATCTCTGGCTCACAGTAAAGGTATTTGTGCACCCAGTAAACGACCATTTCCGCGAAATCGCAAAAAAAAGACAATAATAATGTGTCGGATGCCTTCAGACATTTTCAATAGCACTGACAGTCCATTTTCAGGTTTACATCATTAAAACAGGATGTCACAATTATTATAAACTTGACTAGGTGATGCTGTGATCACTGTGAGTGCCACAGTGGTTGATTTTGTATCCCTACCCCGAAGTTGTAAAAATACACAAAATTAATTAGAAAAAAATTGCTTAAGTTATTCCATTTTATTTTGACCTCTCTTTACCTATTACGTTTGAATAATGTGAGCATAAAGTGCAAGAAAATAAGGAAAGTCGGCATCCTTTACGGTATGTTCGTGGTGAATGATAGCTTTTTCCCATTTAAAATTGACGAATTGGGAAACGTATGTTGTTTCCGATGCCCTCAGAAATTTTGTATATAACTGATAGGTCTTTTTTAGGTTTTATTGTTTAGGAAAGCGTACCACAGTTACTCCCAACCTGATTTTATGATGCTGTGATGCATTTAGGGGCCACAGTGGCTGAATCTGCTGCCCTACCCCCATTTTACCTGTACGCAAAGGAACGAAAAATGATCATAACAATTGCTCCTCTGATTAAATATGATTGTTGCCAGTTTTCTTAACAAAATATGCATATTGAGCATAAACATTTGTGATAATTTCATTAATTTCAATGTGACCCATCAATTTAATTGTAATTCTTTTTATTTAAGGCATGCTTAACAGGGGCTGCCGCTGAAGCTTCTATCGTCTGCACATTCAGCACTCTTGTCAAACTCGGGGAAGGTGTACCTCAGGGAGATGTTGTGTCTAATGCTGTTTTTGGTCTACATTAATGACATCAGTACAACAGTACCAAGGTTCGTCTCGAACATCCTCCATGCGGATGACTTTGCAGTGTGGAGCGCAGCAGAACATAAAGAAATAGCATCCTCCAGAATCCAGGATGCTGCCAATAGAGTCAGCAGCTGGACTGAAAGAGGCCACTCAAACTGAGCTAGACCATCTCTTTCAATCAGACGGAAGAGGTCACCTCAAAACTGGAGACCTTCGAGTACCAAAGACAGACAGGCCAACTTTATTGGCAACAAATAAATTACTGGATTCACGTGGAGGCCTCACATTGAAGCCATGGAAGCTAGAGCTGCAAAAAGGAAAAGTCTCTGATGAAGAAACTGGTGGGGACCACATTGGCGCAAATTACAGCATCCTGGCACAAGCAAACACCTGCTCGGTCAGACCAGTCGTGCGGTACCAAGATACATCGACAACATGAAACACTGCCTGCAAAACCCAACATGCCAGGCTTGACAAGATGCAGAACATGGGTCATTCTCATGATGCAGTGACATTCTTAGAGCCATCTGGAGCACTCCAATTTAGGAAATGGAGGACATTGGAGCCACTGGAATGCACAACAGCACACACGATGAAGAAACTTACTAAACACCGACAGCATGGGAGACTACAGGAGCAGACCAAGAACCGTCAGAAATGTCCAAATCTGAACCGCCCAAATCTGAACCGCCAACTGAAGGTCCTGCAAAGGGCTAACACTGACGTCCTGGAACCAAGCCCAAAGATGTGTGAACAGCTCCCTACAGATACCTGGACATCTCGACAGAGCCTTCAAAACAACATAAACAATGTTCCAGGACTCTTTGCCAAAGGTCGCGGCACCGCACAAAGCCATCTTGCTGGAGGTTGTGCACAAGCGCTACCCTCACAGCAGCTGTGATACCACACAAGATGCCGTGCGGAATGAAGGAAGTGGCGTGTACATCTGTTGTGCAGACCGCACTACTACCTCCCTCTCCTTACCAGCTGGTGGCAACAGCTCCAACTATCGTTCAGATCTGCAGGTGCTCAACACAGCAGCAGAGCACTAGCTAGGGAAAGCCAGCAGCTTGATCCACTGATCTCACCAAGAAGCTTCAAGATAGACTGGATGCCCTGTCCACAAAATAGTGCTGCAGTGGATTCCAGTGCATTCTGGACTAGCTGGGAATGGAGACACTACAACAACAAAGTGATTGGCAACAGCAGAATGGCGGCTGCAGCCCGTGGGCAGATGACATCAACAAGCTGAACAGGGAGAGCCAGGCCACCATCTTTCATCTACGCACTGATTACTCTGGACTGGGTCCATACAGAAAAGCAGGAACGTTTCACAAACCCAAAATGAAGCCTGAAGGTTTACACACTTTAATCAGATCACTCTGTATCAGCAATTATTTGAAGCTTCCGTGCCTAATGCATGAAGAGATACCAAAATAAAAGAACGCTTAGCGAATGGCGGACTTCGGTAGAAGCGTAAACAACCAATCAGAATGTTCGGCAGAAAGGCCATGCAGTCACGTTATGATCAGAGCTAAATATAGATCACTTGCAACAAGCGTCAGCATGATCGTTCGCAATGGAATAGTCACAAATTGGGGGAGAAAAAAAAATAAGAAAAGAAGTAGACAAAAGTCTGCCAGCACGTTGTAATTTTGTACAAACTTTCACAGACTTTAAGGAAAAGGACTGAAAATGACAGACTTTCCAGGGCCCTGAAAAAGCCTTGTCATTTTTTAACAACTTTCACAAATGTTCACAGACCGTAAGGACCCTGCTGGACTCACCTCGAAGGATTGGGTCATGCGGAAACAGCCCTATGCGAATTTGGCGTAGAAAATCAGTCTCCTTAGCACATTCTCCAAACATGTCCATACACAGAAGCGGTCTGCTGGCAGTTCTGACCTGAAGACACGCCCCTATACACCAAACTCTGAAAACATGCTGCCTAGCTCTTGACAGCTCACTTATTGGCATCCAGAACAATATAAGATTTAAAGACGGCCATAAAAAAAATTGAACGTTGCAGAAGGTGGAAGTGGAGATCTCGTGGTCGACATGTGGAAACTAAGTATTTTGATAACATTATTTTGGCTATTAGGAACCATGAAACTTTATTACGCATTCATATTTACACATTTCTAGATGAAAATAAATGAAAGGAAAAGGGGAGACCTTACTAGACCCGCCTTACGCTAGGTAAAATATCACATAAAAGACCAGCCAGTTAAAAATAGTTACAATTAAATTGATGGGTTACATTGAAATTAATGAAATGATCACAACTTGTTATGCTCAATATGCATACTTTAAAAAAAAAAACTGGCAACAAACAATATTTAAACAGAGGAGTATGATGTAAGCAATTTTTATGATTATTTTGCGTTACTTTGCGTACTGGTAAAATGGGGGTAGGGCAGCAGATTCAGCCACTGTAGCCCCTAAATGCATCATAGCATCACAAAATCAGGTTGGGAGTAACTGTGGTACTCTATCCTAACTAATAAAACCTAACAAAGACCTATCGGTTGAGTACAAAATTTCTGTGAGCACCGGAAACAACGTACGTTTCCCAATTCGGCAATTTTAAATGGGAAAAAGTTATCATTCACCACGAATGTACCGTAAAGGATGCCGACTTTACTTATTTTCTTGCACTTTATGCTCACATTATTGAAACTTAATAGGTAAAGAGAGGTCAAAATAAAATAGAATAACTTAAGCAATTTTTTCTAATTAATTTTGTGTATTTTTACAACTTGGGGGTAGGGATACAAAATCAACCACTGTGGCACTCACAGTGATCACAGCATCACCTAGTTAAGTTTATAATAATTGTGACATCCTGTTTTAATGATGTAAACCTGAAAATGGACTGTCAGTGCTATAGAAAATGTCTGAAGGCATTTGACACATTATTTTTGTCTTTTTTTGCGATTTCGCGGAAATGGTCGTTTACTGGGTGCACAAATACCTTCACTGTGAGCCAGAGATTCAATATTTGTTCATTCTGCTTTTTGCAGAGGATGCAGAAGGTGTGCCTTGACATGATATTGCCTGATTTGGGTTTCTGGAATGAATTCTGATTTATTTAGAGGAAAATGTTTCTCAACCTCATTTTAGCACCTGCGAAGAGCGTGAATGGGGGTACCCTTGCGCCATCGGCTATATCTCTGGTGTGTTCCTAAGGATTTTCGGGGAACATGGCTTAAACATCTCAGGACATACTAAGGAACACTTTGAAACCCATCTTATTGAGTACTGGGGGGGGGGGGGGCACGGTAGACCTTCCTAGGTTGTGGACTATTAAAACCATTAAAGGATACAGAGTCAGAAGTCTTCAGGTAAGTCTCCTGAAGAGATATTACTGAGGGGTTATAGAACTTGACTAAAAGGCGTAGCAGAGAGTACATGATTATGTCTTATCTGGGGGTGAGGAGTGTTCCCCCCCTTTTTCCTTTGCCTTGGAAGGAGTTGAAGAAACAGAGGGGGGCCGGCTCCAGGGCCTCTTCTGGTTCTTCGGAGATGAAGGGGGTGGAGCTGCCGCAGCATCAGCAACGACAACTTCCACTCCCTCCATCCGCTCCTCCAACGCAGCATATTTGTTTTGAAGGGAGACATCGTGTTCCCCTTCTGGGCCCGCGCGCACAGCGGTCCCATAGATTTCTTAGACTTCTGGTCCGGGGCAGCGTTCCTGCCGCTAGAGTTAGCGGACTTGGAAGGCTGACCAGAGCCAGAAGCCTTTGGAGTTGACAAACTAGCAGGTTTGGGTGGGGGCTGAGACTTAGGGGCAACAGAAGGCGGATCTACCGGACAGGCAGTGTCCGCCTTCTGCGTTCACTGGCTCCTTGTCACAACCGGAGGAGGGTTACTCTCCAGGGGCGAGAGGAGCCGAGGCTCCGCCCCAACCAAGAAGTTGGGGTTTGACAGGAGAAGTCTTTGGTGGGGTGCTTGACTGCCACCGCTGCACTGAAAGTATACACAGAGGTATTAGAGGTTGGGGCAGCCGCAGCTGCACCAGGGCCTTCAACCAGTTTTTTTTTTTTTGGCGTCCAGAAAGGACAGCCCCTTCTCCACACGCTCCTGCTGAATCTTGCACTCGGATATCCAACGAGGGCATTTATTGTCCGAAGCCATTTCCGCCCCCCTGGCAATTCACACACAGGGGGGTGACTGTGCAGGACTCAGCAGAGTGTCCGGGCTTAGTGCAACGGGCGCATAAAGCCTCTGCCTGTCGGCATGTCTTCTGCCCATGGCCATACTTTTGGCACTTAAAGCACCTGAGGGGGGAGAGGGACGTACTTTTTCACTCTCAAGGAGTAGTAACCTCTCCATATGGTAGTAGGAGGGGTGGGGGTGCCAAACGTCAGGATGATGGTAGGGAGACGGATCTCCCCACCACCTCGCTTGGAAGCGAAGCGCCTGACGTAAGTCACCCCCCTGAGACTTAAGGTTTCGTACAAGTTCATCTTCTGACAGTTCTGCCAAAGCTTGATCTTTGATTACGCCTCTTGACGAATTCATAGTTTTGTGGGGTGTGACTTCCATAAGAGTGTCTCCGATGGAAGAGAGCCCCAGTAGCCACTCAGTAGTACGGCACTCTACCAGCAAGTCAGCAGACCTGAGGCGCTAGGCATCAGGTCTGCCAACACGGCTCCTGAGGGTCTCCCCCACCAGAAAAGGATGTAGCTTGGAAACAGGTTTCTCCATCACTTTGCTATGGACAATGAGGAAGCGAGGCCATACGGCCGACGCCTGAGTCGTCGCCTCCTCACAGTCCGAGTCACTGTCATGTTCAATGTCGGTGGCTATGTGCCGCTTTTGTGCCAGTTTTTTTTTTTTTCCATATTATTATAGTAAAGATATTCATCCCCCGGGGGTCCCCGCCCGCCACCGAGCCCAACAAGGGAAAGTGCAACTGTCGACGGGTTTCCAGTCGACGCACAATGGAGATATACTCAAGGGGGTAAGCCCGATTGAACCGTTTGAGCCACCGCCTTCTATCACACTGTTGACTGCAGGGGAATACTGGCGTAAAGCACCTAATCAGCATCAGAGGCTATAGCATGGTGCTCCGTATAGCAACCCGCATGTCAACAGTGGGACAGGGCTCAACGTGACAAGAGCCGATTGACTAGACCGGTACGACTAGCCTCCCGTTTAGGCAGAAGTCAAGGCCAAAGTGGAGTGTTTCAGCCCCGACACGGGTCTCCAAGCACGGCAAACACTTGGGATCCAAAGGACCAAAAGGTCACGAGTATTTTTAAGGACCAATCCAACATGGTACGAACTGGGTTAGCACAGCTCCTCAAAAACCGGTCCAGTGAAAAAGATTGAACAACGTATCTGCTGACATCAAGTCCTAATCCTGGACAAAGATGGCACCCCTCTGCTAGCCCACTCAATCAGTGACTGAAGGGACTACCCACCCACGCCACGTGGAGGCCGGTGCCGAGTGGGCTCAACAACTCAGACGTCTTCAACTGGTTCAGAACACTGCTGCCAGAATTGTCACAAGAACCAAAAGAAGGGAGCATATCACACCAATCCTTAAGCAGTTGCACTGGCTTCCAGTCAAGAAAAAAATTGATCACAAGATTCTCACTCTGTGTCACAAGTCTATAAATGACCCAGCCTGACCAGAGTACCTCCGGGACATAGTCCCACATCATAACCCTCCGAGGCAGCTCCGTTCTCCTGTGCGATCCAAACTCTGCACCCCAGGTGTTGAAAGCCACACAAAGAAGCGACTTGGTTTCCGGGCATTTTCACACTGCGGACATATGCTGTGGAATGGACTACCACAATCCTTGAGGGACATTCACTGTATTGGCACCTTCAGGAGACACCTCAAGACCCACCTGTTTCTTGACTTTTAATTCTAGGACTAGTGTGCACCAAAGTTGTTTTTGTTTTATTTTCCCCCTGAACATGCTGCTAGCATGGAGTGGATGCGCATTACAAGGGGACAACATCATCATCAGGACTGCATTACAAATCAGGAGACAGATCGACGATGATAGGATCAAGAATGGTGGCAGAATGCTATTCTGCCACCATCCTTGAACTTCATCGTCGAGCCATATCTTGCTGTGGTGTGTCGCGGGCATAATGAGTTATAAATGACGAAGATGTCATCAAAATGAACAGCTCGACTTTCATCATGTAATGTGCACCATTCGTATACTTACTTACATACTCTCTCTCTCTCTCTCTCTCTCTCTCTCTCTCTCTCTCTCTCTCTCTCTCTCTCTCTCTCTCTCTCTCTCTCTCTCTCTCTCTCTCTCTCTCTCTCTCTCTCTACACGGGATGGAGGAAATCCGCCGCGCTAGCAGCCAGCCTCTTCACATCTACAACCAGGAGCAAGAGTCCCACAGGCCATTCAGCGCAGCAGGACCTGAGACGTGGTAACGGGACTCTGCAGAACTATGTGCAACCACAGCGCGACCAGCCTCAAGCCCACAACACCCGCCAGCCCGGCCACGCTTTTCCCCCGCGTCCTCAGCAAGGTCAGGGCGGGCCAGTGGTGACGTCACAGGGAGAATTCCCCAACATGCCAGTGGCTAGTGCCTACATACGGAGTGCCTGCGGATGCACGGGCTCGTGATGATAAATACCACATGTCATCTACAAGCCTCAAATGCAAGAGACATAGATCCTCATAAGCTCCTGCAGTTGCACGTGCTCGGAAGGATAGCTGCCTCCTGCAGGTTACACTCACATCTGCGCTTCTCGCGAGTGTAAATTATTCCGTTTACGTGCTGCATCGGTGTGTATGGTGCCGTATCTCTATAGCTTTTGTCGATACACTGACTGACTTGCTCGGACTTCTGGAATTCTTTTATATCTCTTGCGGACTAGACCGAGTAAGTGAACGCTACTTTGGGGTAGCGCTTTCACTATTTCACTGTGTAGAAGTTTTTTTTTTAATCGTTCTCATCTAAATCGGCGTTTATTAGGCCGTACTGTGAAAGACATTGCAGAAAATTTAACTGTGGACACTGATGGACTGTTTTATTTACAGTGATACGTTTTATTGTGGGTGCTCCGCGGCTTAAGATCTGTTTTCGTCGTCATTGCGTAGTACTTATCCGCGGCAGCACAAACATTTACTAAACAGACGTGGAGTATTTTGACATTGCTCCTTGAGGGTATCGGACATTGATACTTCCCGTATAAACTTCAGCTGTGGGCGCTGAGCTTTTATAATCCTTGAACGTTTGATCATCAGATTTTGTATGTTATACTTTTTTTTAAAAATTGTTTTCTTTGATTGTTTTGTTTTTCTTTTACATTGGCTTTACATATTTGCTCAACCACCGCTATTGTAGTTGTTTCATTGTGAAACAAAATACAACTGTTAGCGAAATACTCATGGCTAGAGGCAAACAAAAAGAACAAAAATTACGAGTGGGTCATCTCAACGTTTTTCATCTTTATAATAAGATATCTGACCTGTCAGCGTTCCTTAACAGTCCCACACCGTTCGACATTTTCGGCCTTACCGAGTCACGCCTAAATTCAAACATCAGTGATGATGCCGTGAAAATTCCTAATTTTAGTATCATGAGAAGAGATTCCTCCTGTCACGGTCAAACAGGCATTGCTGTATACGTTCATCACTCCATTGAACACTTAGTCCGCAGGCGGAAAGACTTAGAAACGGCTGAAGTAGAGTGTGTGTGGATTGAGGTCAAGAGCCCGTATTGCTCACCGTCATTTGTCGGGTTTCTTTACCGCAATCCGGCGTCTACGTTCGAGTGGTATGACAATTTTACTACTAACCTAGACAAAGTTTGTAAAGGGCAAAATGACGTCATTCTTCTAGGTGACTTTAATATAGACATGATTAAACCCCATCCCGCATGGGAAACTACATCTTCTTTATTTGGCCTAGTACAGCTAGTTAAATCCCCCACCAGAATTACCGCCACGAGCTCTACGCTCATTGACCATGTCTATACAAACAAACCGCAGGCGGTGACCGATGTTAGTGTTTCAGATCTTAGTGTTAGTGACCACTGCCCCGTGATTTGTTGCTGGTCTGTAAAACTCCCCAAATTAAAGAAACATAGTCATACTACAACAACCTACAGGTCATTTAAGCATTTCAATCGTAATGCCTTTCTACATGATCTCAGTAACACTCCTTTTGACGAGGTCCTTCTCGCAGATGATCCAAATATTGCGCTGTCCACTTGGTACAGTTTATTCCTTGGAGTATTAGACAGACATGCGCCGATTAGAACAAAAAGAGTAAAGAGTGAGATACTTCCCCCTTGGTTGACAAAAGAAATAATGCATGCTATGTCGGTGCGAAATGACCTAAAAAGAGAAAAGAACTTTGATGAATTTAAAAAGCAGCGAAACCGTGTGAGATCAATGGTGCGCGCCGCGAGGAGGGACTTTATCCGCAACACTGTCAAGGACAACAAAGATGTGTCAGCAGTGTGGCGGGTACTAAATTCGATCACCCGAGGCAATAGTAGTAGGTCAACAACCATCCCTAGTAATCTCTCCGCCGACACATTCAACGAACATTTTCTGTCTGTTGCGGATTTGATAATTACTCTTAGTCGCGATACAGAGGCTGACATATGCCCAGATTACTTAGTTAATTTCTGCAACAGAAAAACAACTGGCACACCACCATTTAATATCCCCACACTTGCTGTGCACGAAGTGGGCAAATTAATTAGTGACTTAGCTAATAAGAAATCCTCCGGCCATGATGATATTAGCTCACAAATATTAAAGTTGTCTATACCATACATCGTAGAGACCCTTACTTATATTTACAACTTATGTATTCAAAACAATGTATTCCCTACAGACCTTAAAGTCGCAAAAGTCGTTCCACTGCCAAAATCAAAAGATCGTACTGACCCTAACAACTATAGACCCATTTCTCTGCTGTCAGTAGTATCTAAACCCCTCGAAAGGCATATACATAAACACCTGTCTGACTACTTAGAATCACGAAAGTTGCTCCATTCGTCTCAGTCAGGATTTCGCCCTCGGCACTCATGTCAAACGGCTCTGAGCAGACTAACAGACACATGGCTTTCAAATATGAATAATTCGCAGCTGACAGGTGTAATTTATCTTGACTTTAAAAAGGCTTTCGACTTAGTGAACCATACAATATTGATTTCTAAACTTAAGCATTATCTTCGAAACGACATGGCTGTTTCGTTGTTTACGTCATACCTCGAAAACAGGAAGCAGAAAGTAATTGTAAATGGAGCCTACTCTTCTACTAAAGATGTAAAACTCGGAGTTCCGCAGGGGTCAATCTTAGGTCCTCTTTTATTTTGTATTTACATCAATGACCTACCTCTAAGTCTAACCTGCGAAGCAGCACAGTGTGATATGTTCGCCGATGATACCTCAATCCACACAGCTAACAAAGACATAATTGTAGTTGAAAACGGCCTTCAACAAAGTCTCGATGATATAGCAGCATGGTGTAAAGTCAACTCTATGATTCTGCATCCTACTAAAACAAAATCTATGATTATTGCTACACGCCAAAAGCATCAGTTGAAACCATTAAAGCTTAATCTATCACTCGGCGACGACATCATAGAACAGGTAGCCGAACATCGTCTATTGGGGGTTACAATTGATAATCAGCTCAGGTGGCAGATGCACATTGACAATGTATGTAAAACGGTCTCTAGAAATGTCTTTATGTTATCGAAATTAAAGTATTTCACAGATAGTGAAACCAGAAAATTGTTCAGTAATGCACACATCAGTGTGGGATTGTTGCAGTGATGTCCACTTAAAAAGATTAAATTCTCTACATAGGAGAATGGCAAAATTAATTCTTCCCGACCCGCACTTGACAACTGAGGAAAAACTATTAAAAAAAAAACTGGATTCCTACCCCTTCAAAATCACTTTAAATTTAACAAAGGGATACTGATGTTTAAAGTGTGGAACCATATCGCTCCAGAATATTTAATAGATCTGTTTAAAAAATCAGATTCCTGCTATGGGAATATGAGGGGTCTTTATATTGTTCCAAAACCCCAAATATATTTATTTAAATCCACTTTGTCATTTGCGGGTTCCACACTGTGGAACTCACTCCCACATGACGTTAAAGCCACGCCGACATTATCTCGTTTCAAGACAAGTCTTTATAGATACCTGACATCACTTAAATAATAATATCTTGTTAAACGTAGACACACGAATGTACGTGTATATTCTAACTGTCATGTGTATGTGGGCGTGTATGTATGTGTGTGTGTATGCATGTGTGTGTGTGTGTGTGTGTGTGTGTGTGCACACGCGCACGCATGTGTGCGTTTGTGTGTGCATGCGTGTGTTTGTATTTAGTGGACTGTATATTTTGTATCACTGTGCTTTGATGTCCCTGTTTTATGTATATTTTGTAATTAGTTAGTTGTAGTTTTAGCAATGGCAGGTAAGAAAAATGACATAGTCACTGACGGTGTTAATATCTTCACCGTTGTAAAATAAAGATTCATTAATTCATTGACTCTCTCTCTCTCTCTCTCTCTCTCTCTCTCTCTCTCTCTCTCTCTCTCTCTCTCTCTCTCTCTCTCTCTCTCTCTCTCTCCCGCCGTGAGATGGCCTTAGTTGCCTGCTCGGCGTTAAACCCAAATAACTAACAAACTAATCTCTCTCTCTCTCTCTCTCTCTCTCTCTCTCTCTCTCTCTCTCTCTCTCTCTCTCTCTCTCTCTCTTTCTCTCTCTCTTTGTGCTGAAAAGCTGGACCCTGATACATCATTCAGCATTCCCCTGTTAACGATATACGCCGTGGGAAAATCCATCTCGTACTTGAAGAACAAACGTACTTCTGGCCATGATGGTATTAGCAGCTCAGTTCTGAAAATGGCCCTACCGTATATTGTAGATACCTTGACATATATATATATATATATATATATATATATATATATATATATATATATAATATATATATATATATATATATATATATATATATATATATATATATATATATATATATATATATATATACAACCTTTGCATAAAGCAGGGGATAATTCCATCTTCTCTAAAAACAGCTAAAGTGATCCCACTACCTAAAACAAAAGACCTTGCCGACCCTAACATGTTCAGGCCTATTTCGCTACTGTCAACACTGTCGAAACCGATAGAAAGACACATTCATACACATTTACAACATTTTCTAGAAAAACACAAACTCATACATCCATTACAATTTGGCTTTCGGCGAAAACACTCCTGTCACACAGCTTTGGTACACCTAGTTGACAGATGGCTTACTGCCATGAAAAGCAGACAAATGACTGAAGCAATATTTTTTGACCTTTCAAAAGCATTTGACCTCGTCAATCATAAAACTTTAGTTCAAAAACTTAATGTCTATCAACTAAGCGCAGACACACTTGCCTTCCTTACGTCATATCTGCATGGGCGTACGCAGTATGTGTTCGTGAATGGTAAAAACGCACCCGAGGGGGTGATAGAGCACGGAGTACCACAGGGATCGATTCTTGGTCCATTATTGTTCTCTGTCTTCATAAACGACTTCCATTACATATATCTGGATTCAGTGTAACTTGCAGTCTTTTTGCAGACGATGGAACACGACGTTTCGTCATCAGACGTAACATGTATGGTGAAGATTCTCCAGGACAGTTTAAACGAGATATCGGAATGGTGCAGAAATAACGCCATGATACCTAATCCCACTAAAACCAAATGCATGCTGATTACCACACGGCAAAAGCATCAGTTGAACCCCTCCCCTTCAACTAACACTTAATGGCCAGCCTGTGGAGCAAGTCAGAGAACAACGCGTGCATGGAATCAACTTAGACGACAAGTTCTGCGGGCAAGGCCACATTACTAAACTGTGTAAAATAGTATCTAAAAATGTATTCCTCCTGTCGAAATTGAGACATTTCGCTGATGAGCAACAAGGAAACTCTTCTACTATGCCCTTATTCAGTCACATTTGGATTATGCCTCATCTGTTTGGGACGGTAGTAGCGATGCTAATTTAAAAAGTCTGAACTCGCTCCACAGAAGAGCCATTAAACTCATTGTTGACAGACCTTCAGAAGTCATTAGTACTGACAATAAGTTCAAGCTGTTAGACATTTTGCCACTTGAAAAACAGTTTATGTATAATAAGTTGGTGCTCATGCGCAAAATCATCCTCTCAGAAACACCAGCCTATCTCAATAGTTTGTTCCACTTTGCTCATACGAGGTCCAGTCGAACACCAGGGAACAATCTTGTAGTACCGATGCCTCGACTGGACATTTGTAGGTCGTCATTGGTGCAAAGTAATGGAACTCTATTCCTGCGGATGTTAGAGCCGCGCCATCGCTTAAAACTTACAAGACCAAGCTGCTGAAACATCTAGTCAAAACTTATTTTTTTCTTTTCTTTTTTATTTTTATTTTTATTCTTACATGTAGCACTCCATGCCTTATGCGGCATTTCACGGATCTATCTATCTATCTATCTATCTATCTATCTATCTATCTATCTATCTATCTATCTATCTATCTATCTATCTATCTATCTATCTATCTCTCTCTCTCTCTCTCTCTCTCTCTCTCTCTCTCTCTCTCTCTCTCTCTCTCTCTCTATATATATATATATATATATATATATATATATATATATATATATATATATATATATATATATATATATATATATATATATATATCCCGTAGTCTTGCCGACCGTTGGGGCACCACTGATGACTTGGCAACCAGCTCCCTCCATTCCTCTCTGTTCTCTGCCATTCTTAGCGTATCACCCAGCCTCAGTCCTGTCCACTCTGAGATGTTGTCCTCCCATCTTTTCCTCTGTCTTCCTCTCCTTCGTCCTCCTTGCACAGTGCCTTGCAGGATTGTTTTGGCAAGCCCTGCTGAACGCGTGACATGCCCATACCACTTCAGTTTGGGTTTTTTCACAATGGCTAATAGGTCTTCATAGGACCCGATGGCTTGCCTGATTCTGCTTCCCACTTCCTTGTTCGTGATGTGATCTCTGTATGAAATGCCAAGCAGCCTTCGAAAACATCTAATTTCAGTGGCTGGTATCCTCCTTTCAAGGTCTGCTGTGAGGGTCCATGACTCGCAGGCATACAAAAACACCGAGATGACTAAGGAGCGCATCAGTCTGATCTTGGAGCAGAGCGTGATGTTTCTGTCCTTCCATATGGTCTTCAATCTTGTCAGTGCTGTTGTTGTCTGCACAATCCTAGACAGTATTTCTGGTTTTGATCCCTCATCTGTCACAATGGCTCCTAAGTATTTGAATTTATTAACTGTTTCTAGTTTTTGGCTTCCAATCATGACGTCAGTGCCAATGCCACCGGTGTTGTTTGTCATCAGTTTGGTCTTCTCTGTAATGATTTCCATCCCATACGCAATTGCTGTACTGTCCAGCTTCTCCACCAGCTGAGCTAGCTCCTTCTCTGTTCCTGCAAGGCCATCAATGTCGATCGCAAAGCTCAAGTTCGCGATTGTTCTGCCTCCAATACTGACAGTTCCTTCATGATCTTTCAGAGTGTCTGTCATGATTCTTTCCAGGAAGATGTTGAAAAGAGTAAATGAGAGCAAGCAGCCTTGTCTGACTCCGACTGTAGTCCTAAACCAGTTTCCTATTTTGCCGTTGAAGCAGACTGCGCTAGTGGCTTTGTTGTAAAGGTTTGCTATGACTTTGATCAGTTAGGCATTTATGTTGTATAGCTTCATGGTGGACCAAAGGGCTGCATGCCACACCCTGTCAAATGCTTTCTTAAAATCCACAAAGACATGTACACAAACCAAGAGGAATCACTCAGCGCCGGACAGACAAACAGTTAGATCCCCTGCCCCCGCATATCAGGCACCCAATCGCCAGCCCACAGAGAAATACGCAGGTATAGAATAAGACGATCATTTGCATCTTCAAAAAAGATGCATCAGGTCTCTTATATAACCCATGTCTTTCTCCGGAACTTAGGAAGTAGGCAGGGGAAACATACATACACAAACACGAAGGTGCACTACCATATGTGGTCAGGTAAAATACCCTAATTTCCCGCAGTAGATGCACAGAACATTACACAACAATGTAATGATATAGCGATACAAATTTGCCTCGAGTTATAAATACTCACAAACCAGATAGGTGAGGTTAGCGCTGGCAGAATTGTACACAAACCAAGAGGAATCACTCAGCGCCGGACAGACAAACAGTTAGATCCCCTGCCCCCGCCTATCAGGCACCCAATCGTCAGCCCACAGAGAAATACGCAGGTATAGAATAAGACGATCATTTGCATCTTCAAAAAAGATGCATCAGGTCTCTTATATAACCCATGTCTTTCTCCAGAACTTAGGAAGTAGGCAGGGGAAACATACATACACAAACACGAAGGTGCACTACCATATGTGGTCAGGTAAATACCCTAATTTCCCACACTAATTTCTAACTGTTTGTCTGTCCGGCGCTGAGTGATTCCTCTTGGTTTGTGTACAATTCTGCCAGCGCTAGCCTCACCTATCTGGTTTGTGAGTATTTATAACTCGAGGCAAATTTGTATCGCTATATCGTTACATTGTTGTGTAATGTTCTGTGCATCTACTGTGGGAAATTAGGGTATTTACCTGACCACATGTGTGTGTGTGCACGTGCGCATCCCTACGTGCTTGCGCACGCGCGCGCGCGCGCGTGTGTGTGTCAGTGTGTGTGTCGTGTATGCGAGTTGTATGTTTGTTGGAGTGAGCCGTGTTGATTTTTATGATGAGAACAATAGCGGTTTTATGTACAAAACCTTTTATACTCTTTCATTGGCTGTAGCCTTTATAGTTAGAATGTATGTGTACATTGTGTGTGTGTGTGTGTGTGTGTGTGTGTGTGTGTGTGTGTGTGTGTGTGTGTGTGTGTGTGTGTGTTTGTGTGTGTGTGTGTGTGTGTGTGTGTGTGTGTGTGTGTGTGTGTGTGTGTGTGTGTGTGTGTGTTGTGCAGGGTTGTGCAGGCTTGGCTTGGCGCCTATAGGTTACAAGCTAATCTGGTACAATCCTGTGCACTGACGCGGTAATTGCACACCGGCACACGTGTGTGTGTGGGTAAGAGAGTTATTTTATGTATGTTATTTTGTTTTGTACCAAGGACAAGAATGAAAACAGGTCTGCGCACCTATTCTTTTATCCTTGGAAAATAAAGTTTCGTTTCATTTCATTTCATTTCAATTCTCTCTGTTTCTCTGTCTCTCTGTCTCTCTCTCTCTCTCTCTCTCTCTCTCTCTCTCTCTCTCTCTCTCTCTCTCTCTCTCTCTCTCTCTCTCTCTCTTAGTTTTAGTCACGCGCGTGAGACTGTTGTGTGAGTGCGTGTGCAAGGACATGATTGAAAAAAGGTCTGTGTACCTAATCATTTATCCTTGAGAAATAAAGTTTCATTTCATTTCATTTCATTTTATTTCTCTCTCTCTCTCTCTCTCTCTCTCTCTCTCTCTCTCTCTCTCTCTCTCTCTCTCTCTCTCTCTCTCTCTCTTGTTTTTACATTCAACCACTGCAATATTAACATTATCGTTCCTTTTTACTTCTGCCGACAGTACTTGTGACTGCCGATCTTCTCACTCTGTGCGATTTGTGACGCTTATAGCAATAGTACCAAAGGCAATACATTATAAGACAAATCACTCGCCCCGAGAGTGCGAGGACGCGTTTTGCGAGCTTTCTCCCTTGTAGTCGTGTTGAATCATGCCTGACCCAACGAGGCAAGGGTCTGACTTTTGCAGGGCAATTTCTTGTTCGAACGCCCGCTACAAGCCAAGGTGCACCGGCATAATCATTTTTCCTTTTTCCCAATGAAGAAACAAGGTTAAGCTGATTACTCTGTGGTCTTATCTTTGCATAAATGCATAAATTTACGACCATATAATAACTTCATGGCGCAGCGGTTGTTTATCTCGAAAATTTTCGATTCTGAATTAGAGTTGCCAGGGCGATACTCAGGCATATGTCCCTCGTGTGATATGTATCTTTGGGTTTAAATCTGCGAGAGTGGAAAACTGATCCAACTGCAAACAGACCCTATAGTCGGCTATCCACGCCGTGAATTCCGAGAAATGTCAGTGGAAAAGTGGTCTAACGACCATTTAGATCCAGAGTAATTATAAGTTTCTAGTAATTTTGTTTTTCAGTGTGGAAGAGGACCATGTGTACATAGACCAGTTTTCCTGTCCCATTTTATCCACTTAATGTTGGACTAACTCAAGTTAGATCTAGTCATTTGTGCCACACGTGCCTAACTTGGGCGAGGAAAAGTATTCTTTAGGCTACATGGACCTTTCCCTTTCGTTCAAGGCAATACGACTGATATGGAGAAGCCTGTGTAAGTTGCAAGTTAATCGAGTTGTTTTAAGACCGATGTTCCTATCAAAAAGAGGAAAGTACGGGTGAGAAATTAAGCAGAGAAAAACCTTTAGTTGTAAGGTCGTTGATAAAATTCAGTCATTGCAAAGTTACTTCGCTTTCATTGTCTATCAAGACTTAGAATACAAAAGTATGAAAGGTCATGTAGAACTCTGTCCACTGTACTGATCTCACAAACTACGCCTACAGACTACAGTGTTTAGCTGGTGGTGTTTTGGTACTTGTATTTCAGTCTTTGTTATTCTCCCAACAAATGTCAGAAATGGGTGCAGAATCCTCGCAGGGAAGATCTGATGCGAGTCCTGGGGTCTATAAAGTTCCAGACCCGCTCAGCTTTACAGCAGGTATATCTTGTTAAAACAGGGCGATCACACCTTCGTCAAAGGAGTGATCGCCGTGTTATGTCCCGCTCAGTGCCAGCTGACGCAGACAATGTTACTTCAATCTTCGCTGGTTCAAAACCCCAAAATCCATACATGTTCCAGAGACACGGATTCAAAGTGGTGTCAGCAAGAGGCATAGATCCTCATGAGCCCCGCAATTGCGTGGACTCATGAGGATCTATACCTCTTGCAAATGGCTCGGCACTGAATGCCATAGGTAATGCTTTGTTGCTGACACCTCACACGGTACCCCAATAACTAACTAACCCATTTTAAAACATATGCCAAATTAGAGATGATCATTACATGTATCTCAAACAACAAATTGTCTTAGTTTGCAGCTAAACTACGAAGTGTGTTTAACCTATAACCTCAAAATCAAGCAAGCTGACATCACATTATCAGATTTTATTATCTAGTTTTTATAGTCACATGAACTCACCCTTGTAAAAGCTGCATAACCCTCTTAACCTCACGGCCGCATTTCCAAACTTTTGGAGGCGTTGTCTAACGACTATGTCGCAGTTGTAGGAGATGGATTGATCATGATAATTGAAGGGTAGTGTTAGTTGAGCTTGGCGCCTAAAAGCGCCAAGCTCATCTGGCATTACCCTTGAATTATCATGATCAATCCATCTCCTGCTGCAGGGTCCCGGGGATAAATGGGTTAACTGATTTGTCTTTGTTTGTTTTTCTGCAGCATATTATTTTCTTCCTTTGTTTGATTCCACCCCACACCCCCACCCCCACCCCCACTCCCCATTTTACACGGTCGGCGATCACCTGGCTTCTTTCAGGTGATGCCGGTAGTCCGGATACAATTCAACGAACATAAGGCGCTGGCAGCAACCATGGCGATATAATCGGTGACTCGGTCACTGGCTTTGTTGATGGCGGCGACCATGGTGCCACCTACTGCAGCCTGACCCATGTCGAAGAACGCGAAAGACGCGATGACAGCTACACGTTTCTCCCAACATGGAGATGCCGCGGCAACAGCTACAGCTACACGTGGAGCCAAGTCAGGCTGATAGTGATGCCCACGCTGGCTGTCTCCCTCGATTCGCTACCTCATATATCAAATCAAGGGAGACAACCAGTGTGGGTTTTAGTTCGGGTAACGCTGGTAGCAAATCGAAGGAGACAACCGACAGTGATGCCTATACCATGAACGACTATCTAACACCAGTGTAGACAATGCGATGTTTCACGTCAGTCTGCTCTCTACACCATATTGACTCGGTAGTCACTGTCGCGTGGCAATAGCGAGGTTACTTTTATGCCGAACGACCCCCAACAACGAACGATAGCAAAGTCACGGCGGATAACCAGCTTCCACATGGAAAACACCGCAAACATATCCAAGAGGCGTATATCCTCATCAGCCCTCCGGGCTCATGAGCATTTATCTTGTGTGACAGTCATTTCGGCGAAAATGCACAAAGGCAAACTAAAACAAAATACATACGTCAAAATGTCCTTCATTCCTCTTAGTCCATAAGCTAGCCGTGCACCCCCCCCCCCCCCCTTCTCTAGTACTCAATAAGATGGTTTCAAAGTGTACCTTAGTATGTCCTAAGATGTTTAAGCCATGTTCCGCGAAAATCCTTAGGAACACACCAGAGATATAGCCGATGGCGCAAGGGTACCCCCTTCCATACTCTTCGCATATGCTAAAATGAGGTTAAGAAACATTTTCCTATAAATAAGTCAGAATTCATCCTAGAAATCCAATTTAGGCAATATTATGTTTAGGCACACCTTCGGCATCCTCTGCAAAAAACAGAATGAAAAAGATATTGAATCTCTGGCTCACAGTGAAGGTATTTGCGCACCCAGTAAACAGCCATTTCCGCGAAATCGCAAAAAAGACAAAAATAATGTGTCAGATGCCTTTAGACATTTTCTATAGCACTGACAGTCCATTTTCAGGCTTACATCATTAAAACAGGATGTCACAATTATTATAAACTTGACTAGGTGATGCTGTGATTACTGTGAGTGCCACAGTGGTTGATTTTGTATTCCTACCCCCAAGTCGTAAAAATACACAAAATTAATTAACAAAAATTACTAAAGTTATTCCATTTCATTTTGACCTCTCTTTACACATTACGTTTTAATAATGTGAGCATAAAGTGCAAGAAAATAAGGAAAGTCAGCATCCGTTACGGTACGTTCGTGGTGAATGATAGCTGTTTCCCATTTAAAATTGCCGAATTGGGAAACGTACATTGTTTCTGATGCCCTCAGAAATTTTGTATACAACTGATAGGTCTGTTTTAGGTTTTATTGGTTAGAATAGAGTACTACAGTTACTCCCAACCTGATTGTATGATGCTGTAATACATTTAGGGGCCACAGTGGCTGAATCTGCTACCCTACCCCCATTTTACCAGTACGCAAAGGAACGCAAAATGACCATAACAATTCCTTATGTCATACTACTCTGTTTAAATATTTTTGTTGCAAGCTTTCTTAACAAAGTATGCATATTGAGCATAAACATTTGTGATAATTTCATTAATTTTAATGTGATCCATCAGTTTAATTGTAATTCTTTTTAGTTAAGGCATGATTAACAGGTGCTGCGCTGAAGCTTCTACCGTCTGCACATTCAGCAGTCTTGTCAAACTCGGGGAAGCTGTACCTCAGGGAGATGTTGTGTCTGACGCTGTTCTTAGTCTACATTAATGACATCAGTACAACGGTAACAAGGTTCGTCTCGAACATCCTCCATGCGGATGACTTTGCAGTGTGAAGCGCAGCAGAACATAAAGAAATAGCATCCTGCAGAATCCAGGATGCTGACTATAGAGTCAGCAGCTGGACTGAAAGATGGGCACTCAAACTGAGCTAGACCATCTCTTTCAATCAGATGGAAGAGGTCACCTTGACACTGGAGATCTTCCAGTACCAAAGACAGACAGGCCAACTTTACTGGCAACAAATAAATTACTGGATTCACGTGGAGGCCTCACATCGAAGTCATGGAAGCTAAAGCTGCGAAAAAAAGTCTCTGATGAAGAAACTGGTGGGGACCACATTGGCGCAAATTACAGCATCCTGGCGCAAGCAAACACCTGCTCGGTCAGACCAGTAGTGCGGTACCAAGATACATCGAAACATGAAACACTGCCTGCAAAACAAAACAAACAAAAAAAAAACAGGCTTGACAAGATGCAGAACATGGGTCATTCTCATGATGCAGTGACATTCTTAGAGCCATCTGGAGCACCCTAATTTAGGAAATGGAGTACATTGGAGCCACTGGAACGCAGAACAGCACACAGGATGAAGAGACTTATTAAATACCGACAGCATGGGAGACTACAGGAGCAGACCAAGAACCGTCAGAAACGCCCAAGTCTGAACCGCCAACTGAAGGTTCTGCAAAGGGTAAAACTGACGTCCTGGAACCAAGCCCAAAGATGTGTGAAGAGCTCCCTTCAATACCTGGACATCTCGAAAGAACATTCTAGACAACATAAACAATGTTCCAGGACTTTTTGCCAAAGGTCGCGGCACTGCACAAAGCCATCTCGCTGGAGATTATGCACAAGCGCTACCCTCACAGCAGCTGTGATACCGGACAAGACGCCGTGCGGAGCGAAGGAAGTGGCATGTACATCTGTTGTGCAGACCGCACTACTACCTCCCTCCCCTTACCAGCTGGCGGCAGCAGCTCCAACTATCGTACCGATCTGCAGGTGCTCAACACAGCAGCAGAGCACTAGCTAGGGAAAGGCAGCAGCTTGATCCACTGATCTCACCAGGAAGCGTCAAGATAGTGCTGCAGTGGATTCCAGTCCATTCTGGTGTAGCTGGGAATGGAGAGGCTGACAACCTGTCCAAAGCAGGCGCCAGACTACCTCAAGATCACAACCTCCTGTAAAGAAACCAAGACACTACAGCAACAAAGTGATTGGCAACAGCAGAATGGCGACTGCAGCCCGTGGGTAAACGACATCAACAAGCTGAACAGAGAGAGCCAGGCCACCATCTTTCATCTATCTATCTATCTATCTATCTATCTATCTATCTATCTATCTATCTATCTATCTATCTATCTATCTATCTATCTATCTATCTATCTATCTATCTATCTATCTATCTATCTATCTATCTATCTATCTATCTATCTATCTATCTATCTATCTATCTATCTATCTATCTGTCTGTCTGTCTGTCTGTCTGTCTGTCTGTCTATCTATCTATCTATCTATCTATCTATCTATCTATCTATCTATCTATCTATCTATCTATCTATCTATCTATCTATCTATCTATCTATCTATCTATCTATCTATCTATCTATCTATCTATCTATCTATCTATCTATCTATCTATCTATCTATCTATCTATATCCCGTAGTCTTGTCGACCGTTGGGGCACTTCTGATGACTTGGCAACCAGCTCCCTCCATTCCTCTCTGTTTTCTGCCATTCTTAGCGCATCGCCCAGCTTCAGTCCTGTCCACTCTGAGATATTGTCCTCCCATCTTTTTCTATGTCTTCCTCTCCTTCGTCCTCCTTGCACAGTGCCTTGCAGGATTGTTTTGGCAAGCCCTGCTGAACGCGTGACATGCCCATACCACTTAAGTTTGCGTTTTTCTACAGTGGCTAATAGGTCTTCATAGGGCCCGATGGCTTGCCTGATCCTGCTTCCCACTTCCACGTTTGTGATGTGATCTCTGTATGAAATGCCAAGCAGCCTTTGAAAACATCTCCTTTCAAGGTTTTCTGTGAGGGCCCATGACTCGCAGGCATACAAAAACACTGAGATGACTACGGAGCGCATCAGTCTGATCTTGGAGCAGAGTGTGATGTTTTTATCCTTCCATATGGTCTTTAATCTTGTCAGTGCTGTTGTTGTCTGCGCAATCCTGGACAGTATTTCTATTTTTGATCCCTCGTCTGCCAAAATGGCTCCTAAGTATTTGAATTTATTAACGGTTTCCAGTTTTTAAAAAAATCTACGCACTGATTACTCTGGACAGGGTCCGTACAGAAAGCAGGGACGAAGTTCACAAACTGTTCATAAACGTTTCACAAACCCAAACTGAAGCCTGAAGGGTTACACACTTTAATTAGATCACTCAGTATCAGCAGCTTATTTGAAGCTTTCGTGCCTAGTGTTTGAAGAGATAACAAAACAAAGAACGCTTAGCGAATGGCGGAGCTCCGTAGAAGCGTAAAAAAAACAATCAAAATGTTCGGCAGAAAGGCCATGCAGTCACTTTATGATCAGAGCTAAATATAGATCACTTGCAACAAGCGGCAGCATGATCGTTCGCAATGGAATAGTCACAAATTGGGGGAGACAAAAAAAGTAGACAAAAGTTTGCCAACACTTTGACATTTTTTACAAACTTCCACAGACTAAAAGGAAAAGGAATGAAATTGACAGACTTTCCAAGGCCCTGAAAAAGCCTTGTCATTTTTTAACAACTTTCACAAATGAGTGTTCACAACATCAGAAGATCCAACCAAGATCGCGGGATAGCAGGCAGAAGCAATACTACGTCTCAACACAGAGCCGCCGCTGTATTAGCAAATGATATGATGTCATCCAGTGACTTTGAGTCTAGAGAAAAACGAGTGACACCAGAGCTGATTGAATCTTTCAGAAAGAATGGACGCATCCCAGTAGGAGATGGGGCTACATTCTTACCAGTCTCAAACATCGCACTACCTGAGAATGAAGTGCCGAACATGCCGGTGGTGTCAGGATTCGTCGCCGACACACCAGTGAGAGTGCTGAGAGACACCGGTTGTAACTGTATCATCGTGAGAGAGAATTTAGTAGCTGAAGAGCAGAAGCTGCATGAGTGGACAACCCTCGTTTTGGCCAATGGAAGTGGGAGAGTCACCCCACTTGCCAAGGTCAGTGTCAACACCCCGTACCTGACAGGAAAGGTGAAGGTGTTGTGTGTGTTGTTTATGATCTTATCATCAGAAATGTTAACAGTGCCAGAAACCCAGACGATCCAGATCCGAAGTGGAAACCTGAAACCTGTGCATTTACTACGAGAGGTCAGGAAGAGAAGAGCCACCATACCATCCCTCTAAACGTAACTGACAACACACAGGCAGTAACGATGATTAGAGACACGTTAGAGGAAGAGAAGCGCAAGGCGCTGGAGCCACTGCAAAACCAAGAAGACGCGCCTGTGGCCAGAGAGCGAGATGAGCGGGAGGCGGAACAGCGAGCAGCCATCGACCACATGCAGCAAAAACAGGCGCATACGTTGGACAGTCGGCAATACGATGCCGAGCGCCGCCACAATGATCAGATTGGGTCGCCGAAAAGCCATGTGATCGAGGGTCGCAGCGAGACGGAGCTCCTCTGAGACAGATGTCATAGCTGTAGGAGGAGAAGGAGAGGAAGAATCAGGAGACGTTAAGAGTCCAATCTTCGGAGTTCGAGCATCGAATTGCGCCCGACTCAGAGACTGCGGATATTGTCCAGCATGAGGATGGTCCGAGATCGAACGAGCCGCTTCGTAACGAGCCATGTCGTCGGTTTCGCAACACAAGAGAGGGACTGATGGAGAGTGCTGGGGGGACGCCGGACGTGGTAGTCGTCGGTGATTCCAGTTCGCCGGTGGGCATTGTAAGGGAACAGGAGAGATCCGGTTTGGGGTGTACGGATTGTCAAACGTTGCATGGGCCAACGGTGTTTGACCCAGGACCGGTGACCCTTGAACTGTGTGAACTGTGAACTGTAACTTGTGATTTAGTGTTGTTCCAGGTGAACTTTTATTTTGACTTTCGTTATATCAAGGGTTCGCAGAATTGGAGCAGACTACCTGAGCAGAGCAGTTTGAATGAACATTTCTGTGTTCAGAACAATTTGAAGGAACATTTTTATGCTCAGGACGGTTTACAAGACTGTGAGACGATTATTTTGATTTCATTTTGATGTGAAATTCTTATTATTTGTGGTTTTGTGTAGGTTAATACAACCACAACCGTATTTTTGAGATTTGAGAAGACATTTTTGTGAAATTTCATTCTAAAAGAGGGGGGTAATGTTACGATTGTGGTTGTGTTGTCCTGTGAGAGCATACATGTGTTAATCGTAGGAAACGATCCGATATTTATTTGAGCTATCATGGTTATGATTCACGTATCTTTTTAAGTAACATTTTCTTTCGGTCGTCCGCCGTGAGATGGCCTTAGTCGCCTGCTCGGCGTTAAACCCAAATAACTAACTCTTTCGGTCGCGCAGAGCGGAATTCACTTCGTTATGATACGCTAAGTTTAGTACAGAACGTTCTAGAAAGGTCGCACTGTCTAGTGACCTCGTATGTATGACGTCGGTAAATTCGCGACATTTCGCAACATTTTGTTTTTCTGTGCGCGTGAATTGAGCAGCCTTTTTTTGTTTTGTGAAAGGTCGAGAATCTTCTAGAGCGGATATGCAAGGTCGTGATAGGGCTACCATACTTTTATGTGACTTCATTATACATTAGGATTTAGAGCTGAAATGAGCAGCCGAGTTTTTGTAGCCTATTTTAGTGATTCCAGAAAATTTTTATTTATGAGTTTCGGTTGCGTGTTTCGTTTTGATTGGTTGCTTTGTGTGATTTTCGTAGATGATTCTGGAAATTGGTAGTATATATAAAGAGGGCGCTAGGAAAGCACGTTCATACATTGTCTTGCATTGTCAGTTGTAGAGACACACAGTTTATAGTAGGTACGTGGCCTGTATAGGGTGTACATTGTGAGAGATACAGCGTAACAGTGTGGTGTACGTTGTATGAGGAACTTTGTGTCGACAGTGTGGACATTTGCAGCAGAGACTTTGTATCAGTGTTAATGCATCTGGAATTGCATTGTGTGGTGATCGCATCGCTGAATTAAAATATTGTTGGAACTGTTACTCCAGTATTGTCTACATCCTTAAGCCACGTGTGACGGATTGCAGCTGAATGAAGTTTATTTAAAAAGAACCTTACGTGCGTGCGTCTGGTGTGGTTATCATACTACGACCACAACTCCACCACGTAACAAAAGCCATCATTATGAATAAGCTGTGTAAACAAAAAGGTCCCCGTTACCTTGTTATCATGACCCATTCTTTTCAGTGATTTCCTCACGACATCCCAGACTAGGACGGCACAATCATGTTCCGCTGCCTCGCATTGACATCTTTAAATCTAACGTAACATACTCAGGTACTACTCTCTGGAACTCTATTCCATGTAAGCTTAGAAGTATGCGCCTGCCCTCCTTTAAAGACGGCCTCTTTCTTTCTTTTATTGCGCTGAATTCATCATTATATTGTCTGCTAGCATAATTTTTTTTATACCTGTGTCTACACTGTGCGCATGCGAGTGTGTGTGTGTGTGTGTGTGTGTGTGTGTGTGTGTGTGTGTGTGTGTGTGTGTGTGTGTGTGTGTGTGTGTGAGCGAGAGAGAGACAGAGAGATATACTGTATTGTCATCCCGTTATTACTGTCAGGTATGTCAGCTGTGACAGTATGTACATTATAATTTATATATTGTTACTCTGACCAATTCCTTAGAGGAATGTTTGTGAGTGTGTATGTGTGTGTCTATGTACAAGCGTGCGTGTGTATGTGTGTCTAATCTAGTTATGTATTTGAGTATTTGACCATTGTTTTGTTTGTGATAATGTTGATTAGTAGTGTGTAGCAACGGCAAGTTTGAAAATTGGTCTTGCAACCAAATACTTCTACCGTTGTAAAAGAACAGTTCATTGCCAATCTCTCTCTGTCTCTGTCTCTGTCTCTCTCTCTGTCTCTCTCTCTCGTCTCTCTCTCTCTCTCTCTCTCTCTCTCTCTCTCTCTCTCTCTCTCTCTCTCTCTCTCTCTCTCTCTCTCTCTCTCTCTTTCTCCGCAATACTTTAGACATTACGCGACGCATCTCTCTCTCTCTCTCTCTCTCTCTCTCTCTCTCTCTCTCTCTCTCTCTCTCTCTCTCTCTCTCTCTCTCTCTCTCTCTCTCTCTCTGAAATCCCGTCCCCTCTACCCACTGACACCGCCCGCGATGTTCCGTCTGGCTGCACTGATGAGTTTAGTGCAGTCTCATCTCTCACCAAAGATGCCGTCAGTAACGTTTCGGCTGAATGCACAAAGGAGATTAGTGCAAGCGCTACCCACATCCCGCAGCCACCAGCCACTGACTGAAGCGAAACACAGTGCATCTGAATCTGACAAGACTCGCAGAACTCCAGCCCAGGCTATCGAAACTAATCCTGACGTGTCGGCCAGTGACACGAATGACGCCAGTGGATCCAAAGATGCCGACTCTTCAGTCCCCAGCAGCGCCTCGGGAGATGACGTGTCGGCCAGTGACACGACCGACGTCAGTGGATCCAAAGATGCCGACTCTTCAGTCCCCAGCAGCGCCTCGGGAGATAACAGCAGTCCCTCTTTATCTGACCTGATTACTCATGTGTCCTTAACCCAGGTCAGCCAGCCGGCCATTACATTTTACCAGCTTTGCGACCTCTCGACAACAACCGCTGATCAGCCCATTTCACTCTCCACTCCAAATAGCACAAAACCCAGAACTGACGTGCGTTGCGCGAATGCAGCAGCAACTAGCCCTGAACGTAGCTACTATTAGGTGCCTCCAAATCCAGCTACAAGAAGTGCGAACTGAACTGGCTAATGTCAAGAACCAGTGTGCTACACACACTAAGACACTGGCAGAAATGGACTGCCTTGTGCGAGATAACGAGGTCAAGGCGAAGAGTGGGAGAAAGGCAGTTGAGGAATATGCAGAAAGCATTATTAACTCAGCTGTAGAAGGACTCTCAGCAGACCACGTCAGGCTAAATGAGAAAGTGACTCAACTGGCTAGCAGTAGAGACAACCATGCCAGTAGACTAAAAGACCTAAAAAAGCAAGTGGAATCCCTGTCTAAAGCCAGTGCCTGCAGCAACACCCAGAATTTTGAACCAGCCAACGAAACCCCCAACGCCCCCAAATGCTCACCCCAAGAAGATAGTGTCTCACAATCCCTCATGTCCCCTCCCCCTAAAGACTCTATCACGACCGACAACACACTCCTCGTGCAAGTTCCAGTAAAAAAACTGTACTCTGTATTGTCTGAGTTGGATGAGAACAGACGAGGCCACGATACCTCCACCCGCATTACCAACGACAGTAACATCAGGGCTAAGGACAATGCACCCGAGAACAGACGAGGCCACGATACCTCCACCCGCATTACCAACGACAGTAACATCAGCGCTAAGGACAATGCACCCCTAGAACAGCTTCAGCTCCTGCAAGTACGACCAGGTGTCAACACGCTGTTAATCGGGGGTTCCGTGCTGAAAGGTGTTGACGCGCGCAGGATGTCTGTCGACGGTGCCCTTGTACAGAATCTGTCTGTCTCCGGCCTGACTGTAGCTGATGTCACTGAGTGGCTCCGCACTTTGCCACCAATGCCCCAATCCGCCGTGTGACAACAGCTGCAAAGTGGGCGCCGTCAGCAAGCAGTCCTGGGACCAGCTCTTCCGTTTCCTACGCTCAGCCTTTCCCAGCGCCGCTGTGTACATATCCTGCATCATTCCAGGTGGAACTGAACATTACCTGGCAAAGGCTGTGTTTGCTTCCAACGACAACCTCAGGGCTGTGTGTGAGCAGGCCAAGATCCCCTACATCGACCATGTCCCCCGTTTCTTGACAGCTAATCTTGCGCCGCGTCAGACTCTGTTCCAGAGAGACAGAAGTCACCTGACAGAGGAAGGCACCAAGCGACTGGCACTCGCCATCAGGTTCGCCGGATCAGCACGCCGCTCACCAGGATATGATGTGCCGAAAGCGGATCGTCATGCGCCTACCAACCCTCAAAAGCGAGGGCCACAGCACTACCAGAATCAGGCTGCTGGCAGGGGCACAGGATGGGGACAAGCAAATGGAGGAAACAATTTCAAAGTCCATACCCATCCCAACCAGGCCCACCCCAACCAGGCCCACACCAACGCCCACCCCCACAACAACCAAACCCCTCCCAGCCAAGCTAATTCCAACCACGTTCAAGGCCATTTTCAACAGTCTCAAATTTGCCAAGCCCATTCTGCTCAAACCCAGTTCAACATGTCTGACAATGCCATTTACAACTCTGCCCAGCCTGGTTACCCCCCGCCATTCTGTCCCCAGCAAAGTCACGCCGGGCAGTTCACTCCGTCAGAACGCGAATTTCCGCGCATTCCACCCTCCGACCAAGGCACCGTGAGCTCTAACAGCGCCCTTCACGCCCTCGCAGCCGCTAATCCCACACCGACCAGAGGGTGGGAGAGCCCTGCAATTACACCCGGATTAGACGCAACGCAGAGGATGCGCATGCTTGCGCAGCTCCTACAGCCATTCATTCAGGGCTTTACCGGCTAATAATCTCATTAACCCTCCTGTGCATGCAACCACCGGTGCTGCAAACAGTACAGATGTATGCATGAACAAGAGGATTAATTGTCCATTGTTGGGTTAATATGTGGTGTCTACTATTAACTGATTAGCTGCGATATCAACTGACAAGTGTTAACCGCAGCCTTTCCTTCAGGGATTTATCTGCCACTAATTTGCTTAACCCCCTTGTGCATGCAACCACCGATGCTGCAAACAGCACCGGCGGATGCATGAACAAAAGAGTTAATTTTCATTGTTGAACTAGTAGGTGGTGTTCATCACTGATTTACTGACGCTTTAATTAGACGTTTATATTGGTGATTGTGAACTCGAGCACGGCAAGCTGACTGCTATTGTTACAGATGTAACTTGTTCTTACCGTGAATCAGTTAGACTGACTACCAACGTTATTGTCTGCATCCAAAAGGTTACACTGTGCTGCTTATTGATTTCTCTGGTTCTGCCTTCTAGCCGCGTTGGTCATAAATTGATGTGACAGTAACATTGAGTGTTACCACCAAGACAGTGCCAGTGTTAGTTTACACTGTAAAGATTGTGCTCATTTCAAAAGAAAGACTTTAATTTTCAGTCTTTTTCGTGTCTTTACAGTGAGACAGACTATTTGCTTGAGTGATTTGATCTAAATTGTACTGGAACGACAAAGAAGTGAACTTAGTGACAGCCGAACTTACAGGTGTTCCATGCGGCGTTTCAAGTTGCGTCACTTTTTTCTTGTGGTTCAGTCACTCCCGCAGCGAGTTTTTGAGAACTGCTACTTGTTCTCTGGAGGACTTTTATTCAATTACGTGGCCTAGTATCGTTTTATAGTTTTATAGTATTTTTTTTTTATTTCCGTGTTTTTCTGTATTCAATTGTTTTTTCATTGTTTATTTTGTGCACTCTGTATTTTGTAACAAGTCCAAGCAAATTTTCCATCCAAGGTGCAGTTATGAGAATAGGGCACCTCAATGTGTTGCATCTGTACAACACACTAGCCGACATATCTGTATATATTAACGATCCTACACCGTTCCACCTGTTTGGACTCAGTGAGACACATCTGAGTTCCTGTGTGAGCGATGCAGCAATCAGTATCCCCAATTTCTCAGTTATTAGACGAGACCCCTTGTCTCCCGGTCAAACTGGCATCGCTGTCTATATTCATAATTCTATCCAGCACTTAGTTCATCGACGCGTCGACCTAGAAATGATGGGGGTGGAGTGCGTATGGGTCGAAGTCAAGTGTCCGAAATCAAAACCGGTATTAATTGGGTTCTTATAGAAATCCCGCCTCAACTTTTGAGTGGTACGATCAGTTTAGTCAGAACCTTGACAGAGCTTTAAAAAAGAAGGCCGACATTCTTCTATTGGGCGATTTTAATATAGATTTACTTAAGCCGCACCCCGCCTGGGGCTCAACGTCATCTCTGTTTGGCTTAGTACAGTTAGTGAAATCACCCACCAGAATTACTCCAACTACTTCCACGCTTTTAGACCACATATATACTAATAAACCCAAAGCCGTCTCTGACGTTGATGTCTCAAATCTTAGTGTTAGTGATCATTATCCTGTGGCTTGCTCCTGGTCTTCTAAACTCCCTAAACCAAAAAAGAACGGCCATACAACTATAACGTATAGGACATTCAAACGCTTCAGGAAAGACGAATTTCTATTTGATCTAGAAAATACTCCTTTTAATGACGTGCTCCTGTCCTATGATCCTAATACCACCCTCAGTATTTGGTACTCTCTTTTCCTAAATGTACTTAATAAACATGCTCCTCTACGCGAGAGGAGGGTAAAATCTAACACTCTTCCTCCCTGGCTTACTCCGGAAATCATGCAGGCGATGGCGCTTAGAAACGATCTACGTAGTAATAAAATGTTCACTGAATATAAGCAACAGCGTAACCGTGTTAAATACATGATCAGAGAGGCAAAAAAAAAAGTTAGTTCGTGACACGGTTAAAGACAGCAAAGATACCTCTACAATATGGCGCCTTCTAAACACACTTACTAGGGGGTCTCCAAGTACCGCAACTACCATTCCCACTAATCTTACTGCTGATACATTCAACGACCATTTTCTTTCGATTGCCAAATCTCTAATATCGCCAAGCCAGGATAACACTTATCACCGTTCAAATCTGTTGTCTGAGTTTTGTCAACAAAGAACAATGGGCACAGCCCCCTTCAACATCCCTATGTTAGCTGTTCATGAAGTGGGTTTAATCATAAGTAACCTTCCAAATAAAAAGTCCTCGGGGCCTGATGACATCAGCCCGAAAATACTTAAACTGTCTCTCCCATACATTGTAGAATCCTTAACTTATATTTATAATCTCTGTATCCAGCATAACAATTTTCCTAACGAACTTAAGTATGCCAAAGTAATTCCACTTCCAAAAACAAAAGATCGTTCTGACCCTAATAATTATCGGCCTATTTCTTTACTATCTGTTTTGTCCAAACCACTGGAAAGGCACGTTCATAAACACCTGCTTGCTTACCTAGAAAACCGTAAGCTCCTAGATCCTTTCCAATCCGGATTTCGTCCGCAGCATTCATGCCACACAGCACTTACACGCCTTGTTGACACATGGCTCAAGGGTATGAATAAGTCACAGTTAACAGGAGTAGTCTATCTGGATTTTAAGAATGCTTTTGATCTGATTAACCACACTATTCTGACTGCTAAGCTTCACACATACACCCCACCTGGGTCTGCCCTGGGGGACTTGGGTGGGGTTAGGTATTTTTTAGTTCCCAGGGTCACCCTGGTCAGCCCCACAGGGTGGGGTTTTCTCTCTATTCTGGGGCATGTGTTTCTGTCTACCCGAGGTCCATTCACCTGTATTTGCCTTTTTTAAACTCTCCCTACTGTCTGCACTGCCTGTAGCTCTTGATATTGGATGTGTGTTGCTAAATGGTCTTAGCTTTATTTAGGCCCCATGTGTTAGGTTTATTTAATGTGTTTGACCGGCTGGCGACATACATTCAATGTTCTGTTTAGTTGGTTGTTTTTTTTCACAAGCAGTGCAGGCACGTCCTGAGAAAGCCTTGTTGCTGTCGGGACGTTAAGCAATGTACAATCAATCAATTCACACATACCTCAATAACGGAGACGCAGCTGCCTTTTTCACATCTTACCTTACTAAAAGAAAACAAAAGGTTCTTGTTCATGGCTCATACTCCTCTCTCAAAGATGTAAGCTTCGGTGTGCCCCAAGGGTCTGTACAGGGCCCCCTACTGTTTTGCTTATTTATCAATGATTTGCCTCTACATATTATTTGCCAAGATGTACAATGCGACCTTTTTGTGACGACACCTCAGTTCATACTACTAGTAAAGATATACAGGTAATTTCCGACAACCTACAACAAAGTCGTCATGAAGTATCAGCTTGGTGTATAAATGTTACGATTGTGGTTGTGTTATCCTGTGAGAGCGTACATGTGTTATTCGTAGGTAATGATATGTTGTTTATTTGAGCTATCACGATTATGATTTCGTGCCTTTTTAGTAAGATTTTCTTTTGTTCGTGAGTAGATCCGATTTCGTTTTGTTAAGTTTAGTCCGGAACGTTGTAGAAGGGTCGCACTGTCTAGTGGCCTCGTAAGTGTCACGTCGGTTAGGTGACATCGCAACATTTTCGCTACTTTTTGTTTTCCTGTGCGCGTGTAGTGAGCAGCTTGTTTTTTGTTTGGTGAATGTTCTCGTACCTTTTTGAGCTATCATAGATAGGGATACCATACTTTTATGTGTCTTTATTATATTCTAGAATTTAGAGCTGAAGTGAGCAGCCGTGTTTTTGTAGCCTGATATATTGTTTCTGGAAAGTTTATGTTAATGAGCTTCGGCTGCGTGTTTCTTTCTAATTGGTTGAGTTACATGATTTCCGTAGAAGATTCTAGATTTTGATAGTGTATATAAGGAGGGCGCTGGGAAAGCCCGTTAGTACATTGTCTTGCTTTGTCAGTTGTAGAGACACGCAGTTTATTGCGAGAGACGCGGTGTATGAGAAACTTTGAGTCGTAGTGTGGACATAGCAAAAGAGACTTTGTATTCAGTAGTTTGTGCATTTGAAAGAGCATTACTGTGAGGATATCGCATCGCTGAATTAAATATTGTTGGAACTGTTTCTCCAGTTTTGTCTACATCCTTAAGCCACGGTTGACGGATTGCAGCTGAATGAGGTCTATTTAAAAGAACTCTACGTGCGTGTGTGTCTGGTGTGTTTATCATACTTCGACTACAACTCCACCACGTAACATTTTGGCGACCCCGACGAGATCTCTTCAGTTGGTTCAGTGGAAAGGGTAGCAGGAGAAAACAGCCAGCAGTGAAAAGCAGAGATGGCGACATCGGAATTGGAGACATTCCTGAAAATTGGAAAGGAATGTGGACTCGAAGGAGCTCAACTCCTCGAGTTTGTAAAGGAGAGAGAGGAGAAAGAAGAAAAGAGACGAGAGAGAGAAGAAAAGGAGAGACTGGAGAGAGAAGAGAAAGAATAAAAGAAACGAGAGAAAGAAGAAAAGGAGAGACTGGAGAGAGAAGAGAAAGAAGAAAAGAAACGAGAGAAAGAAGAAAAGGAGAGACTGGAAAGAGAAGAAAGAGCCAAAGAACGTGAAATCAGGAGACTCGAAATCCAAGCAGAAGAAGCAGAGAAACAGCGAAGAGAGGCAGAGAAACAACGAGAAGAGGAGCGAGAAGAGGCGGAGAGGCAGCGTCAACACGAAATTCATCTAAAGCAGATGGAGATAGAGGCACAGAACCAGAGAACTAATGAAGCAACAGCATTAGCGAGCAGAGAACAAACAGCCCGTGCGCCAAAACGTCCACCTTTCATTGAAAATTCAGATAAGATGGACGCTTATCTGGAGCGATTCGAGCGCTTCGCAAGTAGCAACATTTGGAAACAAGAGACTTGGCCTATTAAACTGAGCGCACTTCTAACTGGCAAAGCGCTTGAATTTTACACCCGCTTACCAAGAGAAGAAGCCGAAGATTATACACAGTTGAAAGCCGCCCTGTTGAGACAGTACGACTTCACTGAAGAAGGTTACAGGCGACGATTTCGGAACTGCAAGCCTGAAGAAGGAGAAACACCCGGCCTATTCATTGAGAGAATTAGAAGCTACCTGGAGAAATGGATAGAGCTTGCTGGTCTAAACAGAGAGTATCAAGACCTGTGCGACCTCATCATCAAAGAACAAGTTTTCAGTGCATGTTCTAAGGACCTGGCCGCCCACCTCAGAGAGCAAAAAGACCAGTCACTAAAGGCCCTGGCCGACTTCGCTCAAAGATACCTTGACGCTCACAACATGAAGTTCGGGTCCAGTAAGCCACAGCGTGTGTCTGCACCAGCAGAGGACATCCACAATGTCAGAGACAACCCGAAATACATGCCGGTGGAGAACCTGACATGTTTTCTCTGTGGAAAGAAAGGTCACAAGGCGATACGGTGTCCTTCTAAAGACATTCCCCGAGGCGACAACATCAGAAGATCCAACCAAGATCGTGGGATAGCAGGCAGAAGCAGTACCACGTCTCAACACAGAGCCGCCGCTGTACTAGCAAATGATGTGACGTCATCCAGTGACTTCGAGTCTAGAGAAAAACAGGCGACACCGGAGCTGATTGAATCTTTCAGAAAGAATGGACGCATCCCAGTAGGAGATGGTGCTACATTTTTACCAGTCTCAAACATCGCGCTGCCTGAGAATGAAGTGCCGAACATGCCGGTGGTGTCAGGATTCGTCGGCGACACACCAGTGAGAGTGTTGAGAGACACTGGTTGCAGTTGCATCATCGTGAGAGAGGAACTAGTAGCCGAAGACCAGAAGCTACAGGAGTGGACCACCCTCATTTTGGCTGACGGAACTGTAAGAATTATCCCCCTTGCCAAAGTCAGTGTCGACACCCCATACTTGACAGGAGAGGTGAAGGTGTTGTGCGTGAAGATGCCAGTCTACGACCTCATCATCGGAAACATTGATGGTGCCAGAAACGCAGACGATCCAGATCCAGAGTGGAGACCTGAAATATGTTCTGTTACCACGAGAAGGCAAGCAAAGAAGAGTCATCAGACCATCCCTCTTAAAGTGGCGGACAACACGGAAGCAGCAGTGGTGAATAAAGAAAGGCTGGTGGAGCTACAGAGAGCCGACACCACGCTTGACAAGTTCCGAGGTCAAACCGAGCCTGTGATGCGAAAGGGAAAAGAGATAACCTTCGAGACCAGAAAATATATCCTGTACCGGATATTCGACAGCAATGGAGATAAACCTGTGCGTCAAGTAGTAGTTCCTGAACCTTTGAGAATGCAGGTGATGAAATTGGCACATGATTCCATATTGGGAGGACATTTGGGAATCAACAAGACGCTCAATAGAATCCGAGCCGTCTTCTACTGGCCTGATATGGGAGGCGACGTCACCCGACTCTGCAGATCGTGCGACATATGCCAGAAGACAATCTCCAAGGGAAAGGTACCCAAGGTTCCTCTAAAGAAAATGCCATTGATCGATATGCCTTTCAAGCGGGTAGCTGTTGACCTTGTGGGGCCAATATCTCCTCCGAGTGAAGATGGTCATCGATACATTTTGACCCTGGTGGACTACGCTACACGTTATCCTGAAGCCATACCATTGAAAAAGATCGACACTCCAACAGTAGCAGAGGCGCTCGTCGACATGTTCAGCCGTTTAGGAATTCCTGAAGAGATCCTGAGTGACCTAGGAACTCAGTTCGTCTCAGACTGCATGGAGGAAGTCAACCGGCTATTGAGCATCCGACACCTTACTACACCCCTTATCACCCCATGTGTAATGGGCTGGTTGAAAAGTTTAATGGAACTTTAAAGGCTATGTTGAAGAAACTGTGCGCTGAGCAGCCAAGGTTGTGGCATAGATACATCAATGCCTTGCTCTTCGCATACCGTGAAGTTCCTCAGGATTCGACAGGGTTTTCCTCTTTTGAATTACTGCACGGTAGGACTGTGAGGGGGCCCATGCACATCCTGAAGGATCTGTGGACCAAGGATATCGACGCACCTGAGGTGAAAATCAACTACCAGTACGTCTTCGACTGAGAGAGAAGCTGTAAGATACCCTAAGGATGGCTCGAGAAGAACTACGGAAGGCGCAGAACAAGGGGAAGCATTACTATGATCGTAAGGCAAAACCTCGAAGATTCCAGCCAGGTGACCAAGTGTTGGTTCTTCTTCCTACCGACAACAACAAACTTCTGATGCAGTGGAAGGGACCATACGTTGTCGACACGGTGGTTGGCATCAACGACTACAGAGTCAAGGTCAACAATAAGGTGAAAACTTACCATGCTAATTTGCTGAAGAAGTATATTGCGAGAAGTCGTCAAGACAAGACACAAATGGCCGCATCAATGCGTCTTGCTGATGACGAAAGACTAGACGACGAGAACTTGTTTGACCTTAATGAACTGTGAACTGTAACTTATGATTTGGTGATGTTCCTGAAACTAACTTTGACATTATTTTTAGTTTAACTTAAGGATTCGCAGAACTTTGGAGCAGATTACCTGAGCAGAGCAGTTTAAATAAACATTTCTGTGTCCAGAACTTTTGTATGAAACATTTCGATGCTCAGGACTGTTTACAGGAACTGTGAGACGGTTTTTTTTTAATTCGATTTTTGATGTGTAGTTATATTTATTTAGGGTTTTGTGTAGGTTTACACAGCCACAACCTTATTTTGGAAATTTGAGAAGAAATTTTTGTGAAATTTCATTCTTAAGAGGGGGAGTAATGTTACGATTGTGGTTGTGTTATCCTGTGAGAGCATACATGTGTTATTCGTAGGTAACGATATGTTGTTTATTTGAGCTATCACGGTTATGATTTCGTGCCTTTTTAGTAAGATTTTCTTTTGTTCGTGAGTAGAGCCGATTTCGTTTTGTTAAGTTTAGTCCGGAACGTTGTAGAAGGGTCGCACTGTCTAGTGGCCTCGTAAGTGTCACGTCGGTTAGGTGACATCGCAACATTTTCGCTACTTTTTGTTTTCCTGTGCGAGTGTAGTGAGCAGCTTGTTTTTTATTTGGTGAATGTTCTCGTACTTTTTTGAGCTATCATAGATAGGGATACCATACTTTTATGTGTCTTTATTATATGCTAGAATTTAGAGCTGAAGTGAGCAGCCGTGTTTTTGTAGCCTGATATATTGTTTCTGGAAAGTTTATGTTAATGAGCTTCGGCTGCGTGTTTCTTTCTGATTGGTTGAGTTACATGATTTCCGTAGAAGATTCTAGATTTTGATAGTGTATATAAGGAGGGCACTGGGAAAGCCCGTTAGTACATTGTCTTGCTTTGTCAGTTGTAGAGACACGCAGTTTATTGCGAGAGACGCGGTGTATGAGAAACTTTGAGTCGTAGTGTGGACATAGCAAAAGAGACTTTGTATTCAGTAGTTTGTGCATTTGAAAGAGCATTACTGTGAGGATATCGCATCGCTGAATTAAATATCGTTGGAACTGTTTCTCCAGTTTTGTCTACATCCTTAAGCCATGGTTGACGGATTGCAGCTGAATGAGGTCTATTTAAAAGAACGCTACGTGCGTGTGTGTCTGGTGTGTTTATCATACTTCGACTACAACTCCACCACGTAACAATAAACAATTCTATGGTTGTTCATCCAGCCAAAACGAAATCGATGATAGTCGCCACGCGCCAAAAACAGCAGATAACGCCTCTATTACTTAACCTTTCACTTAAAGGTAGTCAGGTAGAACAGGTAAATGAACATCGAGTACTGGGGATTACAATCGACAGTCAGCTAATGGCAAGCTCATACAGACGCCTTATGCAAAATAGTAGCCAAAAATCTCTTTATGTTATCAAAACTGAAATATTATACTGATTCAGATACCCGTAAACTATTTTATAACGCTCACATACGTTCTTATATCGATTACGCGTCAACGGTATGGGATGGATGTAGTTAGGTCCATTTAAAGAGACTCAATTCCCTACACAGACGAGCGGCCAAAATAATCTGCCCTGATCCACACCTAAGCACTGAAGAAAAGCTCTCAAAAGCAGGTCTCCTGCCTCTTCAAGGTCATTTTAAATATAACAAAGCAATCTTTATGTTCAAAGTGTGGAAACGCAAAACACCTGAGTACATCTCCACTTTGTTCCGTAAGTCTGAGTCCAAGCTTGGAAACATCAGAAAGCTTTTCATAGTCCCAAAACCAAGGATCGATCTATATAAAACTAACTTATCCTTCTCAGGGGCACTTATCTGGAATGCGCTTCCCGACCATGTAAAATCCACCTCCTCGCTAGCCTGTTTTAAAAAGGGTCTCTGCAAATATTTTGTGGATCACTCGTAGGGATGCCTTAACCCCTTGTATTATGTTTCCTTTTATGCTGGGTCCAACTTATTCCCAATTAAGTCTGTTATCCTTTTCATTTATCATTTGGACTACTTAGCTCTGTCTATGTGTGAAGGGGGGCGGGTGGAGTGGGGGGGGGGGGTGTCTGTGAGTCTATGAGTATGTCTGTCTATGTGAATAGTGTTGTCATCTCTTTGCAAGTATTATGTTTACTTATATGTATGTATATTTGTAGTTAGTCTTGTAGTTGCTAGCAACGGCAGGTTTGTAAAATGGCTGTGTCGATGACGATGTTAATGCCTAAACCGTTGTAAAACAAGTTTCATTGATTCATTGATTCTCTCTCTCTCTCTCTCTCTCTCTCTCTCTCTCTCTCTCTCTCTCTCTCTCTCTCTCTCTCTCTCTCTCTCTCTCTCTCTCTCTCTCTCTCTCTCTCTCTCTCTGCCTGCTCACTAAATTCCTACAGGAGTAGCTGTATCATAAGTGTGCAGTCGCTTTCTATAAACACACTGTACATCGCACCCCCCCCCCCCCCTCAAGACCCTGTCATTTTGCTGCGTGTGTGTAATCTTCAGCAACTTTGGAACTTGTATCGGAATGTAACACAAGTGACCTGTGGGTGTAGCCGCTTGTTTTGTGCTCTCTCTCTCTCTCTCTCTCTCTCTCTCTCTCTCTCTCTCTCTCTCTCTCTCTCTCTCTCTCTCTCTCTCTCTCTCTCTCTCTCTCTCTCTCTCTCTCTCTAATGTATCGTTCTTATAAAAAAATTGATAGGGATAAATTCATGCACGATTTGCACAATACACCCTTTGATGATGTATACTGCCACACTTGCCCTGACAATGCCTTGTCTTGCTGGATGAGTCTGTTCCTTGGAGTCCTTAACAAGCACGCGCCCCTCAGGGTAAAACGCGTTAAACATACAACCATGCCACCCTGGTTAACATTGGACATTAAAAATGCCATGTCGCTCAGAGACAAACTTAGAAAAGAAAAACGCTTTGATGACTACAAAAAACAACGTAATCAAGTAAAATATCTGGTAAGGGCTGCAAAAAAAAGCATTCTTCAATCAAATGATCTCAGAAAACCGTGACACAGCAACCATTTGGAGAGCACTAAATGCTATTACTAAAGGAAAAGCAGCCCCAGAAATACCATCTCATTTAACTTCAGACAAATTTAACAAATATTTTCTATCAGCCGCTGAAAATCTAGCCCAATCGGCATCAAATATCAGTACGCAATATAGTATCTCAAGTCTTCTGAGATCTTTCAGCGAAGCAACAAATATAACACAAAAATTCGTAATTTCTAATATATCAATAGCAGAAATCAGTAAGTATATTTCTGACATGCCGAATAAGAAAAGTAGAGGGATTGATGATATTGATAACCAATCACTAAAATTGTCGTTGCCTTACACAATACAATCACTTACATACATTTTTAATCTGTCCGGTATAAATAAAAGTTATTTTCCTACAGTCCTGAAGCAAGCAAAGGTAGTTCCGATCCCCAAAACTAAAAACCTTGAAGATATTCATAATTACCGACCGATCTCTTTGCTCTCAGCCTTGTCAAAGCCATTAGAGCGGCAGATTCACAAGCATCTTCTTAATTTCCTTGAGAAGGGTAATTTACTAAACATTCATCAGTCCGGTTTTCGCCCGACCCATTCATGCCAGTCAGCACTCACACATATTGTAGATTGCTGGCTAGAGTCAATTAATAAAAATTTAATGTCGGGAGCAGTTTTCCTAGATCTTAAAAAAGCTTTTGATCTTGTGGACCATGAGATTCTCTTACATAAGCTTACAATATACCACATGTACGAAACTACAATAACTTTTCTCAGATCCTATTTGGAAGACCGAAAGCAAAAAGTATACGTCCATGGTCAGTACTCTAGGCAAGGCCATGTTAAATTTGGAGTTCTTCAAGGATCAATTCTAGGACCCCTCCTAATTTTACTTTTCATAAATGACCTTCCTTTACATATTTCCGACCCTAACGTTAATTGTAATCTCTTTGCGGACGACACAAGCCTTCACGTTCCTGGTAAGAACAGTCATGATATTAGTCGTCGTTTACAATCCAGTCTTGACGAGGTTTCTGATTGGTGCTATAAAAACCACATGGTACTACATCCTGATAAGACGAAGAGCATGTTAATCACCTCACGACAAAAACATCAACTTCACCCCCCTTCACTAACGCTCAGTCTTAATTGCCAACCTATTGAACAAGTTCATGAACGCAACTTCCTTGGAATATGTATAGATGAGCAACTAAGTTGGGAGAAACATGTGACTAATATATGTAAGAAAATATCAAAAAAAAATTTCTTTTATCACAATTGAGAAGTGTGAGTGACATAAATACACGAAAAATGTTTTTTCATGCACACCTTAAATCTCATGTTGATTACATCTCCACTGTTTGGGATGGTAGCGGTGATGTGCATATCAAAAAACTAAATTCACTATACAAAAGAGCCATTAAACATGTAGATATAAGACCCATTCCTACCTCTGTAAAACTGCAAAATCTCAAACTTCTTGGCCTTCGTCAACAACTCGTTTACAACAAGTGCATACTTATGTTTAAAATTCTCCACAAGAAAGCTCCACAGTATCTAACAGCTAAATTTACTCCACGACAGTGTGAAAGGTCCTCGAGGAACAGTACTCTTCGATTACCACTACCTCGCATTGACTTATTCAAATCAAGCCTAGCCTTTTCGGGACCACTTTTATGGAATTCACTTCCTCAACATTTAAAAACACTAACCCACCTTTCCTCCTTTAAAACAAAACTACACATATACCTGATGGAAACTGCTTAGATATATTATTTTTATCCTGTCATTCTGATGAAAGGTTATGTAAATGTATATATGTTAGTGCGTGCATTTACACGGCTGTAAAGGTGTGTGTATGTATGTTTGATTCTTGGTACTTTGTGCTTGTTTTTGCTGTGCTATGATTTTTCTCCTATGTAATTTGTGCTGAGGAGTGTTACTTCCTTTTTTGTATTTGTTTATTGCTACCTTAGTAGTATCATTTTCTGTACTGCGTGTGTCTGTACTTATTTAGTTATATTTTTTGTTTGCGTTAAAAAAATTTTGTTTGTCTTCATTATATTTCATGTTGTAGAACGTTAGAAACGGCAAGTTTGAAAAATGACGTATTTGTATCTGTCAAAACTTCTACCGTTATGTAATAAAGTTTCATCATCATCATCATCATCTCTCTCTCTCTCTCTCTCTCTCTCTCTCTCTCTCTCTCTCTCTCTCTCTCTCTCTCTCTCTCTCTCTCTCTCTCTCTCTCTCTCTCTCTCTCTAGTTTGTTTATTTGACACATCGCACACTTAACTGCACTGTGGCACCCTCGGCAAAATCAGCAATGTGTGTATGTGTGTGTGTGTGTGTTTGTGTGTGTGTGTGTGTGTGTGTGTGTGTGTGTGTGTGTGTGTGTGTGTGTGTGTGAGTGAGTGAGTGCGCACGTGCTTGCTTGTGTGTGGGTGTTGGTGGGTGTGTGTGCATGTTTGTGTGTGTACTGACGTTAAACTGATTTTGCTTTGTTACAAACGAAGCTTGTTTTATCAATGTATGTATATGTCATTTGCCTGTATTGAATTGTTGTTTTGTGTTCAATCCGTAGTATAGCAAGGACAGATATGCGCCTATTGTCTAGATCCATGAAAAATAAAGTTTCATTCATTCATTCATTCATTCATTCATTCATTTCATTTCATTCATTCTCTCTCGGAGTAAGTCGCACGTCAACATCGCTCAGCGTTTCAGTGACAGTTGCGTTAGCAGTTCTTGGTTGTTCTGTGTGATTTTTGGCAGAATGTTTTGTGATGGTGTTTTCTCTCGGAAATTAACTTTACAGTGATGTGGATCTCATAATTTGTGAGTTTCAAACATTTTAATTTTCACAATATTTTCCCCATATGGGATACTTGAGTGGTAGACTATGTACAAGTGACGCTTGGCGCCAGCCTGGCATCCTACTAGTGAGGGTCCTTATACTGGATATTATTTTGAGGTTATACTGAACATCTTGTAACAAGCAACATCGCTTTTGTATATTGTATTTTGGACATTAGTGATTCATTTAAGTGAGGGAAACACGTTGTCACTCAACCGGAAGTGGGCGTGGCTGCGTCCCAAAGTAGGCCACTGTAATATTTCAATACTTTTGTGGGAACTTGGAAATTACTATTATTTTCAGTCGAGACAACATCAGATTAAACAAGCTAATGGATTTTTTTTTTTTTTTTTGCATTCCTACATACTTAAGTTTACTAGTGATGTAATTATTTTCCGACAGGAAGTGTTAGTTAGCACGCAGTAACTAATTAGGTCACGGTGACCTACTTTTCACATAAGTTTTCTTCTGAATGGATTAATACGCACATACGTTTTGAAATGTGCCTATTAACTGGGCATATATTGTGATTTTGTTAGTGTAATGAACATTTTCTTCATAAAGCCCAATGATACACATAAGCGGATGCAGATGGGGGTTCTGTTCTCTTTGTGACAGAGCTTAACTAAAGTGAAAATTCTATGAGCATTCATGTGAGTACAGATTTTCACGTTAAGAAAGGACTGAAAGAAATAATAACACCAAATGTGTCACATATCATTGTAACCCCCCCCCCCCCCACCCCCCCCCCCCCCCCCCACCCCCCCCCCCCCCCCCCCACCGCTCCAAAAAAATAAATAATAATAATAATAATAATAATAATAATAATAAAATAAAAAGAAAAAAAAAGATATTATGAAGAACACTTCAGCCCAGCCACTCATATTGAGGAACACAGTGCTGTGTTTCTGGTCTGATATCTGGCACTGGATGTTCATGGCATGGCCGTGGTACATGATAATTCTCTTTAAGTCAAGTTCTACAAGTGCAACGTCTGTACAGGGAGCTCACATTGATTCTGATTTGTATTTGTTGCGGATCAGTAGGATGGCCGAACTTTCACGGCTCTCCGATTCTTCCGCCACTGTCTTTGCATAAGTAATATGCCTTTAGCATGAAAGTAATCAATTACTCTCGTAACACAGGGATTATAGTCGATGTTGTCTACAACCCTGATGGTGAACTGGCCTTTGTTCATTTTCGGTTGTTTTGTCATCACTAAGGACGACATCCCTTGTCACTGAGTAAGCCGTTTGTGTCTTCGTAAAATCTTTATCTTCGAAAATACATTAATAAAGTTTGTTATCTAGCTTTACAGCAGTACATTGCTGTTTATGTGGGAATCACACCCAAGTAAATTTTATACAGTGGAAAAAAGTGTCAGTTGTATTACATTACTAGAAAAGTGTTCTTACTTGGACACGGATTTACACAGATTTTGACTAAATCGACATCAAATTAAAGGAATAGCATGCTCGGTACTGATTTGTCGGGCCATTAACTTTATAATATTTGTTAGGCAAGGTCATTAATTAAGTCACTTTTCTCAATTCAAGTATTTAAACATTAATAGGACAGATACTGAAAACCACCAGTCATATAGCTTGGATGCTGCGTGAAACTATAAGTAAATTCTATCCATTCTGACACCGATGGTTTACCCCACACTACCACTGCTAATCACAAACACCGCAAGGAAGTAAAATGGCACAGATATTCATAAGCAACAGTTGTACGTAGGGCATCGTCATGCTATATGCTTCACGCTGACCTAATTTGCAGCCGTTTCTCGTAGACTGAGGAGAGCATTTTGGCGGGATATTCGAGTTTCTGACATCAGTCGCAGCGCACACGTAAACCTGTCTAGGCGAAGAATGTAGGACTACACAGCGAACAACAAATACAATAACCAGAATATAATAATAATAATAAATAATAATAATAATAATTAATAAATAAATAATAATAAATAATAATAATAATATACTAAATAATACCGTTATTATATAGGCGCTTTTTCTCAATTTTGGGGCAAATCGACTCAAAGCGCCGCGAACTGAAACCCAACACGCACACTCACGTAACAAACACGGATTTACGCCATTTAAGACGAATGGAGTACAAGATAGACGAAGGGCCAGTTCAGCTACTGAAGTTACAGAGATTTTTGATCGCTTGTATTTGAAATTTGTAAAGTGGCCTGAAACCGGTACCAAAGTGTGTGTGTGTGTGGGGGGTGGGGGGGTGAAAGAACCGGAGTACCCGGAAAAAGAACCCCCGACGGTCCGCCCGAATTAACGGTGACACTCACCAGAGGAGAAAAGTCCGACGCCGCAACCCATTTTCGAACCTCGCACCTTTGGCATTGGCGGCAGGCGCCTTAACCACTGCGCCACGGGTAGCCCCATAGTGAATAGTGAATTCAAGAGATACCGATGTAACTATGTTTTGGTTGATTCGTGAACTACCTGAAAAAGTGAAAATACCTCTTAAAATGCCTGCTTTATGGGCACTAAAACCCGTCAGATTATAACAGGCGCCACGGTTGCCGTATGGACCGCGTGCTTGCCCTCGCGCCGGCATCTGGTTTTCACCACAATTTAGGCTGATGACAGGTGACGGTCACGGCCTATTCGCTGCGAAGTGTATGGAAACCCGTTTTGCTCAGAATACAGCGATGTCATTACGTTTAATTAATTAGTGTACCTTAATTAAGGGTCTGTACACGTATTTCCCTCGCTAGTATGAATGTAACTTATGTGTACACTAAGTCTGTATGCATCTTATGTTTGTTACATTCAGCGCAGCGAGAAATATATATGGGCCCCCACTATACAACTAACAGTGGCCATCTGTGTTTGGTTTTGACATTAACATCGGCTCTTCTCCCTAGCTCGGGTTTTCACTCAGGATGTGTGTGATGTCATGTGACGCTGCTTCCCTGCTTGACACTCGCTCTCGTCAAGCTTGAGCCTCGCCGGCTGGAAATCGACGCGGCAATCTGAGTAAACAAGATGGCGATGTTGGCCCTCGCTACGAGACAGCATCACCGCAGCATGGAACTATCCAGCTGCTATAGAATGCAGGCCCCTCCCGTCAAATTGATTATTCCACCATCTTCCCTCCACCACCACACCCTCAACTCAGTCCAGGTCTTCCTTTTACCTTGGGCCCTGTCATCCGAGCTGCACAAGCGAAATATGCCATCGACGCGTCAATAGGCTGATTTCAGCTGTGCTTGGGTGTGGGTTTGGGTAAGGAACCAGTCTCATAGCCAAGAAATGAGACGGGTGATGTGCTGGGTTTTTTTGTATTTTGTGCATGTCAAATGTGCAGCTGGTGGGCGGTAGTGTTTTTTAGGGAATTGAAAAATTAGGGGATGACTGGGACTGACTAAGGCTAAGAGACTGGACAGTACGGAAACGGCACTGTAGTCCGTGACCTGTCAGGTGCACAACATGCCAGTATGTGACATAGACCAGAAACTGGTTTAATGTAACCATATCATTGAGTTTGGACTTTTGCAGTTGGAAAACTGAGAAAATCATGAAAAATTTGAAATTTTGCCAAACAATAGCTGCGTTTGCAGTTTAATAGGCGTTTTTGCATGTTTTGCGTCTCAACACCCTGTTTTCCTGCACTGTGAGCAATGTTTAGTGTGTTTGTTCATTTATTTTTTGTCTTACAGGTAGTCATGAGTCTTACCTTCGACCTTGACCTTGAAAGGGGTGGGGTTTGGGGCGTTCAGTTTGATAAATGCGTTAAAAATAATGCACTTTTTCAGTTATTGAAGTTGTGGGGTGTGGTGGGGTAGGTTGGGGTGGGGTGGGGGGTGGGTGAGGGGGGGTTGGGGTGGTGGTGGGGTTGGGTTGGAGGTGGGGGGGGGGTAGGGGGAGGTTAAGGTCAAAGGTTAAGATGAAAACTACAATGAAACAGTGTCAGCATGTGCATTTCATCAGACAGCTGACCTCAGAGTGAAATAAGCCGCCAAAATAATGTGACATGCAGAAGTGTTATTTTGCATGATCCTGCTACACTGGGTGCATCTGAGGTATTATTCTGTTGTAATTGTCATGAGGGATGTCTCTGGTGTCTATTCTGAGCCAAACACGAGTAGTTTTACACTGTGTAAAGCTCATTTGAGTGCATTGTTATGGGACCAGCAGTTGCAGGCTTTTACAGGAGTATTCACAAGTTTGGCACACGCATGCCTGCTGCATTTGCAAGATGAGTTGAGGTGTTTTGAGACTCTGACAAGAGTGTTTTATATAAAAATGAACTGTACATAATCATTTTTCTCTGCTACCTCGTAAATAAGCACTCCAGACACTTGTTTGGGTATGCGTTGTGTCCCGCGTAGCATAGTTTTGGCTGTTTTATGTAGTCTTTTGTCTGTGGGATAGCTCAGTAGACTTATTGTTTAAATTGCAGAGCTGTTTCACGACCCCTTTGTCTGAGGAAAAGATTGCAAGCAGCATATAGGGCATGGCAGCTGATTACAGGCCTCTATCTGCTTGTTGTCTCCAGACAACAGGGTCAATGAGGGTGCCTGGACGTTGTCTTTTTGGGTGCCCTGAGATACACAAGGAAATGGCCCTGGATCTGAAAGCTCATTTTTCATCAATGTCAGTGTCATGGTAACTTTGTTCAGTTGTCCAGCCCACCAGAAGTCAGTTTGACTGTATTTGCATGTGTGTGTAAACTTGGAAAAACATAAAAAGTAGGGGGGTAGGTAATGGAAAAATTTGAAAAAAGAAACTTGTATGTGCCTGTGTCTCAAATGCAACATTTCTGATAATCAGATATGTTACTTGATGTACATGCCAATTTTGGAGGCATTCTGACCATATCTAGTCTGTTTTTCATGGCATCAGATATGCATGATCCAAGACATCAACAGCACAGTGAACGCCACAACAACGCGCTTCACATAATGAGCCATAACATAAAGATGCAGTAACATTCAATGGTGTCACTTTGGGTATGACTTAGCTAGTGTCTAAGGGTTGCACTGATGGCAGATTGAATGGTGTTCAGGTGGGAGAGTTCCTCTTTCAGGTCACATTATACAGTCAAATTTGGCCAGTTCAGGCAGTAAGAGGACCGGTGTTTTTAAAAATAATTTTTGTCTTGTTTGAAAATTTGTAGTAGGGCTGAATGTTGGAATTTGCTGGAAATTTCTGATTTGCTGAGAGGAGATATGTTTGGTGCTTTGATTCATACCATCCTGAGCTTATCCAGTGGACAATTTTGGGCCTATGTTGAGTTGCCATTGACGTAGTGATTTGAGGGGCACGCTGATTTCAGCTGTGCTTGGGTGTGGGGTTGGTAAGGAACCAGTCTCATAGCCATGAAATGAGACGGGTGATGTGCCGCATACGCCACATGCTGGACCCTATCCAAAAGACGTTCCAGAGTGCAAAGCTGCCGTAGTTGCTGGTGTTCTCCGCTACACACGGTACGTCACCTAATGCCCGACTGCAGTCGACATCGACTGGCGAGTCTGATTATGAGCGGCAAACAACCAGTCCGCCATCATTTCAGTCCCCACTACAATGTTTGCCTCCTCTCCCCCCAATCTCTTCAAGACATTCCTTCAATTGTACCTTGAGTCGCGCCAAACTAATCATCATCACCTTCTACCATACAACAGGTACGCGTGCTTGTACAGGGGATCGCTTGCCGCAGTGGGTGGACGAAGAGTTTGACAAAATGAAAAGAATAGTCGCCATTACGTCTGGTGAAGAAATTGCTTCATTCATTGAACCCTCCTTTACCTCCCAGTCATCCCTCCTACCTATTCTCCCCCCCCCCCTTCCTCCCCCCCCCCCTTCCTACCCCCCCCCCCCCCAGCTGAAAACCCTGAGACCTACAACATCTGTAAGTCTAAACAAACTGGCCCCTTCTACAGCCCTCCCCTCCCTCACGATCCATCCAATGGCCAGCGCCCGATTGAAGAGACCCCATCGACTGACACCGTCACGTCAAACGGCACTATTCCCATCACGGCCGTGGATTCAACGGATGAACGACGCGTGGCGAGTGAGGGCAGTAAAGCGCGACCCATCCCTCCGGGCACTGGGGTGCAATGTAAGTAGTGCCTACAGCAGGTAGGCAGCAATGCATGGAACAAAGCGCCCTGCGAAGGCACTGCCTACGCTGCTGCCTACGGTAGGGCTGCTATTCCGAGGCCTACAGCCACTAGGAAGTACTTACCGCATGTAAAGAAAGAAGGCCGCGCCCGTGCTGTATGTAATGCACAACCGGCGGAGAGCCATACGAGGAGAGCGAATATTCCGCGATCGAACCCATCCATTGGAGGTATATGACGACGAAAAAGTCTACAAGAGATTTAGATTCCCGAGAAACTTCATTTTTCAACTTGCTGCTGAAATCGAAGACCAAATCAAGCATGAAGTGCCGAGAAAAGGGTGCCTCTCCCCAGGCAAGTTTGTCTTGCACTGCGTTTTTACGCCTCGGGAACCAACCAGACGGTGAATGGTAATGAGAGACAGATTTCGAGAACACCACTTCAGCATCGGGGGGAAAAAAGAAGCTTCAACACCAAAGTAACCTTCATATTACTTTATTGCTTAAACATTGATTGTATTACTTAAGCATACACTATGACTATGAGAGTACCATGCCAGACAGAGATATATGTGACCCATCATGACAAAGTGAGTCTTAACTCGCAAACATTACTTTAGCAGGAGAAGTATCTCTTGCTAAGGAAAACTAGGATAATGACATGACTATCTTTAAACTGACTTTTCTCAAAATGGCTGCCAACCATTTGACCCATTTTAAACCTGTATAACTTCCTCAATTGGCGTACTAGGCTTATGCATAATATATTAAATAAAAGGTCAGAAATTGTAGATTTTGAAAATAATAATAAGTAAAACAAATCCAAATTACCAGTTAAGACTCATTTTGTCGTGATGGGTCACATGTAGCCAATTTTATTCCCAGACACAGATAAGTAAGTTTACAACTAATAATGTAAATGCTTATTTATTCTGTTATGAGAACTTGTAAAATAAAATTATTGCCACTAACATAAATTCCAATAATTTTGGAAAACATATTAATGGCCAAGTCTGTGTTGAACCTGTAACCAACTGCAGGATATAGATTCAAAACAGCTGAGCATGAAGTGTACTGTGTTATAAACTAATTGATATACCGTCTTCTTAACTGAAAGAATTATTGTGAGATTTTACATTCATTAACTCTGGTAAGTTACATGTTGACACGCTGCACACACACACACACACACACACACAGTAAAACAAAATTATTCATTGAACAATAATAGTTAAATGATGACGGAAAAAATTATACAACAAAAATACTGTTTTTGTTTTCAGTCAATAAAATGTTAAATGATGACGAAATAAAAATATACAACAAACATACTATACTAATACTGTTATTTTTTCAGTCTATATTATTTCAACATAACCCAAAAAATAAACATCAATCTCTTGTACATAATAATTATAATGGTAGTTTTACATCTGTTGCATAACTTTATTAACAACATTTAATTACAAAACATAACACATCACAGGCCGAGTGGTCAGTGTATGTTTAACAAGCATCTTTCCTGTATAGGCGTCCGCCATACGCCATACGCCTACTTCCGCGCCTGCGCATTGCAGGGGCTTCCCCTGCGATAAAATTAACTTGTGGGACAAGGTTGAACCTTCGTAGTCACAAGCTAGTGACTAGCAGGTTGGTTCCATGCATTGCTGCCTACAGTAGGTGCTTCCTACTCGGTGGTTACTACTTACGAAGGTAATGCTTAGCGTGTGCAGTAAGTTCCTTCTATACATTGCACCCAGTTGACCCCAGTGACCACACAAACCTAACTGTTGACTGTGGAGATAATCCCCCACAGCCCCGCCCACTTACTGGTGCACCCGTGGCTATTGAAAACACCGATATCCCGGACGAGGTCAACGTAGCCTCTGAAACACCAGACTCCCTGGAGTAATCCTGGACGAAACACTGTCCATGAACCAACAGATTGTCAACACCTGTCGCACAGCCTCCATGGAGCTCCGTCGCATTTCTTCTATCATACACTATTTGACCATTGAAGCCACAAAAACTCTCATCTGTGCATTTATTCTTTCCAAGCTGGACTATTGTAATTCACTGTATGCATGTTGTCCCAAATATCAGATTGACAGGCTTCAAAAAGTTCAGAATTCTGCTGCGAGGCTCGTCACCAAAAAGCGCAAAACTGATCATATTACATCTGTACTTAAATCCCTCCCTGTGGCTGCAAGAATTCAGTATAAACTTTCCTCTGTCTGCTTCAGCTGCATTTCCACATCAAGCCCCTCGCCCCCTCCCACGTGCCTGTCCTCGCTCCTGCAGCTGTACACTCCCTCAAGACAACTCAGACTGCTGACAGCCGCATTTTGCGTGTACCTTTTGTTTGTACCAAGTCTTTTGGCCAGCGGTCTTTTTATATCTTGGGCCGCTGTACTGGAACGAACTCCCATCCCATGTCCGTCACAGTGCTTCAAAAGACGTTTTTAAATCTGCGCTAAAAACACACCTTTTCCAACTCCACTACCCCACTGATTAATCATTGACTGCTGAGGATTTTGTTGTAGTTTTGCTGTGGTGCCTAGAATGTGTGTGTGTGTGTGTGTGTGTGTGTGTGTGTGTGTGTGTGTGTGTGTGTGTGTGTGTGTGCGCGCGCGCGCGCACGCGCGTGTAATATTGTGTACAGTTTTTGTATTTGTATTTTTGAAATTTGTAAGGCGCCTAGAGCTCTACCTGAGGTTAGGCGCCATAGAAATCATCATTATTATTATTATTTTTCCTCTGACGGGTATACAAGCACATGATCAGAGTCGTTTCTTTCCTGTAGCTTCGATCACTGGCAGTGGTTCATGGAGAACGTGAACGACGTGATCCAGAACAGTAACCTTGACGACCAGTGCGGCAACCTGGGGCAAGATGAAGGTGAAAGTAAGGCTCCCGATTCGTGGTTCGGAATGTCAGTCGACCACTGATTGGCCAGAATCATCCACGGTCGGAGTTCTGGTATGAGTGGAAATCGCAGGTGGACGGAAGTCATGTGAGTTTCTTTTCCATATTTCTTTTTATTATGTATATTTACTCCACTATTATTGACCCCCCCACCCACCAACCCCACCCCCCACCCCAACAAGGAAACAAGCAAGCAAGCAAGCAAAATGAAAAAAAAAAAAAAAAAAAAAAAAAAAAAAAAAAAAAAAAAAAAAAACAGAAACATAAAACAAATCAGCGAACGAACAACGAACGAGCAGACGCAAATAGGTAGTCAGGAATGAACTAATAAACTGAACAACTATTTGACACATTCTACCCCAGGACCGAAATCCCCAAATTTTGAAGTTGCCCTCTGAAAGACTGTATTACAATTATAGAGGCAGATCGAGCACGATAGTTCAAGGGTGGCGCCAGAATAGCTTGGCGCCCATGGGCGCCAAGATATTCTGGCACCACTCTTGTACTATCATGCTCGATCGATGTCTTGCTGTGGAGTGTCGGGGCTGAATGAGTTAATCAATGAACGAACGTAGAATACAATCGATTAAAAACGAAGAACGAACAAGCCATCAATACGACAAACATCACGCTAGCAAAAATAATCAATAAAAACAAAACAAAAAAGAGAAAGAAAAGAAATACATTCTTTTTTAAATCCAGTATGGGTCTTGCTGCTGTTCTAAGTCTCCTGAACCCCTCGTTCGTCAACTGCCGTCAATAGTGAGGTTACGTTTAAGCCGGACGATTCCCAACAACGAACGAGAACATTGTCACGTCGGATAACCAGCGTGTGCCATAAGCATAGGCAACACTCCAAACATCTCTAAGAGGCATAGATATTCATGAGCCCGGCGGTTCTCATGAGGGTCTATGTCTCTTGGAGGTGTTTCGAGTGTTGTTTATGATTACAGTGGATGCTAGTTATCCGCCGTTACCTCCCTTTTCGTTCGTTATTGGGAGTCGTTTGTTTCAAACGAAACCTCTATCCTGTATCCCGTCAAAACTCGAGTACATTTTCTCCTCCAGCACGCATTCAACGCCCCAATCAGCGAGAGTGACGAAAACATGATGGTGGCAGTCGGCGTGCCGTCATCTTCTGGCGGCGAAACAGGCGGATAAGCAACTACAACTACCGCGAAAACGGCTACGGAAAGGTGGAGCTTTAAACACGATTTGTCAGAACAAGGGATACGACTAATTATTTTTTCATATTTATTTCATTATCAAGAGAACATAGTGTGTGATTTGGTACGACAGGTTTGTTTTCTCTTCCGTCATTGACTCCACCAACAAAAAAAGTTTAAATATCATCTCTATTTCTAGTAGTAGTAGTAGTAGTAGTAGTAGTAGTAGTAGTAGTAGTAGTAGTAGTAGTAGTAGTAGTGTGTGTGTGTGGTGTGTGTGTGTGTGTGTGTGTGTGTGTGTGTGTGTGTGTGTGTGTGCGCGCGCGCGCGCGCGTGCCGCGTGAGTGCGTTTATGCGTGCTTAAGCGTAGCACCTCCCTTGAATGAATGATATGCATTTTTTAATGGTGACTTTATAGATTCATAGAATGCGTTGTATTAAACTGTTTTTTTGTAATTAGTTATTTTTGTACAATTAGCTTTTGTTAAGCGCCTAAAGCTCTGATTTCCGAGGTGAAGCGCTGTACAAGTACTCATTATTATTATTACTATTATTATTATTATTATTATTATTATTATTATTATTATTATTATTATTATTATTATTATTATTATTATTATTAAAACGAACATTTCAACGCTAAGTTTGTGGCAGGTACTATAACAGTTCACATCAACAGGCATGTGTACAGGTAAAATTTATTTTAACCCTTTGGCTGTCGGTAGCGGTTTTTGTCGTGTTGACACCCAACCGGCGAAAATCGATCTTAAGACACCTCCTTTAATCTGACAGCAAAATGGTTAAAATCGATTTTACGACACGCTTCTTTAACCCCTTCACCGCCAGTGGTAGAAAATGTTGTTTTTAAGAATATTTTTGTAATTGAACGTCTTATAGCTCCATTCATCCAAAGAACATGGTTATAAGATAAAGAAACAGCAAGAGCACAGGCGCGGGATGATCGTTGCTTCGTTGCTTCAAGTAGTATTACTAATACCCGCATTGTGAGCAATGACGCAACGATCATCCCGCGCCTGTGAGCTAGAGACGTGGCTCTCAGGAGCCCGCGCAACTGCAGTTTCACACTTTGCACCACCACATTAACGTGTTTGAAGGGTGCCGCATGCGGATACGTGGCCGTTCGCCGCGTATCTTGATCGCCTCAATGCGTTAACTCATTCAGCCCCGACACACTACAGCAGGACATGAATCTAGTATGATAGTTCAAGGGTTATGCCAGAATAGCTTGGCGCCCATACGCGCCAAGCTATTCTGGCACCACCTTTGAACTATCATGCTCAATCTGTCTCTATAATTGTGATACAGTCCTTCAGATGGCAACTTCAAAATTTGGGGGATTACGGTCCTGGGATAGAATGTTTTAAACGTGTTTGCCTTTATTAGTCTACCGTTAGGCTGACCTTTTTGTTTCATTATGCCGCAGTTACCGAGTGACGAGGTGGGCCTGCTGAGGGGTGTTGACGACTGACTAGCAACAGGCGGTCACAGTCACATCGTCCTGTGGAATATCGAAGACTTTTCCCTGTTTCATGTCAACGAAAGAACGCCTCATAGAAAGCGCTGGAAGCTAGCACACCCCAAATGACTATAAATGTAGCCCTGGCAGTCACTTCTGGCTTAAGGCACGGGAGATGGATACACCTTGCGACTGAGGTAAACGGATCGACCAGGAGGGTTCTAGGATAGTGTCTAATTAGTTTTGGCGTCTTCATAGACGCCAAGCAAAACCGACTTATGCTCTTGCTATCACGGTCCCTCTGCTTCTTTTGAGCCTTGTGATGAGCGGGTTCCCGTCTTTACTGCTACTGACGATACCGTTCAGCGGAAATGACGCGTATTAAAGCGTTATTTCCGCCGAACGGTATCGTCTGTGGCAGTCAAGGTGTAGAAACACAGCTTATATCTACTGACTGTGAATGTTTCACGAATGCTCATGGCAAGGAAATTCTACAGCTGTAAATGTAACTGTATATTTGTCTGTGATTTTGCATTTTACGACTGTGAGTCGTAGGGTTCAAACTCACAGACCAGCAAACATTTCGGAAAAAAAAGTTGCGAAACGAAATGTCTTGAAGAAGAAACGCCTTTTCAATTTTGCATGTTTATAGTTTTCAGTGGGATTGCTTTGGAGTATGCTATTTTCTTGTAAATAAATTATGCATCTGTTGTCGATTATGAAAAGAAAGGCCACATGTTCTCAACCTTTGTGATTCATACCTGATTAGAACACTTACATGCATCCGAACAAAATATAATCTGCTGAGGCTAGCAGTTTTAAATGTACAGTTTATGTCTGTAAATAATCCTAAATGTTGTCCATTTACTTCTCCAGTAATTTTCTCCAACTACAATCTCTCGCTTCTTGTATTAGTGAAAAAAAAAAGATCTTGCTTTACAAACCTTAAACGCGTGAATGGGTCTGCGTAACTATCATGTGCATGCAGCCGCAGGAACTGTTGACTTTACCGATGGCTTCATGCGCAAGGGACCCATACCGTTTGCATGTGTACTTCCAAGATAGACCCACTCAGGGAGTACACCACAAGTACACTTCTATTGATTGAATGCAAGTGACGTCACACAGCCAGCGTCGTTACGCGCGTCGTCTGCAGTCGGCTATTTTGTGCAGTAGACACAGTGAACACCAGTAATAGCGAAGTAAGAACTCGGCGAAAGTGTGTCTGGATGCGCAATTCTCGGATGGGATGATATGCCAGAGAAACAAAGATAATGACACTGAGGGTGTAATAGTGAGGGTTTTTTCCCCGTAATCTGCTGTCCGTTTAAGGGAAGGAGAGGAAAGTCAGTTGAGCGAAGAGAGACAATCGAAAAGATATCCGGCACTACAGGGTAAATGTGGGCAGCCTAGATTGTACAACACGACTGTAAATTAAAACAGGTTTAACATAAAAAAAATGTTCTAGATAAAAGATGATTTAGAACATTTTCAAAACTGCGGCACGACACGCTTATAAAAAAACAGAAATTTGTTGTTTAACCCTTCTACCTTTCTACGGCATCGATTTAGATAGATAGATTGGAGAGGGGATTACGCTTCATTTCGCAAAGAAACATCCTTATAAATAAAAACAAGTATGGTAAAAGTTGAGAACACTGAATTGTTGTCTTAAAATAATGTCTAGGTGCCAGTGGAAAAGAAATTCAGACAGGAAACGCAAACGCTCTTCCAGTGGGACTTCATGATGATTATTTTTAAGAAATAAAAGAAATACGTATGAAAGAATACGATAGCCAGCCATTCTAAAGACCAGTACCACGAGCAGAAAAACAAAACAAACAGCAAGAGCAACACGATAAATGTATAAAGAAATAAGTAAAAAAAATAAACACAAATAAATAAATAATAAATAAACAAATAACACCGCGGAAGAAGGGATGGGGGGGGGGGGGGGGGTGAACCCGCGTCTGTGACGGCATCAGTCAAATCCTACGTGTGATTTAAGTCTGCGTGCAATACCTACTGAGCTAAGGGGAAATAGGAATAAACTGATCTTATTATAATTATATGCAAATCACGATGCTGTTAGTGTCTATCGGCTAACATCGCTTTGGACTGGACGGTGTAATGATTTAGTGTATGAGGACGGATTCCTTCATAACTGTGTTATGTATTTTCAGTCCCCAAATCACTTGTTCTGTTAGAGTCACGGAGATCGCATCACTTTCGCCGACTTTAAATTCAAGTTGACCTCCGATCTCTCCAACAATGCAGCGGTTGTAATTATATTTATTTAGTTCTTTGACGATTTTATCGTGTAAAAAACGTCCACGTTCACGATTGCTACTCTGCACCTAGGCCATCTCTGCTGCACAAAATGGCGGCTGTAGCAGACGAACCCAGTTGTGTAATGTGATCGCTTTGTCAAGCATTCAATCAATAGAACAGAAGTGTACATGTGGTGTACTCCCCGAGTGGGTCTATCTGGGCAGTACGCATCTCTTTTGAATAGAAACGTAGTTGCAGTGTACTCTTGACCGAAATGGGTCGATCTGGGGAGTACATTCACAAACGGTACGGGAGGTAAATTCGATCTAATCGCATGGGTCAGTTCGATCTGAGGACATTCCTTTTCCTCGTGCACTCTTTCTGAGTCTTGTAAGAAAGAAGAGAGAAACAACTGAAGTTCAGAAGAGAATTTGCCTAAAATTACGCTCTGCTTCTCAAGAGCAATCACTCCTATGTCGCACGCAAACAAAATAGGAGTGACTGCCCTTTAAAACTATGATTATTTCATTACATTATTTTGGTAGTTAGCTGATTCAACTCGATAGTAAATTTTATTAATCTAATTTAATTTTAATGTAATTTAATTAGAGGCAGCTTAAGTTTATTTCGTTATTTTATTTCCGGTGATTGATTAGAACGTTCTTACCGTCTCTTTATCGCTGCCGCTTCTTAACTCATTCAGCCCCGACACACGACAGCAAGACATGGATCGAGCATGATAGTTCAAGGGTGGTGCCAGAATAGCTTGGCGCCCATAGGCATGATAGTTCAAGGGTGGTGCCAGAATAGCTTGGCGCTAATAGGCGCCAAGCTATTCTGGCTCCACCCTTGAACTATCATGTTCGACCTGTCTCTTTGAATTGTAGCTTCAAAATTTGGGGATTTTGGTCCTGGGGCAGAATGTGTTAAGCAATATCATGATTTCATATAGTGTTACCTCTTTGCGCAGGAAATTGATAGATTATTTCTTACACGTCTTTTAGTCTATAACTGAGACGAGAACGTACAGATGCATAAATAATAATAATAATACCGTTATTATATAGTTGGGGCAAATCGACTCAAAGCGCCACGAACTGAAACCCAACACGGACACTCACGTAACAGACGGATTTACGCCATTTAAGACAAACACAGTACAAGACAGACGAAGGGCCAGTTCAGCTACTGAAGTTACAGAGATTTGTGATCGCTTGTATTTGAAATTTGTAAAGTGGCCTGAAACCGGTACCAAAGTGTGTGTGTGTGGGGGGGGGGGGGGGGGGAAAGAACCGGAGTACCCGGAGAAAGAACCCCCGACGGTCCGCCCGAATTAACGGTGACACTTACTAGAGGAGAAAAGTCCGACGCCGGAACTCGTTTCGAACCTCGCACCTTTGGCATTGGTGGCAGGCGCCTTAACCACTGCGCCACGGACCGCCCCGACGGATGTAAAGTGATACTGTAGACGGATGGAACAAGTCTGCCCTGTGTAGTCAAAAGACACTAAGTCCATAAATTATGTGTGTGTGAAAAGCGAGGTTTTGATGCTATTACAAGGGAAATTCACTTTTTACATAGTGACATGCTGTCTTTTGCTGTCCGGGAGCGAAAAGGTGCTGTTGTCAATAAAATAGATTTTGTGTCACGTGGTTTTTTTTGGGTTTTTTTTTTTGCTAAAATAAAAGTGTCATGCTCAGAAATATCAATATCTTTGATGTTCACTTTTATGGTGGCAAGTAACCGCTTGACTGCCACTGGGCGCATATTTTATTTCTGAAATCTTGATTCTCTGCCGAAGAGCCCACGATGATTAAGAAAAATGGATGCAAAGTGATGTCCGCAAGAGACATAGATCCTCATGAGCCCCCGCAACTGCGGGGGCTCATGAGGATCTATGCCTCTTGCAGCTGGTCCTCGCCAGGAAAGGAGTTAGAAGACAACACTGAAACCTGTGAGCCGTCAAAGCTATATGTGCTGTTAACACAATCGAGGCGTGCCGCATCCGGACAAGCGACTTGACCCCGCGTATCCGGATGTGGCACGTCTCGAATGAGTTAAGTGATTTTGGACCTTAAAGCCAAGCGCCACTGCATATGGTTCAAAATGGCCAGCACACACGTGACTGTATCGACTGCTACAGCACATACCAAGGGGAATTACTCAGCGCTGGACAGACTCGACAAACAATTAGATAGGCCCCCGCCTATCAGGCACCCAATCAGCTGCCCACAGAAAAATACGCAGGTATAGAACAAGACCATCATATACGGCATCCTTGAAAAAGACGCATCAGGTCAAGCCTATAACCCATATCTTTTTTCTGAAACTTAGGAAGTAGGCAGGAGAAACACACATACACATGCACAAACACACATACACATGATGTACAGTTCTCACCGGCCTTTCTGGTTTGTGAGTGTATCGACTGCTGCACATAATTACTGCAGATCTCATCTCTCAATGCGAAAACTTGCATTCTTGCAGTACATGCATTACATTTGGTTGTTTTTCAGATCTAAATTCACCGTTGCTGGTAATCAACTGATCAAGACCAGACTTTTTTCCGGTGAATACAAAAACTGACAAATGTTTTTTTTATTGTAGACATCACTACATTAAACCATTCAGCCCGCCTGACGCACTTCAGCAGGAGATGGGTCGACCATGCTAATTCAAGGGTAGTGTCAGATTAGCTTGTCGATCCATCTCCTGCAACTGGCGCATAGTCATTAGATGACGCCTCGAAAATTTGGGAAATACGACCGTCGGGCTGAATGATTTAAGCGATTCCGTGTTAGTTGATGTAGACTTTGTTTCTGAAATATTTGACAAACAAATCCTAGCTGTCCCAGGACCATGGTTTCAAAGTGGTTTCTACAACAGGCATAGATCCTTATGAGCCCCCGCAATTGCGGGGGCTCATGAGGATCTATACCTGTTGCAGTTGGGTGGTATTAAAATTTCTATACGGGTTAAATTGCGGGGGCTCATGAGGATCTATACCTGTTGCAGTTGGGTGGTATTCAAATTTCTATACGGGTTAAATTGCGGGGGCTCATGAGGATCTATACCTCTTGCAGTTGGGTGGTATTCAAATTTCTATACGGGTTAAATTATTTATTTATTTATTAATTTATTTATTTATGAACTTAGTTACTTTTGAAAGGAGACCCCCTCGCACCCCTCCCCCCTGCCCCCTCCCCCCACCCCCCAGACCTCTTTGTATATTATACGTGCGAGTTACTTGGTCGACACTTTTAAAAAGTCTCGTAAATACCCAGTCAGAAAAAGTCCTCGTGTGGACCATGGTCGCAGATATGTAGTAAATATACTGTAACTCAATGTGCAAATGTTCCACAGGCCGACGATGGCGGTGTTCATTTTTTTCCTAGGCAAAGAAGGGGTAAAGCTCAAGGATACTACTGCCAAAGGACATGTCTCAAGTGCATTATTCGTCAAGGCAGTTTGTGTAAAATACATTGTGGGGATCCGAATCTGAAACCTTTCGGCGGTATAAATCAAATGGATAGTTTGTGCACGAATCAGACATCTGCTCAAGAGTAAGGTATGAGACTGCCTTGATTTGGTTCCCTCTGTGTGGCTTTGTATCACTAACGAAATCATCAGTCGAACGGGAAATGTTCAAAGGGACATAGTGAGTACCCATCAGTGCATAAGGTGCGTATAGCAAAGTGATTATTTCCCTTTCACCACACACTTCAGTCCACATAACTATGCTCTCCATGCGGAGTTGCGCTTAACCCTTTGATAGCCGAGAAAAACGAACACCACTCATTTGCAAAAGGTACAGATCCTCATGAGCCCCCGCAACTGCGGGAGCTCATGAGGATCTATGCCTCTTGCTGACACCACTTTGTATCCATGTTAATCAGTTTGACGGCTCGAGATCTGACGTTGATACACTGATCAAGTTTCCAATCACAATCTGCGTCCACTGGGGGTGAAGTTGTTTCTCCGGGTGGCCATGCAGTAACTGTCATAGACTTAGATCAATAGGTAGTAATTCATGTCATATTTCTAGACGGTTCATTTTAGCTATTTTTATCCGTACGCAAAAATCTCGATCCCTTAAGGGCACAGCGGTCTAGAAGGAGCAAGACAGCCGGTTGTTAGTTCATGGTAAGGGAATATAACCTGAACATCGGTCCAGAATTCAGTCCTTGATGGTGGAACTGAAATAAAAGCCAGTAAGTCTATGGTTGGCAGAAATTAGATGCAAACGTAACTTGAACTTGAAAGGTCGAGTGATATACGCATGCACCCCCCCCCCCCTCCCCCTTCGCCCCCCCCCCCTCCCCCTTCGCCCCCCCCCCCGCCCCCTTCGCCCCCCCCCCCCCGTAACTCCCGCCCACACACACACAGACATACACAGGCACACGCATAATACACACAAGCTGGCCGAGACAAAACAACCAAAGAAACAAAGAAACAAACTAACAAAAAAACAAAAAAAAAAAAACTAAACCGAAATGAACCCGACCCGACCTAAAAAAAAAAAAAAAAATATAAACACAACAAACGAACAAACGAACGAACGCAGAACGCACGAACGAACGAACGAACAAGCAAACAAACGAACAAAGAACAGAACACAACAGAACAATTTTTTTTCCCTAAAAACACAAAGTAATACAAACAGAACCAAACAGAAACAACCAACCAACCGACAGAATCGACTACACAGTCAAACAAACAAACAAATAAACACATCAACTATCCAGAGACAACAAACATACAGCAAACCAACAAACCAGCAAAAAAAAGAAAGAAAGAAAGACGGAACGAACGAACGAACGAATAAACACCCAAACAAACAAACACAAAAACAACGGTCAAATGGCGTGTCTTGATTGTAACCCATGCCCCACCACCCCCCGCGACAGGCTGACCTCAGGAGGTGTTAGTTTAAAGTCTGCGTAATAGCATTACGATTATCAAAGTCGTGCGCGGGCCAACTGAGGCCGACGTCGGCCCGATGGCCTTTTGCAAACTGGTCCAGATCTTATTAACCACAATCATGTACTCCACACAACGCAGAGTGTATACACAACAGTAATATTACACCCTGTGGTATTGTACACTGCCTTATTATACCCCCCCCCCCCACCCCTCCCCCACCCACCCCCCCCCCCCCACCCGAGAGGCGTTACCCTATTCGTTGTTCGTGCTTATTCTGGTCACTAGGGAGTCAATATCACGCATTATCCAACGCACCAGACGCACTAAAATCTATTGAACGTAAGCAGATGAAGCGTAAACTGCTCACAAGGCGAATGGTGAAAGGAATCGTTTTACACGTGAAAGCAAAACAATATTCGTGAAAGAGTGGGTTGACAGGTGACTGAGGTGCGGGGTCGGCTTTAGGTATAGAGAGGATAACAATATGGGTGCAAATCGTGACTCGAGATTTAAAGCGATCTGCTCCATGGCGGACTTGGATTGCTTAAATTTTCCGCTCTATACTTCGTTATCGGATGCTGTCTTGACAAAGACTTTACGTCTTTTCTGCCCTTCTGTATCTACACGTAATATATATTTTCTGCTGTCCCTTGCGTGTAAATGAAGAACTCTTCTATGTACAAAGGAGAAGAAGAGCAGCGGTGAAGTATCTTATTTACTACGTTCAAACTTTATACGTAAAGTTAGCCCCTTTGTCCAGCATTATTGTAAGACGCATTCAGAACATTTATCAGGGACATGCTGCGAACTATAAACCTTTTATTGCATTGAGTAGATCGCTTAACTCATTGTGTCCGAGGTACGAAATGCCCACATTTTGGAGTTATCCTCTGAGGACTGCATTACAATTCTGGATACAGATCGACCATGATAGTTCAAGGGAGGTGGCAGAATATCATGGCGCCTATAGGCTCCAAGCTGTTCTGCCACCACACTTGAACTACCGTGGTCGAGCCATATCTTGCTGTGGTGTGTCGCGGGCAGAATGAGTAAATAAAACAAACCCGTGTTTAGGAAGGTTACAAGTAAAGTAGGTAATAGCACTGTCAGGGGAGAGAAGTGTGCATGATCGACCAGTGATCATAGATCTACTGTGGCCAAAGCACAAAAAACACAAAAAAAAAAGAGAGATAGGAAAGAGAGGGGGCGCTAAGAAAGTGACTGAAAGCAATGCATATGGAAGCCCCCCCCCCCGAAGGGGGGCGTATCACATATCCCACTGTTCCAGCCACTCAGTGCATGGAAATTTAAATCTAGGTACCCCAAGTGCATGAAATTTAAATCTAGGTCCCCCTTTCTTAGCGCCCCCTCTCTTTCCTATCTCTTTTTTTTTTTGTGCTTTGGCCACAGTAGATCTATGATCACTGGTCGATCATGCACACTTCTCTCCCCTGACAGTGCTATTACCTACTTTACTTGTAACCTTCCCAAAATATTAGCACTGGCAGTCTCCCCTTTTCTTTTCAAACCCGTGTTTATGTTGTGCACAGACCTGGTACTTCGTGTTAGTACACTTAGTGATTCCTGTTTGGAATGAAATGATTGTCCTGACGACGTGATGGATCAATGTTCAATTGTTGTGATTTGTGATTGATTTAACCCCTTCGCTGCCGCTGATCACGGATTTTGCGTCGAAAATCACTGCATACTGACCGACTTTCGCGTTAAGAACACATGACATGGGACCCAAAAAATTAATTTAATGGGCATAAAGAACATAGATAGGCCTAACAAGAGACAGAAATTTCTCATGAACCCCCGGGACTGCGGGGGCTCATGAGGGTTTATGTCACTTGCAGCTGGGTATCGTTCGCCCTGCCCCAGCAGTTAAGGTGTTAACATAATCATCATGAAGCATTCACAGTAGACCTTTGCGCACCACTTACGTGGTTCTTCTGAGGTATATACAGCATACCGATAATCCTACAAGTGCAGACTGAAATTCACTCTTATTGGGAAGCACAGAAGTAAAATACCGCAAAAGGCGTGGATTCCTTATAGCCTCCACAAATTGCGAAGGCTTAGAGGGATCCGTGCCTAATGGAGATGGGTATTCTTTCTTGCGGTGTTGTCAGGTGACTTAAAAGTACATATCGATATTGATCTTATGACAAAAACATATAACCTATATGAATCTTACAACAAACAGATAAGGTGGTATATACAAAGAGGGTTATAGAAACGAAGAGAGAAAGCGAGCACAAAACACACGCTTCCATACAGGAGTGTTGCATTGAAACTCCGAAAAAAAAACACCCCAAGAAACAAAAACAACACGGCTGTTGATTTTGATATTGTGTTAGGTCAGGCAATACATTGATCGCGCAATACACTGAAAATGAATAATTTGAAAGTTGAAATTAAATACCGCTGATACGGTATACACAAGACATAAGCGTGTGCATAGGAATATTTCTTTGATGATTAAATTGGTTCGGAGTGTATGGATATGATTTAAAAAAAAAAACAACCGTCAAACAGTAAAAGGCATGCATACAAATAGGTCCCCAATGCCGGGGTGTGCAATTTCAATGCTTTGAATAGGAGGCGTAGTACTCCGATAAAGAACACGTCTGCCCTGGGAAGGCCAAAGACAGCATGCCCATTTTGTGAAATGCGAGATTTTCATTGTATTACAATGAAAATCTCGCTTTTCATAAAAATGGACTTACTGTCTTTTGCCTTCCTAGGGTAGATTGTACATGTAATCTGTATCCCCAGGTCAGATCTGTCTCCTATGCTGTGGAGTGTGATAAAGGACTTTTTCAATCTTTTTCAATGTGCTTGAATAAAAAAAAAAATTTAAAAATAAAAAACAGCCCTGACAGACTAAAGCAAAAGGCTGATTGATCATGATTGTTCAAGGGTTCCGCCAGGACACAAGATATTCTGGAACCCCCTTGAACCATCATGGCAATCTGACACTCGAACTGCAGTATTGTCGACCGTAAGGGCTCAGTGTGTTAAAGGGGTTTGCTCCAGGAAAGAAAGAAAGGGTAGAAAAATCTCAGCTGAGACAACACTGAGAACCTGTTGTATCGGCATATCTTAACAACCAAAGACCGTCCTGAATAAGATCACTGTAACTAAGTCTGTTTGTGCCGCATCAGGATATGCGGCAAAATGCCGTGTATTTAATATGCGACACGTCTCCAATGAGTTTTTTAAAAATCGCAGAAAAAAAAAAGGTTCCGCTTGCATGAATATATGAATAATGACATCATATTCCGCATGCTAACTAGCCTAGGTCTAGAGGCCATTAACACGATCCAACTGCAAGAGACATTGATCCTCATTAGCCCCCGCAGTTGCGGGGGCTAATGAGGATCTATGTCTCTTGCTGAAGCCACTTTACATCAATGTTCCTTGGACGGCTGGGGCTCCTTGGCGTGAAACTAACAAAGATTGCAGACGCACAGTCTGCGTCCACCGGGAGTGAGCGAGTTAACGCTCTTTTCTAGCAGCTTTGCATGAGTGGTCTGCATTTCCTATTCATTTAACCCTGTCTGCGACCTCGAACGCCTCTTTGTGTGCCAGCTATGATTGATATTTTTGAATCGATCTACGCCATGGTCATTTCTCTTACATCTCCAGGATGTCAGCTAGCCGTTGCTCGCTTCAGTTCCTTGCACAGAGAGAACATTGAAACAATGGACACGTGTCGAAGCTCCTCACCAATACCTTCCATCTGCAAGAGATATAGACTTACACGGGCCTCTGCGGTCGCACGGGCTCATGAGAATCTATATCTCTTTGCTAGGCAAAGATCATGTCTAAATTTATTGTGTGCGCACTGACAGTTCTAATTAGCCACCCAGATATAACTAAAATATTGCCCGCACACAGTTGTCAGTGTAAATACAGTAGGCCTACAGATTGTTTTAAAAATTACTTTTTAAAAAAAAATCAGCTATTGATTCCAGTGGTAGTTACCTCAGTAGCAAAAGGTCATCGAGCCGAACAAGGCGGTAGTTGGCCAGCGCGCGGGTCAACTGCGGCCGTCGTCGGCCCAAGGACCTTTGCGAACTGGGTAAAAGTGTAATTCCGGTTAGGCCTGTATGTAATGATTATTATGCGTACAGAAATGTCAATTTTCTCTATGTAGTGTTGTTGGTCCAAATTGTTTGCGAGTTTGAGAATGCTTTTTATGCAATCGCGCAATAAGGAGCTCATGAAAATTCAAACTTAAGTCTTGAAATTTCATACATGACGGGTTTTCTGACTGGAATTTAGGGCCAGTGCTCGATCGTATGAGTAATCATGACAATGTGAAATCACTTGATTTTTTAATTTTTTTAATACACTATTGAATAGTTCATACGTGAATAAATCAGACAAGTCAGAGTCAAGAAATCGATACAAGTGACCGCATCATGACCCTCCCCCATCCCTTCCCAGGCTGTTGCATGCAGGAGGTCAAAGGGACCTGCTCCAGGAAAGAAAGGGTTCAGAGTTCGCAATATCTCTTTTCTAAATGGTCTTAGTACGCATGTCTTACAATATTGCCAGACACAAGTTCTAACTCTATAACTCATTGTGCTCGAGGTACGCAATACCCACATTTTGGAGCTATCCTCTGAGGACTGCATTACACTTCAGGAGACAGATCGACCATGATAGTTCAAGGGTGGTGGCAGAATAGCTTTGCGGCCTATACTCGCCAAGCTATTCTGCCACCACCCTTGAACTATAATAGTCGTGCCATATCTGCCTTGGTGTCAGTGTCGTGGGCCAAATGAGATAAAGTTTGAACGTCGAAAGATGAGAGACTTTTCTGCTCTTCTCCTTTGTACTCAGGGGAGCTCCACCGATTCGTATAAGGGGCAATAGAACCCTTTGTTACCTGTGCCTACACACATGGACTGTGATAGAAGGGTAGCGATATATTAGTTGATGCTAGACACTATTGATCATCAGAGAACCGGTTGTATCGGGCAAAGGTTAACCCACACGGGTGCAGATCACCATGACATTATTAAACCCTTCGGCTGTCGGTAGCGGTTTTTGTCGATGTGATTTGCTGTCGGTAGCGGTTTTTTGTCGAGGTGATTCCTGAAGGAATCACCTCGACAAAAAGCGCTTCCGACAGTCCTGAAGGAATCACCTCGACAAAAAGCGCTACCGACAGTCAAACGAGTAAAACGTGTGGCTACAAGCGCCAGGTGGAATATTATTTTGAGTTCAGTGGCGTAGTTGACGTACTGTCGTTTAGGTCGCAGAAGGAGGCAGGGTAGTTGGCGGAGGGATGACGGGTACACAGTGGGCGATGTAGTTCTGCTCCTCCCAAGTTCCCGGCAGGTAATAGGATTGCGGAGGGCAACTGCACTCCATCTCGTTACGTATCATCTTCATCCCGGACGGAATTACTTCCCCTGTCGCTTGGATCTTACAATTGTTTCCTAAAAACATAGTTCAAGGGCGGGGCCAGAATAAAAAATTTCTTTCCATTTTTAAATATTTTAATTATTTTTAAATAAATACTTTATAAAATAAAAATAAACTAATATGTTAATTAATAAATTAATAAATTAATATATTAAATTAAAAAAAGAATGAATACTTGTTCTTTCTAAGCGTGCTTCTTCCACTGTCGGGAATTTCGGTTCAAAAATACAGCCTCTAGATGTTATCGTTCAAGGGCGGTGTAAGAATGGCTTGGCGCCTCTAGGCGCCAAGCCATTCTTGCAACACCCTTGAACTCTCACGGTCGGTAGTGTTTTGGGTATGTAGATGTGACCGTGAACTATTTTCCGGCACCACACTTGAACTGCCATAGCTGATCTCATTAGTAGTACACATGAGGGCGTACTGATAGTACTGTATAAGTATACTATCAAGTCTAGTAGTAGTTGTAATATAGTACTCATTGTGTACTTTAGGTAGTAGCCTAGTTGTTGTTTTAGAGTTACAAATAATGCAGTAGTAGTACAATGCAGTGGTAGGCGCAGTAGCAATACTAGTAGTAATAGTTGCTGTAATAATAATAATAATGCATAGCATTTATATGGCGCATTTCTCATATTTATAATATAACTCAATGCGCAGAATGTAGCCGCGAACTGAACCCAACAAGCACGCTCACGTGAATCACACGCATTCACTCACACACTGTACGTAAACACATACCATTCACGTGGTGCTAAGGGCAAGCTCAAGCGAGCTACTGACGGTATTTGGAAATCGTTTTGTATTTGAAATTTTATTAAGTTGGCTGAAACTGATACCAAAGTAGTAGCAACAGTAGTTGTAATAGCAGTAGTAGTAGTAGTAGAAGTAGCAGGGGCGGCCGATCAGTTAGCTCGAAGGGGGAGGGTGGTCCAACTTTTTGTTTGGAAACTGATACAAAAGGCCTCCCCGACGCTAGACCTTGCTTCTAGGGGCCAAAAAAATCGAAAAGCGGGAGGGGGGGGGGGGGAAGGAGGGGGGGTGGGGGGTTAGAAGGCGCGTGCGTGTTAAGACTCTCACCGTTAGCCAAATTATCAAACAGCGTGGAGGGGGTGGGGTTGAAGGGGAAAGGGGGGGGGGTGTTGCGTGTATGATAATTTGCCAAAATTGTAAACGTGGTAGTATGTGTGTGTGTGTGGGGGGGGGGGATGTCCAAACACCCTAAAAAGGGACTTTATTATAGCATTTTTTAAAAGAATGGGGCCTGTTGGGGGGGGGGGGGGGAGCCGGAACCTATCGAACCCCCACCCCCCACCCCCCACCCCCAGATTTGCCCTTGAGTAGTAGTAGAAGTAATAGGTAGAAGTAGTGGTATTAGCAGCAGCAGACCCCAGTAGCAAAACGTCTTCGAGTCCACGACGGCCGCAGTGGGCCCGAATGCCTGTGCTTAATGGGAGTAGTAGTAGTTGCTGTTGACTCGTAGGAAAAACTCTACAAAACTCCAAAACAAACATGAGAATGGTATTCGGTTGACATGGGGTTGCTGTAAAACAAACAAATAGGGGTGACGTCCAGCGCTAAAATATGTGAGTACTAGGCGAAAAGTTAGACATTCCCTCCCAATCCCCACCCCCCCCCCCCACCCCACCCCCCACCCCCCACCCCCCCACCCCACCCCGCCCCCTACTCCCCTCCCGTCAGATAATAGACGAATTCCGGATATCAGACCGACAAAATTGGTGGTGTTTCGACGAAATCAGTGGGTTAAAAGCCCGGACAAACATGCCATATCGCATGTTTGTCCGGGCTTTTAATCCACTGTTTTCATGGCATCACGTTCCATTTGAACCTACTTCCGATTTCCAGAATTCGTCTATTAACCCTGAAGTTCTGGTGACTCACCATGAGGGCACTCCCAGCATGGGCATCCGCCAGTAGTCCGAACAGCGTCCACACACATGGCTGGCAGGCAATCGCCGTAATAGCAGGTGAGGCCGCTGGACCAGTCACACGAACAGTACTGGCAGTTCTCCGTCCAAGATTCACCCGGCTGTAGTCTTCTGCCACTGTCGGTGATACAGTCGGGCCGAGGCGGAGGCGAAGGCGTGTCGGGAGGTGGGGTAGTGAGGGCGTCATCCAGAAACCTTTTGATGGGAAACAAGAACGCGCTTGTTGCAGCCATCTGCGTTGACAGGCTCATCAGCAGTATCAGTGCGATGTTTTGCGCCATTGCTCGGTGTTCGGGATCTTGAAGTGTCGGTGTCAATTTTTTCTGTCAGATTCCAGTCCCTGCTTTCAGAATCTGGAAATGGAACTTCATGATCAACTTTTCAGTTTAACCCCTTCACAGCCATATGACGCAGAAATCTCTATTGTAATGGGTAGACCATCGAAACCGATGATGTCGTCATTGTCAATGACTTCTATTTGTGGGTGCAGGTGTGGCTGGCCAAGCCAATCCTGGAGCCACACCTGTGAGGGCAATGGGGGCACTGGAACGTAGCTGTGGGGAGAGTCGACGCTGTCTTTCTGCGAGCTCTGGCACTGGTGATCCGTTCGCGCCGATTGTGTTCAAAGAGCGTGCAGGCTTTCCTGGTGGCGGCACGCCAGTCGGATCTGTCTTGTGCTTGTGCTTCAAGTTCCTTAACCGGGAAGACGCAGTGCTTGAGGCTGTCTCTTATGCAGTCTTTGAAGCGTTTCTTTGGCCGTCCTTGCTTCCTGTGGCCTTTTGAGAGTGCACCATACAGGAGTTGGCGTGGAATGCGAGACTCATCCATGCGTATGACATGACCTGTCCAGCGGAGTTGTATCTTTAAGATCAAGGCTTCAACACTCACTAAACCAGCATTGTCCAGGACTTCCAGGTTTGTCACCTTGTCTTGCCATTTGATGCCCATGAGTGAGCGCAGGGATCTCATGTGGAAATGTTCAAGCTGCTTGAGGTGCTTTCTGTACAGCGTCCATGACTCACAGCCGTAGAGGAGGCTGGGGAGAACTACTGCCTTGTAGACTTTGATCTTGGAGGAAAGCTTGACGTTGTTGTTATTCAACACACGAGTGCGCAGGCGACCCAGGGCTTAGGCTGGCTTTGCTGATGCGAGCTGCGATTTCCTTGTCGATAGTACCGTCAGAAGAGATGATGCTCCCAAGGTACCTGAACTGGTCGACAGTCTTCAGCTCGGTTCTTTCGATGTACACTTTGGGTGGGTGGGTGGGTGGGGGGGTGGGGGGGGGGTGCTCTTGTGCCTGGGGCCGGTTGGTGCAGGACCTCGGACTTGCTGAGACTGATGGTGAGGCCAAACAGTCGAGAGGCTTCCGAGAACCTGTTGACGATGGTCTGGATGTCAGACTCCGTGTGCGCCATCAGCGCAGAGTCATCGGCAAACAGCGCCTCAAGGATCAGTCTCTCGATGGTCTTCGTCCTGGCGTTCAGTCGACGAAGGTCGACGAGAGAGCCGTCTAGTCTGTACTTCAGGTACACTCCCTTCTCAAGGTCGCGTACTGCATGGGTCAGGACACACGTGAAGAACAGGTTGAACTTCACCGGGGCAAGAACACAACCTTGTTTCACACCGTTGGAAATGTCGAAGGGTGCGGATGTGTCGCCGTTTTACTGGACAACTCCTACCATTCCATCATAGAAGAGGCGGATGATGTTGGTGAACTTTCTGGGGCAGCCGAGCTTTGCGAGGATGACCCAAAGCGCTTCTCTGTTTACTGTGTCGAATGCTTTGAACAGATCTATGAAGACAGCGTAGAGGTCCATGTGCTGCTCAATGCATTTCTCCTGGACCTGTATCACAAAGAAGACCATGTCGACTGTGCTGCTGCTAGGTCTGAAGCCGCATTGAGCCTCTGGGAGTGCTTCCTTAGATACAGAGCTGATAAGGCGGTTCAGGATGACTCTCGCAAGGATCTTGCCAGCAATGGACAAGAGTGAGATCCGTCGGTAATTGGCACAGTCTGCTTTGCTGCCCTTGTTCTTGAACAGGGAGACCATAGTAGCATCTCTAAATTCCTGTGGCATGTTCTCCTCTGCCCGGATGCATGTCAGAATGTTGAGGAAGGCATCAAGAGTCTCAGGTCCAGCTGCCTTGAAGAGCTCTGCGGGGATGCCGTCCATGCCTGCAACCTTGCCGGAGCTAGTCTGGTCGATCGCTTTCTTGACCTCGTCCAGGGTTGGTGGGAAGTTAAGGTCATCCAGTGTCGGCTTCTGGGGAATCATGTCCAGGGCCGCGGGATCGACACTGGAAGGCAGGTTCAGCAGATTTGAGAAGTGTTCTCTCCAGCGCTCAGTGATGCTGCCTTTGTCCTTTAGCAAGGTGAAGCCGTCGGCGGAAAAGAGACGGGTTGTGCTGGGTCTGGCAGGGTCGTAGACAGCTTTCATAGCGCTGAAAAACTCCTTGGAGTTGCTGGATTCAGCGAAGTGTTCAAGTTCTTTTGCTTTGCCGTCCCACCAGGTGTCCTGCATGTTGCAGAGCTCTCTCTGGGCTTTTCTCTGGAGGTGTTTGAAGCTGTCTTTCTTGGACAAGGAGTTGATGTCGTTCTGCCGCTCGATGAAGGCACTGCGCTTTTGCTCCAGTAGCTTGTTGATCTCTTCATGGTTCTCATCAAACCAATCCTGGTGTATTCTCTGCTTGGTCCAAGCACATCTTTGGCGGACTCCGTCACCATCCCCTTGAACTGGTTCCACATTTCAGTTGGGTTGCCAGTCAACGGTCCATGGGCAGTTAGCAGGTCATCAAGGTGGGACTGGAAGTTTTCCTTGACGTCCGGGCACTTCAGCTTGGCCAGGTTGAATGAAGGTCGGGTGAGCTTCGGCCTCTTCCTGTGTGCTGGTGCAATGTGCAGGTTGAGGACAGACCGCACCAGTCGATGGTCAGTCCAGCACTCGGCTCCTCTCATGGCTCTGGTGATTCTGACATCACGAGTATCCCGCTAGCGGACAATGACATAGTCTATGAGATGCCACTGCTTGGACCTGGGATGCATCTATGTTGTCTTGTACTTACTAGCCAGCCTGAAGAGGGTGTTGGTGATGGCGAGTCCATTCTCAGCGCACAATGTCAGCAGCAACAGGCCATTGCTGTTCATCTTGCCCAGCCCGTGTGGGCCCATCACTCCTTCCCAGCATTCACATTCGCGCCCAACTCGAGCATTGAAGTCACCAAGCACAATAAGTTTGTCACTTGCAGGAGTGGACTTCAGGAGGGAGTCGAGGCTCTCATAGAACGCCTCCTTGTCGTCATCGGCGTTGGTTAGTGTCGGAGACAATGATGATAGTGACATGTCGGGCGTGGGAGATGGGTAAACGGAGCTTCATCAATCGTTCGCTGATGCCGGTGGGAAGAGAAGGCAGCTGTCGGAGGAGCGTAGTGCGGATGGCGAAGCCAACTCCGTGTATCCTGTCTTCGTTCTCAGCTTTGCCCTTCCAGAAAAAGGTGTACCCACCCTCAGGTTCACAGATCGAGCCTTCATCAGCAAATCTGGTTTCGCTAAGAGCCGCAATGTCGATTTTATATCTCGCCAGCTTCCTGGCTATGAGGGCTGTTCTTCTGTGTGGTCTCTTCGTCTGATCTCTGTCCAACAGGGTTCGTACGTTCCACGTACCGAGAGTAAGTTTCTTTTTTTGTTTTTCTTTTCGACCGCATAAAAGGGTTAAACTTCCAGCCGCGGTAAGCTGACCGGTTTATGTAGGGCAGGCAATGTTTGGAACACGTTTTCTAGTTCCCTCCCTTACTAGGGTGAGCAGTGCTGTCCTGAAGAGGGCTGCTCAGTCGCCTGGGATGCTGCCGAACTTCCCTGCTGCCCCTGGTACAGGGAAGAGCGACCACTGGTCCACAGACCGCCTATGTGCAGGTTCGGAGCTGCGACTCCCAGTAGTAACCTCTACCTGTCGTTTCGCCCGTTCCCCATCGCCGCAGGACTTCTGGAGGAGGCCGAAGAGAAAAAGAAGATGAAGTAGCAGATTTGGTGAAGGTGAAGGTCCATGCACAAAACCTGCGCGTGAAGGACATTTTGGTGGAGAAGCTGTTGCGCTGGAGCAACCCCACCCTCTCGGCCGCAGAAGACAGAGTCCAGTGGCACGATGAGACGTTACAACTGGTAGCTTCCTTGGCTCCAGTGGATGGCCATGTCTTCTTCTGTGCTCTGACATGCCCTATGCACTCCACAGTGCACTGCTGACCCGCCCTCTTGGCCATTGAACCCTTGATTTGGTTTCCTCCGCCCAGTCGGCCGGTGACAGACTTTGCATGCTAGGATGAGCAAGTCCTGCCTCACCAAGGGTTTGAGACCCCCGGTTTCTTCTCACTTGGTTTAGCCAGCCAATCGAAGCTGTTGCGCGTGGTGTGGCCGCTGCGCATGCTGCAGCTACGTGGAGCCACAAGTGAGAGTTGAGTGTCAAAGTGGGGACCTAACTGGTGGACTACTCTCTAACCTTCGAGAGGCGACTTGTTCCCCCATTATAGGTGAAACCCCCTCCTTGAATACTCCAGACACCAACGCCAAAGAATCCCAGTAGTCCGAAAAGCATGGGTACAAAGTGGTGTCAGCAAGAGGCAGAGCTCCTCATGACACCCTGCGACTGCGGAGGATCATGAAGATGTATGTCTCTCGCAGATTTGTCTCGGCAGTGAAGGGCTTAATACACGCGTTTTATTTTATTAAAAATTTTAACGATTATTACGATGATGATGATCATGGAATTTGGTCAGAAAGCCTCTCTCTTTTTCCTCTTTCTCTGAAAAAAAAAAAGAATAAAAACTTTAATCTGCAAAGAGATGCGTTTCTTTATGGAGTAACAATGCTTAAAAAAATCACTTAGGTGCCGGGGACGTTAAACCCTATACCAACCACCAACCCTACAAAGTCAGCACTGCGTAAAATTATGCACTTGCCTGCGTCACTATTCGTTTGTTTGCAGGACACAGAAAAAGACCTTTGACAAAGATTTTGAGGCGAAGCATAAATTAACTATCCAGGGCCGCCTCAAAGACTGACAATCACGATTTGACTTGCGTTTACTTTCTCTGTGCTGGATTCTGGTCCGGCGTTTAGTCAGATATATACATGTACATTCGCCCTTCACTGACGGGTTAAATGCGAACACCGCCCCACTGCCAGAGGCAAAGAACTTCATGAGCCCCAGCTTCAGCGGGGGCTCATGAGGTTCTTTGTCTCTTGCTGACTCTATTCTACATTCGCGTTCTTGGCGATATCATCCGGTGCTCAATATGCCCTGCTTTCAAAGACGTCACTTCTCGTCTACTGGCCGTGAAGGAGTTAGCCTACTAGATTGTTGGCCTATCTCTCGGACAGCAGGTGTGTCCGTGACGCTTGCACTTTCAGCACCAAGACTAAAGATGGACAGAACGAGCTGTCGGCTGACAGCTCAAGGGGAGTATTCGAAAACCTTGGCACCTTGAAGGGTTATTCGGCTGTCTCGCGTGTAACCCTTGCGTACTGTAATATTAACCCCTTCACTGCCGAGAAAAAATGAACCCCACCCTACTGCAAGGGATATACAGCCATAAGCAGTAAGTGAGTCAAGTTTTTCAAAGGAGGTGATTGTGAAGTTTTTCGGTTCCATTGTTTGAAATGGTCTTCTACCTTTACCTTTGCGTGGTTTTGTGAGGTTGGTATTGGGTAATATGACCATTTACTATCAGTACTTTTAGAAACCGTCGGGGAAGTTAGTCAAAAAGTGTCTTAATGAGCACAACAGGCACTTGATTACAATTAGCGATAAGCCCGATTGTAGGTATGCTCAGTAAGATAATTTTCTTCTTGTTTTTCAACTCTGTCCAAACATTATAAATCCAGCTAAGATCGACAGACTATGATAGTCAGAAAATACAAGCAATTTATTCTTCTCTTTCTACTGTTCGATCTGCCGCGACTTGTTGATTTCAGGGTCTGCCCATTAGCATCTGTGCAGTTTGCACACCGAAGATCACAGATGCTGATGCAAAGTGCCAATATACTTTATAGAAACCATATTTCATTTAACAAAATCCAACTCTGTTACACTGAAATAGGAGAGAGAGCAATAGACCGACAAGTTGAAAGATCTATTTTCTGAGCACCCGAATTTCAGCCATTATTGAAGGCATATCACTTCGGATATAAATAACTACAAATCCAGTGCCTGTAGTTCACATAGAAACCTGAAAATATTGTTCTGACCTCTCTACCATACTTCTGCTATCTCTTACGTATGACGGCAACAAGTAGTTACCGACACCATGATGTTTTCTGACCCACAGTCGACGAATGAGGATCTATGCCTTTTGTAGAAACCACTTTGTGCATCGATGAAATCGCAAGGGCTCATGAGGATCTATCTCCCTTGTTGTTTATCTCTATATAGGAAATAAAATTATCCATGCTCAAACGTTTTGCACCCGCAGGCATTGATGCTAATTTCATATTTAAATTATAATCCGTCTGTCCTCAGTGAACTTTATTATTACAAATAAATGCCGTCACATACAGGCACATAAAAATAGGTCAGTGCATGAATCATGTCTCTGTTCTAGTCACGGCGGTGGTGATCCCGAGTCAGCAAAAACAGGTCCTCGGGCTACACCGAGACGGCCCGCACACAGCCAAATGCGGTCCGCGATCTTTAAGTTTTACCTGCTCAGCTGGGATCCATCTGTCTAGAGTTTTCAGTCTCGATCCCCTCCGTCTACAAAATGCATAGATTCTCATGAGTTCCTGCAGACGCACCGATGAGGGGTCTATGAAAACCTATGGACATCTATGCCTCCTGCTGGCACAGATTACCTTTATTTGGAGTACTCAGCCTGAGGACTAACTGACCCCGGTTTAATCCCATCCTTGCCACTGATGGCAGATTGTGTTTCTAAAGGTCTTTATTCATCCAGCTGAACGCCAAAGAATTCAGACTTTTGAAAAACAATACAGAGTGCAGACAGTAAGGAGCATAGATCCTCATGAGCCCCCGCAACTGCGGGGCTCATGAGGATCTATGCCTCTTGCCTTTGGGTATTGCTCGTTGTGTTTCTTCATTGAAGGGGCGAATTTACAACTGTGAGTTGTAGAGATCCTAATAGATCCGTTTGTGGGAAGCGCCAGATGGGTTTTTGTAACAACGCAAAACGTATTTGTCAGGGTCTTACATGTGCGTTATTTGTTGCTATTATGTGCAGCGCTGATGATAATCGGCCGATACTGCTGAGGACAACCCAGAAAGCAACATGTCTTCGGGCCGACTTCGGCTCGAAGACGTTTTAGACAATGAGAATAATGATGCGTGTATATATGACCGACATTATTGCTCATTTAATATAACTGAAATGGTACGGCTATTTTGAATTTTATCTTTTGAATTTCCTAATCATATTATTTATCAAAGTAGCAGAAACGTATTCCGGGTGAAGTCTGCCATTAAATCGAAGATTCTTCAATAAAAATAAAGGTCTTAATTACTCTTGATCTCTTGATTAAATATAAAATAAATATCGCGATTGACATAGACATCATAAGCATCGACATGTGGCAGCCTCACATTCATCGAACTATATAGCTGAATGGTTCATTGAGTATTTTGTTGTCAGACTTAGAAACCTACTACCCAATGCGCAAAAGACCATCGGGCCGACGTCGGCTCGAGGGCCTTTTGCGCATTGGATATCTGCGCCATCAAAGCACCATTAGCATATAGATGAAAAGTACATAACGACCTAGCCTTCGTGCGTAACTGCCGTTACTTTGCACAAGGCAGAATGTTCATTTTTGGGAAAAGCGAGATTGTCACTGGTATACTACGAAAATCGCACTTTTCTCAAACATGGACGTGCTGGCGTTTGTCATAAAACAGCAGACACTATGCCTGTCAATAATTATGGACCTTACGGGCCAGTCGTAAGGACTGAAATCACACTACCGCCATACACAACGTATTATAAAATTTTGTTTTCTTTGAACTAATTTTAGAATTGAATGTGGACCCTATTGACTCCAACTATTAACACATTCAGTGGAGTCCACCATCAGCCTTGGTACCCATTACGCGAGGTCCTAACCCCCTTCGCTTGTGTGCCGGTCTGTAATTTTAGAGCTTATGGTCCCAGCCTGTAAGGTTCAAAATCACAACACAGACCATCCCGCACACTGAGTTATTCGCACAAATTCCAGCATTCAGCGTGGAAACCAGATTACCCCAATATGTATCACCATCAATGCAATCAATCTACAATTCAAGTCTGGGTGCCAATTACGCGAGGACCTATCCTTCGTGGTGTGTTCTGGTCTGTGAATTTGGACCTCACGGCCCCAGGCCGTGAGGTCCAAAATCACAGACCAGCACACATGTCATAATTTGGACTAATTCCAATATTCAACGTGGGCCCTGCTGACCTCATATTAACACCATCAATCTAATATTAACCTTGGTGCCAATTATGCGAGGACGTATACGTCGTGTGTTTGTGCTGTTCTGTGATTTTGGACCTTACGGCCGCAGGCCGAAAGGTCCAAATTCACAGACCAGCACAAACGTCGTATTATTTGCGCTATTTCTTAGGAGCCAACGTCAACACTATTCAGCGTGTATTGCACGCTTACGGCAAGATTAGCATGGTAGTATAGTTCTCTTTTCTTTTTGCTTGTGACTATGTAAAAACGTTTCTCTCTCTCTCTCTCTCTTTTTTTTTTCTTTTTTTTTTTCCTTTCATCTATTTGGACTCTAAGTTGTAGTGGAATTTCTAGACCACAAAAGATGGAAGACGTAACGTCCTATAATCTAAAAAGCAAGAGGTACGCAGATATAAAACAGCATGAGGCGCAGGGTTTCATGTGGTTGTTTTTAAGGAGTCATGTCCTGAACGACTGAATTTCTAGCGAAATTGAGCTGACGATTTGTCTCAGTTGTATCGTTATGTTTCGAAAATTTTGAAAACGTGTTTGTCTATTTAAAATGTGTTTCTTTGTTTGTCCATAGTGACATTTTTGTGTGTGTGGTGGCGGTGGCGGTTTCTTGTTGTTGTGTTTTTGTTGTTCTGTGTGTCAGCAAAAGACAGACTCCCGTAGCCTGTAAGTCTCATGAAGATATATATACCTGTGGCAGATGGTTAAAGTTCTATGAAACAGTGACACGAGTAAAAGACCATTCATATTCTGTACAATATGAACTATTGTCCAAGCCACATGACGTACACCGATGTCTTTCGTATGACGCATTGAAATCTGAGACGAAGACCTCGTCTACAGGTTTACAAAACTCTTCAGAACAGCCCTTCATCCAGTTGCTCCCATCTGCAAGAGACATAGATTCTCATGAGTCCCTGCAGTCGCAGGGAATCATGAGAATCTATGTCTCTTGTTTGACAGAGATCCGAGGCTTCGTTTGCATCCTCCACTTGAATGGAGGAGTCTTCCAGGTTTAATTAACACATGAAAGGGGCATACTAATATACAACCCCTCTTCCAGTTGCTTCCCTCTGCCCGCCGTGAGATGGCCTTAGTTGCCTGCTCGGCGTTAAACCCCAATAACTAGCTAACTAACTAACTGCTTCCCTCTACCAGAGACATTGATTCTCATAGGTCCCTGCTGTCGCACGGGGCCATGAGAATCTAAGCCTCTTGCTCACAGAGATGTGGCTTCACAAACACCTTCAAACTGAGGGAGTCACTCGGGTTATATTAACATCTAAATGGGGCATAATAATGTGATGTGAGTGCCATAATGGCGTTCTGGTGACCATGAAAGAAAGGCTTTCACCCGATGTTTTGGAAACCGGTGCGTGTACTTGTGGAAGGTTTATTCACATTCATACATCAAAACCTGCCAGGCGTGTGGGTGCCAGAGTGTCTGTGTTTGTCTTTTGTTGCTGGATATAGCCTGTAATGTCAGGGGCTGAGACTTGTTAATGCGCGCATACATATTAATTTACGCATTCACATGCTGTAAAAGGTGAAAATAAAGTGTGTGTGTGTGTGTGTGTGTGTGTGTGTGTGCGCGCGCGTGCGCCGTTCGTGCGTGCTTGCTTGCGCGCGCGTGTGTGTGTGTGTGTGTGTGTGTGTGTGTGTGTGTGTGTGTGTGTGTGTGTGTGTGTGTGTGTGGGGGGGGGGGGGTGTCTGCGTATCTTTGTGACTATGTGTATGTGTGTCTGTGTTCGTGTTGACGATTGAATTCAATCTACATGAGGTTGGCCCCCTAAGAAACGTTTTCAATAACACATTATGCGTACGTTTGAAAAGTTTTCAAGAACATTATTATCATGACATACGTTTGAAAAGTAGAAGTTTAATGACTCGAGTCTGTGTCTTCATTTCACGAATGCAACTGCATTGTCAGATGCGTGTACCCACGCTCTTGGCGTTGAAAGAATGAATGCAAGTAAAATGCGTTTTTTGTTTCGTAGCACAAACTATTAGAAACGAAATGGATAGGTCTGCTTTCTGCCGTAGCCCGAAACAGTGTCGCAGACTAACCCTTCTGCTGTCGGTAGCGTTTCTTGTCGTGATTCCTACACCGCTACAAAATTAGCTACCGACAGCAAAAGGGTTAACTCATTCAAGGCGCCAGCATCAATAGCTGCGAAAGTGTCGAATAGCGTTGCCAGCGGCAACGCTATCCGACACATTCGCAGCTATTGAGGCGGGGCAACTTGAATGAGTTGAATTCGGTTGACCTCCTCGGTCGGAAGACGCAAATGACTGACTTATGACTGACAGCAAGAGGCATTGACTGTCACGTCCTCCTGTCGTCTGTAATTAGACTGTGTTGTAAAATCGGTGTTGTCCATGAAGAAATATTATCCAAACTGCAGATAAATATTGTGCAACTGCGAAGAAATAGTGCCCAACTCTCTGGAGGTGTGTAAATGGTGATATAGCACTGCCTTGCGGTGTATAAATGGTAATATTCCTTTGACGTCAGTCATGTCCGGCGTGATCCAGGCTGTAAGATGTCTTTTTGATTTCTTTTACGAAAATAGTGGAGGAATGAAAACAAATACGTTGTTGGTCGGAGGGGTTCGTTGCACGGACCCTTGTAGGCTTTCCGGAGGTCAAAGGAACCATTGTACCACTCGGGCCTTCGGCCTTCGGGGTACAATGTTTCCTTTGACCTCCCTCAGGCCTACAAGGGTCCGTGTTGCGAACTCCTCCGACCAATAACTTATAATATACCACAGGGGTATGAGTTCACACTCCTGACAGTTGTTAATTCGTGTCGAACTCTTCAATCATGCCAGCCATTAGCAAACAAAAAACGTTTAAGTGCACATGCGGACGTCGAGCTATAACCCCCCTCCCCCCTTTTTTTTTTTTTTTAAATTCGAACCCCCGAGAACCAAGAGACATAGATCCTAATGAGAACCTGCAAAATGTGAGTGCCCATGAGGATCTATGCCTATTGCAAATGGGTCCATATTAGCAACGTAAGAGTTTTGAAAACAAAATTGCTGTTCAGAAAAATACACGGACACCTAATTCGAAGCCTTTTATTTTATTATTATTATTATTTGTGTGTGTGTGTGTGTGTGTGTGTGTGTGTGTGTGTGTGTGTGTGTGTGTGTGTGTGTGTGTGTGTGTGTGTGTGTGTGTGTGTGGTTCTCATGAGGTTTTATGCCTCTCGCGATACAATACGATAGCTGTTTATTGTTCAAAACTGGGAAGTGGTGGCAATTAAAGTCTTGAGAGTGATTGTGTACCCTCTGCTTTAGAGGTGATAAATTTCGCGTGTTAAGGACTTTTCAAGGACACCTTTTTGCATTATTCCAGGTGTCATTTATTTCTCTTGAATTTTATTGAGTGCCAGATAAACTTTGCAAATCTGGATTTTGTTGGCCATCGCTGTTTATAACTGATCTCTCCTTCGTCGATTTATGCCAGCCATTAGCAAACAAATCTCTTTGCATGTTTCGTTGCGTCTTTCTGAGGCGAACTTTAGTTTGAGTGCAAGCCAAAATTCGTGTCTGCCTTTTTATTTTTGTTAGCTCTGTCAAATAACGAGGTTACGTTTGAAACGAACGACTATCAACAACGAACTAGAACAAAATCACGGCTGCTAACCAGCTTTAACTATTGGCGCAGACAACACTCCAAATATCTCCAAGAGGCATAGATCCTCATGAGCTCGGAGGGCTCATGAGGATCTATGCATCTTGAAGATGTTTGAAGTGTTGTCTGTGCTTTTTGTAGTTGCGCACATGGTTATACGCCGCGACATCGCTATCGGTCGTTTTCTGGAAGTCGTGTGACGTAAACGTAACCTCACTATTACCTGTTCTTCTTTGTCGATTTATTAATAATACTAATAATAATACTGTTATTATATAGGCGCTTTTTCTCAATTTTTGGGGAAATCGACTCAAAGCGCCGCGCCTGAAACCCTCACACACTCACGAAACAGACACGGATTTTACGCCATTTAAGACAAACACAGTACAAGACAAACGAAGGGCCAGTCAGCTACTGAAGTTACAGAGATTTTTGATCGCTTGTATTTGACATTTGTAAAGTGGCCTGAGACCGGTACCAAAGTGTGGGGGGTGGGGGGTGGGGGGGGGGGGGTGGAAGAACCGGAGTACCCGGAGAAAGAACCCCCGACGGTCCGCCCGAATTAACGGTGACACTTACCAGAGGAGAAAAGTCCAACGCCGGAACCCGGTATCGAACCGCGCACCTTTGGCATTGGTGGCAGGCGCCTTAACCACTGCGCCACGGACCACTACCGTTAACTCTTGTGTTTTTTGGTCTTTAGTCCACGTCTTTGCGTGCGTGTGTCTGTATGACGTTAACTGCTTGAATGTATGGGTCATGACTGTAAAACAAACTAAACATTTTTTACTTCTTCTCTGGCAGCCGCTAGAAAGGGGCCATCGCAGACTCACTGCTGGTTAAGCATGTCTGTCTGTGGCTCAAACATAACTGTGGTCGGTAAGAGGCATAGATTTTCATGATGATGATAGAACTTTATTGCCATATGTAACAATACATTAGGAAATCGTTGCGGTGTCGCGCAACATAAAAGGAAGAGCCTTAAACACATCAAAATATAATTAAGCTACTAACGTGCACACACACACACACACACACACACACACACACACACACACACACACACACACACACACACACCGTATGCCTTAGTAACTATTGTGGTCTAAGCATAAAGACAATAAACACGATTTCACAGTAACACAAATTACATAGGACATAATTATCGTAATATAAAACTGAACACGTCACTAGCATCATAGACACAGCAGTATAGTTAGCCCTATTTCCAGGCCTACACATTAGTTTGGCCAGCCACCTGCTGCTGTGGTATGCAGGCACTCCCTGCTGAGAGCAGGCTATTTAGGTCACTGTCGGCATCAAATATTCCTTCTATAATCTGTGTTGCGGCGGGACTAATGATGTGTGTGTTGTGCCCGTGTGTAATGTTCTCTAACTCTGCTTCCTCAGTTTTCTATATACCCTGCGGGATGTTGACAGCAGATACACTTAGTAGTAGGATATTGGAAGAGCATTCTCTTCTAGTATCATAAACAGTCCTTCCAGTCAGTATGACTAGCGAGCGCTAATGATTAGTTGCCACCGATGGCTTATCTTGCACTCGAGTCAGTTTCACCCGAACGCTCCGTAACTAAAAGTGTGTTCTGCACAGCCATGTAGATGAAGTATTGTGCTGATAGCTGGGCAATACTGTATTTTATATATATATATATATATATATATATATATATATATATATATATATATATATATATATATATATATATATATATATATATATATATATTACATTAAACAGTGGGACGGATGGGTCAGGTTTGGCGTTTGTTTGCATCATTAAAAGATTGGACAGCAGTTGGGTAAAAACTGTTTTTAAAACGACTCGTGCGTGTTCCGATCGCTCTATAACGGCACCCAGATGGCAACATCTCAAACAACTCATGGGCTGGGTGGGAAACATCTCGGAGGATGGATCTAGCGTTTCTTTAGCATTCTTTCATTTGCTGTGGCTCATGATGATCTATGTCTCTTGCCTTTGAGTGTTGTTTGATGTGATCCGGGAGTTGAACAAGTAAGAGACGAATAAAAACACTTTAATGACATCTTTTTGTTTATATGCTAGTCAATATTTTTCTAGTCAATTTTCCAGTCAATATTTTTTCTGGCGTGCGTGATTACGCGTGACGCCTGCGTGTGTCATATAGATTTCTTGTCAAGGGCTTTGTCAATACAACTAATAAGGTTGGGATAAAGAGCTCATGTCTTTGATTTGTCAACGGTGTTCTAAAGAAGGGCAAATCTAATGAAACAGGAATGCGAGAAAGGACAAAGGAGGGGTTATGTGGGGAGAAAGGAGGTAGAAGGAACGTTTCCCCCATCGTGGAACAAAGACGTAGTGTACCTGACTCAACCTGTAACTCCAGCCCCCCTCCAGGAGCACACGGGCACACAGAAATAAAGACGGACATACGGCGATTCCCTTCATTCGTAAGCTCTGTGGTATGGCGTAGCATACATAGCTACTCTGAAGAAGAATGATAGCACGAGCAGCGAAATGACGTCACTTCAAGGTTCACGTCATAGCATTATTAGTCCCACGACGCTGTGTTCACAGTGACGACTCGATGTTATACGTCACTCATCGCAGTAATAACATTTGACGTATCAGAGAATCAACTTTGCAATTGAATCTGTTTTACGAAAAAAAAATCATCTTCTTATTAATAATCGCATGATTTTTTGTATACGGTATTTACATAAGCCTGCAGTTTGTCTCGGCTCAGTGTCGGGTACGATTAGGTCAAATGTGACCTGTATGCCGTAGGTGTGAAAATCAGACAATTTTCTGCACCACTCTTTCGGAGTCATTTGTAAAACAGCTAACATAATTTTAATTTTTATTTTAAAGAACCTAAACTATCTTCTCATTAATACCCGTAATATTTTTCATAAACAACCTGCTGTTTGTCCCGGCCCTGGGGTAGGATTAGGTCAAATTGTGACCTGAAAGCCCTAGGCGTGAAAATCAGCAAGAAAATTGCGAAGTTGATTCTCTGATACGTCAAATGTTAGTACTGCGATGAGTGACGTATAACATCGAGTCGTCACTGTGAAGACAGCGTCGTGGGACTAATGATGCCATTACGTGAAGCTTGAAGTGACGTCATTTCGCTGCTCGTGCTATTCTTCTTCTTCAGAGTAGCTATGCTACGCCAGACTACAGAGATTATGAATGGCGGGAATCGCCGTGTGTCCATCTTTATTTATGTGTGCCAGTGTGTGTGGATCAGAGGTTAGGTTAGAGTAGAAGGAGGTGGATTCCTGTCGCTACACGAGCCCACGGAGCGTACTATTGGCGGGAAGCGCCGTGTATCCGTCTTTATTTGTGTGCGCTGACATGTGTGTTGACCAGAGGTTGGCTTAGAGAGGAGGGAAATGGATCAGCATAATAAGCCATAAATATAAACAACTCTGAATGTTCCTAGAAGATAAACGCATCTGAGCTCCAAACAAAACGGTAGACTTTGAGATGAAATCCTCATCTTTTTTTCGTTTTTTTTTTTTTTTCATCACGACACGGATTTTTTTTTACATAGTTGTCCGAACTGTCGGACAGTGTCGGAGTAAAGATGTGTTCACTGCCGATGCTCGCAGATGGTGAATCGGAAGGATAGAGAGGACCAGCCGCCCAAGGAACATAAACGCTAGCAAGGGTCAGCAAGAGGTATAGATCCACATGAGCCCCGGATTTGCGGGGGCTCACGTGGGTCTATGCCTCTACCTGTTGGATTGTGTTTAACTTGTCCCGGCAGTGAAGGGGTTATATTGTACCTAATGTTGTGTCTCGAATCAGATTTGAGTGTTGTCCGAAGTATATGTCTACTGCGCCCCAGGCCCAGTGTTCAAAGTTCATCTGGCCGACGTCGGCCGCCGTTGGCCCGCGCACGGCCGTGCGCGGGCCCTCGGCGGCCGACGTCGCCCAGATGGACTTTTGCGCATTGGGGGGAAGGGGGAGGGGGCCCTACGACCCCCCACGCCACCCCCTCCCGTCGGTTCCTATGCCACTGTAATCGCAGTTAATCTGTTGTACAGACGTACGGTTCACAGTCCTGATTCCATTTCACTTCCAACGCCAAATGCTAAAACTGGATGGACCACGACAGCTCAAAGCTGGTACCTGATTAGTTTGGCGCCTGCAGAGATGTTGTGGTCGATCCACTCCGTGCAAATTGCACATGTGCATGTGCATACACTGATACAGTACCAATGACACTACTTTTACCACACCCTTTCAAATCATACAGATATGTATTCCCTCTGTATTGAAAGGAGCGACACGCTGTATCACGGACAGGTTTTATATCTTTCGGGTCCTCGGTGGCTCAAAAGGTCCGTCCGTGTCACGCAGAATTTGCTTTCCTGACCCATAGCAAACCACTGTGCATGCTAACTACTAAGTTATGAAAAGTTCCTATACAGCAATGGTATTCCGTTGTTGTTGTTGTTGGTGGTGGTGTTGCTGTTGTTATTGCTGTCTAAGTAGGTATTGGAAAATAGTGCGCCTGGTCGTGTACACAATTTAATGAAAAACCAATTTAAACTAATAAATATCTACAAACGGCAACAAAAGACAAACAAGAACGAAACAGAGGGCTAGACGAGGCGGGGTGTGTGTATTCCCCCCCCCCCACTCCCCCAACCCCATTCTCACCCCCTACCCTACCCATTTTGTGTGTGTTTCTGACTAAAAGTCAACCGACTTGGGGATCCCTCCTCGCCACTGTCGTAAGATATTTCGTTCAGTGCTTGGAAAGGTCATTAATCTCCAGTGCACCCGCACGCCGACCTAATTGATTCGGACCTGTAAGAACCATTGATACGTATACCTCAAATTTTCTATTGAAAAGTTATATTTGTCAGAGGGGAGCTTAGAGGAATCTAATGCACAGATCACCATTATATTGTACTCTTCCACAGTGTTACTGTACAACTTCCAGGTGCACAGACATATTGTTTACGATTGTTTACGGTTTAACCGTTTCTCTAACGAAAGCCAACCGTATGCAAGAACTATAGATCCTCATGAGCCCCCGCAAGCAATGTATTTTTCTTGCTGGCTTAGTTTTTGCTTACAAGTTTTCGGAGATATTAAAAACTGTACCTTATCTACAACCCACCGAGTTTAGCTTCAAATCTCATCTTTTGTTAATAATGTTGTAATCGCTGCAAAATCTTCTCTTCTTATTCTGAATTACTGCTAAAGCCGCGATTTGGAGCCCCTTTTATATTAAAATGCTAGTCATGTTCGCCTGAGCGAGAGCATAAAAACGTGCACTTCAGAAGAATGATTCTCAAACGATTTCCTTATCAGAAATGTTCTCATCCACTTCAGTATTATAGATATCAAAAGCACGAATTAAACGTTTTGTTTTGACGTAATAAGTTATCTTTCAATGAAAAAAAATAACAAATAATAAAAATTATATATATATATATATATATATATATATATATATATATATATATATATATATATATATATATATATATATATATATATATATATATATATTGTTTACTTTTAACAAAGGCGTCGCCCAAAGCCAAAAAATGCACTCAATCAGATTAGCTCCAAGGAACGTAAATTTTCATTCAATTCTAAGAATGCTGTGCTAATGCCATGGAATTCCAGGCTGGTAAGCTTGCATTGTGTCATCAGGACATCAGCTGTACTTTTTGTGACTGCATCGCTGACTAGTTCTAGAAAGGAGAGGGTAGTGGGGGAGAAGGAATGACAGACCTATCATTTTGAGCCTTCCACTGAACACCTACTACATAAAGCAGTAAGGACTACCCCCAGGCGCCCCGCCATCCGCTGGAGAATATCCAAGACCTCCCCCCAAGGGGGGATGCTAGAAAATATTCCCAAACAGATATTGGACCTGCTGAGTAGATTTAAGTTTTTGCCGCCTACGACCGTTTTAGCCCCAAGGGGGTGGGGTGGGGGGGCTGGGGGGGGGGGGGGAGGGGGCTCTTCAGGTAGGCATACGGCGTAACCTGAATGCTAATTAATTTTGAAGGATACGGACCTCCAGCTCTCGCTGATTTCGTCCATTGCGTAACCTGCAGTTAGTTAGTTAGTTCGTTCGGGTTTAACGTCCACAGCACCGAGGTGATCATGGACGGCCCTGACCGGCGGGTGATGGGGGACAGGGAAATCTATTGCCTATGGAGTACGACCTGGACACTGATCAACTCAGGCGCACTCCAACTGTGCCACTTTGATTTACCAGGACCTTTCAACGGAAATGCTATTGAACAAATCCGTTTTTCCACCCTGGATTGTGAGTCCAGCTACCGGGACGGGATTCGAACCCACGACCCGGCGATCCCTTCGCTCTCCTGCTCCGACGTTTAACCGCCTGAGCTATTTCGGACTCTGCGTAACCTGCATCATCATCTTCTTCTTTTTAACGTACCTGCAATTTCAAACACAACGCATGTACTAGAAGCCGCCTCCAGAATTTACTGGTAACACCACTAGTACAGCGCGGATTGCATCCCTAAAGCTTTATGAGATGTTGCAGTGGAAGAAGACAGAGTAATTTTGAAAAGGCAACACCTAGGCAATTTTGTAGTACAATTATTATTTACTTTTAACAAAGGCGTCTCACAAAGCCAAAAAATGCACTTAATCAGATTAGCTCCAAGGGACGTAATTTTCATTCAATTCTGAGAATGCTGTGCTAATGCCATGGAATGAGTTCCAGACTGGTAAGTTTGCATTGTGTCATCAGGACATCAGCTGTCTTTTTTGTGACTGCACCGCTCACTAGTTCTAGAAAGGAAGGAGAGGGTAGTGGGATATATATATATATATATATATATATATATATATATATATATATATATATATATATATATATATATATATATATATATATATATATATATATATATATATATATATATATATATATATATATATATAATTAAATAAATGTATAAATAAATATATAATAAATAAAAAAAATAAAAATAAAATGTAAACGAAAACTACTTATTGCAATTAGAGTCCAGTCCATTCACTGTGAAAATTCACTTCTCAGTCTGAATACACGGAGTCTTTAATTCTAGTATTTCCTTTAACCCTTTGCGTGTCGGCTGCGCTTTTGTCGCGATGATAGGAATCATTGCGACAAAAACCGTTACCGACACGCAAAGGGTTGATCGATTGTCAAGCTTGTATCATTTTTGTTTGCGTCTTTCATGGGCTTGAGAAATTATAATAATTCCCTGTTGATAGAAACATTTATTGGAACATAATTGTGTTTAATTAAAAACAAACGATTAGAAAACCATTAACTCATTCAGCGCGACGGCCGTATTTCCCAAATTTTGGAGGCGTCATCTAATGACTATGCATCAGCTGCAGGAGTTGGATCGACCATGATAATTCAAGGGCAGTACCATATTAGCTTGGCCGCCGACAGGCGTCAAGCTAATCTGGCACTACGTACAAGGAGATAATATACTGATCAACAAAAGAAACGCCAAATTCGAGTGTATGTTGTATTTGCATGATAAATCCACGAAAATACAAGTTTTGATAGCCAGTGTACGAGCAACAACATGTAAGCACACAGTCACCGTACTGTAGTAATCGTGTTACTCTCCCTGTGCGCGAGGCACCCGTATTGGTTAGGACGCACGGCGTATGCTTTCCACGCACGTGCATACACTGCAGAGTGATGTTGGGTCATGAACTGTGTTCAGCAATGCAAGCCAAGTAAAAACAAATCAGCAGCGTTACGACTTCTGTCACTTTTGCCGTTGTCACATCAACCATGCCAAGACTTAGTGCTGCCAAAAAGAACAAGCTCTTGGGCGTTTGGAAGCCGGAGAATATCCACAAGCTGTAGTAGTGGCCTTTAGATGTCACATTTCGACCATTTACAGGCTGCAGCAATGCTATCATGCCAACGGGTCTTCTGCTGACGCTCCCCGACACGGACGACCACGTGTGACAACTCCACGGCAAGACCGCCACATTTTCCGGGCTCACGTGCGAAAGCGCTTTCAGCCGGCCGAGGAAACAGCAAGAGAAGTTATCGGCAACCACCAAGCACCCATCAGTGGCCAGACAGTGCGACGACGTCTAGAGGAGCATAATCTGCACAACCGCCGTCCAGCCCGTGGACCTGTTCTTACTGACCGTCATCGCCGTGCACGCCTACAGTGGTCACAGGCTCATGTCGACTGGACCTGGCGACAGTGTTATAACATCCTGTTCACGGATGAGAGCCGCTACTGCATCAGCCATGCAGATGGGCGCATAAGAGTATGGCGGAGAAATGGAGAACGCTATGCTGATGGCTGTGTGCTGGAGAACAATGCCTGGGGCGGGCCAAGCGTGATGATTTGGGGTGGGATTACCCTGAACCTGACAGTAGGACCTGTGTTCTTCCGTGGACTCGTACCAGGTCGCGGAAATGGCATCACAGTTCAGCGCTACGTTGACCAAGTACTACACCCATATGTCCTGCCTTTTTCTCCGGGATGCAGAAACTTCATCCTGCAGCAAGATAATGCACTGCACGTATCAGCAGCACAACATCCCAGTCATGCCCTGGCCTGCCCTCAGCTCGGACCTCAATCCCATCGAACATCTCTGGGAGCAACTGCAAAGGAAGGTCAACGCTGTACGCCCCAGACCAACGACAGCCGCAGAACTGAAGAATACCATTGTCCAGGCCTGGAACAACATCCCCAGGGCAACTGTCAACCGCCTGGTGCACTCTATGCGCCGACGCTGCCAAGCCGTCATCATCGCCAATGGGGGTCGTACGCCATATTGACTTTGTGCTGTGCCATGCTTACTCCAAATACAGAATAAACTTCCACACTGATTACGCTGGTGTCCAAGATTTCATTCCTAAAATGTCGATAACATCCGTTGTAAGGTTTGTCCGGAATCGACTTTCAAATTGGATTAAATGTGATTTGAATGGCCTACTTCGCGTATTTTGTTGATCAGTATATATAAAAAGTGCAGTAACAACAAACACATTACTTATCATCTCTTAGGTGCAGAGGACCATTTTTGCAACACACTCCCAGTATCAAAGACTACATGACCCACAGACAGTTGGGAGAATATTAAAAGAGAAAATACATGGACTGATGGAAGACAGAAAATTCAGCACGGGAAATGGAGGAAAAGTCATCATATGGGGCTGACCGCGCCTCCTCATCCCCCGCACCAAACTCAGCACTTTCGGCCCCCGTTCCTTCTCCGTCTACGGTCCATCCACCTGGAACACTCTCCCACTCTCTCTTCGTCAGAAACACTCTCTCTCCTCCTTCCAGTCCGCCCTCAAAACTCACCTCTTTCAACAGTTCTAGCACTATATCACCACACTCCCCACCCCAAGCTGACCGTCGTAATGTGGGTTT
>BTPG01000005.1:87907676-87947676 GCA_036245525.1 Semisulcospira habei | reverse complement strand
TGTTACGTGGGAAACAAACTCCCGCTCTCTCTCTCTCTCTGTCTCTCTCTCTGTCTCTCTCTGTCTCTCTCTGTCTCTCTCTCTCTCTCTCTCTCTCTCTCTCTCTCTCTCTCTCTCTCTCTCTCTCTCTCTCTCTCTCTCTCTCTCCCTCGGCAGGTTTGTAAAATGGCTGTGTCAATGACGATGTCAATGCTTTAACCGTTGTAAAATAAAATTTCATTTACTCATTGATTCATTAATTCATTGATTCATTGATTCATTGATTCTCTCTCTCTCTCTCTCTCTCTCTCTCTCTCTCTCTCTCTCTCTCTCTCTCTCTCTCTCTCTCTCTCTCTCTCTCTCTCTCTCTCTCTCTCATTGTTTGTGCAGCAGTGCGTGCGGCCGCTTGATTGTTTGTGTAAGTAGTTTAGCAAGGACAAGATGGAAAAAAGGTCTTTCCTTATCCTTTTTATTGTCCCTCTGCAAGGGGGTGAGCAGGCAGACATAAAGACCAAAATCTTTTTATCTTTGGAAAATAAAGATTCACTGTCATTGTCATTGACATTGTCTCTCTCTTCTCGGTATGTCAGGGTTCTTTTTGTCTATCTCTCTGTGTGTCTGGACGTCTGCCTTTCTACCTCTCTCTCTCTCTCTCTCTCTCTCTCTCTCTCTCTCTCCAGGCTCTCTCTCTCTCTCTCTCTCTCTCTCTTGTACAATCGGTCATTGGTAATAGAATTAAGATAATAATAAGCGCATTAAATAGGCGCTTTATCCCAATTGAAAATCGGCTCAAAGCGCCGCCGCGAACTGAACCCAACAAGCACGCTCACGTGAATCACGCGCATTCACTCACACACTGAACGTAAACACAGAACTTTCACGTGGTGCTAAGGGCAAGCTCAAGCGAGCTACTGTAGTTTTTGGAAATTCAAAATCGTTTGTATTTGAAATTTGATTAAGTGGACTGAAACTGATACCAAAGTGGAGAGGGAGGAAGAGCCGGAGTACCCGGAGAAAGAACCCCCGACGGTCCGCCCGAATTAACGGTGACACTTACTAGAGGAGAAAAATCCGACGCCGGAACCCGTAATCGAACCTCGCACCTTTAGCTTTGGTGGCAGGCGTCTTAGCCACTGCGCCACGGACCGATGATTGAACTAATAATAAAAACAGAACAATAAAAATAACATTAAGAAAGTAAACATTGCAAAATAAGCAGGGATTAAATATCATACAGGTTGCTTAAAGAGAGAAAACAAAGAACAATAAGGGATGAAAAATAAGCAATGAGCAATGAACCTTTATTTTACAACGGTAAAAAATATTTCGTTTGAAAGAGAGAGAGAGAGAGAGAGAGAGAGAGAGAGAGAGAGAGAGAGAGAGAGAGAGAGAGAGAGAGAGAGAGAGAGAGAGAGAGTGTTAGGGGTGAAAGATTGATATGTCTTATCTGCAGTTTGAGACATGCACTGCTATTATAGAATTACAACGGGATTCGCCTACAGTAAATCGCCCTCCCTTTAAACAGTTGCCCCTCCTTGCCACAGCGCTACAGTCTTACGGATATCCTGAGCTGTTTGTATGCTAGCGACTACTCAGTCCGGACCAAAAAGGTGACTGCCAAGCGTGTAAAATGAAACAAATTCCAGCTAAGCCGCTTAGAAAGGGCAGTTTGAACACAACTGTACTGCAATTGTCCTTTCAAAGTGCCTTTTCTTTCTTTGTTTGGATTTTCGTAGCTTTTGCGTGTCGGTAGCGGTTTTAGTCGCGTTGATTCCTACAGGAATCATCGCGACTAAAATCGCTACCGACTCGCAAAGGGTTAGTGACTACTTAGTGTGTCCATTTTCATTGGTTATGAAAATTGTTATACACATACGAAGAATACAACAAAAATAAAATAATTCATGTATCCACAAAAAGTGGAACATTAAAAGCAATGAAGTAAATAATAAAACAAAGCAAGAAATCAGTAAATAAACGAATGAAGAAATAAAGGAATACATAGATAAATAAATAACTCAACCTGGACATTAACAATGTTAAAATGAGTTAAAAGCAAGCAGGCAAACAAACAGTTGAATGAATTAAAGAATTGTATATATGATATTGTGTTAACGAATTATATAATTATACAAATAAGTAGACAACAGACAGATAAATGAATACATGTTAATAATGATGGTGAGAATTGATAATAATATTAATAATTTAAACAATTTAGCAAATACAAAATTTAAAGATAAATAATCAACAAATCAAGAAATGAATGAATGCTTTTGAACCCCACAGGTGGACTGACCGCTATGATTAAAAAGGACACAATCCCTCCTGAGAAACCCGCATAGATAGCAGCCCCTGTGTCCGTCCTCTGATCGATGCAGCTAATCCAGAGTTGATTGGAAAGTGGTGTTGGTATTTTCACTACCTTCATGTAATCACACCTGTACACAGTAGTTTGCTGAGCCGCAGAGAGCGAGGCCCTTTCATGTGGTTTGACGTGTGAGAAATCAAAATTAATTGTGGTCTTCGACCAGTCTTATGAACAATTGTGGTCTCTCTTTTTGAAGCTGAAAGCTGGTGAGAGAGAGAGAGAGCGAGAGAGAGAGAGAGAGAGAGAGAGAGAGAGAGAGAGAGAGAGAGACACACACACACACACACACACACACACACACACACACACACACACACACACACACACACACACACACACACATACATACACACACACGCAGACAGACACCCAGAGACAGAGACTGACAGAGAGACAGAGAATAGATAAATGAATCAACCCAGAAATGACTCTGATTTACAAAGGTTGAACGAAAAACAATTAGGGCTTAATGTGTTTTGTTCAACAGCAAGGTGATTTCAAAGACAGGGCATCGGAAAGGGTCTGAACACATTTTGACCCCAGCTGGGTTCGAGCCCGAGATCTCTCTGGCGACAGACGAACGCTGTACCTGAGCTACCCATGGCCAGCTCCCCTAATTCACAACCTTGTGAGCAAAGGTCCTCGGGCCTTCTTCGGCCTTCTTCGGCCCGAAGGTGTTTCGCAATTGGGGAACTGTGAATGCATTGACATGGTCACTGTCAATGCTCGTCACTGTCGTTGCTACTCGCTGAGAATGCGTACGCGCTTATGATTATTTGTGCTGGTCTGTGATTTTGGACCGTACGGCTTCTAGCCGTAAGGTCCAAAACCTCAGAACAGTACACAGTTGTATACCCTCAAAATAAATGACACTGACTGGTGTCCGTTTTTTTTTCCTCTTTCCCCAAGGCAAAAAAGTTTGCGATGTTACTGCAGGTGTTCAATCAGTGCGCCAGTGTCAAAATCATGAGTACAGCAGAATTTTTAAATAATTTATGTGAGAACTCATGAGTATCTGTGCTCGTCACTAATAATAATAATAATAATTTATTATTATTATTATTATTATTATTATTATTATTATTATTATTATTATTATTATTATTATTATTATTACAAAAATAATATTGAGGATTTATTAAGCGTTGATTCTAAAGATATATATCTGTAAAGTGTAGTTCCTATGTTTCAGTAGTAAAGGGGTTAAACCACTGAATTTGTTTCTATCGGCTACAATTTCTTTTCTGTTGGCTATGAATATTAACCCTTTGCGTGTCGGTAGCGGTTTTTAGTCGCGATGATTCATGTAGGAATCATCGCGACTAAAACCACTACCGACACCCACAGGGTTAACAAATAAAGGATGACGTGAGTGCATGACAGTTTCGATCCGTGGGTTATTGATTTATGAAGTATGAGAAGCCTTCGACATGCAAACAGAGGCTTCATAGAATTGATCCTGTCTCACGAGCCACTTGTATTTTCGAAGATTATTAGCTTGTTGTTGCGTGAGAGCATGTAAGATAATTCATTTCACAGAGTGCGTGCTACGAGTCAGCCAATCAGAGAGACAGTGAGTCACGATACCTGTGCTATTATATATATCTGACCTCTGTATTTTTGTAACCCCTTCACTGCCGAAGAAAATTGACGACCACCCAAATGCTCGAGGTGTAGATCTTTATCAAGTTCTACATCTCTTGTATTGGTCAGTTTTCTTCGGCAACGAACAGGTTAAATACAGAAGGCAGGCACTCATATAAGAGGGATCTATTACTCTTGCTGAAACCACTTAGTATCCGTGGTCTTTCAGATAGCTAAGGATTTTTTTACGTAGAATTCACAGTGATTTTAATACGTAAACTGCGTCATTGGCATTAAGGGGTTAATGTTGAGAGCTAAAGATTGGGGTTGTGTCATTTATGATTTTAAAAAGGTACAGATTTAATTGACTCCGGGTTTTTATTTTATTTATATGTGTGTGTGTGTGTGTGTGTGTGTGTGTGTGTGTGTGTGTGTGTGTGTGTGAGTGTGTGTGTGTGAGTGTGTGTGTGTGTGTGTGTGTGTGTGTGTGTGTGTGTGTGTGTGTGTGTGTGTGTGTGTGTGTGTGTGTGTGTGTGTGTGTTGTGTAATCTTCCTGATCAATAAACGTCTGCTGTCCTTTGGCAGAAGAGGTCATCGATAGTTCGATAGTTCAGTATCCAACGATATTATAACGTACTGAGGCCTGAGGTCGAGATTTACAAATTTCGTAGTTGTTCTGTAATGAAGACTACATTACACTGCTCTGTGAAGGCAAAAGACAGTAAATTTGTGAAATGCGATAGTTTCATTGGAATACAAAGACAATTTTTCTTTTTCACCAATACTGACTTAGTGTCTCTTGCCTTAGCATGACAATACAGCTGAGTTGATTTCTTGGGGTTTAACCCTTTTCATCCTGTTACACCCATTGCTTGAAATAAATTTGACTAATAACTCAAGGGTGATGCCAGAATAGCTTGGCGCCTGAGGCGCCAAGCTATTTTGGTACACCCTTGAACTAGAACAGTTGATCTACCGCCTTCAGAGCCTTCATGGGACAACTGATGCAAATTGTACAAAATCACCCTCAGGATGTAATGGGTTAAAGTCCACGGTACAGGCTTATAATGGACGGACCTAAGGAGCGGGCTATAGGTGACACGGGCAGCTTTTGTCTATGTAATATACGGTCTTAACACTGATCAATTCAGATGCACTGCCACTGTGCTACATTGACTTACCTAGAACATTTCAATGGACATGCTGTTTAATAAGTCTGTTCTCGCGCCTGGCCTGCGAGCCCAGCTACAGCAGCTGAGGACACATGTTGGCTTTTGTATTTCACGGGGTGGTGCAATAGTAGCCAAGCGCTTCCAGACGATAAGCTATTCTGGCACCACCTTTGCACTATTAATATGATGATCCGTACATTTCTGTTTGTGCGTGAGAGATGGCTTAACTCACAGGCTGAGGGATGTGGGAGGCGGGTGGGGTTGCGTTAGAAGAATGCGTTTTTACGATTTGTATCAATGTCCAGTGTTTATTTCTATTAGTCACTGTAAACGGCTATACTGTTAATGCCCAGGGATTATTATTTCTGTTCGCTGTAAAAGTATGTCTTCTACAGAAGATAGACTTTAACAGTGAACAGAAGAAATAAACATTATACATTGACAGGATACACTTAAGTTACAGTGATCAGAAGAAATACAGCACTGTACATTGACAATCCAACCTTAGTTTTGCGGTTAACAGAAGAATAAACACTGTAAAATTATAGTCTAGACTTATACAGTGAAAATAAGAAATAAATAAACGTTGTGCATTAATTTTATAGTACAAACTTTTACAGTGAACAGAAGAAAAAAAAAGCGTCACATTTATGGTATAAACTTTTACAGTGAACACAAGAAATAAACACTATACAATTTAATATAGACCTTTGGGTGAACAGAAAAAATACACATTGTATATTGATAGAAATGACGCACATTGTGACCACTCATGTCTCTACCCTAACCTATGGCTGAATGGTTACAAAGGTATGCTGTGAAAGCGTGGAGCGTAATATGGCCTACCATGTGTTGCTTGTTCATGCAATCAAGTCTGCAACTTTATTAGAGTCACCTGTGTCAGCCTGCTTTATGGGTTGACGGCTGCACCTTTTCAGCTGATCAAATTAATTTGCCACAAGGCAAAATTACATAACATAAGCTCAACAAGACACTTTTTTTTATATAACCGCGTAGTCTGTTCTCTTCTTGCTATCGAATCCGTTGTACAAATCAAGTTCCGTTTTAAATTATTCAATGTGTGTGGCATTAAATTTCATACATGTGTTTCTTTTGTCCTGTCACTGCAAAAAAACTGTTAGCATTGGACCAGGCAATATCCTTTAGCTCTTAATATCAGTCAGTGAAAACATGGGTGGGTGAACTCAGACTGACAAGGACAGGGTGAGGGTGCGGGTGATGTGGTCGAGCGCATATTACCAAGGAGCAACGGAACTCGCGCAGAGAGTTCTACATATCAACAAGATGCACAGATCCTGTTGAGTTCCAGCAGAATGCGAGGGCTCAGGGGAATCTATGCTTCTTGTAGGCTATGTCTTTCTTCCTTAACCCAGTTAGCTCCAACGCCTTACAGCAGAAGATGGGTCGACCATGATAATTCAAGGGTAGTGCCAGATTAGCTCGGCGCCACCATGCGCCAAGCTAATCTGGAACTACCCTTGGATTATCATGGTCGATCCATCTCCTGCAAGTGGTACATAGTGGTTAGGTGATACATCTTTGGGTTTAATGGGTTAAGGCCAGCGGTTTCTGCTATGTTAAATGTGCGACTGTCAGACAGGAACACATATACATTGATCGTATTAAGCTTCATATATCTGTTTCTCAATGATCTCATGTAAAGTCGACTTCGCTCTTAAACAACGTCGGATATATAATAAAAGTCGGGTATAACAATACTATTGTAGAGGTCCCGACAGCACTTTATTTTCGTACAGTTTACTTTGCTTATAAAAAAAATAAATTAAAAAAAAAAAAAAACACCCACTTCGCTTGTAACAGCAAAACAACATATATATATATATTTTGGGTGCCCTCCAAATTCGAACATTATATTCGGGGCTTTACTGAGATCAATGTGCCTCAGATAGGCGAGATCCTCTGGGGGTTCTATAATATCTTTGACGTACCTGCGACTGTGCGACACTGGCTTATTGCGATATCGCACAATTCTGCCCGTGTCCTAACTGTCAACTGCGTTGCTGCCTGTCTCGAACGGAATTTGTTCTCTCCTGTCTTCTAGCGCCTTTACCTTACAAAGCTGTCCACTGTGCTAGAAAACGAACAAAGGCGCCGCAGTAGTAAGAAAATGCGAATAAAATTTGTATTCTGTTGAATCGGGGCAACAAATGTGCTTTTAACCCCTTCACCGTCGAGAAAAACGGAGCACGATCCAGCCGCAAGAGACAAACATCCTCATGAGCCCCCGCAGTTGCGGGGGCTCATGAGGATGTATGTCTCTTGGTGATGTCACTTCGTATCCACGTTCCTTGGACGGCTGTGGCTCTCTGGCGTGGAATTCACAAAGAAACACGATCTGGCAGCGAAAGGGAATAATGCATTGATTACCACAGGAGGGATTTGAAAGTCTGCACAGAATCGAAATCGTAAGAGCTGCGTCGTTTCACTTGTCAGATTTGAGTGAGATTAGAACTCAGGTTTCCAATACGCGAAAATAAAGTCAGAACACGTTTCGACTTCCTGTATATCAAGATAGTGCGCAGCTTCTGCCTTCAAGGATCATCTGGGGGCTCCCTGCGCGTGCTCCTGCGGCTTAGTCTCTCTCGTTAAATGGCGGTTGCGGGTGGGAGTGGATTTTTACCGAAAAAAAGGCAAAAAAGCAAAGTTCAAAGCGAGATTAAAATTTTTTTTTTTTAATGTATAGAAAGAAAATATTGTTTTTACGAAAAATGGACTTGCCCTTGTTGTAGCGCCCCGGTGAAGGTGCTTTGAACTTCCCCACCAGGGACAATAAACTTAACCCTTTGGCTGTTGGTGGTGCTGTTTGTCGCTACAGGAATCATCGCAACAAAAAGCGCTACCGATAACCAAAAGGAAAACAAACTGTGTGTCTAGTATGTGAGTGAGCTTGCCTCTTACAAGCTCTCGGCTCTCGGCCTTTGTAGATAACTGGCATAGATAGAGAGACATTTTTGTCTTTCGTTTTCGCACTTTCAGGCGCTGATTACGACAGGTTACAGACTGGCTGAATAATTTCTAGACTGATTGTTATACTGACTGACTGACTGACTATTCCCGATTTTACTCGATACATCGGTTTAACCATGTGGGTGTCGGTAGCGGTTTTAGTCGCGATGATTCGTGCAGCGATGATTCATCGCGAGTAAAACCGCTACCGACACCCAAAGGGTTAGTTTCAAAGTCTGAAATCACAGGGCAGCGGACATGGTGCGAGGAAGGAGGTCACTGCGTGTTTAGCCTGTGATTACAGTTGGGGGGTGGGGGGGGTGGGGGGGGGGGTAGGTTTTATCACACTGGTTTTCTCCGTCGATTCGCTATCGAGGAAGAAACCTGATGTGGGCTTTCACCCGACGCGCGCGTGAGGTGAGGGGTGTCCGGGTATCGAAGGCTTGAGATCGTTTTTTCTTCGGACATTGAATATGTCGTATACAGTGCGCGCGTGTGTGTAGGGGGTTATTACTTGACGACTTACAACGATTACAGAACAAAGATGAAAATTGGACCGATATTCCAGAGAGAGTCACATATTCTCATGTGCAGCTGCATGGACGCATGAGAATATGTGACTCTTTGCAGTTAAGTGACCATTAGTCGTAAGTTGTCATGAGCCACTGCAGCTATCGGGGCTGATGAGAATCTATGCCGCTTGCGGAGGGAAGGTGCTTCGGCTTCTTGGACTGTCTGTCCTGGCGCTGATAGTGGATTATACTGGGCAAAGCGCCCGAAACGAAGAAGTACTATGATTCGCGAGTCGCTGCGCCGGCTTCTCTCCTTGAAAGTAAAGGGACTATTCAAGCCTTGCAGGCATCGACCTTCTAGATCAGTAAGAAGTAAAAATACAGACTGTAGTGATTTCAATGAGCAGTATTCACGGCGCTGAGGTGACGATTTGTGATCAGATTTGTTTGTGCGCAATTGGTCGTCACAACAGTTTTTTTGGCTTTTGCTTGTAGAAAAATTGTTGCTTTGGATTTTGGATTTGGAATTTTCTTTTGTGAAGCACTGACTAACTTTTGCGCCGCTGAAATGATGCTGTCGGAAAACACTTTTACAATAGAGCGATCCTGAGATATGTTTTCACTGAATATTGCGGTGGCGATGTTGTAATCTTAGACATAACGTTGTTTGACCACTTGCATTTAAAGTAATGCGATGGTAGTTTTTTCTTCTTCTGTTTTTAAGATAAGTGAGGGGTTGTTCTAGTTATCGCGTGTTGTATTTTGCCATGGCACACTTGCACGGACAGGGAGAACTGCTTAAACCATACGTGGTGGATACTGTGCTAGTATTAATACAAAATAAGTAAGAGGAAAACGATTAGCTCATTTCAGACGTACCGAGGAGGGATAAACATCAAGTGAAGGAACGTGGGAGACGTGCCGCATAAGGATATGCGTCAAGAAGAGTTAACTCATTCGCGGCAAGCCGCATCCGGATGCGCGGCATAAGCCGCGCATTCGAATTCGGCTGGCTGCGAATGAGTTAACGTACGAGTCCGGATGCTTAGAGATACGCGTCATGATGAAGTAACGTTCGAGACGTGCCGCATAGAGATACATGTCATAATGAAGTTAACGTTCGCATAGGACTACGGAGCAAGCGAGGTTAAAAATACGCGGTGCGCAAATTATGGACGGGCGTCAAGTAAAGTTAACGTATGAGGTGTCACGCTTAGGGATATGCGTCATGATGAAGAGAACGTTCGAGAAGTGCCACATTGAGATACGTGTCATAATGAAGTTAATGTTGAAGACGTGCCACGTAGAGATACGCATCATGTGAAGTCAGCGAATAGAGATACGCGACAAATTCAGTTAAAATCTCGAACATTTGCCGCGTGTCTCTCTATACCGCGTAGCGAATACGTAAAAAAAAAAAGGTGTTCGTTTTTCAATAAAAGGAGATGGAAAATCACATGCGTGTGACATAGCACTGTGAACAGGTGTCAAGTTTTGGACTCAACTGAAGGATGCGAGTTTTGGAATCTGGAACTTTCTATAAACAACAACCAAAACAATTTAAAGTGTCAACCACAGGTATTTTGAAGAGCCTCATGGTAGCATTCTTCTCAAAATGGATGCCAGAGACGAGCACGCACTTGTACTTCTCTTCATTGTTTTATCAGGTAAGACTTGTGACCATTACAGTTATAGTCGCATTATTTTGTTATAATGTATTATTAAATATTATTGCAATGTGGAATGAACAACTGTTTTATTCACGGATTTGTGTGAGGGTGAGTGATTGTGAGTTGCACCTGAAGTGGCGAGACAAATTTTCCTGTACGTGGCGACATTTATTTTGTATTTGGAACAATAACGTTGATTGATTGATCGATCGTTCGATTGATTGATTGATTGATTGATTGATTGATTGATTGATTGATTGATTGATTGGTTTGTTGGTTGGTTGGTTGGTTGCTTGGTTGGTTGGTTGGTCGGTCGGTCGGTCGGTCGATCGATCGATCGATCGATCGATCGATTGATTGATTGATTGATTGATTGATTGACTGGATTTCATGAAATTGTACCCAAAGTGGAACATTTAGGACAATCTAACAGCACCCTTGCTGACCGCATTTCCGCCACCCCACCCCTTTTCCGCCCCTCAAAAGTAAGGTGATTCTAATTTTCGTGATTCTCATATGAGAAATAATACTTGCACGCAATCCGTGATACGGTATGTTGAATACTGACGAGCAAAAGAAATGCGGCATTTTTGGAATCATCGGAAACACTTTAGTGTGAAAGTGTTTCCGATGATTCCAAAAATGCCGCATTTCTTTTGTTCGTCAGTATATCACATCACTTGTGTTCAGCTGAAAAACAAGATCGGAATAGCTACACAGTTTACATGAATCTGTTCTACCAGATTCCTCTCATATTATTATACCGCAGAACCTGTTTTGAGTGACTACCCTTATGAGAGCAATCATCTGTCATTAAAGACCATCATTTAGGTGGCTGTATCCACCTAAATGATGGTCTTTCATGACAGGTGACACCTTTTCCCCTTCAATACCCATATAGAGAGAAAGCATTTGTCGTTTGAGACCATTTTGTTTCTTGCAAACATGGTGGTTCCAGGAAACAGGTTCCACTGTAGTATGATAGGCGTATGGTTCTACGATGTATTCATTCCTTGATGGTATTAAAATCATTCAGCCCGACGGCCGACCCATCTCCTGCTGTAGAGCGTCAGGGCTGAATGGGTTAAAGTCATCATGAATCTTTTTAAAAATAATCAGGAACTTCGTCTCCGACCTCTGATTTACAAAATTCAAAAATATATGTATTGCATTTTGAACGACGTTTTCTCTTTGGAAGCTAAACAACTCTCTGTAAAATACAAATCATGGGATATTGATGTACCACGACGGCTTAATTGAGTGACTGGTCCGTCTCATTAAAACCTGCATATAACGGTCACCTACAGGACATGATAGATGTGACATGATGTACAAGGGGTCTGTATAGTGCAAAATTGTGGAGTGTATTTCTTGGGTGGCTCGGTGACCACTGTATAACGGTGGCCGATAGAGGACGTTTGACGGTACTCTGAGTTGTTCTGGATTTTTGTCCTAGTCAGTCTGTGTTTTTTCAGTGTTCCCTTATGGAGTGTTGACAGGGTGTCAATTTCCTGCTGCAACACAAGGGCGCTGGTTGAGAGCTCGAGACAACCAGCCTCTTGACATTGCTTCATCAGACGTCACTGGACACAATATTTCACAGGGCGCTACAGTAATCTCTACCTTTAACTGTAACGTCACCAGCGGGAGCCAGTATCTGCTGTAAGTATTGGCCGAAGCACTTTTATAACATTTAGACTGAGTTCTAGAGGTTAAAAGCCCAATGCGCTCAGGTCTCTCGGGCTCGGGCCGACGTCGGCTGCAGTTGGTCCGAGCACAGCAGTGCGCGAACCAGCTGCAGCTGACGTCGGTCCGAGGACCTTCTTCGCTTTGGGAATTGTGTCGTGAACAGACATGCTTTTCAAAGTGAAGATGATGATCATACACATGTCCACGTGTCATAATAAATTATGTAACCTGTTTGAGACGTTTAACTCTTTTCGTCCTGATACACCCATTGCTTAAAAATATTTGACTGATAGTTCACGGGTGGGCCAGAATAGATTGGCGCCTGAGGCGCCAAGCTATTCTGGCACCACCCTTGAACTAAAACAATTGATCCGTCTCCTAATCTGTAATGTATCCTTCATAGGACAATAAGCCAATTTTACAAAACCAGCTTCATGATGTAATGGATTAAGTGGAACAGAAGGGTGTACAGTTTGCGTTGCATATTTTGTCTTCTTTGCAGAGCTGCACCTTCCTCGTTGCAGACTAGCGGGGGTAGTTATCTTTGGATCTTCTTTTGTTGGGAGTTCACCAGAGTCACAAACATCACGTATCTTCTCTATGAACTAACACGTAAGTAATATAAATAAAGCTACTTTTATTTTGCTATATTGCATGAGGGATCAAAACCAGAAATACTGTCCAGGATTGCGCAGACAACAACAGCACTGACAAGACTGAAGACCATATGGAAGGACAGAAACATCACACTCTGCTCCAAGATCAGACTGATGCGCTCCTTAGTCATCTCAGTGTTCTTGTATGCCTGCGAGTCATGGACCCTCACAGCAGACCTTGAAAGGAGGATACAAGCCACTGAAATGAGATGTTTTCGAAGGCTGCTTGGCATCTCATACAGAGATCACATCACAAACGAGGAAGTGGAAAGCAGAATCAGGCAAGCCATCGGGCCCTATGAAGACTTATTAGCCATTGTGAGAAAACGCAAAACTGAAGTGGTATGGGCATGTCACGCGTTCAGCAGGGCTTGCCAAAACAATCCTGCAATGCACTGTGCAAGGATGACGAAGGAGAGGAAGACAGAAAAAAAGATGGGAGGACAATATCTCAGAGTGGACAGGACTGAAGCTGGGCGATACGCTGAGAATGGCAGAGAACAGAGAGGATTGGAGGGAGCTAGTTGCCAAGTCATCAGTGGTACATGGTGCCCCAACGGTCGGCAAGACTACGGGATATAGATAGATAGATAGATAGATAGATAGATAGATAGATAGATAGATAGATAGATAGATAGATAGATAGATAGATAGATAGATAGATAGATAGATAGATAGATAGATAGATAGATAGATAGATAGATAGATAGATAGATAGATAGATAGATAGATAGATAGATAGATATAGATAGATAGATAGATAGATAGATAGATAGATAGATAGATAGATAGATAGATAGATAGATAGATAGATAGATAGATAGATAGATAGATAGATAGATAGATAGATAGATAGATAGATAGATAGATAGATAGATAGATAGATAGATAGATAGATAGATAGATAGATATAGATAGATAGATAGATAGATAGATAGATAGATAGATAGATAGATAGATAGATAGATAGATAGATAGATAGATAGATAGATAGATAGATAGATAGATAGATAGATAGATAGATAGATAGATAGATAGATAGATAGATAGATAGATAGATAGATAGATAGATAGATAGATAGATAGATAGATAGATAGATAGATAGATAGATAGATAGATAGATAGATAGATAGATAGATAGATAGATAGATAGATAGATAGATAGATAGATAGATAGATAGATAGATAGATAGATAGATAGATAGATAGATTGTAAGATACCCTTACAGCCTCGCTCTGCACAGCCGAAACTGACCAACCATCATATAGCAGGGGTGATGCCAGAATAGCATGCTGTTCTGACACCACCGTTGAATTAACAAGGTCTTCTCGTGATCTCTCACGAGTGATGTGAAAGTTTACGCTAGGTTTCGTCTGACTTTCGTAGTGAGCCTTTAATCAAGAAACGAACAGACGAGCAATTAAGTAACCAAAAAAGCAGCTGGCGAAAGCTATGTTAAATTCAGCTCCATTCACGCCACTGCTGCATTCGCTGCGAAAAAAAAAGAGACAGTAAGTAGTTTTTGCCTAAGCAAGATTATCATTGTTATACAATAAGTATCTCGCTTTTCACAAAAATGGACCTGCTGCTTTTTGCCTTTACAGGGCAAGTATTTTAGTGATGTCTTATAAGTATGTTTTCCTCTCTGCGCAGCCATTGATTCGGACTATGATATAAGATTCGTGAACGAAACGCAGTCAACAATTACAAGAGCCTGCACACTTTCCAAGACCAATGAAGAACCGACAATCCTCTATAAATGTAAGTACAATTAAATTAGGACATAGTGACAAGCAAAGTTACGCCCTTTGTTAGTTTGTGTTATTATATTACACTATATTGAGCCATAATTTGCTTGAAATTGTGCTGATAACTAGATAGGCTAGGATGCGTGATTACGAAGCCCGAATGAAAATGTCAGAGGCGTTAGTCGAGGACATTTTGTATTCGGGTCAAGTAATCACATCTGTCGGTTATCAGCACTATATCAAGCAAAAACTGGCTCAGTGTAATTCAAGTACCCAGTCCAGAACAGAACTTTACCTCAAGTCCCTCGTTTTGCGGCTGATTGTCGTGTGTCCATTTGTGTTAAAAGCAAGATTTTCCTTGTATTGAATTGAAAATCTCACTTTTCACACAAAATGCGCACACTGTCTTTTCCAGGGCAAGTAACATTCCCGAACTGTTTGCGTGTGTACTCCCCAGATAGACCTAATTGGGGAGTGCACCATAAGTACACGTCTATTCAAATGAGAAGCTGAGCATCTCATTTGAATAGAAGTGTACTTGTGGCAGTTTTTTCCTCAGTGGGTCCATCTGGCGAATATTTCTGCAAACGGTATGGGATGTAGCGCCTACTGACCGTGAATAGGTTAACAATACTGCTCTTTTTCTTTCAGTATCCAGTTCTACAGCAACAACAGTCACTGTTAGCACAATACCAGAAGCAACTCTGCCATGCCCGTCCGACGTGTTTGCCAATTATTCCTACGTTGCCGACGGCGCTAGCTGCTCGGGCAAGTTGGACTTTTGCGTGGACCGAAGCACCGCTCGTGCGACTGTCGGGACATGCCCTATATCCATCTACTCGGGTATGTTTAACCCCTCACCGCCGAGAACAAGTGAACTCGACCTAACTGCAAAAGACATAGAACATCATAAGCCCCAGCGACTGCGGGGGCTCATGAGGATCTATATGCCTCATGCTGAGACCACTTTGTGTGTCCACGTTCTTTGGACAGTTCTTGCTTTTGGTCGTTCAGAGATCACAGATTTCAGAAACAAACTGTACGTACGTACGTTTGGCAGGGAAGAGGTTAACGAGTGTATTTTTGTTTGTTGGGTGGTTGTGGTGTTGGTGGTGGTGGTGGTGGTGGTGGCGATGTGACCCAGCACGGCGTTAAACCTTGGTAGACAGCATTTTTTTTTTTTTTAAATACATTCGTATACGTCCGTATATACGACTGGTCAAAGTCCTCGCCGTTTTTCAAAGAGAATGACTGTACTCTATATTGACAATCACCCGCAACTGGGTGCATGCTCTCACAGCCTTACAAGTGTGTTGGTCTGTGAATTTGGACCTTACGACTCTGGAGCCGTAAGTCCAAAATCATAGACCAGCACACACACATACACACACACGCTGAAACGTCAATTTGCAGCGGGAGGTGTTCTGAGCTGCCTGACAGACTTCACTATCAGCGGCGTCAGGTACATGATGCTGATCAACCAGGATGGCACTGTGACGAACACTGGGTCCTCCTACCGTTTTGTGTGCATGGCAAGTCGCTTTGGTCATACCTGCAAAGACGAGGAAACTTTCACGAGTTATGTCCCCTCGCGGCAGAGGCTTGGAGCCGCCTTCAGCGGACACAACTCGTATGGATTTCCTCGTCTTGTGGTTACAACTCTTTGGGTAATTCAGACATGAATATTCTTTCCTTATTCTGCAATTGGATAAAATGATGAGAGAGCTGTGTTCGGGCTGGCACGAGCGGTCGACTCCGTCTGGGAGTCTACTTCAGTTAAAAGCTCGTCTCAGCCCGACTTTATCTTTTCTTCCTAATGAATAAATCAATGAATGAATGTAAATTTATTTATTATTTGTTTATTTATTTATTGTGAGCAACTGTTGGGTTGTTTTAGTGCATCTTGTTTCTTGTGACTTGTATCATAATTCACCATGTTGAATCATAATCTGTTCACCTACAGCACCTCGCAGACTGATATTGTACGATCAGTTCTTGGATTCCTAGAACATTCTGAGAACCAGACATACATATCTGAAACTTTTTTTTCTGGTTTCAGAAATTAACGAGTATATCCCAAGTCACCGTGTACCCCAAGATATGCTCCGGCACAACCAAGCATGACCTCGCTCTAACAACTACAGGTAGTTTTACAAAGACCCTTTAATCCTTTGGCTGCCGATCGCGGTTTTTTTGTCGCGGTGATTCTTGTAGGGTTAAGATGGTGTCATCGATCTTGAATTATATCTATCTGAAAATATCAAGATTACCACTAGTGAACAATCATAAAGTTATATAATTTTCCGTTATAAACATTTTCTCCATTAACTCATTCGCGTCTAGCCGCATCCGGATGCGCGGCTTATGCTGCGCATCCGGATGCGACTGGCGGCGAATTAGTTAAAGTACCTTTACTGAAATTTAACAGCAGTTGGGACACGCAGCAAAACCACACGCGTAAACTCATTTATTTATTCTGCTCAGCCGTTAGCGTGTCAATCTATTTTTAGCTGTTTCTCGTACTGAATGCGTTGTATTTATATAAAGGAGTGTAATCATTGTCAGGTTACTTTTTGTAAAGACGTCGTGTGCTGAACTGGATTGTCCTGTGTCTAAATGAACCATAACTAGCCATGTGTGTAGTGTTTTGTAATCATCTGTTACAGAAGTGTCTTTTAACAGTTACGGCCTTAAAAAACTGCTTTTATTTCTTTTGCAGCGAGCTGTCGTGAGTACAAACTTCCTCTCATTTTGACAGTGTAAACGTTACAGGGTCTTCGACCGACAGAACTGAAAACCTGTGGTGCCATACGGGGCCGAGATTCCGAGAGCTGTTATATAGTGTGAAAGTATGTCGCATGTTATCCTGCATTCAGGAAAGGCTGGTAGTCTGTGGCTTCAAGATTGCGTTCAAATTACATCAGTTTTTGTTTTTGTTTTTGCTTTGTTTTGGCAGTATAATGTGAGTTGAAAGGAGCCTTTACGACACTGGGTGTCATGCATTCCTTGAGCCGCGATTACATGCGACATATTTTAACCCCTTCAATGCCAGTGGAAGCAAACTGTGTTTTTGAATGCATTGCAAATTCAACATCAAAGATTTCCAGCAGTCGAAGGAACAGGACATTTGGTTTCAGCAAGAGATGTAGATCCGTATGATATATACCTCTTGCGGTTGAGTGGTGTTTTTTTTTTTTTTCTCGGCAGTGAAGGTGTTAATCCCCTGTAATGTTCCTCGGAATCTTGGCGGGGAATCGTTGTCACCTAAAAACCTGATATTCTGTAAAGCGGTTTTCTGTGTGGCGTTTCTATTTTAAGCAGCATTTCACTTGATCTTAATATAGCGTGATATTCTAGACAAGAAATCGTGGCTCTATGAAAATATCGCATTCTGAGGCGTCAATAGAGATGGATCTTTTATGACATCAGAAAGGTAGTACCTGATTAGTTACAAATGTCCTGATTTACCCTCTTAACAGCCGAGATAAAAGTAGTCGACACAATTGAACTGCAAGAGACATAGATCCTCATGAGCCCCCGCAGTTGCGGGGGCTCATGAGGATCTATGCCTCTTGCTGACACCATTTTGAATCCATGTTCCTTGGGTGGCTGCGGAGCTTTGGCAATGAATTAACAAAAACATGTAATAAATACAGCCTGCTTCAGCTGGCGGTGAAGGGGCTTACTTCCCCTTTTCCATTAGTATAGCATAAGCCGGAAGAGTAGGACAAGTATTTGACTGATCACAAACGGCACGTACGTACTTGTGCATATTAGTGAAAGTGTAGTTGGGTTCCCACCTTTAACCCTTTTGGGAGTTGGTAGCGGTTTTCGTGGCGATGATTCCTACAGGAATCATCGCCACGAAAACCGCTATCAACACCCAAAAGTTTTAAAGCAAGGCGCTTGAGCTGCAAGCCCTCAGTCCTGCAATATTCTGGTTTGAATTCGCAGCAAAAGCGTGAATGCTCCTATAGCGTAGCGGCGCACCTTGCATAGTGGCTGGTGCAGGACTAAGCTCGCTAATACAACTGCTGATTCTGAGCACATTCGGAGCAACAATGCAGAGACACAAATCGATGTTAGAATGGCGTTTAAGGAGCACAGTTTGTATGCCGAAGAGAATATGCAAACTTCCCACTCCGATGAACAGATAATCCTTGTGCTGCCGGTGGCCATGTCAGAAACAAATCTCTTAAATATGACCGCACACTGGTGGCTAAATAACATGCAAAATCCAGAACAGAAGCAGGGGCGGGTCAGTTACCTCTCGGGGGGTGGGGGTGGGGGGAGAAGTTGTTCCAACGTTTTGTTTGGGACCTTCAACCTCACACAAAAGGCCTCCCCGACGTTAGGCCGGAAAAACAAAACCGGAGGGTGGGGCTGGTGGGGGTGGGGGGGGGGGGGAGGGGAGGGGGACGGGGTAAAGGAAAAGGTGTGTTTCTGTGTGAACACTCTTGCCACTCGCCGAATTATCAAACAACGGGGGAGGGTGGGGGGGTAGGATGTGTTCGAAACTCGCAAAGAAATTAAATAGGGAGAGGGGAGGTGGGGGAGGGGGGGGGGGGAGGCAAACAAAAAAAAAAAAGGGACATTGTTATAGCATTTTCAACAATTTGAGGTCGGGAGGGGGGAGGGTCCGTAACCCATAAGATCTCCCCCTAAGATCAGTCCCTGAGAAGGGAGACTGCCAAGCCTGTAAAATACCAAAAAAAATAAATAACCACCAAAGAAAGAATTCACTTTGAAATGACGAGTGTTAAACAATTAATTACAAATTTTCAAGCAGAAATACAATGGACTACATACCATTTTGAGGCAAGAGATACGATTCTTGCATCTCTTGTCTCCAAAAGATTAGTAGTTCATTGTATTTTTTGTGTTTTGACAACAACCAAAAATATATATATATATATATATATATATATATATATATATATATATATATATATATATATATATATATATATATATATATATATATATATATATATATATGAGACGAACGACATCCGGATACGCGGCTAAAGCCGCGTATCCGGATGCCGTTCGTCTCGAATGAGTTAAATCTAATTAGTAAACTGTTTTGTACTACACGTCACAGCAGGTGATTGATCGACCTTGACAGCTCAAGGGTGGTGTCAAAACATCTTGGCGCCTCTAGGCGCCAAGCTATTCTGGCATCACCCTTGAACTCTCGTGGCCGATTTATTCCAGAACTGGTATTTTTATAGCCTTCCGATGATAGTTCCAAAATGGGAAGTCCTGTTTGTGGGCTCAGTGTCTTGATTAGGAAAATCTGAACGCAATTTGCGAACGAAACCCCTCCATAGGCGTCTGACTTGCTCTGTACGTGTTGATAAGCGAGTCAGCCCCCTCGCGCGTGCAGTGCAATACTCACTCTTCAGATAGATGAGTGAGTATTGCCGGCACTGCGCACGAGTAAAGTGGGATGACTCGCTTTCATATCAACACGCACTGTGCTTGTCAGCTGCCTCTGGGCCCCTCCTAGTAGTTAAGGATCTAATGTTCCCTCTCAGATGACCTCCTTTCCTTCCTTCCCCCTGCTCTTTCCCTCGATGAAGATCGATAGTGTCAATGTCTCCTTTGCGTGTGTGCACAGCCATTACAACGACAACCACACGTAAGTATGGATCTGTGACAACATTGCTTGATTTGTATGTGTTGCCGGGATCACACTCAGCTAATTTACAGTTTAACCATGTGGCGTTTTGTTTATATGTTTAAGTCTGGATCAAACTCAATTTGTTGCATTTCTTTGTTTGGACCAAACTCAGCTGTATCGTTTTATGCTAAGTTTCGACAAAACCCAATTCGATGTCTGATGTTTAACTCATTCGCGGCCAGCCGCATCCGGATACGTAGCTTTTGCCGCGCATCCGGATGTGGCTGGCCGCGAATGTGTTAATGCTTTTAAAACCATCTGCTCCAGGGCGGGCTTTACTGGCAAAAAGGTGTCGACACAACAGATTTTCAATGTTGTCTTGACTCAAGGAGGATATTTCTGGAAAAGACGGTCGTGGAAAAGTTCGCTTGTAGTTTGGACCAAAATCAGTTTGTTGTTTTAGGTCTGGGCCAAGCTCTGACCAAATTCTTTATTTCAGTGTGTACAAACCTAGTTTGTTGTTTGATGTTTGTTGCAGTTTGATATTGACTCATTCAGCCCGACAGATGTATTTCCCAAATTTTGGAGGCGTCATCTAATGACTATCCACAAGTTGCAGGAGATGGATCGACCATGATAATTCGAGGGCAGTGCCCGATTAGCTTGGCGCCGACAGGCGCCAAGCTAATCTGACACTACCCTTGAATTATCATGGTCGACCCATCTCCTGCTTTAGTGCGTCATGTCTGAATGAGTTAACAGGTTTTATTTTTCCTGTAAAAAGTCAAACATGTAAATTATATGATTTTTTCTTCTTTCTGAGAGAGGGCCTAACCATAACTTGGAAGCCATATTGAATCTTGAAGTACCTGAATAAGGGTACAATATACTGGCGCCTTGTTGTGTGAACAATTTTAGTATCATTTTAAACCATTCGGCTGTCAGTAGCGCATTTTGTCGAGGAGATTCCCACAGGAATCGCCTCGACACAAAGCGCCACCGTGAACCACTGGACTTCATAATTATGCTAAACATTTTCAGATGAAAAACTCAGACAGAGGAAAAAGTCGGCTTGTGTCTGCATTATTGTGTCGTTGGCTTTGTGCTTAAAGCTTTCCCTGTGTGTTTGCCCCTTCGCGTGCTCGTCTGTGTCTCAGTTTTAGACCTTATGGCCTGGAGGCCTAAGTTTCAAAACCATAGACTAACACGCGTGTTTTGATGTGCAAAATCAGTTTGCAAGCCAGTGCTTGTAATCCCTACAATTTGAGTTGCGTCTTTTTATTAGATTTCAATCAGTTTCTGCTTTATCCCAAACATTAACCCATTTATCCTCATGGAAGCATTTGCCAACTTTTGGAGGTGTCACCTAATGACTATGTACCAGTGGCAAGAGATGGATCGACCACGATAATTCAAGGATAGTGCCCTACCCTTGAATTATCGTGGTTGACCCATCTTTTGCTGTAGTGCCTCAGTTTAGGTTTATGGATTTCTACCCCTCTAATGTGTGTAAATTAAAGTTCCGCCCTTTCCTGCCCATTCCTTTGCATGTTTCCTGCTGCACACCTTTCCTTGTCAACATGATCGCAGTTTCTTTTCTTCTATGTTTTAGCCAAGCTTTGGTTTTACATTCCACACGCTCTCCCGCCCGATATCCCTGAGACATAATTATAGTTGCTAACAACGCATTTTCATTTCGTGGTAGCCGGCACTGCAGCAAATATGCAGACATATAAAACAGGGGTAGATCAGTTACCTCGAGGGGGGGGGGGGGGGTCCAACTTTTTGTTTGGGACCTTCAACCTGATAACCTGATGCAAAAGGCCTACCCGACGCTAGACTTTGCTTCCAGGGGCCGAAAACTCGAAAAAGGGGGTGGGGGAGAGAGAGGAGTGGGGGGGGGGGGGGAAGGGTAGAGAGGCGGTACGTGCATCTTAAGACTCTTCTTGGCTTGACTTCGCGAACGAAGATTCTATAGGAAAAGTCTATGGGGGTTGCCCACGACGTCTGCAGGCATGCTCGTGACTGCGGAGGCCAATCCGGGACAGGCAGGTTCGACCGCAGTGGCTGCAGAGGGAGGTCTGGCCAGGGTTCTGAGTTGCGGCATCTCTGTTTTTTCTCTGAGCCGCTTGTCTTTAAGGCTAGCTCTGCGCGAGTCCTCAAAGGAGACAGCTGCCTTGTAAATGGTGGAGCGCCAGGTGTCACGGTCCGCAGCGAGTGAAGACTACTGACGGTGGTCGATTTGGCAGGCACTAAGCGACTTCTTGAGACAGTCTTTGTATCTCTTCTTTGGTGCCCCTTTGTCTCTGTGTCCAGTGGCGAGCTCGCCGAACAGGGTGATCTTGGGTAGGCGATGATCCTCCATCCTGGAGACGTGCCCCGCCCAGCGGAGCTGTGTCCGCAGCAGCAAAGCCTCGATGCTCACAGTTTCTGCCTGTTCAAGGACCTCGACGTTGGTGACATAGTCACTCCAGTGAATGCCCAGGATTGTACGCAGGCAGCGCTGGTGGAAGTGTTCGAGGAGTCGTAGTTGGCTGCGGTAGAGGGCCCAGGACTCGGAACCATACAACAGGGTTGTGAGGACGACAGCTCTGTACACGCTGATCTTGGTGCCTGTTTTCAGCTGTTGATTGTGCCACACCCGCTTATATAGACGCCCGAAAGCACTGTTCGCTTTAGCCAGCCTGCTGTCCAGCTCCTTGTCCAGCTTGGCGTCTGATGTGATGATGCAGCCAAGGTAGGTAGGCACTGACTTCAGTTTAGAATCGCCGATGGTGATGTGGGGAGGGCGATGCTCTACCGTGGGTGCCGGCTGATGGAGGACCTCTGTCTTTTTCAGACTGACCTCGAGTCCAAAGAGCTGGGCAGCGTCTGCGAAGCAGGATGTGATACGCTGCAGGGCTCTCTCTGTGTGTGCAACGAGGGCAGCGTCATCAGCAAAGAGCAGCTCACGAATCAGTTGGTCTAGGGTTTTGGTGTGGGCCTGCAGTCGTCCGAGGTTGAACAGACTGCCATCGAGACGATACCTGATGTACACTGCATCGTCATCGTCGAGGTCCACTGTGGCATGCTTCAACATCATGCTAAAAAAGATGGTGAAGAGGATTGGTGCCAGCACACAGCCCTGGTTCACACCGTTGAGAATGGGGAATGGTTCTGAGAGGTCATTGTTGAGTCTGACCTGGCCTTTCTGGTCCTCGTGCAGCTGGACGATCATGCTGAGGAACTTTGGGGGACAGCCAAGTCGCTCCAGGATCTGCCACATGCCTTGCCTGCTCACAGTGTCGAACGCTTTTGTTAGGTCGACAAACGTTACATACAACCCTTTGTTCTGCTCGCGGCACTTCTCCTGAAGCTGTCTCAGCACAAAGACCATGTCGGTGGTGCTCCTGTTGGCTCTGAAGCCACACTGGCCCTCTGGGAGGTGGTCTTCTGCGATGGCAGGTACCAGCCGATTCAGGAGCAGCCTTGCAAGAATTTTCCCAGCAATGGACAGCAGGGTAATTCCACGATAGTTGGAGCAGGCGGACTTCTCTCCCCTGTTCTTGTACAGGGTGATGACGACTGCATCGCGGAGATCCTTTGGTAGTGTTCCTTCCTCCCAGCAGCAGAGAAAGAGGTCATGGAGCTTGTTGTGCTTAAGACTCTTACCATTCGCCAAAATATCAAACAAAAGGGGGGGGGGGGGGCATTGTTATAGCATTTTAAAGAATTTTTGGGTCGGAGGTGGGGTGGGGGGTCTGGAACCCTTTAACCCCCTCCCCTCCCCCCTCCGTATCCGCCCCTGTAAACGTGCAGCTGAATAATTATTTGTTCACTCTGGCTTCACTGACACCTAGCGTGAAGTACCATACACCAAGTGAGTTCTTCTTTGCTTTGTAATTCCTGGCCCAAAAATTGCAGCCGTATGGTCCAAAATCATATATCAACAAGCGTCTTCATTTTCATTCCTTCGTGCTGACGTACGTGCTGACAAGAATCTATCATTTCCTTTCTGTCATGCTTCACCAATGTCACTGCCAAAATCCTTCACAGCCAAAACTGCATTTTGTTCATTTACTCATTCAACGCTGCCCGCATCAATAGCTGCGAAAGCGTCGTATAACGTTGCCGAAGGCAACGCTATACGACACTTCCGCAGCTATTGATGAGTTAACACTTTCTCCATTTTTAATACTTCTTTTTTGTGGATTGTGGTATTTTTAGATTTTTTCTTCTAAATTTTCTACCGCCTTAACACATTTGCATACATAAGTGTGTATATGTTTGTATGTGGTGTGTGTATGTTTGTTCATGTGTCGCTGTGTGTCTGTTTTTGTGTACATTTTTCATTTTCAGTGTCATTTTCATCAAACTATCACAATTCATTATACAGTACAATTTTATAGACAAGCTGACACAATAAATAAAATCAGAATATATTCATAATCATATAATCAGAATGTTTTTCATAACTAGAAAAAAAATCCAAAATCAAAACTCAAATACGGTCTTTACATCAGACGTATAGATTACATGTTTGTACATGTCTTTTAACACTTATCATTCGGAATACACCAGTGTGTGAAATAAGTGTGACTAAAATAGTTCAAGGGTAGTGCCAGAATAGTTTGGCGCCTAGGTGCCAAGAGGCTATTCTTGCACCACCCTTGAACTAAAGCCATTGGTCTATATCCGTATCTGTAAGTACTATAATGTAGCTTGCATATGGCAGTGCACAAATTTGAAGCTTTTTGCTTCAGTATGATATGGGCATAGGGGCTTGATGAGTAATGCAAATCCGCTGCGCCACCGCGTGCGCGCGGCCACCGCGTACATAGCTCAAGTCAGAATACTGACTTGAGCTTAATAGGCGGTAGCGCAGCGGATTTGCATTAGTCAAAGGACTAACGACAGCCCCCTATGGATATGTGTTAATGGACAATAACGTTTATTCAGTTCAGTTAAATACCTGTGTAGTATACCACCGATATTTCTATACACGTACCCCATTCCTCATTCCTCTTACTTACCTACATAGCGAAAGTAAGATGTGAGATTACAGTATTTGAAAGATCACACCATCAATTGGTTATATTGTATATCCCTGACAAAATGCAGTATGTCAATGCTAAATTAATCTTTCATAAAATTCGTCACCACCCGTTAAAAACGCTATGCTTTGGTATATCAGGACATGTATATCAGACTGAACGAAACGAGGTCTCCTTAAGCAGTGCATACAGACGTAAATATTCGGCTAACAAGAGGCACAGATCCTCATAAGCCCCCGCAGTTTCCGGGGGCTCATACAGATCTGTTCCTTTTGTAGATAACAGGTTTTTTATATTGGTTTCTAGGCTGATATCTCACGTCATGCTGACTTGCTAACAGGCGTAGAAGGATTTATGAGATCGTAGTCTCAATTAATCTTGACGAAAACTATTTGTTTGGCAGACTATGTATGCAACCTTTTAGTCACCGTAGTTTTATTAAAGACACTTTTTAGTCAAACACGAACTGCAAGAATGCGTAGGGAATACATAAATAAATGAATAACAAGAATTGACAAAACAACGAACGAATGAACAGATAAATGAATGCATAAAGTAATGAAAGAAACATTGCTCAGCTGCATGAGTGTGCTTAGTCCTGCGACAACCACTAAGCTGCAGCATAGCACCTTGCTTATTGGCTGGCGCAGGACTAAGCTCACTCATGCAAATGTAACCGAATGGAGTCTAAAAATTCTTGACATGTAAATTGCTAATTCGAAAAAAAAACTGTAAAAGAACAAGCCTTAGAATTTTTTTTTGTTAACAATAACATAATAAATGAAAAACATGACCATGAAAAACATGATAATTTCACAAAGATAATAACACTCATTATTATTACAACGGGATCACTTTTCCATGCCATAATGCTTTACATTTGTGCAAGCAGCAGGGCCAACTACAACTACAAGCACTACTACGACTACTACTACTCCTAGTACTACTACTAGTACTACTACTACTACGACTACTACTAGTGAGTGGTGTCCCACCATAGATTTACGAAAGGTGTACAGAATGTCTTGAGAATCGAACTGTCAAACAGAAAATAGTCAGCAAATTTACTCGATATGTTTACAAACTCACATCCAATTTCGACGGATGACTGCTCTAAAATGATAATGTTACCAGATTCCTGATTAACTCATTGTGACCGAGGTACGAAATACCCACATTTTGGAGTTACCCTCTGAGGACTGCATTACAATTCAGGAGATAGATCGACCATGACTGTTCAAGAATGGTGGCAGAATAGCTTGGCGCCTCCTAAGCTATTCTGCCACCATCTTTGAACTATCATTGTCGACCCATACCTTGCTGTGGTGTGTCGCGGGCATAATGAGTTAAAAATGACGAAGATGTCATCAAAATTATTTTAAAAAACCGCTGTTTTGTCAACAGCTCGACTTTCAGCATGTAATGTGCACCCTTCATATACTTACTTACTTACTTACTCTCTCTCTCTCTCTCTCTCTCTCTCTCTCTCTCTCTCTCTCTCTCTCTCTCTCTCTCTCTCTCTCTCTCTCTCTCTCTCTCTCTCTCTCTCTCTCTCTCTCTCAACGCTACTGGATGAAAGTCGCTTCATCATCACTATCTGACATAAGTAGATGCTTTATGAATGAATGAATGAATGAATGAATGAATGAAAAAGTAAAAGATATATACTACTATGTGATTTTGGACATTACGGCCCAAAGCCATATGTGCAAACCGCCGTCAGATGGCTTTAGTTGCCTGCTCGGCGTTAAACCCAAATAACTAACTAACTAACATGTGCAAACTCACAGAGCAGAACACATGTGGGAATTAACACTAATGTAATATAATATATATAATAATTATTATAAGTTATTGGTCGGAGGGGTATGCTACACGGACCCTTGTAGGCCTGAGGGAGGTTAAAGGAAACATTGTACCCCGAAGACCCAAGGCCTGAGGGGTACAATGGTTCCTTTGACCTCCCGAAGGCCTACAAGGGTCCGTGCAGCGAACCCCTCCAACCAATAACGTATTTGTTTTCATTCCTCCACTATTTTCGTAAAGAAATCAAAAAGACATCTTGCGACCTGGATCACGCCAGACATGACTGACGTCAAAGGAATGTACCTTTATACATAATAGATTTATGACGTAATTTAAAATATGTCATGACGTTGCGTCTCCAGTACTGAGTGTGCTTGTTGTTTCGAACAACACTAAGTAACTTTGTACTTTAGAACGTTTGGCGATCTTTTATAGAACAAAACTGGCATCCAAGATGCGTCATCGAGAGGGCTACAAAACGTCCGCCATTTTTCGCTACATGGGTTTTTATATCACGGTCATATGGTACGGTTTGCGCTAAAGTGACTGGTCGTGTGACGCAGGGAGGAAAACAAAATATAATATTATAAGTTATTGGTCGGAGGGGTTCGCTACACGGACCTTTGTAGGCCTGAGGGAGGTCAAAGGAATCATTGTACCTCTCAGGCCGAAGGCCTGAGGGGTACAATGATTCCTTTGACCTCCCGAAGACCTACAAGGGTCCGTGCAGCGAACCCCTCCGACCAATAACGTATTTGTTTTCATTCCTCCATTATTTTCGTAAAAGAAATCAAGAAGACATCTTCCGACCTGGATCACGCCAGACACGACTGACGTCAAAGGAATATACATTTATACATAATAGACTGATGACGTAATTTAAAATATTTCATGACGTTGCCGTCTCCAGTACTGAGTGTGCTTGTTGTTTCGAACAACACTATGCAACTTTTTACTTGAGAACGTTTTGGTGATCTTTTATAGAACAAACTCGCCTCCAAGATGCGTCATAGAGAGGGCTACAAAACGTCCGCCATTTTTCGCTACAGTGGTTTTTATATCACGGTCACATGGTACGGTTTGCGCTAACGTGACTGGTCGTGTGACGTAGGGAGAAAACAAAATAAGTTATTGGTCCGAGGGGTTCGCTGCACGGACCTTTTTAGGCCTGAGGGAGGTCAAAGGAATCATTGTACCCTGAAGGCCAAAGGCCTGAGGCGTACAATGATTCCTTTGACCTCCCGAAGGCCTACAAGGGTCAGTGCAGCGAACCTCTCCGACCAATAACGTATTTGTTTTCATTCCTCCACTATTTTCGTAAAAGAAATGAAGAAGACACCTTGCGACATGGATCACGCCAGACATGACTGACGTGAAAGGAATATACATTTATAGATAATAGCCTTATGACGTAATTTAAAATATGTCATGACGTTGCTGTCTCCAGTACTGAGTGTGCTTGTTGTTTCGAACAACACTAAGTAACTTTGTACTTTAGAACGTTTGGCGATCTTTTATAGAACAAAACTGGCATCCAAGATGCGTCATCGAGAGGGCTACAAAACATCTGCCATTTTTCGATACAAGGGTTTTTATATCACGGTCACATGGTACGGTTTGCACTAAAGTGACTGGTCGTGTGACGTAGGGATGAAAACAAAATATACTGTTTTCCTCCCTACGTCACACGACCAGTCACTTTAGCGCAAACCGTACCATGTGACCGTGATATAAAAACCCCTGTAGCGAAAAATGGCAGAATTTTTGTAGCCCTCTCTATGACGCGTTATGACCTCGTTTTCGAGTCTTGATACTAACTCGGTTTGACGAAACAGCAGGGAAAAAAAAACGCACTAAAGTAGTGCTATTTGACACAATACACATCCCCTACCTTATTTTTTACGACGTGAGGACCCAACGTAAACAACATTTCACCACTAATTACACAACGCAAATAGCAAAAGCCTTCGCCAAATCCATCACATCGCCATGCACCGAGCATTTTCAAATTTCGGGAAACCACCGAACAAAAAATAGCTTTCGCGTTATTTTTAACCAATCAGAGACAGCAAATACAGCATACGTTGTAAAGAACACACTGACTGCTCAGCTGGAAGATTTCAATATTACCAACATGCCACGATTCCAACAAAGGACAGAACAACAAATTCAAAAACTAAAACAAAAGAACGCACCCACACACACGATACAATCTAACAACACAGCAGTTAACACTCTTCGTGATTACCTCAAAGAAACTAAGCAGGATCAGTGTTGATTTCGATTTATTTGAAAACAAAAAAAAAAAGAATGCGGTCCTTTCACTATCTGACCTCACGTGAACGCTGTAAAATGAAATCTTACCTTAAAATCCCTCTCAGCACCAGTCCTGCTGTCAACAAAGAGTATTCTTTGGTATTCCTTTGCAGATATCCAAAGGCACATGAGACTTTAGAATAAAACAATGACAATGTGCTGCACACTCGAAGCATCCCTTTGAAAAGCACAAGGCGCCGTGCTAACACGAACATGCTGTCACAAGGTCAAATTCCGATGACTTCATGTCAAAGTTCCTAATTTTTCTGAGTCACACAGCAATCAAGAAGCACTCTTCTGTGCCACTGTCATACTTTGACAACCTTTTGTAGGCATTGCATCTTGAAACATTCTGTACACAAGCCAAAATAAACTTTTTACTCTCGACGTTAGCGCTTCACGCAGAATCATGCTACGTCACACTCTGTCTCGTAAGGGAATGGGAATCACCGGCAGAACATATATATTCAATGGTGTCACCTATCCGTAAGAGAAGCGGGCTTCGTCAACTGGATTTTTTCTAAAGAATACACGGAGGAATGAAAACAAATACGTTATTGGTCGGAGGGATTCGCTGCACGTACCCTTGTAGGCCTTCGGCCTTCGGGGTACAATAATTCCTTTGACCTCGCTCAGGCCTACAAAGGTCCGTGTAGCGAACCCCTCCGACCAATAACTTATAATATAATATAATATAATATAATATAATATAATATAATATAATATAATATTATATTATATTATATTATATTATAATATAATATATTATATTATATTATATTATATTATATTATATTATATTATATTATATTATATTATATTATATTATATTATATTATATTATATTATATTTTGTTTTCCTCCCTACGTCACACGACCAGTCAATTTAGCGCAAACTGTACCATGTGACCGTGATATAAAAACCACTGTAGCGAAAAATGGTGGACGTTTTATATAGCCCTCTCGATGACGCGTTACGACCTCGTTTTCGAGTCTTGATAGCAACTCGGTTCGACAAAATAGCAGAAAAAACGCACTAAAGTAGTCCTATTTGACGTAATACACATCATCTGTCTTATTTTTTACGACGTGAGGAGCCAACTAAACAATATTTCACCACTAATTACACAGCGCAAACAGCAAAAGCCTTCCACCGAGACATTTTCAAAGTTCGGGAAACCACGGAACAAAAATAGCTTCCGAGTTGTTTTTTTAACCAATCAGAGACAGCAATCCTAGCAAACCGGCACCACACTGTCGTCTGCTCAACCACCAACAGGCAATATGCCACAATTTCACCAAAGCACAGAGCAACAAATTCAAGAACTAAAACGAAAATACACACCCAGCAACACTATACACAAAGCACGCTATTGCCAAATTTTCACGTCACTCAATGCGGGACTATCTGAAGAAAAACATCTCCCGAATTTTCGAAGACTATCTGACATAATGTCTACGCTGTAAAGTAAAATCTTACCTTAAAATCCATCTCAGCACTAGTCCTGCTGTTAACAACGAGCGTTTTGTTTTGGTATTCCTTTTTCCAGATATCCCAACACACATGACACTTTAGGATATAACAACGACAATCTGCTGCACACTCGAAGCATTCCCTTCTGTCATCTTGAATCTAAAAGCACGAGGCACCATGCTAACTTGCACAAGCTGTCACATCAGTGGTCAAATGCCGATCGCTTCATCAAAAAGTTCTTAATTTTTCTGAATCACACAGCAGTCAAGAAGCACTGTCACTATCATACTTTAACGACCTTTTGTTGACATTGCAGCTTGAATCATTCTGTACACAAGCCAAGATTAGCTTTTTACTCGCGAAAACAAGACTTGCGCTTCGCACCGAATCATGCTACGTCACAGTCTGGGAATCCCCGGCAGAACATGTATATTCAATGGTGTCACCTATCCGCCACAGAAGCGGCCGTCTTCATAAACCGGATTTTTGTCTAAACGATAAACGGAGGAAGGAAAACAAATACGTTATTGGTCGGAGGGGTTCGCTGCACGGACCTTTGTAGGCCTTCGGGAGGTCAAAGGAATCATTGTACCCCTCAGGCCTTCGGCCTTCGGGGTACAATGATACCTTTGACCTCCCTCAGGCCTACAAAGGTCCGTGTAGCGAACCCCTCCGACCAATAACTTATAATACACATAAAGTGACAGAAACGTTTTTCTCCAAATTTACAGTTTTCTCTTCATGACATCTATGAGGGTGATAGGCATATACCCCCTAGAACCGCAGATGGCCGCTGTGGGGGGGGGGGGGGTGTGAATAGGTACACCCCAGCTACCCCATATGGCCGCTATGGGGGGGGGGGTGGATAGGGAACCCTCTGCCACCGCAGATGGCAGCTGTGGTGGAGAATCGGTTGCACCAAAGCTCTGTAGAGTGTCCGCGTGTTGCTAATAAATTATACCTAATAGTGGTGCAGCGGACTACTGACTTTCTCGCGTATATGGCTTCAGAGCAACTGACGAAACAGACGTTGCTCGGAAATCAGTAGGTCAGAACTGCGCGTGTTTTGACGAAAAAAGTGGATAAACAGCCCGGACAAACACCTGATACCGCATGTTTGTCCGGGTTTTTAATCCACTTTTTTGTCGAAACACGTGACCTACTTTGACTTCCGGAAATCGTCTGTTATGCACGATAACGCTTTTTAGGCCCCAGCAAACAGCGTGAATGTGCTGTACCTTGGTGGTCTGCGCGTCCAGCATGTCCTAGAAAGCATTGAGCAAGTTCTCGTCGCTGGACAGACCGGCATGCGGGCTAAATATATTGCGTGTCGCAGGCGCTCAAGTGAGTCAGAACCGTGCCAGCGCCTATTCCATAACGCATGTTTACTAGCGAAGTTCTCAGTGTGGTATAAAAAAAATTTTAATCTTGCGATCGAATTTTTAACGAATGAAAACAAAGTAGACATTGTGCTGGTCTGTGATTTTGGACCTATACGGCTAGAGCCGTAAGGTCCAAAATATTAAAAAAATAAAAAAGAAAGGAAAAATAAAATCATAAGATTATTCAGACGATCCTCATCATTTTCAGCATCGCCATCACTTCATCGTTTGTTCATGTTCCGTAATCAATGTCCATTATCTCTGTGAAAGCACTACCAACGCAATCGGTGGCCACGAGTACCAGCTCTTGTGAGTAGCATTATTAGATCATTTATTATTTATCACTTCAAAATCCTTCTCTGTCTTTTTCCTGACACCTTTGTCACTATTGATGTCATTGCCATCGCAGTTATCATCACCATCAAATCACCATCATCATCATCATCATCATCATCTTCATCTTATTTTTCTTCATCATCATCATCATTACAAGATCTTGTCAACCACTTATTTGAACTCATTGTACCCTAGGTACGAAATACCCACATTTTGGAGTTATCCTCTGAGGACCGCATTACAATTCAGGAGACAGATCGACCATGATAGTTCAAGGGTGGTGGCAGAATAGCTTGGCGCCTATAGGCCTTGAACTATCATGGTCGAGCAATATCTTGCTGTGGTGTGTCGCGGGAAGAATTGGTTAAATCATTGTAGTTCTGCTAGTTCATTATTCACCTGTGTGCTGCTTTCTAATTCTGATCCTTGGGATTAAAGCTGTAAAGCCGTGGGGGCAGTTGCATGAGAGAGCTTAGTCAAGCACCAGCCACTAAGCAAGGTGCTATGCTGTAGCGTAGCACCTTGCTTTATGGCTGATGCAGGACTAAGCTCACGCATGCAACTTGTACCTGAACTTCATACCAGGCGGCTCACAATGTTCATCATTCCACCAAAACCATAAGCGAAAACAGCAAGAACAAACAGTTCAACTCCACCAAATCAGCCAGCAGTGAGCTGGTTTGACACAGTAATCTCAGAGCCCTGCTATGTTAGTTTAAAAACGCGTGCCAGGCGGGACAAAACAGATAGTCTTTCATTTTCGACAAGGGGCACTGGTTATTTGTGGCACCGCACGAGTTAGCACGCCTGCTAGTGTCTTTGGTTTGTATAGATTTTTTTTTTCATTTATAAAGAGAACAATTTTGTTTATGTTTGAACTGTTTCTCTTTCTCCCAACAGACAACTGCCAGAAACAATATAGCCCTATGACTGTCGGTAGCTGTTTTTGTCGAGACGATTCCTGCAGGAATCATCGCGACAAAAACTGCGATCGACAGCCCAAGTGTTAACCCCTTGAGTGCCGAGAAAAAGTGAACACAATCCACCTCCAAGAGGACAATTTGTATCCATGTTTCTTGGATGGTGTTGGCTTTTGGTCGTTGAAATGAACCAAGATTTCAGAACAAAAATGTACATACAGCATTCGTACTCCGGCAGTGAAGTGGTTAAAGCACTATGCATCACCTTCCTTCTCAACCCCCAAGAAACCACAACCCCAACGCCGCCCCGGTTTCCTTGTAACCACCACCAAGCCACCACATCCCCAATCCATCCCCACCACACTCTTGCATGTGATTCAATTTACAGGCCACATGCGGCGGTAGAGAAATACGATTTCAGAACGCGTATTAATGTACTGTGCATATGTTTTTTTCTGGTCACAAGACAGTGTCTTGTTTTACGGTGACTAGAAGAAATAAATGCTCTAGATTGATACAGAGCGTTAAACTGCATTTCTCTGATGCAGCCTGTGTTGCAGGTCAGCAGAAAATATGTATGATTACTCACCTCATAAACAAAGTGATTATTTTTTTCCGGACACAAACAGAAGACGGACAGCATAGAGGATGTGAGCTGGTCTGTGATTTTGGACCTTACGGCCGTAAGGTCTAAAATCACAGACCAGCACACATGTATAGCCACTCAACTCTGTCGTGATTTGGCAAAAGCCAGTATGTCCGTTTGTTTTTAGAAAAGCGAGATATACATCGTGAAACAATGAAAATCTTACTTTTCTAAATAAATAAATAAATTTGGACACATTGGCTTGTATGTCCATTTTTAGATAAGCGAGGAGAGTTTTATTGTTTGTTTGTTATTTGGGGTTTTTTTTTTTTTTTTTTTTTTTTTTGGGGGGGGGGTTTGTTTGTTTTTTGGTTTGTTTTGTTTTTTTCGGGGGGGGGGGGGGGGGGTTCTCACAATATTTTGTTTTACAATGAAAATCTCGCGTCTCTCAAAAATGAACTTTTGCCAACTGGACGGCAGATGTCCTTACAAGCGATTCATTTTTTTCGCAAAGCTGCTGGCGGCGATGGAGGAGGAGGAGGATTGGCCGTGGCAGGGATTGCGGCGGGAACGTCGATAGGGTTGGTTGCTCTGGCGGCGATCGTGGTAGTCGCAGTGGTCCTGCTGTACCAGAGGGCCAGACGATTGCGTGCCGTTACGCCTAATAAACCACCTACGACAAACGGTAAGACTATGACAAGTTTATGCTACATAGCAGAGAAAACCCCAGAAGAGAAAGAACCACGCTTAGAAAAGACAGTTACAAGACAATATATTGTGTTGTTACTGTCTTTCCTAAGCGTGTTTCTTTCTCCGTTGGGTTCTTCTCTGCATTTTACACGCTTGGCAGTCACCTTATTTTGGTCTGGATTATGCTACATAACGACACGACACCATACCGCAGGAGACGCAAGACGACACGACGATGCAACACAAATTGATGTTAAACACGACCAAATGTCCAGCACAAATCATGACCGAGCAAGTCAAGACAAAACCAGGAAATGAGCGGCAAGGCGTGGGTTGTGACATGAAATGGCACTGCATGAATCAACTCGACACAACACGACACGAAACAAGAATGAATAAACATGAAACATAACAACAGCAAGACAAACAAATACGCTAAGCGAGAAAAAAACAAAGAATAAACTACATCCCATGGACATAGCAAAGTAGGCACTACTCTTGCCCTAACACTGTCACATAATCTCCTGCGAAAGGTAAGTGTGCATTTGAAAAATAAGTGGTGAGACAAAAACAAAACAAGTTAAAAACTTGTATTTTTTTATTTCATCCCTTATGTCTTTGTTTCTTAAAATAATAATAATAATAATAATATAAAATACTATTAGTAATAATAATTATTATTATTATTATTATTATTATTATTATTATCATTATCATCATCATCATGTCTCTTATGCGCTTGGTAATCGCCTGTCCCTGGATGTTGTGCTGTTTCAGGAAATTCTCACCCTGTTACCAACCATACCGACGTGGAACAGCCGCCGACAACAGCTCCAGATCAAACGGATCCACCAAGCCCGATCAAACCTGCACGCTTGCCTCCTTTGAGCAGCGATGCCACGCCGAGAACAGAGGCTTTACGATCATAAGATCTAAAAGCTCATATGTTAACCCTTTCGAGTCTTTTTTCGTCGCGATGATTCCTACAGGAATCATCGCGACGAAAACTGCTACCGACAGCCAGAGTGTTTACGTCCGACTTTCAAGCCGAGAAAGTAGGTTTACCCTCAGAGGTCATGACCACAATGTCCTTCCATGAAAAAGAATGCAAGAAAATAGTGTCTCCTTTTGTTTCGAAGGAGAATCATTTTACGAACATCTGACACTAAAGTGCGCTCTCCGGAGTCAGGTGGACACGAAAAGATATGCAATAGTTCTGCACCAGTGGCTGTTTGGTAGCGTCATTTCGAAGTTTGCAAAAAAGATATGGGTGGGGTATCCCATGTCGTTTGAGGAAGTCCTCCCCGAAAAGACCCACTCAGGGAGTACGCCACAATTGCACTTCTATTCAAAGGAGATGCTGAGCCATGAGCGAGCTTAGTCCTGCACCAGCCACTAAGCAAGGGGCGCCGCTATAGCGGCGCCCCTTGCTTAGTGGCTGGTGCAGGACTAAGCTCGCTCATGCAACTGGCCCCAGCTAATTTGAATAGAAGTGTACTTGTGGTTGTTCCATCTGGGCAGTACTACCACAAAAGGTACTATGGGAGACTAGAATCCGTACGCATCGCTATTTCACTCTATTTGATTGAAATGTACTGGTATGCATATAGCATGTTATAGAAGTGTTGTGCGATGGCATATGATTTTTTTTACCTCACTGCTTTGAGCCGTAAGTTCCAAAATCACAGACCAGTGTACATTCTTTTACTATGGATATGTTACGCTGATAACGAAAGCACTATTTGTTCTTCACTGCTATCACAAACAATATTTATAATGGGCTCACCCTCATGTGTACATGTGTCCTGTCTGCTTTGCTGTGGCTTGAAGCTGACTGAAACTTGATGTTGGATACATCTTCGTTTTGAAGATATGATCAAAATGTACAAAACTGGAGAGTTTGCAAGGACGGCGATGGAAATACATGAGGACAAACGCAATACTTGCTGCTCCAAAACAGTGACATGAAGAAGATCAGAGATTGTTGAAGAGTCCCACAGAGTTAGTCAAAGTATACAGTGATTGCAAATAACCTAGACACTCGATCTCTGAGAAAATATACACTATATATACCCCATTTGAGGGGATTATATAATTTATTCAGATTTGTAAAGTGTGTTAACTCATGCAAGTCGCTCCGCATCAATAGCTGCGAATGTGTCGTATAACGTTACCGTCGGCAACGCTATACGACACTTTCGCGCTATTGACGCGGGGCGCCTTGAATGCGTTAAGTTTGTAATGTTCATTATGGTTAATGCTGATCCGTGATTTTGGGCCTTAAGTCATAAGGACCACAGTGACAGACCAGCACAAAGGTCATGAATTTTGATACGTTGATAGAGCGTACGATATTACATGTAACTAGTAAGAGACTTATGATGTAGCATAATTATGTTGATTACACATGTTTATTGTTAACCCTTTGCATGTCGGTAGCGGTTTATGTCGCGATGATTCCTGCAGAAATCACGACGAATGCCGCTACCGACAGCCAGAGGATTAATAATAATAATAATAATAATAATAATAATAATAATAATAATAATATCACTATTGTTATTATTGTCCTTACATATTAACTCATTCGAGACGTGCCGCCTATGGATACGCGGCGGATACGCCACGTATGCATAGGCGGCACGTCTCAAATGAGTTAACATTATTGTTACAGTAAACTTCAAATTATAACAAAACGCCAGAGGACCCAAGCTTGTTCTTGTTATAACCGAAGTTAGGAATAAGCGAAGTAATTAGCACAGAAAATGTATGATCTGGAACTCTGAAAACTATTGTTATTTTCTACAATTTCGATATATCTGACCTTGTTATATGCGAAGTCGACATTATTATTATTATTATTATTATTATTATTATTATTATTATTATTATTATTATTATTATTATTATTATTATTATTATTATTATTATGAAAGTGTTGTTATATTCTGCAATTTGTTTTATATCTGACCTTGTTATGTGCAACGTCGACATTATTGTTGTTATTGTTATTATTATTATTATTATTGTTGTTGTTGTTGTTGTTGTTGTTGTTGTTGTTATTATTATTATTATTATTATTATTATTATTATGAAAAGGGTTGTTATATTGTATATTTGTCAGAATCTCTAATATCTGGCCTTGTTATATGCAAAGTCGACATTATTGTCATTATTTATTTTGTTATTATTATTATTATTATTATTATTATTATTATTATTATTATTATTATTATTGCTGCTGCTGCTGCGATGAATAATTTAAAATATATCATAGAAAAGTATTTTGAGTGTAATCTGTCAGAATCTCGAACCTTTACGTGTGTACTTAATCAAATGTTTTTGAATGAGTCAGCCCGACGGTCGTATTTCCCAAATTTTGTAAGCGTCATCTAATGACTATGCACGAGTTACAGGACATGGATCGACCATGATAATTCAAGGGAAGTGCCAGATTAGCTTGACGCCGACTGGGGCGGTCCGTGGCGCAGGGGTAAAAGCGCCTGCCATCAATGCTAGAGGTGCGAGGTTCGATACCCGGTTCCGGCGTCGAACTTTTCTCCTCTAGTAAGTGTCACCGTTAATTCGGACGGACCGTCGGGGGTTCTTTCTCCGGGTACTCCGGCTCTTCCTCCCCCACGACTTTGGTATCAATTTCAGCCCACTTAATCAAATTTCATATATGAACGATTTCAATTTCCAAAACCTTCAGTAGCTTGCTTGAGCTTGCCCTTAGCCCCACGTGAATGTTCTGTGTTTATGTACAGTGTGTGGGTGAATGCGCATGATTCACGTGAGCGTGCTTTTTGGGTTAAGTTCGCGGCGGAACTTGAGGTGATTTTCAATTAGGATAAAGCGCCTATTTAATGTGCTGATTTATTATTATTTATTTAATTATTATGGTCGATCCATCCTCTGCTGTAGCGCGTCAAGGCTGAATGGGTTAACTTGATTGTGTGATTCTGTTGGTGGTATCAAATATTATGCATTCAGGATGTAAGGCTGTAAAGTTGTTTACGAATCAGTATTTTGCTCTTTGTTCTGTTTCGGCCTGTAGTCTATCTTTCTCTCTCTCCTTATCTTTGTTCTGTTCTGCCCTATACTCTCTCTCTCTCTCTCTCTCTCTCTCTCTCTCTCTCTCTCTCTCTCTCTCTCTCTCTCTCTCTCTCTCTCTCTCTCTCTCTCTCATCTCTCTCTCTCTCTCTTAATCCCCTCAAAATCAAAGTGTTTGGTTTGATATTGAAATTTCATTTTTCTCTGCAGTCTTTATCTTTGACAAAGATATCCAAAATTCGCCCAGCAAGAGGCATAGAACCCCATGAGCCTCCTGCATCTGCGGGGGCTCATGAGGTTCAATGCCTCTTGCATTTTGTTTAGTTGAGGGTTTGTATTTTCAGGGCGGTGAAAGGGTTAATTTTTTTTTACTCGACCTTGTCTCTGGTTCTGGCAGTTGAACTGCGTTCGATCGCTTTTGAACCCTGAAACGATTAATTCATATGTCTTTGTTCACTGGAAAAGCAATAATGCGGGTGTACGTATGCGACTCACGTTTTGACATTTGCCTCTTTGAAAGAGAATTCAAAAAAACTGAAGCGTGCGACTTGTATAAACCTTTTCACTATTCTGATCGATCATACATCCTCTTTTATGTCTATTGAATAGGCGTACGACGTGTTTACAAAAAGTCCAGGTTTTTTGCACAGACCTGTGCACAGACATGCACTTTTCTATGGCTTGATTTTTTTTCTCTTCCCCCCCCCCCCCCCCCCCTTTTGTCTTTTTCATTTTGTTTGCATACGGTCTTAAAGGCTGTGCAGTTGTTTGCAAATCGTGAGAATGCGCATTTTACACGCAAGATAGAATATTCGAGAGAGAAAGAGAGAGACAGGAGAGAGAGGGGGAGACAGACAGAGAGAGACAGAGAGACAGAGAGAGAGAGACAGAGAGAGTCTGCACTGAATTACTTACTGTTTACTGAATATTTCAACTACCACTTATGAATGTATCTAGAATGTAGACGTTTACAAGATTAACAGCAATAATTTAAATCTCCTGACCCACCACTGACACTCAGTGTAAATTGATGACAGACTCAACAGCTTCATTTATTAATGCAGTAATCCTAGTTTCAGCGTTTATGGTTGATGCTACAATGTTCCTGTGATAGCGATTTACAAACTACCTTACAACAAATTTTCATAGACCATTTCTACAGTCAATTAACTCTAAAAATCCTCAGAACAGTACATGAAAGTCTGGAAAAATTAACAGTGACATCTCAAGGGAGGTGCCTGATTCATGCACTTCCCTTGAGATGTTACAGTCGATTCATCCTGAGCAGTTGACTCTGGAAGTTGGAGTTAAGACTATTGTGATATTTTATAACCCTTTAACTCCCAGAACTAAATGACTTCCATTCTAGAGAATTGAAGTCATTTAGTTTTGGGAGTCAAAGGATTA
>BTPG01000005.1:87825176-87905176 GCA_036245525.1 Semisulcospira habei | reverse complement strand
TTTGCAGTTCACAGACCATTACACATGTACACTATAGTGAACGAACGATCTAGCCCAGAAGCACTCCAGTAAAAGCCAAGATAATTTTTAAACCTTTTAGCCCCGGGACCTGCAGCAGGAGATGGATTGATCATGATAATTCAAGGGTAGTGCCAGTTGAGCTTGGCGCCTTAAGGCGTCAAGCTCATCTGGCGCTGCCCTTGAATTATCATGATCAATCCATCTCCTACAACTGGTACATAGTCGTTAACCAACATCTCCAAAATTTGAGAAATGGGACCTTGGGGCTAAAAGGGTTAAAAAAAAAGTCATGTCAATTTGGATAGTTTGTTGTTTTAGACAAGTACTTTTATTAGAGCATATTTTCAGGCTCCCTGTTTTGTTTTTGAGCAGCTCGGGGGGGGGGGGGGGGGGAAGTGTCACGGGTAAGCCACAGAATACAGAATACCCAATGCGCAAAATCCCCCTCCCCCGCCCCTTCAGGCCACACATTGTTTAAAATGCTAAAATAGTGCCTGTTTGGGAGCTTGGACTCCCCTCCTCCCTCCTCCCTCAGCTTTTCGATATATTTTGGCATTTGGTGAGAAGAAGGTGCAAGAGGCTCACATTCGTTTGGCTAGACATTCACCCCCGCCCCACCGTACGCAGCGTATCCGGAGGCGGCACGACTCGAATGAGTTAAATGGGGAGCAAGGTCTGGCGTCGCGAGGCTTTTTGCGTGAGTCTAAAGGACCCAAACAACAAGTTGGAACCTCCCCCTCCCCCCCCCCCCCCCCCCCGACCTAAATATAACTGATTCGCCCATGTCACCATATCATCCGGTAAGTTTGTGCGTCACTGATTTTATATGAATTGACTGCCCAGTGCGCAAAGGCCATCGGGCCGACGTCGGCCGCCGTTGGCCCGCTCTTAACCCCGGCCAAGGCATCAGTTATTTTTGGAGCTCTAGAACCCAGGCCCCGAATCCAAGAGCAAAGAATTCTTGACGCATTAACTTACCATATAATTTGATATTGTGGCTCCTCACGCTCTCGCAACACACACGTTTCCTTCAGATATCGTGGCGTACAAAGTAAGTTGAGAGGATCCGTTGCTTGAGGTAAGTCGTTTACGTCGTTAGACCGGAAAAAAATCCCCATTTTTGAACACGTGATGCTTTTATCTCCGCCGCTGATTTGTCTCGGCTAAAGTATTAGCTGCTGGTGCAGAATTACTTAGTATTTTTCTTTTTCTTACCGTAAAGAGCCTTCTGCAGGAGCACAGTGTTTTTCCAAGAATCATATGGGGCGGTCCGTGGCGCAGTGGTAAAGGCGCCTGCCACCAATGTTAAAGATGCGGGGTTCAATAACGAGTTCCGGCGTCGGATTTTTCTCCTCTAGTAAGTGTCACCACTAATTCGGGCGGACCGTCGGGGGTTCTTTCTCCGGGTACTCCGGCTCTTCCTCCCCCTCCACTTTGGTACGGGTTTCAGGCCACTTTAAAAATTTCAAATACAAGCGATCAAAATTTTTGAAACCTCAGTAGCTGAGCTGACCCTTCGCACCACGTGAATGTCCTGTGTCTGTCTTGTGCTGTGTTTCTATTCAGAGTGAATGCGTGTGTGTCACGTGAGCGTGCGTGTTGGGTTCAGTTTGCGGCGCTTTGAGCCGATTCGCAGAATTGGGTAAAGCGCCTGTATAATAATCGGTATTATTATTATTATTATTATTATTATTATTATTATTATTATTTTTATTATATCTTATAAGTAGGCCTGCTGCAAGAATGAGGCGTCAAAGAAATTATGACCAAGAATATGACGTCACCTTGCTGTCGAGTGACGTAAATGTTTTCTTGTTACATCAGTATTTACTAATGACGTGGAATCTATTTCTCCCAAATTCTTTAATTTCTTGTGGACAAAATGGCGGGAGGTCTGAAATCTTTCACATCGCAGTAGCTGTGGCTTGTGCATTGACTAGAACCTTCCACATGAGTTTATGTTGGCATAGGAGATCCAGGTAAGTTGCCTTTTCTGGTTCATTTCTTTCTTTTTTAAAACATTTCTGACGTTTAGCGCTGCGCCACGACTCCCACACGTTTTTAACATGACAGGGACTCCAAGCGCTGTTCCTTGATATGCGCTTGGTCTACGGGCTATCGCCCACGGCCGTGCGCGGGCCAACGGCGGCGACATCCGCCCGATGGCCTATGGCGCATTGGGTAGGTGCCTCAATTAAAAAAGAATGTAGCTAGGGCCAGGGTTAATTCTTCCCTTGGTCTTGCACGAGGCAAACATTTCCGATGAGAACGAGTGTTTTTTCTCTTTGAAGCGTCGCCTCGCGAAAGTGGTCGACGTTTCCGAACAAAACACGTCATTACAAGATGTGACGTAAACGTGTTCTGATCCACTTTTCTTGCCCACTTTCATTGTCCGTAACTTCCAACAGCTTTCAGATTTGGCAATTATTCTTGTGGAATAAAACTTGTAAGTGTCACTTGTTTTTGTTTTCCGCTTTGAACGACATGGGACATTGTGACGGTGTTCCACAGAGAGAAAAAAAAACAAATTTCGAAAGGCACTTTCAAGGGGACAAAAATCAAACTGCATCTGAGAAGAAGTCGACGAGAAGGTCTCCACTAAGTAATCTTCTGCTTGATGGAGAAGTTTCTTATGCTCAAGTTCAGAAATTTGAAGGCAACAAGCAGCAAAATCTCAGGGTTCCAACGTTCCAACCAGAGGCAAACTCGTTCCAACCAGAGACGCCACTCAAGTGATTCGAATGGGTACTGGGACAGTCCAGCTGAAGCTTCTTTCTTGCTTCGTACTTTTTGGTAAGTCAGCCTCTTTTTTTCAACGCCGACTCGGAAACCATCGCGGATTCACTGCTGTATACTTCCGTCCGCATAGGAGGTAAACGGATATGAATAGCTTGTGTTTGTGGGTGGGTGGGTGAATGGAGTTACAAACTCTAAAAAAAAGGGACTTTGATATAGCATTTTTGAGCTGGGGGGTGGCGAGGGGGGGGGGGGAGGGGGGCCAGAACCCCTGGATCTCACCCCCCACCCAGCTCACTCTCCCCCCACCCCCACCCCACCAGAACCCCCCCCCCACCCACCCCCACCACCACCACCATCCCCCGATCCCTCCCATGTGGTTTCTTCCGCGGTGATTCTTCTAGTACCCGTTGTAGACTCCCTGTAAAGTCTTCACGCAATGCGCAAAGGTTATCGGGTTGAGGTCGGCCGACGCTGGCCTTTTGCTCGTCAGGTACCTGCGGCCACTAGCATAAAATGAGCTTAATAAGCTTAATCCTGCGTCAGCCACAAAGCAATGTGCTCCTCTATAGCGGAGCACCTTGCTTAGTGACTGGCGCAGGATTAAGCTCACTAAGATCACTCATGCAACGGACCCCAGGCTCGTGATGTATACTCGAAGAACCCCCCCCCCCCCCCCCCCCCCCCCACCAAATGTATACGTCAGTGCGCGCTTGACCCTGATGGACACTTTTGTCGTTTGTTAGCTAGGCGCGGTGACGCAGTCGAGGTCAATTTCACTCTGGACAAGAGCGCGCTTAGGTGTACAGCCACGGACAACCCCCTACCGGACGTGCAGGTTTATCAGATGTTTTATATAGGGAAGGAACAGAGACTCACTCCCTATCTTCAGTCAAAGGATGGGGGTGTCTATGTGAAGGAGTACGTTGTGACAGCCCCGCCCATCTGCGGCCCAACCTACAAATTTCGCTGCCACGTGAAGCCGAGAGCAGGTGATGAAGTTTTGAAGGTCATCAATATGACATCTGCATGTAAGTAATACACCTGAGGTGTGTTTGTTTGTTTGTTTGTTTGTTTGCAACACTGCATATTTGTGCGATAAGAAATAAATTGAGTTTCGAAAGTAAGTTCCGCATATAACTGGGACACAGACACACACACACACACACACACACACACACACACACACACACACACACACGCACGCAGGCACGCACGCACGCACGCGCGCACACACACACACACACACACACCACTTTATACCTCAGAACATGAAACGCAGCCTTTATATAGGCAACCAAAGCAAATAAAATTGTTTCAAGGTAGCAGTCCAAACATATTAAGTATCTGAAAGTCTGCTTGTACGTAATTTCAACCAGACAACAGATAACTTCGAAGCCCTTTAGTCCACACTTGTTATTTCGTTTTGCCGTTTTCTCATACGCCATGCTTTCAGTAAGATTTTTATTCTGCTAAGTCGATTATATGCCATTGTGCCTCTATAATTTTTTGCTCACGTGCGAAGCAAAAGTGAGTCTATGTTCTGGGCCAGTGGTCGTCCGTCCGTCGTCCGTCGGCCGTGGTAAACTTTAACGCTGGCATTTTCTCTGATACTATTCAAGCTACAGTCTTCAAACTTGGCCCAAGGATACTTTGTTGCAAGACCTTTCTAAACATACCCATTTCATTGACCTCTCACAATGGTCAAGGTCACAGGGAATCCGGAAATATATAAAAAAATAGCTATTTTGGGACATAATTTATTTTTTCTCAAATACTATTCACAACTTCAAACCCAAACTTGGTACAAAGATACCTGATGGTAAAACCTTTATACGCACACTAATTTGGTTGATCCCTCGGAAAGGTCAAGGGTCACAAAAGCTCAAGAAATAGATCCGATATAGCCATTTCTTTTACAAAAGATGTTTTTTTCTCAATTACTATTCACAACTTCAAACCCAGACTTGCTACAGAGATACCTGATGGTAAGACCTATCTATGCATACTAATTTGGTTGATCTCTCGAAAGGGTCAAGGGTTATAAGAGCTCAAGAAATAGGTCCAAAATCTACATATTTTGACGAAAGATGTTTTTCTCAATTACTATTCACAACTTCAAACCCAAACTTGCTACAGAGATACCTGATGGTAAGACCTATCTATGCATACTAATATGGATGACCCCTCGAAAAGGTCAAGGATCACAAGAGCTCAAGAAATAGGTAAACAAATAGCCATATTTTGACAAGAAATGTGTGGTTTTTTTCTCAATTACTATTCACAACTCCAAACCCAAACTTGTTACAGAGATACCTGATGGTAAGACCTATCTAGGTATACTAATTTGGATGACCCCCTCGGAAGATCAAGGGTCACAAGAACTCAAGAAATAGGTCCAAAATCGCCATATTTTGACAAAAGATGTTTCTTCTCAATTACTATTCACAACTTCAAACACAAACTTGCTACAGAGATACCTGATGGTAAGACCTATCTATGCATACTAATTTGGATGACCCCTCGGAAAAGGTCAAGGGTCGCAAGAGGTGGACAAATGTGTATAAAATGACAATAATTGTAGTTATTATCAACATTTTTGCAAACTTTTCAATCAAATTTGACACAAAGATAGCCAATGATGATGTATCCTATGTATCCTAATTTAGTCGACTCATCGCAAAAACTCAGACGTGCAAAAACTGATTAACTTTGAGAAAACATAGATTTTGTTAGTGCAGAACCATTCCCTATTCTCAACGGCGTAAAGCAGGGCTGCGTGCTGGCACCGACCCTCTTCACCATCTTTTTTAGCATTATGTTGAAGCAGGCCACAGTAGACCTCGATGATGACGATGCAGTGTACATCAGGTATCGTCTCGATGGCAGCCTGTTCAACCTCAGACGACTGCAGGCCAACACGAAAACCCTAGACCAACTGATTCGTGAGCTGCTTTTTGCTGATGACGCTGCCCTCGTTGCACACACAGAGAGAGCCCTGCAGCGCATCACGTCCTGCTTCGCAGACGCTGCCCAGCTCTTTGGACTCGAGGTCAGTCTGAAAAAGACAGAGGTCCTCCATCAGCCGGCACCCAAGACAGTGTATCGCCCTCCTCACATCACCATTGGCGAGTCTGAACTAAAGTCAGTGCACCAGTTTACTTACGTTGGCTGCATTATCGCGTCGGACGCCAAGCTGGACAGGGAGCTTGACAGCAGGCTGGCAAAAGCGAACAGCGCTTTCGGGCGACTTTTCAAGCGGGTGTGGCACAATCAACAGCTGAAAACAGGCACCAAGATCAGCGTGTACAGAGCTGTGGTCCTCACCACCCTGCTGTATGGTTCCGAGTCCTGGGCCCTCTACCGCAGCCAACTACGACTCCTCGAACGTTTCCACCAGCGCTGCCTGCGTACCATCCTGGGCATTCACTGGAGTGACTATGTTACCAACGTCGAGGTCCTTCAACAGGCTGAAACTGTGAGCATCGAGGCCTTGCTGCTGCGGACACAGCTCCGCTGGGCGGGGCATGTCTCCAGGATGGAGGATCATCGCCTACCAAAGATCACCCTGTTCGGCGAGCTTGCTACTGGACACCGTGACAGAGGCAAAGACTGTCTCAAGAAGTCACTTAGTGCCTGCCAAATCGACCACCACCAGTGGTCCTCGCTTGCTGTGGACCGTGACACCTGGCGCTCCACCATTTACAAGGCAGCTGTCTCCTTTGAGGACTCTCGCAGAGCTAGCCTTAAGGACAAGCGGCTCAGGAGAAAAAACAAAGATGCCGCAACTCAGAACCCTGGCCATACCTTCCCCTGCAGCCACTGCGGTCGAACCTGCCTGTCCCGGATTGGTCTCCGCAGCCACGAACAAGCCTGCAGACGTCGTGGGCAACTCCTATAAAATCTTCGTTCGCGAAGTCAAGCCAAGAGAGAGAGAGAGAGAGAGAGAGAGATCCTAATTTAGTCGACTCATCGCAAAAACTCAGACGTGCAAAAACTGATTAAATTTGAGAAAACATAGATTTTGTTAGTGCAGAAGCCATTCCTTTACTTATTGTCAGACGTCTGTGAATCGGTCATACACGTGAGCCTTTCTTACTTTACTTATTACAATTCAACAAGCGCGCATGCTAAGTAGTTCTCCATAAAGACATCCTGAGAACTGAGGGAATGCATCCGAATGCCCACTGAACATCTAAGTCGATAGGTGTGTGGGTCAAATTTGTGCTTCACATGTCATACACGTGAGCCATAAGGGCTTTGCCTTTCTTGTTTTACTTACAATTCAACAAGCGCGCATGCTAAGTAGTTCTCGTAAAGAAATCCTGAGAACTGAGGGAATGCATCCGAAGGCCACTGAACATCTAAGTCGATAGGTGTGTGGGTCAAATTTGTTCTTCACATGTCTCAACGGATCGGTTACAAAAGACAATGTCCCAGTGCGCAGAGGCCATCGGGCCGACGTCGGCCGCGGTTGGGCCGCGCACAGCTGTGCGCGGGCCAACAGCGGCCGACGTCAGCCCGATGCGTTTTGCGCATTGGGGTACTACTGCTAACGATTACAATAGGTAAAACACAGATTCAACCTACAAACCGGCTGAGCTAACAGTCAAGGGAAGTATTCGCTCAATTGTCAACTAGTCTTTATGACGACCTAATTAGCATGGTGTGCATAATCAATTATGATACGCGGCAAATCATAGCAGCCCAATGACATGAAATCGATTTAGCATAAGAAAATGTCACCGAAAGTATGATGTAAGAAAAAAAACAGCAAAAAAAAAAAAATGAGGACGTACTGGTGCCTTTGTAATACTTCTGGCATCAACAACACTTATTGTGTATGCCCCATGTGCTTCTGGTATCAGCAAAGTTGCAATGAACTACTGAGTTGCCAGGATCACTAGATTCACAGAATTAGAACACTTGCATGTCTTGAACCTGACTGTGCGGAGTCAGGTGGTCCGCTTAGTGGGGGCAGAGCGGCCTAGTTGGCCGACTGGCGGGGCTGGGGCAGCCTTGTGTTCTACCAGGCCTGGTGATTATGTCCTTGTCAAAAAAAATATGAACCTCCGCCTTTTATGCTGCCCAGCAAAAAAACAACAACAACAACAACAACAACAAACATCCACGTCTTCGGCGCATTGAACACAAATAGCACAGACTTGTACATGCCTTGCCTTATACATGTTCTTGATCTATTACTTTATTGGAAAATACGTAAAAGAGATAGAAAAGTATTTTTTGTAGTTTAGTTCGAACAAGGTTGCTAGCCGATATCGATGTTTTGAGCCAAAAACATGTTTGTTTATTTGTTTGTTTGTTTGTTTGCTTGTTTGTTTGTTTGCTTGTTTGTTTTTGTTCCAACTTTCATAGTTGTGTTTATTTGTTTATTTGTTAGTTTTTTTGTTTTTTATTTGCTCTGTCGTATTTGAAACCTTTTTGTGCTTGTTGTTTGTTTGTTTGTTTGTTTGTTTGTTTGTTTGTTTGTTTGTTTGTTTGTTTTAGGAGATGCAATTGCAACTATGTGATGTGGGGCCTTACGGCCTGGAGAAGTAAGGTCCAAAATCACAGACGAGCTAACTTCTAGGCCATAAGGCCTAGAAGTGAACTCGTCTGTGATTTTAGACCTTACTTCTCCAGGTCGTAAGGTTCGAAATCACAGGTCTACATGCACACGTAACAAACGTGATCTCACGTTTACGGTATGAATAGTACATAGGTCGTTCGATTTATTTTTTCACCACAATATCTTCGCAGAGAACCACTTTTTTTACACCACTTTTAGAAAGAATATCATTCCGTGCAAGCTGTCCTAAAACGATATTTACTTTCAAGAAACTCGTACAGTTTGCCAGTTTTGCTGTTCAGTCGTAACAAAATCAGATTCGTTTCATGAAATGGGCTGATTTTACATCTCTAAATCTACCTCGGATATATTCAGCCCAATACAACAAAGATCAATTTTCACGTGAATTAGTAAGTTGACTAAGTTTTTAACTCTGAAACAACTTAGGCATATATGAAGTCCGCATGCTTGACCTTGATATTGAAATCTGGCCTTTTCCAGCCGGGCTCTGTGGAGATATAAAGAAATAGCTTATTCTTATATTTAACCAATATTTTTGCGACTGTACAGCAAAATCAATAAATTATCGGAGTTAAGTAAAATAAATAGCCCATGTTAGGTCAATTGGCACTAATGACAATTGTTCTTAAAGTGGTATAGAAAAGTGTTTCTTTGCGGTGATGATTTTGGGAGAGAGAAAAAAAAACTTGGCGCGCTCATTTGTGAAACGACCTATTACATGCCAGATGTAAGTAATAAACATGATTTTTTTTTTCTTTTCCTTTTATTTTTCTTGGGGGGGGGTGGGGGATGGGAGATAAATCAGAATGTGTGCTTGTCTGTGATTTTGAACCTTACGGCCGCTGGCCGTAAGGTTTAAAATCACAGACCAGCACACAGAATTATATGGTCCAGAATATATTTCCCTCAGGTACCGCACATGAAGAAAAATTCACGACTTCCCAAATGATCGGCACGGCCCTTGGTCTGATGTTCGTTGGTGGCGCTTGTTGCTTCGCTCTGTGTGACTGTATCGGCGTATCATGTCTAAAGCCCAAAAAAGAACCTCAAAGTGAGATGCTTAAATCATACGCAGCGAGCCTGTTGCGCGTGATCCAGCAGTAGAAGTTACTATTGTCATGGGCGGCCAGACACATCCGGATACGCGCATAAAGCGCGAAATGACTTTAATCCATTTAGCCACGAGTCCCTTCAGCAGGAGATTGCTTGACAATGATAATTCAAGGGTAGTGCCAGATGAGCTTGGCACTACGCTTGAATTATCGTGATCAATCCACCTCCTGCAACTAGTACATAGCCGTTCAGTAACACGTCCAAATTTTGGGAAAAGCAGCCGTGGGGCTAAAAGGGTTAATAGTATCTTCCATTGCTGGATCACGCGCCACAGTAAAATGAGTCTATGTACGGGACCATTCGTTATCTGTCCGTCGTCCTTGTACATCGTCTGTCCGTCGTCTGTCGTCCGTGGTAAACTTTGACATTTTTTTTTTCTCGGTTACTATTCAAACTACGTATTTCAAACTTGGCCCAATGATACTTGGCGAAACCTTTTCTCAACACATATCAATCTGAGTGACCTCGCCCAAAGGATAAGGTCACAGTGGATCGATTAGTAAATCGGCAGACAATTGCCTAATTTGGACAAAAATTGTGTTTTCTAAAATACTATTTTCAAATTCAAAGCCAAAACGTGGTGTGCCGTCGTCACCATCAAATGATGTTGCCTCATGTGACCTGAAATGAGGTCAAGTTTCCTTTTCGCGTGTGCCGTACCTTTTTTGTTGACTAGACTTTCTACAAGACTATTTTGTGTACCTACTTCTAAAGTCAATGATCAAGAGGACCGACACATGCTTGGAAAATGCACATATGTTGAAAACGCGTGGTATTTTGCATTTTCTATTGCTATTTGACATCTGAACGCTTGCTCATGTGAGTGACCTGGCAGAATGGTCAAAGCCACAGAATCTCAGAGAAATGGTGCGAGTCAGTCATGCATCTACGCCATCAGGGCTTGCCTTTCTTGTTTCCATATTTTGTTTTAGCTTCATCGTCGTTACTGTCGTCAACATCATCTTCTTCCTCCTCATTATCATCATCATTATCGTCGTCCTCGTTATCATCATGTTCATTTGTCGTCATTATTTATTTTGGACCTACTGACGAGCAAAAGAAATGCGACATCATTCGAGTCATCGGGGCTTAAATGATGTCGCATTTCTTTTGCGCGTCAGTATACCATGCGTGATGGTTTGCGATTTTGGACCTCGGGTCCAAAGGCACAGACCAGCAAACAAAATGTCTTTTTTGCCCCACAGTGGAGGAGGAGACGCCTCCATATGACACAGAGCTAGAAGAAGCGATTAGGCTTGGTGTACGACAGCCGTCATGTAAGTACTTTTAATCAATGCAGCTCTGACTCACTTACTACAAGATATAAATCGAGCGCGATAGTGTAAAGGTGGCGCAAGCATCGTTTGCATATCATTTTTGGTATTTTTTCAGAGCTGTAAAGGTAGTCTTGAACCAAACAAACAGCCAGTCAATCAACCAACCAACCAAACGACCAGTTAATTAGTCACTCAACAAGACATATTCATTTATTTATTCATTCATTCGTTCATTTAATTCATTCATTCGTTCATTTCATTCATTCATTCATTCATACATTCATTCATTCAGTCAGTCAGTCAATCAGTCAGTCAGTCAGTCAGTCTGTACTCCAGTCATTAGGTCAACCTACCAGCCAGTCAGTCTGTTAGACAGCAAAACAGTCAGTGTATGAACACATTCTAGCCCTTGACCGAAATTCCCAAAATTTGACGTTCCCCTCTGAAGGACTGTATTGCAATTCTAGAGACAGATCGAGCATGATAGTTCAAGGGTGGTGCCAGAATAGCTTGGCGCCTACGGGCGCCAAGCTATTCTGGCACCACCCTTGAACTATCATGCTCGATCGTTGTCTTGTTGTGGTGTGTCGGGGCTGAATCAGTTAAATCAGAAATCTGCCAGTCAGTTAATTATCCATCTAACTGTCAATCATTTCATTACTCCATCCATCCATCGCTCTATCCATCCGTCCAGTAGCGCGTAGACCAATCGCACACCAAAATATATGGCTTTAGTTCTAGAGCCCAAAATGACTGAGGCTCCGGACAGGGTTATCCATCCATCCGTGCGTCCGTCCATCCGTCCATTCATTATCCACCGCATTCACTGAAGTATTGCTGTCTGTCTACAGTGGGTTCTTGCGTAGACGGGTACCTCGTGACGCCATCCGGCGTCTGTTTTATAGCATCTGGCTTCAGCATGGATACGCCCCAAAAGTATGAAATGGCTCTGCCAGCCAGAGGAAGCAATGACAGAGAGACCACGAGAAGGAGGTCTTCGTCACCTGCTGAGACACCTACTGTGTCACTTACTGTGTCACCTAATACCTCGCTTAGTGTGTCCGCGGAGTTGGGTTTCGTGTCTGAACACACCGACCCCAGTGATCAATACAGGGAGTCGACGACCTCTGAAGAGGGTCTTTTCAACATTATTCGCAAATCAATCGTAAGGTGAAGGTCTCATTAAAGGTCAAAGTACTCAGATGCCGTGTGATTTCAAATCCATGAAAATACTTTAGGAATGACTTTACGTTCTAGATGGTCCCAGCCCTTCACCAGACACAATGCCTACACTGCCTAAGCTCTCATAACATTTGTTATTATCCTTCAAAGTAGGTATAAAGATGCATTCGTATTTTTATGTTTTGACAAGATAGTCTCTCTTGTCTGCATCCTTAAAGCCAAGTACGTGTTTGAGGGGTTACACTCAGACACTGATTTGGAAAGGCCCGCATTTTCGCACCGAATAGTCAACCGGAGACTGATTTGCGCTCGCGGGTTTTGATTATACACCCTCACTCAAAAATGCAGCCTCATGCCACAACATTTGTTCTCCAAAATATTTTACGATCATTAGCCCTGAGATAAAAATAAACTATGACAATTTCTTTACTATTGTCATCGTTCTGGGATTGCTTTCTGCAGCATAATTGGACAGCCAAGCTCTGCGTTTTCAGCTAGCTTTTTCTAAATGACTGTAGAGGACATTCCTAGTTTTGTGGGCAGGCTCGCAATAATTACTCACTTTATGCATCTTGAAACTGCACTGATATGATGCATTCCAATATAATTTGTTAATTTACATCGCCGTTTCATGAAATAATTTGAAAATCAGTATGCGGATACAAACCCTTGCTAGCCCTTTCATAAAGAATGTAATAACGAGCCAATTTAGCCATCCTAAGCCATCAGGGACGCCCAAATAATGGGAGGGAACTCTGATTTTCCTTTGCAGGAATACAAACTCAACATCTACAGAATGGACACGTCAGGAGGCCACTGGGTTCCTCCACACGAAGTGCCGTCTTTTGTGAAGCACAAGGAATACAAAATGAAAAAGCTAGTTCGGGTGTGTATCCACATACTGATTTTACAATTATTTCGTAAACGGTGATGTAAATTAACGAATTATAGTGGAATAAATCATCTCAGTACAGTTTCAATATATATATATATATATATATATATATATATATATATATATATATATATATATATATATATATAATATATATATATATATATATATATATATATATATATATATATATATATATATATATATATATATATATATATATATATAGTGAATATTGTGAACATGGCCACAAAACTAGGAATGCCTACTACAGTCATTTAGAAAAGGGTCATTCGCTAAAACTCGGTACCACAAGGGTCACCGTTTTTGGATCAATATTAGAAAATACTGGTTGGCTGCATACCACATTTCGTGCACACATCCTACTTCATATTGATGCGAGAGATAATAGAGATAACATGGAACAAAAGAGTTTCTTTATTGTGTGTTTGTATTAGTAAGTGTGTGGAATCGGGCTGGAAAATGACTGCCAATTCGTGACATGAAATTGTACCCAGACAAAACACATGCTGCCAAAAGAAAAGACGGTTCGGTCTACCAAAACAAAAACATCAAAATGAATGTCAATATATTTATTTTTTAACTCTTTCGAGACGTGCCGCCTGCGTATAAGCGGCTTATGCCGCGTATCCGGAAGCGGCACGTCTTGAATGAGATGAGTTAATACTTAGTTGTCAATTTACCTTATACAACGATAGTTTTCATAAAATTCCAAAGTTGTACTTGTAGCACCCTCAGGCACGTAACGCGTGATGTCTGGACGCACATACTTTCTACTTTTGTACACGGGCAGCTAGTACGAATACAAGAGTCACGTGTTTGTCTCTGAATAGGATGTACACATGTCGTCTGCATGTGTATACACGCACGATTGTGAAACTTTCCGTGATTCCCACTAATATGCGTCAGACGTGTCCTGTCCGGATTCTTGTCTGCATTGCGACGTCGCGTGACAATGTGGAGATGATTAAATTTAAAGCCTTTAAAAACACAAGGAGACTATTTTGGATCTTTTCGGAAGTACGGTCACGCCGGCGGAAGGATGCTAGTTCACTCTTTTTGACTCTGCGATGTGCGACTGTTGTTGTACAGACGTTTTTGTATTTCTTGTCGTGCTGAGCGGAACATGTTACGAGGCTGATGTCTTTCTCATCTACTGAGCTAAGGGGCGTTTATTTTAAATGAATCGCATATTAGTTATGCTAAGCCAGTCTTTTTCGTTGAATACTATGTTATTCCTGAGTTTCTAATCTTGAGCTGTTCACGAACTTTAATCCATACACGAAAACTAGAATTAATCTTGGCGAATGGTAGTGGTCGAGGTTGAAGAGCAATAGAAATTACGAAGAATAAGTACGATTAAATGCTGCTGTAGTGACTCACACGTAACCTGTGTCATATGGCGTTAGACATCGAGACAGTCATCGATTCCTGACTGGCATGGTAAGTAAAAGCAGGTCAGATGTCGGGTGAGGGTGATGTTTTTCTCAACGCACTGAAAAGCGTGAAAAGAATGAATTCCCTTTAAAGTTTTAATTCATTCAGCCCCGACACACTACATCAAGACATGGAACGAGCATGATAGTTCAAGGGTGGATGCAGGAGCGCAGAAAATGTGTGCACGTTTCTGTCGGCTCCTAACTTAGTCTGGAGTCGGTGACTGTCTCAATGTGGGCGTCATCGGAACTGGGAAAATGCATACGCTGAAGCATGATGCACATCGTCGTCCAGTGGCGCCAGCAGAAGCTTTAAATGCATCTCGAGCAGCACCTCCCTGTATAGCTACCTAGCAGCCAGCACCCCACCAGCAGCACACTGTGCATACTTCCTGAACACCAGCACCCCTTATGTGTCACCTCACAAACACACAGACTGCAAATAGCGAGCAGTCATTTTTGCACCTCCAACCCGTACATCTCCCTGGTCACCTCCCCTCTCCCTCTCCTACCCCCCCCCCCCCCACAATCAGTTAGCAGCCCCGTTTGACCCCCCCCCCCCTCCCAACCAGACAGCAGCCCCCTGTGCACCGCCCATTCAGCCATCAGCCCCCTGTGCACACTGCTTCCAGCATGCAGCTCAATGTGCTGTGCATTGCCTAAATACCCAGTAAACCCTTGTGCACCCCCCCCCCCCCCCCCGCTCACCCAACCCCACCCTCACCCCCTCGCCCATCCAACCAGCATCTAGAATTTAAAAGCTGTTTTAATTGCTGTTGATTGTGCTTTGTTGACATTATGTGTTAGAGATCTTTTTAACTCATTCGAGACGTGCCGCCTCCAGATACGCGGCTTAAGCCGCGTATCCGGAGGCGGCACATCTGGAAAGAATTTAAGTGTGCTTTTTATGCTATTAGTTCTCTTGTTTTCAGCATAAGTATGCCCTTTATCTGCTTGCCCATGTCCACGTTACACGGCTGACGCCAATCTATAAATAGATTCTGCCTGCTATATATTTATCAGTATGTCTCTTCAATAAATTACAAACCTTTCTTTGGTCACAGTCATTTTCGTAAATACCTCAAAAATTGTTCTTCTCGGTTCATGCTGTATTGAGAAAAAAGAAATATACGTCAGTCTCACTACATAAGACACTACAAGACCTTTGGGCTTGGTGTTCACTCGCTGTGGCAGCTTGAGTGTGCCCTCTCCCATTTTTTGTCTCTATATTTGGACTATTGAATGCTACATTGGATTTTCTACCACCAACGTGTTGCTGATGTCCTGGGCTACATTTTTGGTGTATGTTTTGTGCAGTTTTACCACCGGACATGAGAGTTCTGTGGATACTTGTATTTCTGGAACTGTTTGCCATATCAGTGCACAGCCATGAACTGGTTGAGACCAGTTCACCCGTGTTACCACAGGCACTGCTCGGCAATGCGGCTACAGCGGCTGCGCCTGTCTTCAACAGTGCTCATGCACCCTTTAGTCCAACTGCACTTGACTTCAACTGGAGGCCTGTGACGTCTGTCAGTGACTGGCCTGCTTCAGTGTGTACTCTTCAGTCGCAGTGTGTGTCGCACGTGTATACACACACAACTGTGTCTCACGCTCACTGTTGCAGTCCTTCGTGTATTGACTCTGCTTCACACTTGTCAGTTGCTGACAATTTGTCTCCATCTTCTGTGCGGATACCCTACAGCAGAGAGGCACTTCTGGCGTTCGATCATCATGTGCCGGCATGCTGTTTCACAATCCCTGTGCTGGAAGCTACATGATCTCTGCATACATTCAAGTTCCTCTGCGCTGCCATGCCTTCGGCGACGTAAGAAAAAGCGTCCTTAAAGTAGGGCTGGTCGCCGTTGTCAAGGTAGGACAATTGCAGTTGTTTCCTTGACAACGAAATGAGAGACACAAAGCATGGATTCACGAGGGGTGTGTAAAGATAACTTGATTCATATCTCCTTATCAACATCCAATCGTCCACACAAAACAAATGGACTGAAAGTGGCTCTATTCAATGCACGTTCAGTCGTGTCTCCAGAGAAACGAACTGAAATAAGCAACTTTATATATGACAATGACATTGATGTCTTGTTTTTGACTGAAACTTGGCTAAAACCGGGTGGTGACGAGGCGAAATGTGCCGAACTTGCCCCTGCTGGCTTCACCGTCAAGTCATTCCCATGTCCATCTCGGGGTGGCGGTCTTGCCATCATTTTTCGAGATGATCTTGTGCCCTACGTCTCCTGTAAGACTGCATTTGCCTTCGAACATTATTCCTTTGAACTAGCTCACGTAACACTTACGCTACCAAGCAAGCCAGTACAGTTCTTCATTCTCTACCGGCCCCCTCCTAACCGCAAAAATAAGCTGACTGATGCCATGTTCCTTGATCAGATTTCTGATTTACTTGAATACAGCAACTCACTCCCAGGTAACCTTGCTATTTTGGGAGACTTCAACTTCTACTTTGACTGCCCGCAGAACTCTAGTACTATGAAACTAATGGATCTTTTGAGTGTTTTTGACCTTGAACAGTCTGTTCGTCAGCCAACTCACAAGCATGGTCATACTCTTGATTGGCGACTACACCGACCAAGTGATAATTTCGTTCAGTCTACTTATGTGTCATATGCACTTGAGTCTGATCATCTATGCGTGATTGCTGATCTAGTTGTTTCAGTGCCACCCTTTCAGCCTGTATTTGTGCAAAAACGAAACATTCGTGCTATTGATCGCCTGGCTTTCAAAGCTGATTTGCATGAATATCTTAGCAAACACCCTGATCCCTCTGCGGTACAGTTGAACTCGGGTCTGAGATCACTACTTGACAAGCATGCTCCATCTGCTCGCCGTAAAGTGTCATGTCGGACATCCTCACCGTGGTTCAGCGCCGTGGGAGGCAAGCTTCTCGGTGCAAAGAGAGATCGACGACAAGCTGAGAGACTATGGCTGTCCACTGGACTTACCATACACAAGCAGATTTTCAGCGCTGCTAAGAAATATGTAACTCGTCTGGTACTCGTGGCGAAGACAGCTTTCTTCAATGCCAAGATTGCAGCGTGCACCACCAGCAAGCAGCTTTATAATGTAACCAACAAACTGACTGCTAGAAGGGATCCATCTCCACTCCCGACCATTTTCTCGCCATTAGAGCTGCCTGATCAGTTTTCAAATTTCTTTAATGAAAAGTTCAGAACATTCGTGATAGACCTGATGGACTTATTTCACAGTCTCCATCACAGTATGACGTTCCCTTTTCTGGTCAGTGTCTCTCGTCCTTCAGACCTGTCAGTGAACAGGAACTTCATACTGTGCTGAAGAGAACTGCAGAAAAGACTTGTAGTTTAGACCCACTTCCTACTACATTGCTGTACGAGTGTATTGATGTTGTGCTTCCAGTCATGACCAACATTGTCAATGAGTCCCTGAGGTCTGGTGTTTTTCCGTCGGATTTCAAGTCCGGCATTGTTAAACCTTTGCTAAAAAAAAAAAGCCCTCTCTAGACCCTAACAATCTACAGAATTACCGCCCTGTCTCAAACCTCCCCTTTCTCTCTAAGATCGTTGAGAAGGTTGTGTTGTCGCAACTTCTCGACCATCTGAACCTGAATCATCTTCTTAGTCCCAATCAGTCTGCTTACCGTGCAGGTCATTCCACTGAAACTGCGCTTGCAAAAATTCTGAATGACCTCCTCGAGGCTCTTGATGATGGCAAAGTATCTGTTCTCGCACTGTTAGACTTATCTGCTGCCTTTGATACGATTGACCATGACATTTTGCTACAACGTCTCTATTCTGTGTATGGCATTCATGAAACTGCTTTATCGTGGTTTAGATCATATCTGACAGACAGAACTCAGTGCATAGTTGTTAATGATAAACTATCCAGCCCATCCACCGTGCGCTTTGGCGTCCCACAAGGTTCAGTTCTTGGACCAGTCCTCTTTACCCTGTATGTTCAGCCACTGGCCAGTGTCTTTAACCGTTTCTCTATATCACATCATGCATTTGCAGATGATACTCAACTCCATGACTCATGTTCACCGGATCAGATTATGGACGCAATCGAGAGCCTTCAGGAATGTGTCTTGGATACTAAGATGTGGATGACTTCAAACAAATTACAGTTGAATGACGGAAAAACTGAGGCCATGATCATTGCTTCCCCGAGGTTGACGAAGACGCTGACACTCCCCCAGTCATTACAAATCTGTGGTGCCACTGTCCCCTTCTCCCCCAATGTAAAAAATCTGGGTGTCACACTTGATAGTAGCCTGTCCATGCTCCTTCATGTGAACAACGTTTGCAGATCCGCCTATACTGAACTGCGACGTATTGCTTCAGTCCGCCACTATCTGACACCTGAAGCAACTAAAGTACTTGTCTGCGCTTTTGTTTTGTCTAAATTAGACTATTGCAATGCTCTTTTGGCTGGTTGTTCCCAGTGTCTGATTGGCAAACTCCAGAAAATTCAAAACTCAGCTGCTAGGTTGATTCTTAGAGTCCCTAGATCACATCATATCACACCCCATCTGTCTGCCCTTCACTGGTTACCTGTAACAGCTAGGATTCAGTACAACATTTCATGCATGACTCACAGTTGTATTACCTGTTCCTGCCCACACTACCTTGCCTCTTTTCTCCAGCTGTATACGCCCTCAAGACAGAATTTGCGCTCTGCTGCCGACTCTCGAGTTTTACGTATCCCTCTTGTCAAAACAAAGTCGTTTGGTGAGAGATCATTCAGATACCAGAGCCCAGTTGTTTGGAATGACCTCCCACGCGAACTGAGATACGTGGATTCGAGAGAGATTCAAGCGAGCCCTAAAGACCCATATTTTTTTCTGTCAGCTACAAATGACTTTGTCACACACCTGTCATGTTAAAGTCATCTCTATCTATGTTAGAAGTAGTGTGGGTGTGTTTGTGAATGCCAGTATGAGTCCATAAGCGTAGTACTTTTGAATTGTGACTTTATAGCTTGTTTACAGAGTGCGTTGTATTTTGTTTTTGTACTTTTTGTAAATTGCATTTTTGTATTTAGTTATTTTTGTACATTAGTTTTTGTTAAGCGCCTAGAGCTCTAATCTGAGGTTAGGCGCTATACAAGTACTCATTATTATTATTATTATTATTATTATTATTATTATTATTATTATTATTATTATTATTATTATTATAATCAGCGATCAGGAGAATATTGAGGAATGATAACGAGACTGTGTTAGTAGGATAACTGTGTGTTCTAAATGTTGTCTTTAGAGATAATTATTGTGATCATGCACCTGATGCAGAGTCTGGTTTTAGTTCTTTTTACTGCCACTTTCATGATCTATTAGACGTCTGTTCTGCGGCAATATTTGACCAAGGCTGACTATTTGTTGATGCCTCACTCAGACTTGTGTACGTAAGTTATCTTCTTTCCTTTAAAATATTTAGTTCTGACATTAAACCTATCAGAAAAGTGAAATTTGATGGTTTTAAAGCAAATTTATTTTTTTAGCAGTGTGTCACGTTTTGGTACCGAGTTTGGAGAATGACCCATCAAGCTAGCTGAAAACGCAGATCTTGGCTGTTCAATGATGGGTGCAGAAAGCATTTCCAGAACGATGACTGTCCTAAAGAAAATGTCATTTTGGCCCCTCCATGGGTTGTTTGGCTCACGTGCGATAGTGTATTGGATGGGCCATCCGTCGTCCGTCCAGCTTCCGGCGTCCGTCGTCTGTCGTCCGTGGTAAACTTTAACGTTGGCATTTTCTATAACGTTGGCATTTTCTGGAAGACTATTCAATCCTCAGATTTCAAACTTAGCCCAAGGGTACTTTGTGGTGTGACCTTTCTAAACATACCAATTTCAATGATCTCTCTCAAAGGTCTAGGTTACAGACGTTCTAAATAGGGGTAAAAAATAGCTATGTTTTTACACAAATTGTTTCTCCTCAAATACTATTTTCAACTTGGTACAGGGATGCCTGATAGTAAGACCTTTCTATGGCATACTAATTTGGATGACCCCATGGGCAAGTTCAAGGCTCACAGGTCGGCAAATGTGTGAAAAATGCCAGTTTTTGATAGAATTGAAGTATTATCAAAGTTTTTGCTAACTTTTAAGTCAGATTTGGCACATAAGTAGCTGACGATAAGATCTTTTCTATGCATACTAATTTACTGGTCCTCTCGCAAAGGTCAAGAGTCATGGGGTCCAAAAGAGGACAAAAAAGCCATTTTGACAAAAATTGTTTATTCTCAAATACAAATTTCAACTTCAAACCCACACTTGGAATGGAGATACCTGATGATAAGGCCTTCCTTTGCTTACTACTTTAGATTACCTCTCGGAAAGGTCAAGGGTCACAGAAGGTTGGCAAATGTGTGAAAAATGAGTTTTTGATAGAATTATAGTTTTATCAAAGTTTTTGAAAACTTTTCAATACAATTTGACGTGAAGGTAGCTGATGATAACACATTTCTAGACATACTAATTTAGTCAACCCCTAACAGAGGTCAAGTGTCACAGAGGGTCGACAGATTTGTTTTTAAAAAAATGCATACATTTTGAGAAAACTCGGATTTCACTGGTACATATCCAACCGTTTACTTATGTTTAGACACTTGAACACGTGCTCACTTCAGCCACCTATTGGACAGGTCAAGGTCACAAAGGTCATACTTTTTATGTGGCTTGGTCATACACATGAGCCATAAGGGCTTTCCCTTAGTTGTTTTATCTGAGTGCTAACGACCGTAAAATATTTTGAAGAACAAATGTTGTGGCATGAGGCTGCATATTTTCCATTAACCCATTCAGCCCTGATGCACTACAGCAGGAGATGGGCCGACCATGGGGTCGTGCCAGATTAGCTTGGCGCCTGTCCCAAGCTAATATCGCACTGCCCTTGAATTATCATGGTCGATCTATCTCCTGCAACTGATGCATAGTCATTAGATGACGCCTCCAAAATTTGGGAAATACGGCCGTCGGGCTGAATGAGTTAAAGTGATAAAATCCAAGAGGCTGTGTATAATGAAAACCCGCGAGTTCGGTGCAAAAATGGTGGGCCTTTCCAAATCTGTTCCGGTGGCTGAACGTGCAAGTGGATTCACCTACTATGGGCACGGTGTTTGTCCAGTGAAAGTGGGACTGACTGTCCTCTTAACTGGTACGGGCTCTCATCGGGCGGCTGCTCTGCGTCATAATTTGACGTCACATACGGTGTTTTCAAGTCAAAATTTGGCGGACCGCAGCTTCCTACATTCGAGAAGGTAAAGCCCCGGAGTACCGGTACGCAAAGGCATGGGGCCGAAGCACGACGCAGTGAGCCCGCGCACGAGTGTGCGCCGTCCCACTGTGGTCGACTTCGGCCCGATAGCCTTTTGCGTACTGGGGTGTAATTACAGACTCCATGGGCCGTAGTTATACAGCGCATAGCTCTGTTTCAGACCAGCAGCGGCAGACGTAGTCCGAGGGACGTGCTCGGAAACTATTCTGCCCTGTGAAAGCAGGAGATTTGTAAGGTGGAAAGCAATTTTTTCACAGTATTACAATTAAAATCTCGCTTTTCATGAAAATGGAAATGTCTTACTTTGAAACAGGTTGGTTACTGATGTACCCTTGATCAAAGCCCAACGCAGGGCCGGATCATTTACATATTTGAGGGGGAGGGAGGGGGGGGGGCAAAAAAATTGGAGAAATTAACCACCTGAAACAGACACCTAAAGCAGAGTTTTGACTGTTTTGAGTATGGCTTTATTTTGTTTTTTTCACTAAGATGAGCAAAAATCATTCTTCAGTGTATCAAAGTTTTATCCGGCCCTGCAACGGGTCATGGGTACATCAGTAACTAACCTTTTTCAAAGTACCGTAACTAATCTACGAAAAATACTTTTTCGAACTTCTTTACATAATTTCCATTAAACCCATTCAGCCTTGGCGCACTAGAGCAGGAGGTGGGTCGACCATGATAATTAAAGGGTAGTGCCAGATTAGCTTGGCGCCTGTCGGCGCCAAGCAAATCTGGCATACCCTTGAATTATCATGGTCTATCCATCTCCTGCAACTGATACATCAGTTGACGCCTCCAAAATTTGGGAAATACGGCCGTCGGGCTAAACGAGTTAAAGTGATAAAATCCAAGAACCTTAATTTACAAGGCGAGGAATGTGCCAGTCCCTATTATCTGTTTTGAAATTCAACAAATATTTTGAGAAAAAAAATCGCGCGTAGTTTTTGCAATGCTGCATTATCACATTGCGAACGGGTCATTTTTTCTTGTGGAATATATTTTTCAGTCAAAAGGCATAAACAGATATATGTAATATGTTCTACAGATAATAAAGTTTGACATAACCAACGTATCCAAATTCTGCACTTTTAGTGTTTGGCTAACGTGCGAAGCCAGTGGTCGTCCGTCCGTCGACCGTCGTCTCTCGTCAGGCCGCCGTGGTCCGTGGAAAAAATATAACGTTGCATTGTATCGCAGACTATTCAAGCCACATTCTTCAAACTTGGTCCAAGGATATTCTGTGGCAAAACAAACATACGCATCTAAGTGATCTCTCTCAAAGGCCAAGGTCACAAGGGATCAGGAAATAGGTTTAAAAAAATAGCCATAGTTTGACATTGCCCATGAATTGCGGAGGTTAAACATCGACATCGCCGCGCTCAGCGAAGTACGCCTTCCGGACGAAGGCAGCCTCCAAGAACTTGGTGCTGGGTACACCCTCTACTGGTCAGGCAGGCCTGCATCAGAAAGACGGCTCTCAGGCGTGGGTTTCATGGTCAAGACATCCATTGCGACTAAGCTGGAAAAACCTACCAACGGGCCACTCAGACCGCATCATGTCCATGCGCCTCCCACTGAGACACCAGCAACACGTCACCCTTCTCAGTGTGTACTCCCCAACCCTCCTGGCAGAGCCTGCTGAAAAGGACAAGTTTTACACTGACCTGCGCAGCCTCCTACAGAGTACCCCTGCAGACGACAAAGTCATCATCCTTGGCGTCTTCAACGCCAGAGTGGGCCAGGACTCTGAAGCCTGGAAAGGAGTCCTCGGCAAGCATGGCGTGGGGAACTGCAATGACAATGGCCGCCTACTGTTGGAGTTCTGTGCGGAGCAGCAACTGGTCATCACCAACACTACTTTTCAGCAAAAGGACAGTCGAAAGACCACCTGGATGCATCCTCGCTCCAAACACTGGCACCTTATCGACTATGTCCTACTGCGTCAGAGGGACCGCAGTGACGTCCTCCTCACCAGAGTGATGCCCAGCGCAGAGTGCTACACTGACCACCGCCTTGTCCGCTGCAAACTCAGGCTCCACTTCAAGCCAAAACCCAAGAAATGCCCCCCCCCCCCCCCCCCAAGAAAAAGCTTGATGTTGCCGGCCTTCAGCGTGACGATGTGAAAGCGCACTGAGCTGCCTTTCAGACAGATTTACAGCGCAGGCTCAAAGACACAGCGGACCCAGTAGACTCCTCCCCTGAAACACTTTGGGAACAACTGAAAACTGCTATTGCAAAATCCTCTGCAGAAGTCTTGGGTTTCGCCAAAAAGAAGAACAAAGACTGGTTTGACGAGAACGATGTAGAGATCCAGGAACGCCTAGCAAAAAAAAAAGAGCCGCCCATCAGGCCCACCTAGCCCAGCCTTCCTGCCCTGTGAAGAAGTCTGCCTTCCGCCTCGTCTGCAGCAGTCTCCAGCGCAAGCTCAGAGATCTCCAGAATGAATGGTGGACCAGACTTGCACAGAAGACCCAGCTTTGTGCTGACAATGGTGACTACAGGGGCTTCTACGAAGCACTGAAAGCAGTGTATGGCCCCAGGTACCTGGTACAATGTCCCCTGCGAAGCGCGAATGGCCAGGCACTCCTCACAGATAATACCTCCATCTTGAACCGCTGGTCGGAATACTTTCAGAGCCTCTTCAGCGCTGAGCGCACTGTTCAAGAAGCAGTCGTCCTACAAATCCCACACCTCCCAGTAAAGGTTGAATTGGACGAACCGCCCACCGCTGAAGAGGCCCTCACAGCCATCCACCAGCTCAAGAGTGGCAAAGCAGCAGGCATTGATGGAATACCGCCAGAGATCTGGAAACATGGAGGCCCAGCACTGCACAACAAGCTCCACGACCTCTTTCTCTGCTGCTGGGAGGAAGGAACACTACCAAAAGATCTCCGTGATGCAGTCGTTATCACCCTGTACAAGAACAAAGGCGAGAAGTCTGACTGTTCCAACTATCGGGGAATTACCCTGCTGTCCATTGCTGGGAAAATCCTTGCAAGGCTGCTCCTGAATCGGCTGGTACCTGCCATCGCTGAAGACCAACTCCCAGAGGGCCAGTGTGGCTTCAGAGCAAACAGGAGCACCACCGATATGGTCTTTGTGCTGAGACAGCTACAGGAGAAGTGCCGCGAGCAGAACACAGGGCTGTACGTAACATTTGTCGACCTAACAAAAGCGTTCGACACTGTGAGCAGGCAAGGCATGTGGCAGATCCTGGAGCGACTTGGCTGTCCCCCAAAGTTCCTCAACATGATTGTCCTGCTACACGAGGACCAGCAAGGCCAGGTCAGACTCAACAATGACCTCTCAGAACCATTCCCTATTCTCAACGGCGTAAAGCAGGGCTGCGTGCTGGCACCGACCCTCTTCACCATCTTTTTTAGCATGATGTTGAAGCAGGCCACAGTGGACCTCGATGATGACGATGCAGTGTACATCAGGTATCGTCTCGATGGCAGCCTGTTCAACCTCAGACGACTGCAGGCCCACACGAAAACCCTAGGCCAACTGATTCGTGAGCTGCTTTTTGCTGATGATGCTGCCCTCGTTGCACACACAGAGAGAGCCCTGCAGCGCATCACGTCTTGCTTTGCAGATGCTGCCCAGCTCTTTGGACTCGAGGTCAGTCTAAAAATGACAGAGGTCCTCCATCAGCCGGCACCCAAGACAGTGTATCGCCCTCCTCACATCACCATTGGCGAGTCTGAACTAAAGTCAGTGCACCAGTTTACTTACCTTGGCTGCATTATCACGTCGGACGCCAAGCTGGACAAGGAGCTTGACAGCAGGCTGGCAAAAGCGAACAGCGCTTTCGGGCGACTTTTCAAGCGGGTGTAAACAGGCACCAAGATCAGCGTGTACAGAGCTGTCGTCCTCACCACCCTGCTGTATGGTTCCGAGTCCTGGGCCCTCTACCGCAGCCAACTACGACTCCTCGAACGCTTCCACCAGCGCTGCCTGCGTACCATCCTGGGCATTCACTGGAGTGACTATGTCACCAACGTCGAGGTCCTTGAACAGGCTGAAACTGTGAGCATCGAGGCTTTGCTGCTGCGGACACAGCTCCGCTGGGCGGGGCATGTCTCCAGGATGGAGGATCATCGCCTACCAAAGATCACCCTGTTCGGCGAGCTTGCTACTGGACACCGTGACAGAGGGGCACCAAAGAAGAGATACAAAGACTGTCTCAAGAAGTCACTTAGTGCCTGCCAAATCGACCACCACCAGTGGTCTTCGCTTGCTGCGGACCGTGACACCTGGCGCTCCACCATTTATAAGGCAGCTGTCTCCTTTGAGGACTCTCACAGAGCTAGCCTTAAGGACAAGCGGCTCAGGAGAAAAAACAGAGATGCCGCAGCTCAGAAACCCTGGCCATACCTTCCCCTGCAGCCACTGCGGTCGAACCTGCCTGTCTCGGATTGGCCTCCGCAGCCACGAACAAGCCTGCAGACGTCGTGGGCAACTCCTATAAAATCTTCGTTCGCAAAGTCAAGCCAAGAGAGTTTGACAAAATTATTTTTTTCTCAATACTATTCACAACTTGAAACCCAAACTTGATACATACAAAGATACCTGATGGTAAGACCTTTCTATGCATACTAATTTGATTGACCTTTGGAAATGGTCAATGGTCACATAATATCAGAAAATAGGTATGTTTTTTGTTCCCAAATACTGTTCACAGCTTCAAAACCGAACTTGGTACAGAGATATCATATGGTATGACTTTCCTATGAATGACCCCTCGCAAAGGTCAAGGGTCACAAGAAATAATGAAATAGGTCACAAATTGTCATTTTTGGAGGACAATAATAGTTTTTATTTCTCAAATACTATTTACAACTTCAATTCCAAACCTGGGACAAAGGTCAAGGGTCACAAGAGATAAGTAAATGATGAGAAAACTGTCCTTTGGGATAGAATTTAAGTGGTTATCAGGTTTTTTGCAAAACTTTTCAACCGCATATAGCAGAAAGGTAGCTGGTGATAGGCCTTTCTATGCATCCTAATTTGTTTCACTGCTCACAAAGTTCAAGGGTCATGGGAAGTTGTCAAAATTGGAATATGCGTAAATTTTGAGAGCTCATGGTTTTAACGGGTATAACCCTTTCCTTATGTTATGTTAGAACACTTTTTTATTTCAGTGACCTGTCATTATGTGGATCTGTCATGCATGTGAGCCTTAAGGGTTTTGTCATTCTTGTTATTACTTGAGGAGAGTGTAAACTGTTGGTACAGCATATAAAGGTATTATCATTTGTTGTTATTGGTCAAAGCTGATTTTTTTTGATCAGCTGTAACCATAAATACTCTCCTTGAAAAGTATAGTTCATAAGATAACATGTGTTCGATTAGTTGTTTTGAGTTCATTTCTAAAATATGTAATTTATTTTTGCCAAAATCATGTTGGTAATTGTTTTAGGTGTATTCTATAATATTTAATGCCACCTGTAATCGTGATCAACTGCAAATAAATGTTTATCTCTTCCGCTTACTCACTCGGAGCGAACCGTGTACAGATTGATAATTTTTAAGCAAAAATATGACGCGTGTGAATGCTAGTTTGACGGTGTTTCGATGCGTTTGCATGCACGTTTATATGAGGAGAAGAATGACATTGACGATGACAATGAACCTTTATTTTCCAACGGTAAAAGTTATTGGTAACAGAACCAGTTTTCAAACTTGCCGTTGCTACATCTACTACATAAATGACAAAAATACAAGTATGCACGCACGCGCGCACGCGCGCACACACACACACACACACACACACACACACGGTATACATTTCAATGCATTCCAAATATAACCATCCAAACAAAGACAGGGAGAAGTGAAACATTAACATTGAAACATATTGACATAAAGAAAGAAAAAGTAAGAAAAAGTAACTAAATGCAACAAAAATACACACACAAGCAGGCACACGCGCATTCGCATACATACACACGCATACACGGACTCACAATCACACACACACAACAACAACACACACGCACGCACACACACACACACAACATATCCTGCGAAGAATGATCTCAGTACTGTGACGACTACATTATGTCAAATATTGCAGGTGCTTAAAGAGGCTATCCCTAAAGGTGTTGAGCGTGTTTGCAGTTCGAATTACTGCTGGAATAGAATTCCAGAGTGAACTTCCTGAGTAGGACAAACTGGTCTTGAATAAATCAATACTTTGGAGAGGGACCCTGAACTGTTGTCCATGCCTAGAAGTTTCGGGGATTGCTCTGAGAAAAAGGAACTCAGATACAAAGGACATGATTGCTTATACAGCTTGTACATTAACACACCATATGAAACAAGAAACAAAATCAAGACGACAAACTTTTCATGGTGACAACAACTTGCTTTATTTTGTAAAATAGTATCAAATAGATCAGCAGCTAAAGTCGACCACATTTCCACGTTAGCAAAATCCTACTACAATGTTATCACATACAACATCTCGTAATTATCACTCAACATCAATAACGAATATTTAAAATAGTTCCAGTTGGAATGCATACTCAAACAATACCAAGAGTTCTATGCATAATCGGATAATACTGATTTGAGAGGACAGAGAAATTCACATTAAAAAACAACGCGTTGAAACACGGAATCATTATCACCATCAGCAGCATCAACAAGGACAACAAAAAACATCAATAGAAACAACATGAACAATATTAAATAATAAATAGCCCTAAAATGCGTTGGTTTGCGTTTTTATACCTTACAGCTGACAATCGTTTGGGGAAAAAATTGTATACAAGCGTATGTTTATTAAAAAAAAAACAGACAAGCAGGTACAAATACGATACGATCTTTCGTCACTTTGACACACATGTGTGCTGGAATGTTTTTCTGAACCTTAAGGTTTGGGCCGTAAGTTCCAAAATCACAGATCAGCAAACACCTGTCCTAGGAAGGCAAAAGATTTTTCAATATATACTGACGAGCAAAAGAAAAGCGAATTTTTGGGAGTTGTAGGAAACACTACAGTGACACTATACTGAGCAAACTAAATGCGACATTTTTGGTATCATCGGAAACAGTAAAGTGTTTCCGATGATTCCAAAAATGTTGCATTACTTTGCTCGTCAGTATATTACAAAGAGAATATCTCAAAAATGAAATCACTGTCTTCTGCATCCCTTTGTAAACATTTCTGACCTGTGAAAGAACGACTGTTTTCATTTGAAAAAGTGGTGTCAGTTCGTTAGAAAACATTCAGTGTAGATTGTTAATAATATGACATCATTTCAGAACGGAATGGGACAGAAACATGAATGATGCCTTCGAAATAGATACTATAAATAAATGCATGAGCATTTAAGAAAAATCAAATGGCTGGTGTAATTCTAAAATACCTTTTTGCGTCTGTGCGTGAAGATTCCAGTCAGAACAGACGATTTCCGAAAATCTGAAGTAGGTCAAAAACTGTGCGTCTCTTGACACCATCAAGTAGATTAAAAACCCGGAATAATATGCGATATCGCTTGTTTCAGCGGACTTTTAAAGTTTTAATCCCATGTTATGATCGTCGAAACACATACCGTCTGACCTATTTATGTTTTCCGAACAACGTCTATTACAGAAAAACAAACAAACCGGGAATAATAAAACGACAACGGCTATTTCATTCTTCCAGACAGTTCTGTTCATTCACAAAAACGTTGCACAAAGGACCTCTGTCCGACGTCCGCCCGACAGCCTTTTGCGCACTGGAAACACAACGACTATAATCTCATCTATGTGGAGACCTGGCGACAAATGAAAGTTCATACATGGATAGTTACAGGAAGGTCGCTTGGGCCAAAGTATGCCTGGTTTTAACATTCTAGTTCCGTGGCGCAGTGGTTAAGGCGCGTGCCACCAATGCCAAAGGTGCGAGGTTCGAAAACGGGTTCCGACGTCAGACTTTTCTCCTTTGGTAAGTGTCACCCTTAATTCGGGCGGACCGTCGGGGGTTCTTTCTCCGGGTACTCCGGTTCTTCAACCCCCCACCCACCCCCACCCCCACCCACCCCCACAGTTTGGTACCGGTTTCAGGCCACTTTGCAAAGTTCAAATACAAGCGATCAAAAAATCTCTGTAACTTCAGTAGCTGAACTGGCCCTTCGTCTGTCTTGTACTGTGTTTGTCTTAAATGGCGTAAATCTGTGTCTGTTACGTGAGTGCGTGTGTTGGGTTTCAGTTCGCGGCGCTTTGAGTCGATTTGCCCCAAAATTGAGAAAAAGCGCCTATATAATAACTGTATTATTATTATTATTATTATTATTATTATTATTTTATTATTATTATTATTATTATTTTATTATTATTATTATTATTATTATTATTATTATTATTATTATTATTATTATTATTATTATTATTATTTATTTTATTATTATTAGTTACAAACGTGTTTGGGTTCTCGGGTCCTTTAGAGCAGTTGCCGGTGATACAAGAGACACGCTACTTAGGGAACAGTAACTGCCCAAATTTGGCAAAAGACAGTAAGTCCATGTTTGCGGGGGAAAAATGTAATACAATGAAAATCTCCCTTTTCACAAAAATGGATATACTGGTGTTTAATCCTTTTCTCTCACGACATTAGGGCACTTTAACCATTTTACCCCCAAGGTCCCATTTCTCAAAGTTTGGAGAGATGGATTGACCATGATAATTCAAGGATAGTGGGGTAGCCTTCAGGCGCCAAGCTAATCTGGCACTACCCTTGAATTATCATGGCCAATCCATCTCGGGGCTAAATGGGTCAGCTAATCTGGCACTACCCTTGAATTATCATTGTCAATCCATCTCGGGGCTAAATGGGTTAGGCAGACTGTGACAAAGTCGGCGTCAAATAAAGTTAGTTCGCATGTCCATGTGATCTCAAACACTGTGCCGAGGTAGCTCTATGCATTGAACTGCAGTAAGTCTGTTTCGCACTCAAATACACGTTGTTCGGAAAGCAGAAGTAGGTAAAACTGCGCTTGTGTCAACGCAAACAGTGGATTAACAACCCGGGCAAACATTCACTATTGAATATTTGTCCGGGTTTTGAATCCGCTGCTTTCCTCGAAAAAAGTGCGATTTTGACCTACTTCTACCCCCTTCAATAAACTACGTTTATCGTCTGTGCGGAAAATGGGCTGCATGGTGCCAATAACTTTGCGAAATCAAGACAAAAAGACTTATACATTCACAAACTAACCTCAACCGGACACGAATCGACCGTGAAAACCAGATTAGCTTGGTGCCCAGAAAAAAACAACACGTTAATCAGGCGATACCCTCGAATCATCAGGCCTATCTATATATCTATCTAAATCCTGTAGTCTTGCCGACCGTTGGGGCACCACTGATGACTTGGCAACCAGCTCCCTCTATTCCACTCTGTTCTCTGCCATTCTTAGCGTATCGCCCAGCCTCAGTCCTGTCCACTCTGAGATATTGTCCTCCCATCTTTTCCTCTGTCTTCGTCCTCCTTGCACAGTGCCCTGCGGGATTGTTTTGGTAAGCCCTGTTGAACGTGTGACATGCCCATACCACTTCAGTTTGCGTATTTTCACAATGGCTAATAGGTCTTCATAGGGCCCGATGGCTTGCCTGATTCTGCTTCCCACTTCCTCGTTCGTGATGTGATCTCTGTATGAAATGCCAATCAGCCTTCGAAATCATCTCGTTCCAGTGGCTTGTATCCTCCTTTCAAGGTCTGCTGTGAGGGTCCATGACTCGCAGGCATACAAGAACACTGAGATGACTAAGGAGCGCATCAGTCTGATCTTGGAACAGAGTGTGATGTTTCTGTCCTTCCATATGGTCTTCAATCTTGTCAGTGTTGTTGTTGTCTGCGCAATCCTGGACAGTATTTCTGGTTTTGATCCCTCATCTGTCATAATGGCTCCTAAGTATTTGAATTTATTAACTGTTTCCAGTTTTTGGCTTCCAATCATGACGTCAGTGCCAATGCCACTGGTGTTATTTGTCATCAGTTTAGTCTTCTCTGCACTGATTTCCATCCCATACGCAATGGCTCTACTGTCCAGCTTTTCCACCAGCTGAGCTAGCTCCTTCTCTGTTCCTGCAAGGCCATCAATGTCGTCCGCAAAGCGCAAGTTCGTGATTGTTCTGCCTCCAATACTGACAGTTCCTTCGTGATCTTTCAGAGCGTCTGACATGATTCTTTCCAGGAAGATGTTGAAAAGAGTAGGTGAGAGCAAGCAGCCTTGTCTGACTCCGACTGTAGTCCTAAACCAGTTCCATATTTTGCCGTTGAAGCAGACTGCGCTAGTGACCTTGTTGTAAAGGTTTGCTATGACTTTGATCAGGTTGGCATTTATTTTGTATAGCGTCATGGTGGACCAAAGGGCTGCATGCCACACCCTGTCAAACGTTTTCTTAAAATCCACAAAGACATGATAGAGGTCTTGCTGGTGCTGGAGGTACCTCTCAGGTTGAAGATCTGCTCAGTTGTGCTGCGCCCTGGTCTGAAGCCTGCCTGTTCCTCAGCTATGATTTCCTCTGCCTGTGGCTTCAGCCTGTTTAGTAGGATCTTTAACATGACTTTGCTTAGGTGGCATATAAGACTGATCGTGCGATAATTCTGGCATTGAGGTAAGTTGCCTTTTGGGGGAAGAGTTATTATAAGTGATTGGGTCAATGGTGTGGGCCAATCCCCTGACTGCCAGATCTTATTGCAGATTGTTAGTAAGGCGCTTATCATGTCTTCTCCCCCTTCTTGGACAAGCTCTGCAGGGATGTTGTCTGCTCCTGCTGCCTTCCCTTCTTTCAGCGACTTCACTGCAGCCTCTACTTCTTCTCGGAGGATGGGATAGTTGCCATTGTTGGTCACGGGTGGGTTGACAAGTATGTCTGGGTCCCCTGTAGCTCGGTGGTTGTACAAATCTGAGCAGTACTTTGTCCATCTCTTCAATATGTCTTGGTCTTCCGTAAGACAGTTACCTTCACTATACTGAATGATCGAGGAGCGTCTTTGTTTTACACTGGTCAGGTTTTTTACCAGTTGGTATGCTTTTTTGCTATTATTTATGTTCAGTTTTTCTTCTACGTGTTTACACTGATCTTCAGTCCACTTATTCTTTGCCTTTTTAAAATAATAATAATTACGGTATTTATAATGCGCTTATCTTATAATAATTATAACTCTAAGCGCGCACTCACAACTCACGCACGCATGTGCACGCCGCTAGACAACGGCTCGCGTACCTCAAAAAGTGAAATACATTACGACAGTCGACTTGGGGTGGGGAGTGTGGTGATATAGTGCTAGAACTGTTGAAAGAGGTGAGTTTTGAGGGCGGACTGGAAGGAAGAGGGAGAGTGTTTCTGACGGAGAGAGAGTGGGAGAGTGTTCCAGGCGGATGGACCGTATACAGAGAAGGAGCGGGAGCCGAAATTGCTGAGTTTGGTGCGGGGGATGTGGAGGCGGAGAGGGTCGGAGGCGGAGCGGGGAGGAGTGTAGGGGTGAAGTAAGTTGGAGAGATAGGCAGCAGCGCAGTTGTTCAGGGATTTGTAGCAGAGAGACAGAATCTTGTATTGGATGCGTTCGGGGATGGGAAGCCAGCGAAGGAGTTTGAGCAGGGGAGTGATGTGGTCGGATTTTTTCTTTCTGAGGACGAGGCGGGCAGCATTGTTCTGGATATGCTGGAGGGTGAAAGTGGTGGATTGAGGGAGGCCGGAAAGGAGAGAGTTGCAGTAGTCGATGCGAGATAGGATGAGAGAGACAGCAAGTTTGGTGGCAGCTTCGGTAGTGAGGTATTTTCTGATCTCACTGATGCGGCGGAGGTGGAAATAGCATGCCTGTGCCGTGGCAGAGACAAAGCTGGTCATGGAAAGAGAGGAATCGAGGATAACGCCGAGGTTTTTGGCCGAGTCAGAGAGGGAGATGGGGATGCTGTCGAGTTGAAGGTGGAGAGAGGAAGGGAGCTGGAAAAGTTTCTGGCGAGTGCCTACCAGCCTGGCTTTTCATCATCAGTCCATCCATCGCTAAAGCAACGCAGAGATATGGAGGATGGTACACCGCCCAACCAGCAGATGAATCGAAACCTAATAGTTAATGCGGTGCCAGAATTCTCAATTCTCATGGAATATTCATGAGGTGAAGGTCTCAAGAGGCCTGACTTTCGATTTGTCACCTTCACACTGTGGTGTGACTTATTTTGAGTTTTACATTGTTGCAGGCTACAGAGGTGTCGCATGCTGGCAAAACAAAAGAAGACAATTGCAAAGAATGATGTCGAAAAAAATTTATAGGTCGCGGAGACCCGAAAAATGAGGTGAAGGTCCTAACCCAATGCGCAAAAGGCCATCGGGCCGACGTCGGCCGCTGCTAGCCCGCGCACAATCGTGCGCGGGCCAACGGCGGCCGACTTCGGCCCGTTGGAATCTTTTTGCGCTTTGAAAATTAGCTCATTCAGAATAGGCAATGTTCTGACGCTTTCCAGGCACCAAATCTGATCAAGCCTAACCTCGGGATTATCATTGTCGATCCATTCCCCAAAGCTATAGCTCGTCAGTGTATGAGACGGCGCTACGCCGACCAAATTTCTGGAGCTCTTTGCACAAAATGTCAACCAGTAATGCCAACCCATAAACTGTCAACCTACAAGAAGCTCTTTTCATCGGACAGTTTTCGGTCGGGGTGAGATCGCTTCCTTCGAGTGCAATGTATCTACAATGGTGTCTTGAGAAGTCATGGTTGTGCGAGATCTCTGCAACCGCGTACCCAAGGCTGTGGGCGGGGGTCGTGGGGGGCCTAGAGGCCCATGATGATCCCAGTAGACGGCTCTCTCCAGCAGGTAATCTCTGCCCAACTCCGAGAGTAACTTCACATCCTCGGCAGCCAGAGTGTCGGGGAAATCTGCACGCAAAACGTGTAAAACAATTAACGCGAGCCCCGATACACAACAATGAAAAAAGAGTAGAGCTTGATAGTTTAAGGTGGATGCCAAAATTGCTTGGCGCCCACAGGCGCCAAGTTATTCTGGCACTCACCGTGAACTATATCGGCGAACGTCTGCTAAACTGGTATGTAGTTTCTGAGAACAGGTCCTGAAACTTGAATTGTCGATCTCAGGAAAAAATATATTATGATTTAGCTCGAAAATGGCCTTGTTTTGACACTAGAACGCGTGCAGTAAAGATAAAATAAATACAAATCAAAACAGTCTGCGATAATCGCGCAGCAACATTGAGCAAGTCTTGAACACATGGTACGTTTTAAAATATCAAACCACACCTTGTGATGATTTACAAATCTCGGTTTGAATTAGTCACATAGTTGAATTGCTGCTTCTCGGCAGAGTTTCGGAGCCAGAACATGGGTGTGTCAAACAGAACATTTGGCTGGCAAATCGCCTCTAGACGTAGTTTAACACCCTTTTGCATGCAGCTACGGGTACCGCGAACGGTACCGCTCAACCGGTGGCTGCATAATTATACAAATCAGCTTAACTCATTCTACCCCAGACACACCACCGCAAGATAAGGATCGACCGTGATAGTTCAAGGGTGATGCCAGAATAGCTTGGCGCCTATGGGCGCCAAGCTATTCTGGCATCACCCTTGAACTATCATGGTCGATCTGTGTCCTGCACTGCAATGCAGTCTTCAGAGGACAACGGCAAAATTTGGGGATTTCGGTGTTGGGGTAGAATGAGTTAAGCAGGTTACACCGAGGAGCCCATGTACCATACGTCAGACCGCGTTACTCCAAAGTATTCGCGATCACGTGTTGTTATTGTGATGAATTTACATGGACCTGCGAAGAAAAACCTCTTGGTAATCAGGTCATCTGGCCGACGTTAGCTTTAGCTGGCCACCGTTTCCGTGCAAAGTGTTTTGGCAGCCAGTGTAGACCATTGATTCGTGGATGCGGGGAGTTCCCAGTGCCAGACCAGTGTACTGAGACACCAACAGTTGAACTTGCGCCCGTCGCAGAGCACAACGAAAATTGTTCCTCATATGGCCTCTATAAGCGTTTCCGGACAAAGTGTTTTAGCATGCATCCAGTGTAGACAAGCGAGCCCCGAGACGCTTAATCCGTGGATGCAGGGAGTTACCAGGGCCAGTTCCAAGTGCCAGACTGACCAGAGTATGGGGACACCAAGAGTTCAGCTTTGCCAAAGGAGCCCGTCGCCGAACCTATATACGGAAAACCTTTCGTTGTGCTCTGCCACGGGCGCGTTTGGTGCAAGTTCTGTGTATCTCAGTACATTGTTGTGGCCCCGGTATTTCCCTGCATCAACGGATTACGGGTATCGGGTCTCTCTTGTCTACACTGGCTGCCAAATCACTATGTCCGGAAACGCTTATACAGGCTATATAAGGAAATCATTTCATTGTGCTTTTAACGCAACGTCCACCCTGTCAGTATACTGTTCTGGCACTGGGAACTTTCTGCATTCATTAACAAACGGTCTCGGGCCTCTCCTGTCCACACTGGCTGCCAAGTACTATGTATGGAAAGGCTATAGAGCCTACATAATAATAACTTATCATTGTGCTCTACGACGGGCGCCTTTGGCACAGGGTGACTGTGCATCTCAGTTATTGCTCTGACCCTGGCGACTATATAATTTTTAATTAAATTCTGAGAATGCTGTAAAGCCATGGAATTCCAGGCTGGTAAGCTTGCATTGTGTCATCAGGACATCAACTGTCCTTTTCATGACTGCATCGCTCATAAGATCTTTTGAGCCTTCCACTGAACACCTTCTACATATAGCAATATGGACTACCCCCAGGCGCCCCGCCATCCGCTGGTGTATATCCAGTCGAAAGTCGTAATTTTTCTATGGCTTTAGCACAGCATTCTCAGAATTTAATGAAAAGAAAGAATACATATATATATATATATATATATATATATATATATATATATATATATATATATATATATATATATATATATATATATATATATATATATATATATATATATATATATATATATATATATATATATATATATATATATATATATATATATATATATAAGTTACCGCGGTGTACTAGCGCACGTAATACTAAGGCTGTTCTGTAAGACGGGTTAGTCTTCCTGCAGACCTGTCTAAGGACTAGGTCTGTACAACTTTAAAACACGTGACTCCAATGATTGGCTAGAATGCCAGAGGGTTGTCTAATCTTTTTTTTCCCCCCTTCGAAATAACCGTGTCATTTCTCCGCTTCAGAGGAGAAATGGCACGTTTATTTCGAAGCGAACAAAGTAAGCTACAGCAGACGTGGCGAGAATTCGATCAGGTCAAAGTTTAATCATTACAAACTATTTATTTGTTCGTATACTCAGGTTTTTGTGATTACATTTCAGACGTTTAAAATTTAAAAAACAATTGCGAAGATGAATTCTACGAAGAGCTTGAGACCACCATCAGAGAGATCCCTACCACAGAACACCTATTCTTACTCGGCGATTTTAACGCCCGGATTGGAGCCGACCACAACTCCTGGCCCCGCTGCATTGGTCATTTTGGCATCGGCAAGATCAACGAAAATGGACAGAGACTGCTAGAATTTTGTTCGTACCACGACCTGTGTATCTCAAATACGTTCTTCTCTACCAAACTCTGCCACCGAGTGTCCTGGCGACACCCCAGATCACGTCACTGGCACCAGTTGGATCTCATCATTACCAGAAGACCGCTGCTAAACTACGTTCTTACTACCCGCAGCTATCACAGCGCCGACTGTGACACTGACCATTCACTGGTTGGGAGCAAGGTACGTCTCCACCCCAAGCGGATCCACAACTCCAAGCAGAAAGGACGGCCACATATCAACACAACCCTGACATCTGTACCAGAAGTTTGCACACGCTATGCTAGTGCCATGGAAGAGGCCCTCATAGACTGCCCAGGAAACAACGCTGAAGAGCGGTGGAGCCACATTCGCGACGCCATCTACAATTCAGCCATGGCAACCTTTGGATAGAGGGAGAAGAAAAACCCAGACTGGTTTGAAGCAGGAATAACCGAACTTGAACCAGCTATCACAGCCAAACGTGCAGCACTGCTAGACTACAAGTGCGAACCTTCAGAGAAGGCGCTAGCTGCACTCCGAAAGGACAGAAGTAATGCTCAGCGGATCGTCAGGAAATGCGCCAACGACTATTGGCTGAATCTCTGCCAGAGCATCCAGCTCTCCACCGACTTTGGGAATATCCGCGCCACGTATGAGGGCATGAAGAAAGCATTTTGCCCAAGCACAATTAAGATCACTCCCCTGAGGTCCACTACTGGAGACATCATTACGGACCGCGGCAAGCAGATGGAGAGATGGGCCGAGCACTACCAGCAGCTGTATTCGAGGGAGAACGACGTCACTGACACTGCAGTGGAGAACACCACCCCCCTGTCCGTGATGGAAGAACTTGATACTCTGCCCACTGTAGACGAACTCAGCAAGGCCATCGACTCCTTAGCATGTGGTAAAGTTCCAGGCAATGACAGTATTCCTCCAGAGGTTCTCAAGGCTGGCAAAAAGACTGTCCTCCTTGACCACCTCCATGAGCTTTTACTTCAGTGCTGGGAGGAGGGAACAGTCCCTCAGGACATGCGGGATGCCAAAATCATTACGTTCTACAAGAACAAAAGAGAGCGCAGTGACTGTAATAACTATCGAGGCATCTCCTTGCTGGGCACTCTTGGGAAGGTCTTCGCCCGCGTGGTGCTGAACAGACTCCAAGTGTTGGCCGAACGCGTTTACCCAGAGGCGCAGTGCGGCTTCAGACCTCAGAGATCAACAGTCGACATGATCTTCTCATTGAGACAACTGCAGGAGAAGTGCCGGGAGCAGAGACAGCCACTTTACATCGCCTTCATTGACCTGACCAAGGCCTTCGACTTGGTCAGCAGAAGAGGTCTCTTCACTCTATTACACAGGATCGGATGCCCCGCCCCCCCCCCCCCCAAGCTCCTGAAGGTGGTCACATCCTTTCATGACGAAATGAAAGGTACCATACAGTATGATGGCTCATCTTCAGAACCCTTCCCGATCCGAAGCGGCGTGAAGCAAGGCTGCGTACTCGCCCCTACACTTTTCGGCATTTTCTTCTCCCTGCTGATGCGCCATGCCTTCAGTCAGTCAGAAGATGGCGTCTTCATCCACACTAAGTGTGAAGGCAGCCTCTTCAACTTTCACGTTTGCGCGCAAAGACCAAAGTGTGCAGGGTCCTGATTAGAGAGGTGCTGTTTGCTGATGATGCTGCCCTGACTGCCCACACTGAGGAAGCGCTACAGCGTCTCGTCAGCAGCTTCGCTCGCGCCACCGATGAGTTTGGGCTGACCATCAGCCTGACGAAGACAAACATCATGGGCCAGGATGTCAGCAGCACTACTTGCACCTCTATAGGCGATCACACCCTCGAGGTAGTGGAGAACTTTACATACCTTGGCTCAACTATCTCCAATAACCTCTCTCTGGACAACGAACTGGTCTCCAGAATCGGCAAGGCATCAACAGCGATGGCTCGCCTGACCAAAAGAGTGTAGAACAACAGCTTGCTTACCACCAACACTAAGATGAAAGCGTACCAGACCTGTGTGCTCGGCATTCTTCTCTACAGCAGCGAGACGTGAAGTTTGTACACCCGTCAAGAGCGCAGACTTAACTCTTTCCATCTGTGCAGCCTGAGGAGAATCTTGGGCATCACTTGGAAGGACCGTGTTCCAAACACTGAAGTGCTGGCCCAGGCTATCATTCCTAGCATGTACGCACTCCTTTCACAAAGACGCCTACGCTGGCTCGGTCATGTCTGCCGCATGCAGGATGGTCGGATTCCTAAGGACATCTTGTATGGTGAGCTTGCCTCCGGCACCAGACCAACAGGCAGACCAGCGCTTAAATACAAAGATGTCTGCAAGAGTGATCTGAAAGCTGGAAGCCTGAATTCCGCAGACTTAGAAGCCACCACCGCAGACCGTGCCAGCTGGCGGCTCGCAGTGAAGACCAGCATAAAGCTGAGCGAGGAAAGGAGAGAAAACCAGTGGGATGAGAAGAGGCAGCGCAGACGAAAGAAAGAAGAGCCGGTGCCCACAGCAACAGTCACAGGCTTCACCTGTAGCAAATGCAACAGACACTGCCGCTCTCGCATTGGACTGATTAGTCACAGCAGGCACTGCAAATCTTAAAAACGGATTGACCCAGCAATGTCTTCCGAGACAGAAGGATGCCAATGATACTCAGGTTTTTGTGATAACATTTCAGACGTTTAAAATTAAAAAAAAAAACAATTGCAAACAATTTAAAAACAAAATGCTGCGCACTGACTTCCGGGGTCATATGAAAGGTTAATTTCCCCCGACGTCGTTTGCCGTTTAGTAAGCGTAGAAATGGCACGGTTATTTCGAAGCATCAACAAAGCATGTTATGAGGGGGGGGGGGGGGTAACTAACACATACGCACCTAAGTGATCAGTGTCGATCTCGTTGATCAGCTTGTCCATGAACTTCTTATCCCGGTAAAGCTCTTCCAGAAGCTTCCTCAGACGCCAGTCTTCCATGCTGAATGGGCGGCCCGAGGAGTTAGTGTAGGCCACGCGCCCGTCGCCATTCTGGGCACCACGACCCGGTGCCCGCTCAGCCCACCTGCCCCGGTCGCTGGTTCCGGTTCCGGTGCCCGAAAGTCGTTCGGTGTCGGGTCGATGAGGGTCGTACTGAGTTTCGTCTTCAAGAGACATGGTCTGCACGACGGAAATAAATTTTGCTGATCAATTTTAGAAGCAGATAAAAATGATATGGCTGCCCTACACGTATAATAGCAAAAATCCAGCTTGTCCACTTTGATACATTGAAAATCTCGCTTTTCACCAAAAAAATGGCCACGCTCCCTTTTGTCATTGTAGGGCAGAGATTGTGTACAAATAGTTTACTCATACTAATGCACGAGCAGAACACACGCGTTGGCTGATCATTAACTCATTCAGCTCTGACGCACTAGAGCAGGAGATGGGTCGACCATGAAGGGTAGTGCCAGACTAGCTTGGCGCCGACAGACGCCAAGCTAACCTGGCACTGCTCTTGAATTATCATGGTCGATCCATCTCCTGCAACTGGTGCATAGTCGTTAGATGACGCCTCCCAAATTTGGGAAATACTGCCGTCGGGCTGAATGAGTTAAAACGGCGAGATGGGGTAAGACGTAAACACTATGGAATGACAATGAAAGTAAGCTTTATTTCAAAAGGATAAATTATTACGCACAGAGACGTTTTCAATCATGTCCTGTGAGGGGTGCGAAAAAGGGGTGTGGGAACGGGGATGGGGTGGGGGTGAGGTGAATGCATTACTGTTGAATTCATGTAACAGATCACAGGTCAAGCACATTCACCATAACGGAACAGTTAATGAATAAACCATCGGATTCACCTCATGTGCTAGAGACAGCAAAATACTGCATTAAACAAACAGAAATATATTGAAAACAATAGCTTTGTAATGACATTTAAAATGTCTGGCTTGATCGGACGCTACTACAAAGCTACTAACTGCGCCAACACAAACTACCTGTGCTGGTCTATAAATGCGGATCTTACGGTCTACGGCCACATTTACAGACCAGCACGCATATTATGATGGCGACAAGTCGTACACTCAGACTGGTACACAAAGATAACAAAATCGGTCCTTGTTCATACCTCGCCACTCGTCTCACTTCTGTACGGGTATAGACCGTCATCTCCCTGTGTCCATGCGCTTTCGCCTAGAAACACAAGGCAAGAACGACATGATAATTTGACTCATTCGAGACGTGCTGCATTGCGATAAGCGGCTTAAAGCCGCGTAGCCGGATGCGGCACGTTCCGAATGTGCTGGTCGGCCCTGAAACTATGAAAATTGGTCTCGCAACCAAAATCGTTTTACCACTGTAAAGGAAGAGTTCATTGTTCACTGTCTGATACAGAGGTAGCTGCGAAACATCTCGACCTGACGTCACACGCAGTGTTTTTCACTGCCTGTGAAAGGTGGGATTCGGCTTCTCAACTCCACAATCGGTCACTACCTAATAAGTAACTAGAAAAAAAATCCACCATGACAGTTCAAGGTTACGGTTCAAGGTTGATAGTCCAACGTTAGCGCCTGGTTAGCCTGGCGCCTGGAAAGGCGCCAGGCCCACCGGGCTCTATCCGGTTGCCTTGAACTGTAATGATCGATCCATTCTGCGCGCCCTAATCTTACCTCCACGCCTGCTCATGCGTGACAAAAACGTTCTGTCCCTCTCCAACCCCTCCGTCAGTGTGGCCCTCTGAGAGGCTGTAACGTAGAAGCCCCATTTCGGAAAGTGCGCAGGCGTGTGGATGCGCGACGCCGGAAGTGCGTAAGCCCGCAAGGGAGGCAACCTAGATCCACCTCTTGTGGGGAGGCGACTTGTGCTGGAATTGGAACCGGTGTTGTCGTGAGAGAGGGTGGAATCTTCCGAGCCTGGGCCTTGCAGAGGACCTACACCGGGACGACCGCGCGTGTTTCTGTTGTCTGCTGGATGCTGGTCCTCTCCTCCTGAGTCGACGAAGGCTACTTTTCCTTGCTTAAAACAGTAAAATCACCTTGGGCTATTAGGACACGGGCTAATGGTAATGAATATAATGAGGGTGTCAATTAGCAGACGATACAAAATCCTGCTCTACAGCACTGTCAAGAATTCGATACTTTGTAAATACAAAACACAAAATATTTGATACATTCAGCCCTGACGAACTACAGCAGGAGATGGGTCGACCATGATAATTCAAGGGTAGTGCCAGATTAGCTTGACGCCTATCGGCGCCAAGATAATTTGGCACTACCCTTGAATTATCATGGTCAATCCATCTCCTGCAACAGGTGCATAGTCGTTAGATGACGCCTCCAAAATTTGGGAAATACGTGCGTCGGGCTGAATGCGTTAATTAGCCTTTGTGTGCAAAAAATACAACAAACGAATTCACACCGGACACCATATATCAGTGGTCACTCATTTACACAGTCTTTCATTTCATTTCTATCAAGTGTACTACGTCAAAAATACGAACAAGTTTCCGTTTTCCAACATCCAAACACGTAAAAGAACTTAAATATCATTAAACACATGCTGCAGGACAGATAAAACCCAATAATTATATCAACACAATGCACACATTTGAAGTAAATCAATGATGACATGGTTCCCTGCATACAATCAAAAAGATTCTGGAACATTTCAAAACGTACTTAATGGCAAACTTCCGGGTTCTTGCTTTATCAATTGTGTGCTGGCCTGTGGGTTTGGACCTTACGGCCTTGAGCCGTAAGGACCAAATCACAGATCAGCACCACCCGGGAAACGCACATTTGCAGCACGTAACGAGGAAAATAAAATGACATACTGTAAACGGACGGACTTTTGACCTCGTGCTGCCCCGGGTGCCTGCTGAGCGGCCATGGACAGCGTCGTTTCCGTCGACGCCAGTTTGTTTCTTGGACTTGGCGATCTTTTCATTGTTGATTCCAAACAGGCGCTCGTTGAGCAGTTTTCTCAGGGCGGTTTTGACTCTTGCCTTGTCCTGGAATGAGTAATCAGTCAACAAAGCCCTTTAGCTGTCGGTAGCGCATTTTGTCGAGGTGACCGATATTCCGGCAGGAATCACCGCAACAAAAAGCGCCATTGACAGCCATCAGCAAAGGTCCACGGGCAGACGTCGGCTGCAGCGGGCCCGCGCACGCTGTGTGCGGGCCCACTGCGGCCGACGTCGGCCCGAAGATCTTTTTTGCTAACTGGTCCAAAATCACTTTTAACGTAGAGCTGTCTTCTAAAGGAACATGCGTGACAGGACTGAACGTACAAAGATACATTGTACATGTGCATATTTTCTCAATAGCCCCATATGTCTTCTTGGCTTGACTTCGCGAACGAAGATTTTATAGGAGTTGCCCACGTCTGCAGGCTTGTTCGTGGCTGCGGAGGCCAATCCGGGACAGGCAGGTTCGACCGCAGTGGCTGCAGGGGGAGGTATGGCCATGGTTCTGAGTTGCGGCATCTCTGTTTTTTCTCCTGAGCCGCTTGTCCTTAAGGCTAGCTCTGCGAGAGTACTCAACATGTGCATATTTTCTCAATAGCCCCGTATAACGTAGTACTATACAGAGGGGCATGGAAACAGAGCAGTGGCCAAACATCTTCATATGGTTCATATGATACTGTATGACTACAGAAAACTTATTGCAGCCTGAAACATTCACTGACAGAGCATTACTCGCTTAAACAACACGCTGTGAAGAAACCATGTCTTATCCTCGTGTGGAATATTATATTTGACGTAATAAGTGGTGATACGTTCGGTCTCTTTGAAAAGTGTGAACAATATTGTGTTTTTAACCTCATGGCTGCCAGCGGCTTAAATGATGTCTAAGGACCCTATTTTTAAGTCATAAAAGGTATGTAGGTTGGTTGGTCGACACGTCTCCCCCCGGGAAAGGCAGCCCAAATAATTATGTGGGACAATAAAGTTGTAAGCAGGAAACCCGTAACAGATTCACTACTGTCTGCATGACACGCACTGATACAAATGTGGCCAGAAATTATAGAAGCATTATATATAAACCCTCGTGAACCGCCGCGACAACGGGGTCTTGAGGATCTATGCCTCTTGTAATTGGGCGGTGTTCTTCGGATACGCGGCTTTACGCCGCGTATCCGGATGTGGTGCGTCTATAATATGTTAAAGGCTTAACAGTTGTTAAATACGCAAAGAAAGAAGAGAAGATATCCGAAACAACAGAATCAAACTAATGTATAACTGACACGGTTGCTCGTTTGAAAAATAATGCATCGGGATAACACTGTAACACATTTGAGACGTGCCGCATCCGGATACGCGGCTTTAAGCCGCGTATCCAGATGCGGCATGTCTCGACTCAAAAGCGATGACAACAAACGCTTACTTACCATGACAACTACAATAAGTCACACGGTGAACACAAACAGGCATTCGGTACAGGAGCTTACGTACTTGACTTATCCCTGTGCAACGTTAACAAGTCACTCCAAGTCTTATCTGGGTGCATAGGGTCACGCGCTAAGGTTGTGTTCATTTAAAGGAACGTGTTCAGTTTTTAAAAGTAATTCTAGCGAGTTTTATAAATGTGGACTAGCAGTTAAAGAAAAAGCCTAACGCCAGTAATTGAACAAACGGCATTATGTTATCCTACTATGGCGTGATCGTTGATTTTAATTTGTGGAATGTGGTGTCTGAGGCTCATGTCTTCACTGCTTCATGCAACTGCTTCGGGGGGAAAAAGTACTAAAACCCTGACTTCTGGAGCAGGTTTGAAGGGTGCTTATACTATTTTGTGTTTCTACATAATTCATATATTTAAAAAAATCATACTTCTTTTTAACTTTTTAACCTTGTCTACAGATTGCCTGAGCTATATTGTTAAAAGACGCTAAAAGTCAAACACAAATTAGAACAAAGTCGCCTTTTACGGTATCGGCTCATGTTGAGTGGATGGTTAGTGGCCTGTTTGTTTGCTTGGTTGGTTGGTTGGTTGTTTGGTTGTTTGGCTGGTTGGTTGTTTGGTCGGCTGGTTGTTCGTTCTTTCTTATCATCTCTTTGTATGTTCTGTCTCTATGCAACTGTATTCGTTCTGCTTGCTACTGCTCTAAGGGTCCTTTAAATAATACACCCTGCGACTCAAGTCTGCTATACTTGTTTCTAACGGGGAGGCGTGCACCCCGATAAGTAGCAGTTTGACACAGCGTAATGACCGTATGATTTGTCAGATAAGCCATGTTAGGTCCTATGGAGTATTGTTTTCTCTGGGCTCGTAACCTGCAGCTCCTTTACTGGAGGTCTGTCACCCAAGGCTCCAAAAGCGAGAGCCGGATCGACAATAAAATCAAGGGTAGTGCCTCCTAAGCTTGGCGCCAAACCAAGCGCCAAGCTTATGAGGAACTACCCTAGAGCTATAATGGTGACAGTCACCAAGGTAATCAGGCACAACCCATATTTCCAATTACGGCTGATTATCTACCGTGACTTAACCCATTCAGCCCTGACACACTACAGCAGGAGATGGGTCGACCATGATAATTCAAAGGTAGTGCCAGATTAGCTTGGCGCCTTTTGGCGCCAAGGTAATCTGGCACTGCCCTTGAATTATCATGGTCGATCCATCTCCTGCAACTGGTGCATAGTCATTAGATGACGACTCCAGAATTTTGGAAATACGGCCGTCGGGCTGAATGAGTTAAACGCAGTGCTTACGAAAAGATTTTAAAAAACTGAAAACCCGTTCCGCATGCGTGTGTACACCCTAGATACTCCTCGGGCCGTGCACGGCAAGTGCACTTCGATTCAAATGATATGTTAAGCATCTCATTTGAATAGAAGTGTACTTGTGGCGTACTCCCCGAATGGATCTATCTGGCGAGTACTCCCCGCAAACGGTTCTACTACAGAAGTGACGAGAACATGTATGCCAATTTCCGTGCTGATCTATTATTTTGGAGCTTACAGCTCTAGGCCGTCAGTTACAAAAGCACAAAACATCACACTTTGTACCAGTTTCTATCGCAATATTCAGTGTCGGATGTGATTCCAGCGTGTATTTCGCCGACGTGTGACAATGCACGACAGCCATAGGTCAGTCAAACAGATAACTTTGCCAGCGAGCACGCGATCATCGGGCCGGCGCCCTCTGCAGCTGGTCCGCCCACGGCTGTGCCCTTTCAAACTGCGGCCAGACGACCGCTTGCTTATCGGTTTGGCACCTTGAAGGGTGCGAGAAACCCACTTATCTTACCCTGATCCCAGGGAACAAAGGTCATCGGGCCTACGACGGCCGCAGTGGGCCCGCGCACATCTGTGCGCGGGCCCACTGCGGCTGTCGTTAACCCGAATACGCTTTGCTGCTACGGATAATTTCAGAGTGAGGGTTGCGAGACCTACAATCGGGCCCCAGATACCATGCAATCATGGCTTGTAGCCAAAGCCATGCTGGCTTGCAGTAACCTTGGACAGTAAAATAGCTTACCGTACTTATCACTACTATATGGATACAAGGTAAGTCGTTGTGTCCCTACTTTGACACAGTTAGTACTTTTCTTATTTTAATTTAGCATGTGAAGCGTGCTTCTCTGCTTGTTCTTTCGTTCGTTCTTTCGTTCGCTTGTTTTGTGCAATCATAGCTTGATCGTAATCTACTATTGTGACTTTTTATTAGCCAGTCACATTTGGTGCCCTGAAAAATCCCACTGTTGTTCTTTCTGTTGAAGGCAATGACAGTGGTATCATTTAAAGCACGAGACAATAGACGCAGGGAAACCAGAAGTAGATCAAAACTGTATGTGTTTCGAAGAAAGCAGCTATACTGCATGTTTGTTCGGGCTTCTAATCCACTGTTTTCCTCAGAACACCTGCAATTTTGACACATTTTTATATGCTCATAACAACACCGTACCCTTTCTCTTCTAGATCTTCTGCCATTTTCGCGCGAGGTTGTTCCCTCCTCCTCGTCTCTGTTGTTGAGCTCGTGGATTCTGGAATACAGGTTGTTGGCTTTGTCCCAAGCAACACTCATGCGTCGGGGGTCGTGGAAACCTGGCTCCTGTACAACAATAGTCTCCAGTGCATATGTTTAACTCATTCACTGCCGACAAAAATTGAACACCAGACAACTGCAAGAGGTATAGATCCCCATGAGCCCCCGCAGTTGCGGGGGCTCATGAAGATCTATGCCTCTTGGCGAAACCACTTTGTGCCTATGTTCCTTTAGCGGCTGGGGCTCACTGATGCTGAATTTACACTAATTTTAAAACACGCAGCGCATTTGTTGAGTCGTTAGATTTGTTGTGACATGCTCGTGTTTCTTTGTCTGGAAGAATCTCCCAATGCATAGATTGTTGGTGTTATTTTGTTTGTTTGTTTGTTTGTTTGTTTTTTGGGGGGAGGGGTTGGGGTGGGTGGTTGGGTGGGTGGGTTCTCCCGCAGAAACTTGGAATGATTGTTTTCTCAGTAACTTATTTACGCCAGTCGTTTATTATATGCAATTTATTCTTTATCAGCATATTTACTATTTACGACACAGCAGACTCCTCGTATGTTCGTGTTCTACAGAAAACAATTTAAATCTAATCGTGTACACACACACACACGCACACACACACACACACACACACACACACACACACACACACACACACACACACACACACACACACACACGCACACACACACACACACAACCCTCAGTCATATCACTTAATGTACATTAAGAAGTAGGAAACAAACGGCAGACTACGGTAAGATTATGTTGAGGTGGAAAGCGCCTTTGGACTTTCAGGCTTAGAGTCGTAAGGTCTAGTGGACAGACCAAAAAACCGTTACCTACCCCTTCTGTTCCGGGTGTGTGCGGCACCTGGTCTCCATTCAGGTCTGCCACACCAGAGGAGGTGTCCGAGTCTTTGCGTACCGCATCTCCCTGTGGACAAAATAACATTGGCTAACGTTGTACAAATAAACATATTCACACTGAATCCACAGAGCACCTTAGTCTTTCAGTTTGTTTTGTTTCGTATTCGTTTCTCATAAAAAATGTTGAAGGTGTCTGCATCCAACCTCGCGATAAACTTTTTTTTTTTTCGTTGTCTAGTAAAACGGGAAAAAAAAAGTTTATACTTTGTCCGAATAAGTGATCTGAGGCATTCCCGTTGTGCTACAGGATCTAGATTTAGTCGGAATATGGGGGGTGGGGGGGGGGATGAAAGAGGGCAACAGCATTTACACATGATTTCGCGCCAATATATCACTTACGAGATTATATGCAAACGCTGTCGACGTCCATTCTTTGTTCAATGATGTATGATTTCCTAAGCCTTTCCCTACCATAAGTTGTGTTTCTGAAATCATCGCAAATTCATGGCCAGGAAACCTCTTCCGTCCAAGAAAACGTATACAGAACAGTGTCAGACAACAAGAGGCATAGAACCTCATGAGTCCCCGCATCTGCGGGGACTCAAAAGGTTCTTTGTCTCTTGCAGTTAGGTGGTGTTCTCGTTTTCCCGGTTGTAAAGAGATAAAAATGATGGGCACCAAACAAATGTACTTTAACTCATTGAAGACGTGCCGCATCCGGATACGTGGCATAAAGGAAAAGCTGACTATCGAAATGCAGCACGTCTTGAGTGTGATACAATAAATGTTCATGCCGCCGCACCTCCTCCATCTCCCTCTCTTCCCCTTCCTCCTGATCCTGTCCCTCTCGACCGAAAAACAACTTCTCCAAGTCCACTGACTGTCTTTGTTGGGCCAGGTCTCCGAAATTCATAGCACAAGTATCACTAAATAGGAACGACTCCAAAGCGGCTCTCGGTCTGTTGGATAGGGACGGAAGAGCATCCCCTTTCGAGGCCTCCATGGCTCAGTTTGTATTCATGAACAGTTCACTTCTCAGTGTGTAAGTGTAACAGTTTCACTGCCAATGGTCGCAGATCGTGTTTCTTAATTTTTTTGTAATTCAACGCCAGATATCCCAAGCCTCCCATGAAACATGGATACAAAGTAGTGTCAGCAAGAGTCATGGATCCTCATGGGCTCCCGCAACATGCGGGGGCTCATGAGGATCTTTGTCTTTTGCAGTTGGATCGTGTTCACTGCTCAGTGTGTGAGTTTAATGAAGTTGCATTTGTAGAGTTAAACTTGTATACAATGATATAACATCGGTATGCTTCTCGTTCATCCAGACATTACATTCTCTTGCGTAGAAAAGCAACTCACTGGAAACTGAGGCAATCAATTTAGCACGAGTATTATACACCTTTTAGTTTGTTTTTAAATGTGTGCCTTCTAGACCTGTAAGACTTCCGACCTCACAATGTATCGCGGGATATCATTCATATACCACGCGCACCGAAACGATATACCACGGCTTCCCTACGTACTCGACTCCTCTGTGTCACCATCCCTTACGAAGAACACCTGCCTGTTACCCCGACGTATGTAAGTATATCCTTTGTAAACTGCTACACTTTGTCCATATTGAAGAGTCTGTGAAACCGTGTCCTCCCGAGTTTGAACTTAGACCTCCAACTTTAAAGAATGTGTCCTCATGTTCTGCACTCTCAAAACGGTATACCACGGCTCTCGGGGTATACCTACGATATCACGACCTCTTACGAAGAACAGCTGCCTATTGTCAAACGGGTAACAGCTGCCATTGTGCTTTGTTTCAGTGGCTTGGCCGACACAATAGATCGCCTGACAAGCGTTTCTAAACTCTTTGATTCCAAAGCCAACGAAGGGAGATGGACCGACTCCGTTGCACTAACAAAAGAGACAATGTGTGTGCTGGTCTGTGATTTTGGACCTTACGGCTTTCAGCCGTAAGGTCCAAAATCACAGACCAGCACGCATTGTATAGTTTGTGTACTGGTTTATAATTCTGACACATTTTTATCCCTTTATGTGTCTTACATAAGCATACACTTGAGCACACACTTTATAGTGTATGTACTGGTTTCAAATTCTAGACCTTCCACAATCACAGACCGACACACGACACATATTTTGATCTCTTTATGTGTGTTAATTAAGCACTATACTTGAGCTGACGTTATCGTTCTATTTCCCTCCACCCGTCTGCACTGCTCAGCTTGCAGACGATTCCATCTTCAGCGACTTTTACTAACAGTGCATTATGATTAACGGCCAGTCCTAGAGCGTGACGTTTTGCTGTAAAACTCATGGAACTTAAAGGGGTAGCACACGCATGGTCGCTCTCACCAACCAGGTGTAAAAGCAATTTGAGGAATTGCTTAACTATAAGGAAATATATGTGAGGTTTGATCATACGTATGGCTATGACAGTGGTTTGGGGGCAGACAATGGTGGCCCAGACCTGTGCCTATAGGCCCAGAAATCCCAAATTCGGTCACGGTGAAGCTGATCTATTCATAATAACCCCGAAATCAAACGCAGTTTTTCCCCCAAACGCATTTTGTTAATAAAGTTGTTTATACTGAGCATCAAAGACAAAATTACAATAACAATAATATATGTAATATGCAAAATTAAATAGTTTGTAATGAGATAAATTTTGACTGAACGAATTTCCTTCCACATTCGTACCAGGACATTCGTTATGTGCGGGACTTTTCCAGGACTATCTCAGGGAAGGGGCGGGGGGGGGGGGGGGGGGAAGGTCTTTTATCCTGTTCACGTGAAGTTCCCACGGGCCTGATCCTTTCGAAAGTTTTGTGTTGAAGATGAAGACAATGGCTGCATATCCGCACCCACGTTTGTTTGTTGGTCTGTGATTGTGGACCTTGCGGCGTAAGGTTCAAAATCGCAGACCAGCACACATTTGTGTAACTGATCCGACCCCCAGCAAACCAACATGCTCCATTTCAGACGTGTTTCTGAAAGCTAGAGTTCTTCATGCAAGTTTTGTTAACCCTTATCGATCGAAATACACCAGTGTGTGAAATAAGTTTGACTAAAATAGTTCAAGGGTAGTGCCAGAATAGCTTGGCGCCTCTAGGCGCCAAGCTATTCTGGCACTACCCTTGAACTAAAGCCATTGGTCTATACCCGTATCTGTAAGTACTATAATGTAGGTTGCATATGGCAGTGTACAAATTTGAAGCTTTTAGCCTCAGTATGATATGGGTTAAACATCCTCTTTTCAGGCGTACACCAAGACATCACCTCTACATCGAAAGGCACTAATCGGTGAAGCAACACTGTATGTAAAACGGGAGATAGAAGGCGATGGACAGCGCCTTACTACCTGGGAAAATATTCCGCACTGAAATAACTTATTAGAAGCCAGGACATGTTTAAACGTATCCCAAAGAGGAGGTTGCATCGAAATCTCCGAAAAAAGGAACACATCAGCCACACATACCCAGATCCAGTTCAGCCGTGGTTATATGGGGATCCTCACTTAACTCATTCGCGGCCAGCAGCATCCGGATGCGCGGCTTATGCCGCGCATCCGGATGCGGCTGGCCGCGAATGAGTTAAGCCCTTCCATCTAGTCTACAATGCACATCACACAACACCTTTCAAACTAGTCTGCAATACACCTCACACAACACCTTTCAAACTAGTCTGCAATGCACATCACACAACACCTTTCCAACTAGTCTGCAATACATCTCACACAGTACCTTTCAAACTAGTCTGCAATACACCTCACACAACACCTTTCAAACTAGTCTGCAATGCACATCACACAACACCTTTCCAACTAGTCTGCAATACATCTCACACAGTACCTTTCAAACTAGTCTGCAATACACCTCACACAACACCTTTCAAACTAGTCTGCAATGCACATCACACAACACCTTTCAAACTAGTCTGCAATACACCTCACACAACACCTTTCAAACTAGTCTGCAATGCACATCACACAACACCTTTCCAACTAGTCTGCAATACATCTCACACAGTACCTTTCAAACTAGTCTGCAATACACCTCACACAATACCTTTCCAACTAGTCTGCAATGCACATCACACAACACTTTTCCAACTAGTCTGCAATACATCTCACACAGTACCTTTCAAACTAGTCTGCAATACACCTCACACAATACCTTTCCAACTAGTCTGCAATGCACATCACACAATACCTTTCCAACTAGTCTGCAATACACCTCACACAATACCTTTCCAACTAGTCTGCAATGCACATCACAGAAGCCTTTTCAACTAGTCTGCATCGAAAACTCCGAATAAAAAGGAACATATCAACCACGCATATCCGAGTCCAATTCAGCCGTCGTTATATTGGTATCCTCACATAGGCCCTTACATCTAGTCAATACACACTACACAATACCTTTCCATTTAGTCTGCAATGCACACTACACAATACGTTTCCAACTAGTATGCAATGCACATCACACAAGCTTTTCCAACTAGTTTGCAATGCACATCACGCGTGTTCAGCTAACACCCGATTTTGTGTATGGTAACGATCATGATACTTAACATGTAAAACACAACTTTGACCTCGATAGTTTGAAGATGGATTTGTGGGTGGGCATTTGTTCCTGCATTCCAAACTCGGCCAAATAAGCCTACTGCCGTTGTGTAGTGGCAAAAGCTAGTACGTTCATTGGGGAGAACAGCGAGATTTTCATTGTCATACCATGAAAATCCCGCTTTTCTCACACAACGACAAGCTGGCTTTGCCATACAACGGCAGCTACAACGTAAGGGGCTCTAACATGAAACAACGTTATCATTATCAGCGACAACCGACAGTGACACATCAGCTGTGATAGCTGGAGGGTACCGCTTGTTTAATTTCCAAACGACCTGTCCAGATTTCAAGGACAGTGCTAGCGCCCTGCATAGGAGCCATACTAATTTGGTACTGCCCTTGTGCTATCACAATCGACTGCATCTCCAGTGACTACATTGGTCATGGAACTGAAACAAATGTGTGCGAGTCTGTGATTTTGGACCTTACGGCTGAAGGCCTTAAGGCCGTAAGGTCCAAAATCACAGACCAGCACACTTTTATGGACACCATTTTTGGGTGGGCATAGAAACTAAGTTGGAAACACTTAAACACCCAGAACCGTATGTTTGCTTAAAGGATCTTGCCCCCTAGCGAAGCGGCAAAGGCTGAGGAATTTCAGTCCAGTAAAATGATTTCCATTCGCAAAGACCAGCATTGAGAGATTTTAGATCAACAAACTGAAGCACAATGAAGACATAAAACAACTGTTTGAGTCCTACCCTATTCTGGGCAACGTCTAGTAATTTGAGTTTCTGTTTCATTCACATGCACTGTGCATCAGAAAAAGGAGACAAAAGTTACGTAATCAACAGTCCGTTTTACAGAGCCGCCGGACCGCACTTCTTCCGCCTTCAAGCACTCCAACATTGTGCGTCATATAAAAAGTACACTTCTTGAAGTAAACGAAGAGCCTGTTTCGCGAAGCGTCAACAACCTTTCTTCTTCTAACACATACCAACTGCGCGTCACAAAAAAAAAGCATACACAAGTTTCGCAGTTAATCTTTATAAGGTCTTTATACTACATATTTCGGAAGTGTTATAAACCTCATTAAATTTACTTTTCATTCTGCAACTCGCATTCTTTTTCGTTGAAAGCTGTGAGCGTTGTGGTCCAAAGAACACGAACAACCGTAAAATAAAACTTGCCAGTGTTTCAGTTCAGTGCCTAAAAGATTCACCATTCAGCCTTGACACAGACCAACAAGACAGAAATCGATCATGACACTTCAAGGGTGGCGCGAGAATAGCGTGGCGCCTTTGGTGCCAAGCTATTTTGGCACCACCCTTGAACTGTCATGGTCGATCTATCTTATGAGCTGTAACGTCGTGTTCAGAGGACAACTGTCAAATATGGGAATGTCAACCTTCATGTTCAATATGTTAACAACACACGCATTTACAGGTAGGAGTCGTGGTCACCGTTCCGTGCTGTTGAGCAAATTCACGACAGCCTTACTTTAGAAAATGTAATGACCGGAGATCAGTGAAGCTAAACTGACGGTCTCCTAACCCTTTAACCGCCCGGAAATAGTAACAGGACCTGCACGCAAGAGGCACAGATCTTCATGAGCCCACGCAATCGCAACGGGGCATGAGAATCGATCCTTCAGGCGCCAAGCTTATCTGACACTACCCTTGAATAATCATGGTCGATCCATGTCCTGCCGCTGGTACACAGTCATCAGGTGACACCTGCAAAACTGCGGCCTTGCGATATTGGTCTAAACGATACTACAGACGATGCTGATATTTCATGTAAGAGACGATCTCTCGCGTTGTATTTTAGAGCTCCCTGAATACAACTTTTCAAGAAGAAATGTTGAAACAAGCGTGCCCAAGCTTGCGGTAGATTTTAGAATTAGGTACGACGTGGGCGACAAAAACTTTTTTTCTCCCACGGACACGCACACTGTAATAGTTGTCACATAATGACACGTTTCTCCAAGTAGGTGACGTTTTGTTCCACGGTACAATGACCACAGCGTAACCCCTTCCCTGTGTTTCTGAAATCTTGGTTCATTCAACGACCAAAAGCTAACACCGTCCAAGAAACATGGATACAAATTGGTCTCAACAAGAGGCATAGATCCTCATGAGCCCCAGCGACTACGGGGTCTCATAAGGATCTATGTCTCTTGCAGTTGGATCGTGTTCACCTTTTCTCGGCAGTGAAGGAGTTAGCTGAACACGATCCGCGAGCCTGAAAGTCTTCGCCACAGCATTTTAACCGTTTCTGAGTGTTTTAAGCGTTTCTTTCACAATAATGATTATCAGTTGGAACTAAGACCAAAACATATCGAACCATCTGTCCAATTAACAGCATATAAGTAAACACGCATTCCAGGGTTGGTCATTCATAAAATACGTCGAAATGTGTGTTCTGTGATTCTGGACCTTGCGGCTGTCGGCCGTAAAGTCCAAAATCACAGACCAGCACACATATATATATATACTTATTAAGACAAAACACAGATTCTGTCTCCGACGCTCACAACACAGTCGATCTCTGAACAAGAAAAAAAATGGCAATGGCTACCACCGATCGAAGACAGATAAAACACAGCCCAACGGAAGGTGTCCAAACATAGCACTTTGTATTAGGGCTCAGAGGGTTGTATTCAGTTGTTTTGTATGCGTGTTATGTACATATACATATACCAACATTTGTTAAGTTGTGTGGCCTTGCTTGTTTTAAAGGATTTCGAGCAGATACATTGCACACATCCCTGTCCATGTAAATCCTTGTACAATGTGAAACGCCATTTAAGGCGTAAAGTTGTTGATATGATATTTCTAATTTCCTTCTTAACAATCAAACTTAATCTCTTTCAAAATTAAAGGATCATTGTGTTGGGTTCAGTTCGCGGCGGCGCTTTGAGCCGATTTTCAATTGTGATAAAGCGCCTATTTAATGCGCTGATTTATTTATTTATTTAATATTGTATTTCGTGAAAACAGCAGTGTTCATGACAAAATTGTGCTGACTCAAACACAAACGAAAACATCCTTCATCTATTTTTCTTTTGCACAGAGGGCGCCAGAACTGTTCTGTAGCTTGAGTATTTAAGAAGCTTTGGAATGTCGCGAACTTGACCCCCTGAGCTCCTGATAGTCAATCCGTGTTATGTCATGTAGGGCTTCACATGTTGACATAAGCCCTTTGCTGACTGTTGTCAAAACACCAGACCCTTCCATCTACAAGAGACATAGATACTCATGCGCCCCTGCAGCCGCAGGGGCGCATGAGAATCTATGTCTCTTGCTGACCGTGCTCGGCCTCTGCTGTTTCTCGAACAGATTTGTCAGCGCTTTAAGGGGCGGCAGTTTTCTGGCTGCCGCTAAAAACCCTGAATGAATTCACAGTGACCTCTTCAGTTAATGAGACCTTCAGCTTTGACAGCGAAGCAGGCAGAGCTCACACCCGATAACCACTGCCTTTCTAGAGTCGCCTGCTAAGCACTGTGCACTGGTCACAGAATGGCCCGGGTCTACAGATCGACCATGAAAGATAGCTCAAAGGTATATCCATGTTAGCTTGATCCAGACCAACACGTTGACTGCCAAGCCGGCGTAAAATGAAAAGAAATTCCCAAGAACGAAATTGTCTAAGGTCACCAAGATATGAAAAGACTTCATTCATTCATTCATTCATTCATTCATTCATTCATTCATTCATTTGTGTTTCTTTCTCTCCAAATTATACTGACCTTAACTTTCTAGAACTTTCTTCGAAACCGGCACAACAGTACAGTTTGCAAGAAAGGAAAAACTATTGAATATACCACACTATTGACCGAAACCACTAAGGCGCCAAGCTAACCAGGTGCTAGCTAGCCTTTGGCAGCCAGTCACCTCTCTAAGCGCCACTGTGATCAGGTCCGGCCTATCTTTGCGGAGCAATAACATCCATCCATCTCCCACAGTTGACATTGCATGTGTAGGAGAGACTGTGATTCGGGAACCGAAAGGGATTGAACGGTTGTGTGTACACTACAGAGAGCTAATAGTGTTACCTCTTTCCCTTGTTACAAGTTTTCGATGAAGCACTTCTTGACAACATGTGCTGACCTAATCTATACTATTATAAGGCGGAAACACTCTTCAGCAGACTCTTTGAAGATTTTGATTCGGGACGTACCCCGGACAAAATCTTCAGCTTCTAAAGGAAGCCAGTTTGTTTTACAAAATGTGAGTCTCTGTAGTCTATATAAATCTGACAGTTCTTATGAACTTCAAAAGTCTGTAGACATGTACGATTGACCTGTGCGACTCTTTAGCCAAGAATACTTTTAAACTGTAGTTTACATCATGGTTGTTGTTGTTTTTTAAAGTCCTTTCTCTTAGTCTGGCGGCTGACCAGACTTTTACCCTTCCCGCCGTGAGACGGCTTAATTCGCCTGCTCAGCGTTAAACCCCAATAACTAACTTGTTAGACAGCAACACACAAGATGTCGCGAATCCATTGTGATTTACGAGGGGACGGCTCAAACTATGTGGACAATCACCAATATCTGGTTTAGTACACCTTTATTTGTAAAAGACACTGATATTCTTTTAGGAGAATTTAACTTTTCCTGAAAGGGTGAGTGTGTATGTAGTTTTCACAGACAAGAGATGAGGACGGATCATTTACACCCAAACATAGTCTTATGTTTCATTAAGATACATTTAAAACTGAACTAAGGACATTCTGTCCCGAACAAAACAACTAATGCATGAAACCATTCAACTGTAAATTGTTGTCCTAAACTATATGTCTTATAAATTAGTCTTCAGCCATGGACTTTGTATACATACTCAAGGTCTATGCGTATGGTTGGGGTATAAACCTGGATGTACGGCAGTCATGATACCCTTCGGCAAAAAAAGGCCATCGGGTCGTCGTCGGCCGCCGTTTTGGTCCGCGCTCGACCGTACGCGGGCCAATGGCGGCCGACGTAGGCCCAATGGCCTTTGCGCACTGGGGATAGCCCTCGGCGAAAAGGACGCATAGTCATCGGCAGCCAAAACGCTAAGGGTGTTTGCAGTTCGCCAACTTGAAATGATATTTACCTTTCAAACAACGTTTTCTATATGGCAACTGGAAGATATGTCCAACTTAGACACATGGTCCTTTTGGACGGATGGCTGTGTAAGACAAACGGTCGCTTTTAACAGGCGGTCGTTGCTAAGGGTTCGACTGTACCTGAATGGAACAGTATTTAGATTTACTGACAGCGCAGTCATGCTTTAAAAAAAATCGTTCTTGGTCCCCTTATATACAAGAATCATATATTCTCATGCGCCCCTGCGTCTGAAGGTGCTCATGAGAATTTATGACCCTTGCTAACTGATATCGGCGCCATTTACTTCCTCAAAATCGAGGAGGGGATCCGGGTTTTTGACAACCGCGTTTATTGATTGGTCAGATTACGCCATATCTGGCACCAGACTTCTTTACATTCCACCTTTTGAGAATCATACGCGTAAATGAGGAGTGAGCCTAGCCAACACAAGACATATAAATTTTGAAGCATCTCAGCAATGCACAGGCTCGTGAAGATCTGTTCCTCTACCGGTATAACTGTTTAAAACTTTCACTTCCAGCTCCATCGCCAACTGCAGGAGATAAATGAACACTGCATGACGTGATCCCTCATCGGTTCTGCGCCAGGAATTGATCAGGTAACACACTTCGGCTACCATGGTCGATACATTTCCACGACTTGACTCTCGTAAGTAGCGAAAGGAGCTAATCAGGCACCACCGCTAAAACTATCATAGTCAATTCATCGGACTATTAAAAGAGTGACTTACCCGAGCTATGCGAGTCCACTTTGGCAGTAAACGTGTTTGTATGCTCATAGACTAAAACCCTTTGGCTGTCCGTAGCGCTTTTTGTAGCGATGATTCCTGCAGGATTCATCGCGACAAAAAGAGCTACGGACAGCCAAAGAGTGAATCTATTTTTTAGCACCTATAGTACTGGTCCCGGAATGGCTCGTGTTCTTTGGTAATATCTTGTCGGGCAATTTTATTTGCAGGCTACGTTGGTGTTGCGTTGTTGTTGCGTCTATGACTTCGGACATCGGGACGTGAGCTCCAACAATAGATTACAATACGTGTATAAAATAATTTTTCTCTTATAACGAACTTCTGATGTTAAAAAATAGATTAAATAAATAAATAGAGTGCTCTGGCATATTCTGCGCTGCTTTTATTTAAAAAAAAAACATTAAGTCCATTTTATTGTGAAGCGCGAGATTTTCATTGTATTAAGGAATTGCAAAATGAGGGTAGATTTCTTACAGGCAAAGTTTATTGTACCTTTTAACTCAACACCCAATAACTCCATCTGCCCGAGGAAAACACGAGCAAATAAAGCCCTCATGCTCAACAGGTGTCGATTCTCACGAACGTTTGCCTTGTATTACGAAGAAAATCCCCCCCCCCCAAAAAAAAAAAAAATAATAATAATAATAATAAAAAAAAAATGGACTTATATACCGTCCTAGGGAAGGACCTACCTTGGCATCCGATTTTCCATGTGACTTGGATGGAAGTATGATGACCCTTCTTCCGTCCGGTCCAGTTATCTGAAAAAAAAAGTTACACTTATAATTTGTGTAACGAGCCAGCGGCAAAAGGCCCTCGGGTCGACGACGGCCATAGTTGGCCCGCGCACTGCAGTGCGCGGGCCAACCGCGGCTGTTTTCGGCCCAAGGTTCTTTCCGCACCGTACAAGTGAGAGGTCAAAGCTGATTTTACTTCCAAGAATGGATACATCAACAGTAAAATTGTAAACATTCAAAGGCTTGCAACAACAGGCTAAAAAGTATTGTTAGTATATGCGGAAAAGAAGTGACGACTATTTAAAGATGATCAATACAGTAATCGCTTTGCTGTAATAAGAATACTAAAAAAAAAAACAAGAAAAAAGAATTACGGTAGAAACACTAATGGGATGACAAGAAAATACATACATGTCTTCGTCCAAACGTTGTGTCGCTTGGCGCCACCGAGTTTCCGTGCAAACGTGAGCGGCCATGTGACGCAGAATGGTCACGTGATTGCGACCGATCATGTGATCCTGAACGGTCACCTGAGGAGGAGCGATTGCGCGATGACGAGCGGTCTCGAGATCTTGAGCGGTCACGTGACGAGGAACGGTCACGTGATGACGATCGGCCATGTGACGAAGACCTCTCCCTGGATCTGCTGCTGTCGGAAGCGGACGTCATCCTATCGACATCGTCTACATTTTGTTGAGGTGATAGCACTCTTTCTGCGTACCCAAATCCCTGTCACGAAAACGTTTCAGCCATTTAACTCGACCCGGCGGCGGACACACTACCATCGACATCGGCCTGAGAACCTTTGCTTTCTGAGATGATCGAGAGTTAACTAATTCGAAACATACTGCCTTCGGATACGCGAATAAGTTAAAGGGTTCAAGTTCCAAAGCTCATTATTCAAGCGTTCGAAAAATGGTTGATGACTGAACAGCACGTCACTGTAAGTTTACACTAATAACTTTAATCGTCTATACGGTAAATTCAACGACAAACACCTTCAACCGTTAAAGAGATATGGATTGAAAGTGATATGAGCAAGAGGCATAGATTTTCATGAGCCCCCGAAAATGCGGGGCCTCATGAGGATCTATACCTATTGCATGCTGATCTAAACCTCTTGCGCTAGGATCTATACCTCTTGCAGTCGAGTTTAGAATATGAAATAAAGTACAATTAACATGTTGAAAGCGAAGGAAATAAAGATTTCTGCACTGACACCGAGTCCATATATTAAAGAACGTCTCCTAAATTATGGGGATTTCGGCTTTTTAAGATTCAGCGTGTTCCAAAGTGTACTCACAAAAATCGCATCAGATGTCATCTTGTCCGCCGGATCGTCGAAGTAGCCCTCATCATTCAGAGTACTCTCGATCTGTTTCTTCGTTTCGTACTGGTGCATGTACGGGGTGACCCCATGCCCCCTCCTCTTCTCCTTCCCGTCCTGCATCGGTATGCCTCCTTCCAGTTTGCCTCGCTTTCGCACCTTGGTTTTGCTCTTCCGGTCTCTGGCCTTCTGAATGAGGCGTTGAAAGAAGGTCAGACGTTTGTGCGACTGGCCTTTAGGTTTCTGTTGCTTTTCGTCCATATGCCGCGTGATAATTGCTGCGTCGTGAAACACGGGATTCTAGACACAGAAGAAGGGAGCAGTAGAAGATTAGCTCAGTCCGGATGTGACGCAGCAAAATTAGCTTTTAACATTTTCATCCTGATACGCTGTTGCTTGAAATAAATTTGACAATGACTATACCTCAAGGATGGTGCCAGAATAGCTTCTAAAACGAGGATCTAAGCCTCTTGGAGATGCGCGCATATGTGTGTGTGTGTGTGAGAGAGAGAGAGAGAAAGAGAGAGAGAGAGAGAGAGAGAGAGAGAGAGAGAGAGAGAGAGAGAGAGAGAGAGAGAGAGAGAGAGAGAGAGAGAGAGAGAGAGAGAGAGAGAGAACAAACGAACGAATGAACGAACGAACGAAACTTGATTTTCCAAGGATTGAGATATTAGGCGCGCAGGCCTTTCTTACAATCTGTCCTTGCTAAGCAACTTATAAAAAAAATATAAAAAAATAAAAAATAAATTTTTTTTTAAAGAAACACCAACCAAACAACAAAAACTATCTAATAATAAACGTCACACACAAGCACACACACACGCACACAGACACACATATACATGTACTCGTGCACATGCGCACTTTTGTACATACACATACACACGTACGTGCGCACATAATTATCTAACATATAAATAGGTAAGATATTTTGTGTACTATCAAAAACAAGTTAGAAAACAGAACAAACAATTTGGAGGCTAGATGGAAAAAAAGCAAAAATTTAAAAACATGAAGCGTATTATGTCTACAAACAAAGAGGAAGAAAGGATCAACATAACGTTGTCTTAGAAAGGTAATCATGTGCTCTACTTTTAAAAAGAGAGAGGGACGTGGTTTATTGAATAGTGGGAGGAAGTGAATTCCATAAAAGAGCACCTAAATAACACAGGCTAGATTTGAACAGGTCTATACGGGGCCTTTTTATAGAGAGACTGTTCCTGGAGGTGCTGTATTTTTTTTCAGTTGGCGAAAAAAGCCTAGATAAGTAAAGTGGAGCTTTCTCGTTAAGAATTGTGTGCATCAGTACACATTTGTTAAGTGCGATGTGCTTAACCAGAGGGAGAAGTCCGATGGCCTGCAGCTTGGCATCAGTGGATAAAGACGGATCAGGGAGGATAAGCTTAGCAGCGCGCTTGTATAATGAGTTTATCTTTTTGAAGTGATTTTCACTGCAGCCATCCCATATTGTTGAGGCATGATCAACGTGTGGTTTAATGTAGGCATTAAAAAATAGTTTGCGCGTCTTAAGATCAATGATCGTTTTAAGTTTGGAAAGTAGAAACAACTTTAAGACAAATGTTTTCTCAAATAGTATAAGTGGTTTTGCCAGCTTAGATCATCATCTATTATTAGAGAGAGAGAGAGAGAGAGAGAGAGAGAGAGAGAGAGAGAGAGAGAGAGAGAGAGAGAGAGAGAGAGAATTACGTCATAGAGTATTGAGTCAATGTCTGCGTGGTGACGGAGTTGGTTGTTTTACGTCACCGCCAATATCTGACTTTCTCAAGATGTCAAGATTTCTTATACTGTTTTAATTTTTTTCCGAAAAGAATTAATTTTTACTGAAGAAGTTAAAAGGGTGTGTGTGGTTCTAACTCATCCAATGCCTTTCTCCAAATTAGCTATATCCAAAATTTTAATTAAATATGCCAACAAATTTTATAAACGGTCTTTTGTGTCTTCAATCGGACGTCCAATTACAATAAGTTCGGACGCTCTCTCGGCCATCCCTTGAATAAAGTATTGCGCCAAGTTTCAAGCTTGTGCGTACAGAAATATCGTAGATTCCCTTGTTTACATACATACGCACACACACATACATACGCACATACCGCGCTTCGCGCCAAATGTACGTTCAGCAGCGAGGTTAGCCGTAACTAGACTTGACGTAATTTTTATCTTGTTACTTCAGTTGTCAGAGGTTTAGGCCTGCCCGCCGTTGACATCATGGACGTGCTATTAAATTCCCCCACCACGACCCATCCTAAAAAGCCCCTGATATAAATAGAAGGGACTTAAAAATGAACGAAATTAGCAAATAACAAAACAGGCTCACGTGTATAGACTGATACACACATGTCTGACAATAAGTAAAGGGATGCCTTCTGCACTAACAAAATCCATGTTTTCTCAAACTTTAATCAGTTTTCACACATCTGTGAAACCCCCGTTACCTTTGCGATGAGTCAACTAAATTAAGATACATAGGAAGGTCTTATCATCAGCTACTTTTGTGCCAAATTTGTTTGAAAAGTTTGCAAAAATGTTGATAATAACTACAATAATTGGCATTTTAAACACATTTGTCGACCTCTTGTTACCCTTGACTTTTTTCGAGGGGTCATCCAAATTAGTATGCATATATAGGTCTTACCATCAGGTGTCTCTGTAGCAAGTTTGGGTTTGAAGTTGTGAATAGTAAGTGAGAAAAAAACATTTCTTGTCAAAATATGGCTATTTTGTACATATTTCCTGAGCACTTGTGACCCTTGACCTTTCAGAGGGGTCATCCAAATTAGTATGCATAGATAGGTCTTACCATCAGGTATCTCTGTAGCAAGTTTGGATTTGGAGTTGTGAATAGTAATTGAGAAAAAAAACATTTCTTGTCCAAATATTGCGAATTTTAAAACCTATTTCCTGAGCTCTTGTGAGCCTTGACCTTTCCGAGGGGTCATCCAAATTAGTAAACATAGATAGGTCTTAACATCAGGTATCTCTGTAGCAAGTTTGGGTTTGAAGGTGTGAATAGTATTTGAGAAAAAATAAAAGTATGTCCAAAAATAGCTATTGGTGATATATTTCTTGATCCCCTGTGACCTTGACCTTTGTGAGAGGGTACGGAAAATGGTATGTTTAGAAAGGTCTTACCACAAAGTATCCCTGGGCCAAGTTTGAAGACTGTAGCTTGAATAGTCTTTGAGAAAATGCCAACGTTAAAGTTTACCACGGACGACGGGCGACGGCAGACGGACGACGGACGACAGACGCCGGACGCCGGATTTACGACCACTGGCACAGAACATAGACTCACATTTGCTTCGCACGTGAGCCAATAATCACTAATAATAATAATAATAATAATAATAATAATAATAATAATAATAATAATAATAATAATAATAATAATAATAAAAATCAATAAATATGATAATAAAATAATTATTACAGTAAACTCCGGATATAACAAGTCACCAGGGGACCCAGTTTATCTTCTTATATCAGAAATGTGTTTTATGCGAAGTAATTTACGTAGAAAGATAGCTGTCGGGACCTTAAACATGTATTGTTGTATCCGACTTTTGTTAGATCCGACCTTGTTATAAGCGAACTAGACTGTATTATTATTATTATTATTATTATTATTATTATTATTATTATTATTATTATTATTATTATTATCAAATAGACCACACTTACCACAAACATCTCAGGTCCTAGTTTGCGCCGCAGCCTGGCCGCCCGCAACTCATTAGTGATGTCAAAATCCTCCTCTGATGATGCCGTCTCATCTGATGAAGCAGTCACGCTGTGCTCGCTCTCAACCTCTTCTTCTATCTGAAATTATGAAACCACACATACAGTGAATTCAGCGTATGTTTCAGGTCGAATTATCGTAAAACCAAAGCAGTCCAACGATCACGGATACAACATAAAGCAAGCAAGAGGCTTAGAACCTCATGAGCCCCCACGACTGCGGGGGCCCATGAGGTTCTATGCTTCTTGCAGTTGGGTGGTTCTAGCCCTTTAAGATGTGTAGTCGACGGCAGCTGTAACTGATCAATGCTGTCGCGATTTTTAAGGTCCGTACAGTACAGAATTTGTCTCCTCTGTTCACTAGCACATTAAATCCGGAGGCTTTTCAATTTTCTGTATTTCATATGAAGGCTACATTACTGATTAGGTGATAAGATTAACCATTGTAGTTCACGGGTGGTGCCAGAATAGCTTGGCGCCTTTGGGGCGCCAAGCTATTCTGGCACTATCCTTAAACTATCGCATTCGAATGTATTTCATACAATACAATAGGGTATCATGATGAAAAGGGCTAGTAATCAGAAAAGATGAGCACTGCGCATTGATAAACTTCGTGAAAACGGCGGTTTCTGGACCCACACCTGTGGCTGTGTGCTAGACTTACCACCCGTCCGTCCTCCAGAACTGTAGTCTTCATGTACTTTCTCTTCACCTTCTTTCTCCTCCTTTTCCGTCTCCGGCGGCGTCCTGGTATGGGGTTACCATCCTCGTCCAGATACTTAAAAAAAAAAAAAAATACCGGTAGAGCACGCATACTTTTCAGGAGGTCAAAGGTCAAGGACGTGTTATTAATTGTAAAAGCCTGATAACCTAACTGTGACCTCCGTCCGTTGGCAGCTTTGAAGATCGAGGACACCAATTTCACCTTTGAACTTATACGGATATCCAGATGAGGAAGGCCAGCTAGCCTTCCTCATCTGGATATCGGTATAAGGTCATAGGCCATAAGGTCATAGGTCATAAGGTCACATGTCAAAGACGTGTTCTAGATTTTCAAGCAGTCGAAAGACCGAGATGAAAAAAGTGATCAGTTTAAGTTGACATTGACCCCCGGGTGACTGCAGTCACTGGTGCTGTCAACACCAACGGGCGCTGCGTGCAGAAGGGGTTTAAAATCCTTAGTTATTTGATATGGTTTTCTGTCGGCCTGTCTCCCTCCAATTCACAATGACAAAAGCAAACAGAAACACATTTAGTCTTCTAAATGTTACGCTTAAAAGACATAATGCTTGTATCGATTCAATTGTTTGTCCCTCTTCGTTTTACTCTGGCAGATACAATTAACTTCCAAGTCAAAGGTCAGAGTACAAGGACTCATGTATCGTTTCAAATTTCATCCGCTTTAGATTACATCAGGTCACAAACGCACACCAAACAATGTTCTCTTGAACAAAGAGCTCATGTCAAAAGCCTGACACTTGACAGATCATTGCATCACAGTACACTTAACCCGTTAAGCTCTAAGCTGGAATTTGAAAGTCGTCCTCTGAAGACCTCAAACCAGTTAAGACGAAAGATCGACCCTGACAGTTCAAGAGTGGTGCCTATAAGCACCACCCTTTAACTATTGTGATCGATCCATCTAATTGTGTAGTGTATCTGGGCTTAATGAATAACCCCTTTACTGCCGAACCACAGCAAACAGCATGCCGGTTGCAACGCTGTAAGACACTTCCGCAGCTATTGATGCGATTGGGTGCTTTCAATGAGTTGAAATGTACGTATATGTTTCTCAGGTGAGGAAGTGACTGAGGAATTGTTAGTAGTAGCCGGGAAAGTGACGCTGAAATCCGTACATATAAAGAAGTGTGCTGGTTTGTGATTTGGGATCTTACGGCCTGTAGCCGTAAGATCCAAAGTCACGGACCAGCATGCTAAAGGCTGACAGAGCATAATAACTAAATTCGCTTACCTGACTTCCCTCCTCCCACTGTGAGTCGTCTGAGTAGTCAAGTCCCTCTCTATCGGTTTCATACTGCGGTAGAAAGGGAAAAAAAAACACGCATATATGCACAGTCTGACGCGACTGCACACTCGTCGATATTCGCGTTAAGAACACAGGTGTAAATAGGACAAAACAGGCGTAAAGAACACAGAGGCCTAACAAGACACATAAATCCTCATGAGCCCCCGCGACTGCGGGGGCTCATGAGGGTTTATGTCTCTTGCTGCTGGGTAGCGTTCGCCTTGCCCCTGCAGATCAAGGGTTAACCTCTTCTCTAAGAGCGGACGGACACAGACTGCGCGTTTGAAATCATGGAAAAGTCAACAGTTGACATCAAAACCGTCAAAGAAATACGAATGCAAAGTGGTTTTAGCAACAGGCACAGATGCTCATGAACCCCCGCAGGTCTATACCTTTTGCAGTTAGATGGTGCTTAATTTGAGATATCAGAGGCTGAGATCTTACCTAATAGCCTGCAAAAACCCCACCGCACAAAAATCAGATAGTATGTACAAACTCACAAAAGTCAAATTAGTCCAACTTCACTAAAAGCAAATGGCAGGTAGTGTGCGTGTGTGTGTGTGTGTGTGTGTGTGTGTGTGTGTGTGTGTGTGTGTGTGTGTGTGTGTGTGTGTGTGTGTGTGCGTGTGTGCGTGCGTGCGTGCGTGCGTGCGTGTGTGCGTGCGTGCGTTCGTGTGTGTGTGTGTGTGTGTGTGTAACCGTGTGTCTGTGTTTGTGTGTGTGTGTGTGTGTGTGTGTGTGTGTGTGTGTGTGTGTGTGTGTGTGTGTGTGTGTGTGTGTGTGTGTGTGTGTGTGTGTATGGTGAGGGGTTGGGGGTGGAAGGGGCGGGGAAGGGTGGTGGAGAGTATCTTGTGTGTGTAGGGGGGGGAGGAAGGGGGGCGGAAGGGGCGGGGGATGGGTGGTAGAGGGAACCTTGCTTTTCTACGCTACTTCTCTCGCCCGCTTTTGTTTGTTTATTCGCTTGTATATTTGTTCTTGTTGTTGTTCGATTCTTTCTTTGTCTTGTGTCTTTTCTAGAGGTATACTTACCAGCTGGTCGCCATCCTTGCCAGGCATATGTCTTCTCCTTCGGCGATCAGAAATCCGTCTGTGGGTCACAACGGGCGCCTGTTTCGACCCTTCCTCGTCCTCCTCCTCGTACTCCTCCTTAAAATTGGACATGGCAGTTGTCGTCCCGACCCTGGAGTGAGTGCTGCTCCCCGGGTAGCCTGAATCGTAGGAGATGCGTGTATCCCCTATTGGCCGGGTATATGGAGAGAGAGAAGCGGGTAGGTGCGATTACAGGTGATAATGAAAAGATGTTAGTTATTGAGGTTTTCACCCTTTTCATCCCGAAGGTGAAACTGTCTCTTTTTTCTTGATGTCCTTTGAGGTCGACGTTGCAGTTCTGGAGACAGTTCCACGGTGATAGTTCAAGGGCGGTGTCGGAATAGCTTGGCGCCTGCAGGCGCCAAGCTTTTCTGACACCACACTCCAACTACCTTGGTCGATCACAATCGTGCCTTAGCGTGTCAGGGCTTTATGGGTTAACGCCGAGATAAGGCCATTGATGAGGGACAGGTTCTAATGAGGAGATGGAAATTAGTAATTTGGTTCTAATGCCAAGCTGGCTACTCCCGGCCATCTCACAGTGGACAGGTGATAACGAGAGGATATAAGTTAGTTAGTTAGTTAGTTAGTTGTTAGTTAGTTAGTTAGTTAGTTAGTTAGTTAGTTAGTTAGTTAGTTAGTTAGTTAGTTAGTTAGTTAGTTAGTTAGTTAGTTAGTTAGTTTAGTTAGTTAAGCGAGTGTAGCTAAGTTACTAGTTTGCGAGGTTAGGAAAAAACAGTTAGTTAAACAAACAATACGATGACAGAAAATACAAAGAACAGACAATACAATGAACAGGAAACACAATTTATAATAAGTAGAATGAACAGAAAATACCATGAAAACTTCAGGTCTGTTGAATGTTCAGATTTGTGCCTTCTAGTTACAATGGTGAGGTTTCGTTTGCAACGAACGACTTCCAACAACGAATGAGAGCGAAACCACGGCGGATAACCAGCTTGTGCCATATGCATAGACAACACTCCCAACGTCTCCAAGAGGCATAGATCCTCATAAGCCCACCGGGCTGAAGAGGATTTATGCCTCTTGGAGATGTCTTCGCTGTCATTTGTTGTTGGGAGTCATTTGTTGCAAGCGAAACCTCACAAATGTCTACATCCTAAATTATTAGAGCTGACTAAAGGAGATTCATCAACCATGGACCTTGGACTATTCCGCCCTGTCAAACTCCCACAGCTGAACTGGCAGAACTCTTGAACTATCTGGTTGAATGATTATTTCAGAGTGTCTGAGATGGCCAGCCCTCGTCTGAAATCTCTCAACCCCTTCACCGCTGAGGAAACTGAAGTCAATGCAACGGCAAGAGATATATATCTTCATGAGCCCTCGCAGTTGCGGGGGCTCATGATGATATATACCTTCTGCCGGCCTCATTCATAATTTCATGTTTATCCACGTTCCTCAGACATATGGGTTAGCTAGCGGTCAGGGTTTTTCGTCTTTTTCTTAAATTTTACTGCACAACTTTATTGACCCATTTGGGAATTTTAGGCTTTTTGCCCTCAGGAAAGTGCGTCGCTACAGTATAGAGCCATATCCGACCTACCTGTCTCGAATATTTTTTAAATGAATTTTTTTCAGACATCATTCTCAGCTGCTGGCAGTGAAGGGGTTGAGGGCTTAACCCTTTGCTGTCAGTCATCACGAATTTCGTTTCTGAAACCGCTGTACACACTGACCGATATTCGCCGAAAAAAACAAGAGATGTAAATGTGGCGAAAATTAGGCATAAAGAACGCAAGAATAACAAGAGACATAAACCGCCATTAGCCCCCCCCCCTCCCCCACTGTTGCGAAGTGGGTGTGGAGGCGGATGTGTGGGGGGGGGGGGGAGGGGGGGCTCTTGAGGGTTTATGTCTCTTGTAGCTGTGTGGCGTTCGCATTGCATTGCTCCGGCACTTAAAGGGGTTTATTTACACACTTACGCCCATCCTCCTCCTCCAGTATCTTCCGTTTTTCTTCTTCTTCCTTTCTTTGCTTCTCTCTTCTCCGCTTGCATCGACAGCAGCAGACGATGAGGACGATAAGAAGGATGAGAAGAATTGCTCCGATGATGGAACAGACGATGATGATGATGAGCGTGGGGTCGAATGGCTCCGGAACGGCTGGTCAGGGAAGGAGGGGTAGATAACGAGTGCTGGTCTGTGACTTTGGAACTTACGGCGCTATAGCGCCGTAAGGTCCAAAGTCACAGACCAGCGCCCACATAAAAGCAAGGAAAGATCTAGTCGTAGCACGTAAAAATCAGCAATAGCCAAAGCGGCAAAAACTGATACGTGTGTAGTATGGAAATTATAGAGCACTATCATTTTGTGACGTCACTGTACGCACTCGAATATTTTGACGTGGTCTTGTATTCAATTTGCTGCATACGTATAAATAAATAACCAACACACAAAGAAACATGCTTCATAATAACAAAAAGAACAGTTGTTGTTTTTTTTAATCTGTCAATCGCATTCACGAGCGTGTTTCTTTCAGTTCACACGCTTGGTTCAGGCTAAACCTGTTTCACAGCAGGTTTGACCAGAAGAATCTCACTCCTGGATACCGTTCTCCGCTTCCTGGAGACGCGTCGACTCTGACGCCGCCCTTCAGCGTTCAGGAGGCGGAGGTGAAACGTCTCTTCCAGAGACAGAATCCCAGGAAGGCCTCGGGTCCCGAACACGTTTCTACGGCTGCCTTGAAGTTCTGTGCTAACCAGCTCGCTGCTGTCTTCACCGATATCTTCACTATCTCTCTACAGCAGATGTCGGTGCCGCGGTGCTTCAAGTCGTCTGTGATCGTCCCTGTTCCTAAGAAGTCAAAGGTCACCCAGCTGAACGACTACCGCCCCGTGGCACTGACGTCTGTTGCCATGAAGGTCCTGGAGCGGCTTGTTCTTCGCTACCTGAGGGTATCCACGGGGCACTTGCTTGACCCACTCAAGTTTGCCTACCAAGCAAACAGGTCAGTGGATGATGCAGTCGCAGTGGGCCTGCATTCCATCTTGCAGCACTTGGAGACCCCACGCACCTATGCCAGAGTTTTGTTAATTGACTATTCCAGTGCTTTCAACGCCATCATCCCTCACAAGCTTTTCGACAAACTCGCTCACCTCAATGTTCACTGGATCCTTGACTTTCTTCTGGACCGTCCGCAGGTCGTAAGACTCTACAATTCACATTCTGCCTCTGTAACACTGAACACTGGCGCTCCACAAGGATGCGTTCTCTCACCGCTTCTCTTTATCCTGTTCACAAATGACTGTGTCTCCGCAACCCCGTCTGTGAAATTTTAAAAATTTTCTGATGATACCACCCTTGAAGGCCTGTTGTCTGAGGCTGACGAAACTGTGTATCGAGACGAGGTTCGGAGAATGGTCGACTGGTGCTCGGAAAATGACCTGGAACTGAATGTCTCAAAGACGAAAGAGGTTGTGATTGACTTTCGTAAAATCAAAGACCCAATACTGCCCCTTGTCATCAATGGGGAAACCGTAGAACAAGTCGACTCGTTCAAATTTCTCGGCTCCATCATTTCGAGCGATCTGGGTTGGGACAATAACTCTACGTCCATTGTGAAAAAGTGCCAACAGCGTCTCCATTTTCTGAGACAGCTGCGGAAACTCGGTATGTCCAGAGGAATCATGGCACAGTTCTACCGCGCGGTGATAGAGAGCACCTTGTGCTTCTCTATCACTATCTGTTATGGGAGCACAACCGCAACAGAAAAGAACCAGCTCGAACACATTGTTAAGACTGCCTCCCAAATAGCTTGTTGCAATTTTCCAGCTGTCACCGCCACTTTCAAAACGCGTATGGAACGGAAGGCAGGAAAGATCGTTCGCGATCTGTCACACCCAGCCAATCATCTCTTCGACCTTCTGCTCTCTGGCCGGCGGTTTCGTGCTTTGAAAGCAAGAACCTCTCGATTTAGATGCAGTTTTTTTTCCAGAAGCTGGCCTCAGTTCATCACCACCCATAGAAGAACATGATTCCATGATCGTGACATATGACTGATTTGTGTGTAAATATTGTGTTTATCTATCCTCAGTGCTGTATACAAGACGATCGCCAACTGAGTATATGACATGATGAATGAATGTGCAACCCTACTAGTGAGGATGTATTTTACTGTCGCCATGTCACACAAAAATCCTTGTAACGTTTATTTGGTGAATAAATGTCTATGTCTATATCTATATCTTGGTTGTCAATTTTGGGTCTATTTTTTGTTGACTTGTTGTTGCTTGTTGTTGTCATGGTTTTGTCGTTGCTGTTGTTGAAGATGCTGATTTTGCTACTATGAAAAAGACGTTTTACGTTCCAAAAATCCAAATGCGTCTTTCTTTTGCGTTGTCGAATAATGTCATGGAAAAGCAAATTAAATGAAACTCAATGAAAATGAAAAACAATGACCAACAAAAATTAAACAAAATTTAATTGTTCTTGAATTGCATAGTGGTACTTGGGAAAACAATTAACATGTAAAAAAAATTAACTGTTATGAAGAGATATAATGTCTTGGAGCAAACATATACTATAAAGAAATAAATGTGTACTTACGACACCCATCTGCAAAAAGGGAGTGAACAGAGTATGAGTTTATGAATTCAAGGATTAACTTTAAATTTTAGAGTTGTAATATAAAGACAGATTCTTAACCCGTTGAGTCCCAGGTAAGAAATACACACATTTTTGGAGTGGTCCTCTGTGGACTGCATTACAATTAAAACAGATCATTCATGATAGTTCAAGGATGGTGCCAGAATAGCTTGGCGCCTATGGGCCCCAAGCTATCCTGGCACCACCCTTGAACTATCATGGTCGATCCATGTCTTGCTGCGGTGTGTCGGGGCTGAATGAGTAAAGTTCAGGAGTCAGATCGACCAAGATAGTTCAAGGGAGGTGCCAGGATAGCTTGACGCCCTTATGCGCCAAGCTATTCTGGCAACATCATAGTCGATCCATAATTTTTGTAATGTATCAGGGCTTAGTGGGTAAATAACAATGTGAAGTTCCAATGCGAGAAGACTGAACGCCCAGAAATAATATTCATGTCTAGTGTCTCCAACACAGAAAGACAGAGAAAAGGAGAGACAGACAAACGGAGAAAAGACATCGTGACTAAAGACCACAGGGTAATTGGGGTGTGGTACCTGTTCGCTCGTAAATGAATGTTTTGCCGTAAGCTGAGCTGATGGTTGTGGCATTTTGACTGTCCACGAATTCCAGTGGGTTCTGTGACAACTCAAGTTTAGTTCCGTTGAAAGATATGGCCTGTTGGAAAAAGTAAAAAAGTAAATTGATGCAACATACTTTAACGACACTCAACGCACTAGATTAGTATATAAATTGATAGATCGATCATAATTATTCAAGGGTAGTGCCTGACAAGACTGGCTTGGCGCTTGCCTGGGTGTGATTGGGTCGGCGGGTACTGTGAAAACTATGCAGTGCACAACACAGTCAACTCTGACTCTTCCCTCAAAACAAATAAATACATAAATAAATGAATTAAAATGAATAAATGAATAAAATGAATAAATGAATAAAATGAATGAATGAATGAATGAATGAATGAATGAATGAATGAATGAATGAATGAATGAATGAATGAATGAATGAATGAATGAATGAATGAATGGATAATAAATGAATGAATGGACCCCCTGTCGCTTAAAATGCTGTCAGAAACGCAGAATCGAATGTGTCTACCACAGATTTAGAGCTTCTTCAATTTCAAAAGCTTTACAAAGTGAGGTCCAGACGCACAGCGCAGAACACAAAGACACCCGTGCAGTTGCCAGGATTACTCCACCAAAAAGACCTATTCGGGGAGTTAAGCCATCAGGACACTGCTATTCACACGAGATGCTAAGCAAAGGTCCTCAGGCCCACCACGGCCGCAGTGGGCCCGCACACATCTGTGCGCGGGCCCACTGCGGCCGTCGTGGGCCCGAAGACGTTTCGCTACAGATGGTACGGGCTCTTACCACACAGGTGAAGTCATATGTGCCGTTGTTGCTGTTCACAGCGTCTCCATAGTTATACACGGTGAGATAGGTGATGTCATTAACGGTCATATTGTACATGCAGCCCAACGTGCCAGACCCTGCGTGAGGACAGAAAAGTCTCAGTTGATGCAATAAAGCATTATTAACCCATTTTAGCAACCAAAGCACGATATGGAGCAGATATCACTTTTATCGGCTGACAATAACTAAAAATCATCGTCGTTGTTTGTTTTTCGGCTTGTTGCTTGCTTGTTGGTTGGTTGCTTTATGGTCTGCGTATCCTTGTTTGCAAGCATGCTTGCTCGTTTGTTTTTCTTACCAGAGTAGAAAGGTTTAGGCGAGCAGTCTGTCCCTACAACGTTAATAACGTTCGGGTCTCCGCACACACTGAGCTTCGACTCGCAAGCGTTGTCCGTGTTGTTAAACTGTGCGGCGAGGTATGATGGACAGCTGTCTAAGGAATCCAGCTGTGTTCCTGAAGAAAGATAAAACGATCATCTAATTAAACTCTTCACTGTCGAGAAAAAAATTGAACTCCACCCAAGGGCAAGAGGCATAGATCCTCATGAGCCCCCGCAGTTGCGGGTGCTCATGAGGATCTATGCCTCTTGCTGAAACCACTTTGTAGTCATGTTTCTTTGACGGCTGGGGACCTTTGAATTTTAAATTATTTCAAACACAATCTTGGTCTACTGCCAGTGAAGGGGTTTAATGTTCATTAAATCCCATTCTGATCCGGAACACCACAACAAGATAATGATCGACCATCTAAGAAGACGAATCGTTCATGAGAGTTCAATGGTGGTGCCAGAGCAGTTACAAGGGTTCATGAGGATCTATGACATCCTGATACCACTTTGTATCCATGTAATATGTTACTTGAATGACTAGGGCATTTAGCATTAAATGGAAAACTTAACACATTGTACCCCAGGACCAAAATCCCCCAATTTTGAAGTTGCCCTCTGAAGAACCGTATTACAATTCTAGAGACAGATCGAGCATGATAGTTGAAGGGTGGTTCCAGAATAGCTTGGCGCCAATGGGGGCGCCAAGCTATTCTGGCACCATCCTTCAACTATCATGCTCGATCCATGTCTTGTTGTGGTGGGTCGGGGCTGAATGAGTTAAACATTTCTGAAACATTGTGTGTTACCACTAGCAAAGAAAGATTGAACGTCCAACCAACCAACAAACCAAGTCAACCCAACCCAACCCAACCCAACCCATCCTATGCCAAACTTACCTTCTTTCACAAACAAGTTCAGTCGGGTTGCAACGTACGGGTAAGCACTGAGGTCGTCACAAACCACGGCCGGAGACACAGACTGACCGGCGTTGTATATCGCCACATAATCCCCTCTTGTGGCGTCAGCATCTGTGGACATCATCAACATCATCACTGTCTTCGTCATCGTCGTCAACGCCACCATCGTCGTCGATGACGTCGTCGCCGTGAACGTCGTCGTCATTATCAACATCACCATCATCATCATGGGAATAATATGGCAATTCCCAAATTCAGAAATAGTCCACAGTGAAGAAATATTCAACAGGTATATAAACACATTTTCTGATTTCAGTCTCTGACTCTTCCCTCAAAATAAATAAATACATAAATAAAGAAATAAAAAATGAATCAATCAATCAATCAATCAATCAATCAGTGAATTAATGAATTAATAAATCAATCAAGACACAACAGCAATCCTTATAAGGGAACATGCTAATTCAAGCTTAGTGCCTTATTAGCAGGACAATAATGCTGGTCATTGTTCAAGTTTTAATTCGTATCCTAATGCGCCTAGACAGGAAGAGCGTTCGACTCTCGGCCGAAAGGTTCCAGTTCATCTGGGGTCAAAATTTGTTCAATCTCTTTTTCGATGCCCCGTCTTTGAAATCACATTAATGGCGGACAACAAAAGTTGAAGCCCTAAACATTTATCTTTTAAAGTTTTAACACATCCTAAGACAAAATTTAAAAACAATCCTTCAACGACTATAGTGCACATATTCACAGCCAGCCGATGTCTGGCGTATTACGGGCCAACGGCGGCCGACATCGGTCAGATGGACTTTAGCACATTGCCAATGTCCCGTCAAGCTGATCAGGGACTACCCCAGAGTTAATTATCACCACTGCTCCATCGCTCGCTGTCAGGCGGATCCAGGGGTGTCTCGACGGGGAGGGGGGGAGGGGAGAGAGGGGAAGGGGGGGGGGGGGGGGGGGTAGGGAGGGCTGTCGGGCACAGTTTGGGGCCCGACAGCCCTCCCTATTCCCCCCCCCCCCCTCCGTTTTTCAAACTGTCTCATACAACAACAACAAAAAACAGACGAAAACAGGGACTATCAAGCGAGCATAAATTTATAACAAATAAATAAACGCGCTTTAAAAAAAAAATTACAAATAAGTTGTGTTGAAATTATTCTTTCTAGGTGCTTTTCTTTTTGGGATTTTTTTTTAAATTGTACTATAATGTTGTAACTGTTCTCTCTACCCGTGTTTCTTTCTTTCTTCTTTTTTTTTTTTTTTTTTTTTGTTGGCGGTTTTCTGAGACATATTTAGAGTTTGCAAAAGTTACGATTTTTATTTGTTAAAACATTCCTTTTTTCATCTCGGGACACAACACCGCTTTTGGCACTTTTTAAAAAGTTTAAAAGGAAGGGCTGATCATATCTACATGCACTTGACCTCCTCCCCGCTTCCACCCCACCTCCCTAACAAAACAATATTAATCTGGCACTTCTGATTCTTATATGGTGTTAATTTTCTTATTGAAAAGAATGTTCTACCTGGAGTTTCTGCAGGATCAATCACCTTGTGTTTGACAACAACACTACACTACCAAGTACTTCTCCGTCTGAGGAACAACATAACCATTTGTGAAAATTGTGATACTGCTCTATACACACACAAACCTTCTCCATATGAGGAACACAGGATTAGATCACATAAATAGTCATTATCACTCATGATCATTGATGTATACCTCTTAGACTGACTGACGATTACTTAAGGGTTAATTTAAGATTGATCAAAATCAAGACATTTCACACCTTCCCTCTGGTGACACTCATCAATGACCACATTTCTACTCTGATGGGCACTTGTGCATATCCACGGAAGACAAAGCTATGCAATCTATGTGAGGCTGGAGACCCACTGTGCTCAGAGAGTGTTGTGTGACAGGATTAGGGGTTTAGCAATTACCAGTGACACCCGGGCAAGTCGGCTGCTCACCCCCGGGAAGACACTCACAGCGCAGTTGATTTCTCGCTTTCTGATCACATTTGGCGTGTACACAGGCGTAGACTTAAACCTAGATGACTTAGATGACTGCCACGTATGAGGATGCAATACCATTCATATGGCATAGAAAGGGGACTGAAGGGGCACATGAAACTCTATGCCTGGTTGAGGGACTGAGTTGGGCCCCAGTTCAGCAATGATCGGACACTTTGTCACCGCTGTGGTTGACCAGCAGTAGCGGCTTATTGCCAGTCTGAGGATGCAATGAGGATTGTATCGCACAGCAAGAGGCACAGATTTACATGAGCCCCTATGAGTGCGGGGCACATGGCACTCTATGTCTGCGTGAAGTACTGTGACAGGTGCAAGTAAGGAGTGCCAAGTGAGGATATTTGACTGTAGGCCCATGAACGCACTATGCTCACCCACCGATCCCGTGAGATAATTGTAAAATACACCGTTCAAAAAACATCGCATAGTAAAACACAACTTCCACAAATAACCAGCAAAAAAATAAATTGTCAGTGCTGACGGGAGGGCCCCTGCCCCCCCCCCCCCCTTCCCCCTCCCCCCCCCCGGATCCGCCACTGAGTTTGACTGACCTTGATGGAGTTGATAGTAGAGGTATTTGCTGCTGGACAACTCCGTCAACTGCAGACACACGTACACTCGCACCTTCTCGTTGTTGACTATCATGACGGGCGACCTGAAAAATCATACAGGTTTCTGTGTGCTGGTGTGTGACTTGGACATTACGGTTAGAAGCCGTGAGGTCCAAAATCACAGACCAGCACACATGCAGTTATATATAACCCACAAAAACGTCACAAATAGACATTATATATATATATATATATATATATATATATATATATATAATATATATATAATATATATATATATATATATATATATATATATATATATATATATATATATATTATATAATATATATATATATATATATATATATAATGTCTATTTTGATGTCTTCATTACGGACATCATCAACACATCTCTAGAAAATGGCTCCGTCCCCGATATCTTCAAGTCCGCCATCGTCCGTCCTCTCCTCAAAAAACACAACCTCGACCCAAACGAACTCAAGAACTACCGCCCAGTCTCCAATCTCTCTTTCCTGTCCAAGTTTCTTGAGAAGGTCGTCCTCAACCAACTCAACCTCCACCTCGCCGACAACAACCTCCTCAGTCCCTTCCAGTCTGCCTATCGCAAACATCACAGCACTGAAACTGCCCTTCTACATATCCTAAACGACCTGCTTCTCTCCACTGACTCGGGCAACATCTCCCTTCTTACGCTACTCGATCTCTCTGCCGCCTTCGACACCATAGACCACTCTATCCTCCTCCACCGCCTCCACCACTCCTTTGGCATCACTGACTCTGCTCACTCCTGGTTTCTCTCCTACCTCTCCGACAGACAGCAGTCCGTCACCGTCGACGGCGTCTCCTCCAACCCAGTCAGGCTCTCCTGCGGCGTTCCTCAGGGGTCCGTCCTGGGCCCGGTCCTTTTTACACTCTACATCTCCCCACTGTCCAACATCATCCAGTCTCACCACATACACCACCACCTCTACGCTGACGACTCACAACTACTAGACAAAGACAAACTCGACAACACTCAGACACTACTGACTCGCACGGCTGACTGCTATGAGGACGTGAAAAACTGGATGACAGCAAACAAGCTCAAACTGAACGACGACAAAACGGAAGCCATGCTGGTAGGCACTCGCCAGAAACTTTCCCAGCTCTCTCCCTCTCTCCACCTTCAACTCGACAGCACCCCCATCTCCCTCTCTGACTCGGTCAAGAACCTTGGCGTTATCCTCGATTCCTCTCTTTCCATGACCAGCTTCGTCTCCGCCACGGCCCAGGCATGTTATTTCCACCTCCGCCGCATCAGTCAGATCAGAAAATACCTCACTACCGAAGCTGCCACCAAACTCGCTGTCTCTCTCATCTTATCTCGCATCGACTACTGCAACTCTCTCCTTTCTGGCCTTCCTCACTCCACCACTCTCACTCTCCAGCGCGTCCAGAACAATGCTGCCCGCCTCGTCCTCAGAAAGAAAAAATCCGACCACATCACTCCCCTGCTCAAGCTCCTTCACTGGCTCCCCATCCCCCAACGCATCCAATACAAGATTCTGTCTCTCTGCTACAAATCCCTGAACAACTACGCTCCTGCGTATCTCTCCAACTTACTTCACCCCTACACTCCTCCCCGCTCCCTCCGCTCCGCCTCTGACCCTCTCCGCCTCCTCATCCCCCGCACCAAACTCAGCACTTTCGGCCCCCGCTCTTTCTCAGTATACGGTCCAACCACCTGGAACACTCTCCCACTCTCTCTCCGTCAGAAACACTCGCTCTCCTCCTTCCAGTCTGCCCTCAAAACTCATCTCTTTCAACAGTTCTAGCACTATATCACCACACTCCCCAGCCCAAGCTGACCGTCCTAATATATCTTCACTATTTGTGTTACGTGAGTCATTGTCTAAAGCGTGCGCATGCGTGTGCGAGTTGTGAGTGCGCGCTTAGAGTTATAATTATTATAAGATAAGCGCATTATAAATACCGTAATTATTATTATTATTATTATTATGTTTTTGTGGGGTTTTTTTTCCCCTGGGTACCATGAGCATAAATACGAATTTGGCGAACACGTAAAATGCACAAAGGTATCAGTTTGCATAGTGTTTGTTAGACTGAGTTGGTATACCTCGCCCTGTACCTAGGTTAAACGCACCAGGGGCGCCATTGTTGCTATTTTCGCACCAGATCGGTCACTCGGACCGGTCAGGTGCGCCAGAACTGCGCGCCAGTTTTGTGTAGGCTTGGAGATGGCGGAGGCTTGTGTCACACCCCACGCACCTGAATCAAGTCCATTGTACTTGTAGTGTGATCATCTCTCGTACTTCAACTACAACTGTGCAACAATGGCGCCGCTGGTGCGTTTAACCTAGGCACAGGGCGAGGTATACCAACTCAGCGTTAGTTGGTTCTTTTTTCTTTCAGCATTCCAAACACATTGGAAGTTGATAATCGTTATACTTATCTAATAAAGATTGAGAGATTCTTCTTTAAAATTCCTTTAATTTTCATGAATATGCTGCTTTAACAACGTGTTTGGCGTCGTGTTAGAAGAGACCAAACACAACATTTCTACAACACTTTAAAATTCCATTAATTTTCATTAATATGCTGCTTTAACAACGTGTCTGGTGACGTGTTAAAAGAGGCCAAACACAATATTTCTGTAACACCAAACACGGCTTTATTTATACTTTTGCCAGCTCGCACACTTAAGAATCTGCAACAAACAAAAAAAATAACACGCTCACGGCAAATCCACTGAAACATTCTAGCCACTGAACTT
>BTPG01000005.1:87782676-87822676 GCA_036245525.1 Semisulcospira habei | reverse complement strand
AAGCATCTCATTTGAACAGAGTGTGTACTTGTGGTGTACTCCCCGAGTGGGTCTGTCTGGGGAATTCTCCAGAATAGGACCCGTTACGCAGTCCGACTGCGTAGTAATATGCAGATAAATGCGTCAGACAGAAAGAAATGCCGCTTACAGCTGGGACCCAAGAGAAGGCAATGCTGTACGGCAGTGACGGATCACGAGTTGCTTTAAGAATGGGCTGAATTTGACGTCACCATCAGTCACTCAGGGATTCCCGAGGGGGCAAGCAAATGCTCTATTCTTATTTTTAAATAAGGAATCCAACAGAAAACGTGGTTTTTTTTTCACGACAGGAAAAACCTCCATAAGCTTTTGAAAAGAGTGCCAGGGCAATTTCAACTACTCTTTAATTAGGCTGATTTTATTTTTAAGTGTGCTTATTGTCCTACGAAGGCCACATTACAGATTAGAAGACATGAACCATTTTAGTTCAAGGTGGTGCCAGAATAGCTTGGCGCGTGAGGCGCCAAGCTATTCTGGCACCACACTTGAACTATCACAGTCAAATTAATTTCAAGCATTTTCAGGTTGAAAATATGGTTAATTACGGCCCGGCTGTGCCGAGCTTGTAGTGCTAACACATGAGCGGGTGCGTAATCAGACATCGCTCATCCGACACTGCCGGGTTGTATTGCATAATCGTGTATCGAGGCCTTTACCTGTTGGTGACATGGAAAACTGGTACGTCTGATTGGTAGGGGCAGATTTTGGACTGTCCTTGTAAGTTTCACAGACGCTGTCGTATTGGTTGACGTAGATAATGTCGCCATTCTTGGTGAACATCTAAAAAGAAAAGAAACAAAGAGTGCTGTGCTGGTCTGTGAATTCTAGTCGTAAAGTCCAAAATCGAAAACTAGCACACAAATGCTTCTTCAGTTCTCGCCTATCACGCGACATTTCTCCATCTATTTACGGGTTACACGCTGGCTTATAGAATTTAACAACTGCACACTGCCCTTTTACACATATCGACCATTAACAATCCGAAATAAACAAGAGGAGGATTTCATCCCAAAGTCTACCGTATTGTTTGGAGCTCACATGCGTTTATCTTTAAGGAACATTCAGAGTTGTGCATATTTTTTGGCTTATTATGCTGATCCATTTTCCTCCTCTCTAAGCCATCCTCTGATCAACACACACGTCGGCGCACACAAATAAAGACTGACACACGGTGCTTCCCGCCATTAGTACGCTCTGCGGGCTCGTGTAGCGACAGGAACCCATCTCCTTCTACTCTAACCCACCTTCCGATCCACACACACTGGCACACATAAATAAAGACGGACACACGACGATTCCAGAGAGTCCAAAATTCAGCCGCACATCTGATCATTAAAGCGAAAAAGTCAGACCATGTCTCCCCCATCCAGCACACTCTCCACTGGTTGCCAGTGAAGAAGATAGTTAAACACAAAGTCTTGTCCATTTGTCATGTTTCCCTTTTTGGCACAGGACCCACTTACAGAGCTCCTTCACTGTTATATCCTTTCCAGGCAGTTGCGCAGTTTGTCTGACAATAAAATGCTTCAGATTCCTACAGTAAGGACTAAAGGATTTGGGCAGAGATCTTTTTCTTACCAGGGTCCATCAGTCTGGAATGATCTTTCTAAATCCTTGAGACACATGTGAGTCCAGTGCCAGTTTTAAACACAGTCTTAAAACCCATCTTTTCCCATCTTGATTATCAGCGTTCCTCTATTTAGTCATGTTCTGTTCTTTTGTGTAATTGTACATGTGGTTTTGGTTTTGTCACTTTTGTCCTCCAAATCCCACACATCCCAGTAAAGGTTGAATTGGACGAACCGCCCACTGTTGAAGAGACCCTCACAGCCATCCACCAGCTCAAGAGTGGCAAAGCAGCAGGCATTGACGGAATCCCACCAGAGATCTGGAAACATGAAGGCCCAGCACTGCACAACAAGCTCCATGACCTCTTTCTCTGCTGCTGGGAGGAAAGAACACTACCAAAGGATCTTCGCGATGCAGTCATCATCACCCTGTACAAGAATAAAGGAGAGAAGTCTGCCTGCTCCAACTACCGTGGAATTACCCTGCTGTCCATTGCCGGGAAAATTCTTGCAAGGCTGCTCCTGAATCGGCTGGTACCTGCCATTGCAGAAGACCACCTCCCAGAGGGCCAGTGTGGCTTCAGAGCCAACAGGAGCACTACCGACATGGTCTGTGCTGAGACAGTTTCAGGACAAGTGCCGCGAGCAGAACAAAGGGCTGTACGTAACGTTGTCGACCTAACAAAAGCGTTCGACACTGTGAGCAGGCAAGGCATGTGGCAGATCCTGGAGCGACTTTGCTGTCCCCCAAAGTTCCTCAGCATGATCGTCCAGCTACACGAGGACCAGAAAGGCCAGGTCAGACTCAACAATGACCTCTCAGAACCATTCCCCATTCTCAACGGTGTAAAGCAGGGATGTGTGCTGGAACCGACCCTCTTCACCATCTTTTTTAGCATGATGTTGAAGCAGGCCACAGTGGACCTCGACGATGACGATGCAGTGTACATCAGGTATCGTCTCGATGGCAGTCAGTTCAACCTCAGACGACTGCAGGCCCACACCAAAACCCTAGACCAACTGATTCGTGAGCTGCTCTTTGCTGACGACGCTGCCCTCGTTGCACACACAGAGAGAGCCCTGCAGCGCATCACATCCTGCTTCGCAGACGCTGCCCAGCTTTTTGGACTCGAGGTCAGTCTGAAAAAGACAGAGGTCTTCCATCAGCCGCCACCCAAGGTAGAGCATCGCCCTCCCCACATCACCATCGGCGAGTCTGAACTGAAGTCAGTGCACTAGTTTACCTACCTTGGCTGCATCATCACGTCAGACGCCAAGCTGGACAAGGAGCTGGACAGCAGGCTGGCAAAAGCAAACAGCGCTTTCGGGCGTCGATACAAGCGGGTGTGGCACAATCAACAGCTGAAAACAGGCACCAAGATCAGCGTGTACAGAGCTGTCGTCCTCACCACCCTGCTGTATGGTTCCGAGTCCTGGGCCCTCTACCGCAGCCAACTACGACTCCTCGAACGCTTCCACCAGCGCTGCCTGCGTACAATCCTTGGCATTCACTGGAGTGACTACGCACAAACGTCGAGGTCCTTGAACAGGCAGAAACTGTGAGCATCAAGGCTTTGCTGCTGCGGACACAGCTCCGCTGGGCTGGGCACGTCTCCATGATGGAGGATCATCGCCTACCCAAGATCACCCTGTTCGGCGAGCTCGCCACTGGACACAGGGACAGAGGGGCACCAAAGAAGAGATACAAAGACTGTCTCAAGAAGTCACTTAGTGCCTGCCAAATCGACCACCGCCAGTGGTCTTCACTTGCTGCGGACCGTGACACCTGGCGCTCCACCATTTACAAGGCAGCTGTCTTTTTTGAGGACTCTCGCAGAGCTAGCCTTAAAGACAAGCTGCTCAGGAGAAAAAACAGAGATGCCGCAACTCAGAACCCTGGCCAGACCTCCCTCTGCAGACACTGCGGTCGAACCTGCCTGTCCCGGATTGGCCTCCGCAGTCACGAGCATGCCTGCAGACGTCGTGGACAACCCCTATAGAATCTTCGTTCGCGAAGTCAAGCCAAGAGACATGTGGTTTTGGTTTTGTCACTTTTTGTGCAATATTTTTTCATGTTCATATGTACGGCGCCTAGAGCATCTTACCATGTATCGGCGCTTTATAAATCAGCTTTATTATTATTATTATTATTATTATTATTATTATTATTATTATTATTATTATTATTATTATTATTATTATTATTATTATTATTATTCCCGCCATACGTAAGCTCTGTGGTATGGCGTAGCATAGCTATTCTGAAGAAGAATAATAGCAAAAGCAGCGAAATGGCGTCACTTCAAGCTTCACGTCATGGCATCATTAGTCCGGCCCACGACGCAGTCGCTGTCTTCATAATAGTGACGACTCGATGTTACACGTCACTCATCGTAGTACTAACAATTGACGTATTAGAGTATCAAACTTGGCAATTTTCTTGCTGATTTTCACACTTAGGGCTTACAAGTCACAATTTGACCTAATAAGCTAATCCTACCCCAGAGCCGGGACAAACAGCAGGCTTATGCAAACACTGTTTATGAAAAATCATGCGGGTATTAATGAGAAGTTTTTTCGTAAAAGAAAAATTAAGGTTATGTTAGCTGTTTTACAAATGACTCGAAAAAGTGGTGCAGAAAATTATCTGATTTTCACACCTTGGGCCTACAGGTCACAATTTGACCTAATCGTATCCGACAGTCTAGACAAACTGTAGGCTTATGTAAATACCATATATGAAAAATCATGCGAATATTAATGAGAAGATTGTTGTTTTTTCGTAAAAAAAAAAGATTCAATTCTATTAAGATTAATCCCAAATAATTCGTGAATTAATCCCAAAAACGTGAAACTATATTTTTTTCAAAAAATATTTAATTATCACTCAAAAAGTTCTAGAGGCACAGTGCTAGTTAACGAAGTACATCAGTATCTCCCTTTTATTCAGCTAAATGCAAAATACCTAGTAAAAATTAAAAACAAAACATTACGGACTCCAGTGTGGATCAAGCGGTTTTTGTGAAACGGCTATTTTCTCGCCAATGAGCATCTTAATCCAAAAGAAAAATCCCCAAAATTGCTGCCAGATTATTCTTTTAGCAACAATATCATACAATTTCAAGATTGTCCGTCCTCAAACGCGGGCTATAGTCGCTGTCTCAAACACACGCTCGCACGCACGCACGCACGCACGCACGCACGCACGCGCGCGCGCGCGCGGCCCTTTGGCTAAAAAAAAATATGTTCTTTAGCAATGTTTGCGTAGCGAGACGTGACGTCATTTTCATCTGGTTACTTTCGTCATGTGCATGCTTCTGAATGCACTCCGACCAGCCCCATTTCAAAGTCTACCGTATTTTCAATTTGTTAGTTAGTTATTGGGGTTTAACGCCGAGCATACATTAGACAACAAGATGAGGATTTCATCCCAGATTCTACCTTACTGTTTGGAGCTCACATGCGTTTTTCTTTTTATTAACATTCAGAGTTTATGCTCATATTTTTAAGCTTATACTTCTAATCCATATCCCTCCTGTCTAACCTAGCCTCTGATCAAAACACACCAGCGCACACAAATAAAGACGGACACATGGCGCTTCCCGCCATCAGTACGGTCTTTGGGCTGGAGTAGCGACAGGAATTCTGAAAAGACGAATAGCACGAGCAGCAAAATGGCGTCACTATAAGCTTTACGTCATGGCATAGCTAGTCCCACGACCCGTGTACACAGTGACAAATTTGATGTCAAGTCAGAAACATAGTATAACACTAACAATTGGTGCTTTGCGACAAATTAAGAACATTGTGTAACACTGACGTGTTTGGCGCCTTTACGACACCGTCACTGTCTGATCCTTATCTAGAAGTCGAGAAATCTTACTTTTTAATTTTTTTCTGCAATTAATTACTTTGAAAATGTTGAAAAGATACAAAACTGGCTAACGAACTCATCTAATGTCTATCTTCAAGCTAGCTATATCCAACATTCTAAGTGAATAGAACGTAAATTACGGATAGTCATATTGGGGTCAACCGACTTTATATGAACGGAAATTTTTCTCTTTATAGAGTCTCCCATTTAAGATATGCTCGGAGGCACTCCGAAATACATCTCGATCAAAGCATTTCTTAAAGTGTCAGGCCTGTATGTACACAAACACGGAGATATTCGTGTCTACATACGTATCCCTCCCCCCCCCCCTCCCCACACACACACACAAACATACAAACGGCGCTTCCCGCCATATGTACGTTCAACAGCGCAGTTAGCGTAGCTGGGCATGACGTAATTTTAATAGTATTACTTCACTGTCAGTCAGAAGAGTGCCCGTTAATGGTTGCCATTTGCATACTGCGGAACGTGCTCCGACCAGCCCCATCTCAATACGGTAGACAGAAAGTAAACACGATCCAACTGCAAGAGACATAGATCATCATGAGCCCTCGCGACTGCGGGGCTCATGAGGATCTATGCCTCTTGTTGAGACCAGTATTTATCCACTTTTCTTGGACGATATTGGCTTTTGGTCGTTGAATTAACCAAAATTTCATAAACAAAAATGTACGTGCAGTGTACGCACAGTGGCAGGGAAGGGGATACCATATGTTAGCAAGAGTCACTTCAAACCAAGATAGAAAACGAAAACTCACCGTGCAAGCAAAACTCAAGGTCGTGTTGTCCAGTGAGTACGTCATCAAGTAAGTGACGTCATTCAGGGACTGAGAGTATAAACAGGACATATTCCCTCCAGCTGCAACGGTGAACAACGAAGTGAGGAAAATTCAAATTTTTGAATTAGATTCTAAATCATTAAGGGCCCGCGCGCGGGCCCTTAATGAATCCCTATCTACCCTATCTAATTCAAAAGCTGAATAGCATGCACAAGCAATGGTACTGTTACGCGGGGAATTCATTCCACTGGGTTTATTGTGTGTGTGTGTGTGTGTGTGTGTGTGTGTGTGTGTGTGTGTGTGTGTGTGTGTGTGTGTGTGTGTTGTGTGTGTGTGTGTGTGTGTGTGTGTGTGTGTGTGTTTGTGTGTGTGTTTGTGTGTGTGTGTGTGTGTTGTGTGTGTGTTTTGTGTGTGCTAAAATATCCATCACAGATTTCATGTCTTTAAAACTAAGCAGTAAGTGTCTGCAAAAAAAATGAAAATTGCACTTCGGTCTACTTGTTGTAGTAGAACATTTACATAGGTCAAGTTTGGTCCCACGTTAGATAGCAAAGTGAGTCTATGTAATGAGCCAGTGGTCGTCCGTTTGTCGGCCGTCGTCAGCGGTAAATCGTTAACGTTGGCATTTCTTGGAAATTATTCAAGCTACAATCTTCGAATTTAAACCAAGGGAACTTTGTGGCAAGACCTATCTAAATATACCGATTTCAGTGACCTTGCTCAAAAGTCAAGGTTACGGTGGATCCACAAATAGGTAAAATAAACAGCCATATTTTGACATAAACTTATCTCAAATACTATTTTCAATTTCAAACCCAAATTTTGGACAGAGATACCTGATGGTAAGACCTTTCTATGCATACTAATTTGGCTGACCCCTTGGAATGTCAAAGGTCACAGGAGGTCGAGAGATAGGTTTAAAAAAATAGATATTTTTACATTTCTTTTCTCAAATACTAATTTCAAATTCAGACCTAAACTTTAAACAGAGATACCTGATGGTAAGACCTTTCTATGCTCGCTAATTTGGATGACCCGCGGAAAGGTCAAAGGTCTCAAGAGGTCGACGAATGTGTTAAAACGTAAAGAAATGGACAGAATTTAGTTTTTATCAAGGTTTTAGATCAGTCGTACACGTAAGCCATAAAGGCTTTGGCATTCGTGCTTGTTTTGTTTTCGGATATGACCAATTAATTAATGAAGTAAATATGTTGCCGCCAGCGTTTCGTGTGAAAAGAACACTAAAAGGAGAGTTTGAAACCCTTTAAGTATGGGGGAAATTGTTTTTTTTTTATTATTATTACCAATTAATAATATTATAATTATTTTCTTTTCATAAGTTTTAAATTTTTATATTGTAGCTGGTGAATTAACAATAGCATCTCTCTCTCTCTCTCTCTCTCTCTCTCTCTCTCTCTCTCTCTCTCTCTCTCTCTCTCTCTCTCTCTCTCTCTCTCTCTCTCTCTCTCTCTAATAGCGCTCCAGAATATCTAACAGAGTTGTTTAAAAAATCAGATTCCTGCTATGGGAACATGAGGGGTCTTTATATTGTTCCAAAACCCCGAATAGATATATTTAAATCTACTTTGTCATTTGCGGGTTCCACACTGTGGAACTCACTCCCACATCACGTTAAAGCCACTCCGACATTATCTCGTTTCAAGGCAAGTCTTTATAAGTATCTGACATTACTCAAATAATAATATCTAGTTATTTGTAGACACACGAATGTACGTGTATATTCTAACAATCATGTGTATGTGTATGTGTGTGTGTGTGTGCGCGTGTGTGTGTGTGTGTGTGTGTGTGTGTGTGTGTGGACGCGTGAGTGCGTTTGTGCGCGGCGTATGCGGGTGTTTGTGTTTAGTGGACTATATATTTTGTATCACTGTGCTTTGATGTCCCTTTTTATGTATATTTTGTACTTAGTTAGTCGTAGTTGTAGCAACGGCAGGTACGAAAAATGACATAGTCACTGTGTTAATATCTTCACCGTTGTAAAATAAAGATTCATTGATTCATATTGATTCTCTCTCTCTCTCTCTCTCTCTCTCTCTCTCTCTCTCTCTCTCTCTCTCTCTCTCTCTCTCTCTCTCTCTCTCTCTCTCTCTCTCTCTCTCTCTCTCTCTCTCTCTCTCATTGCAGCTTAAGCAATGAAGTGTCAAACACCGCAGCGAACCCCGGACACCTGCCCTTAACGCCCTCCAGCTCGCCAGGTGTCTCCGCCCAGCCAGCCGTGGAGAAATCCCCGCTCGCCTGCGACTCGACCCCCACCGTCCGCCCAGCGGGCGAGGGTAATCCCATTACCCCACCTAGAGGGACCTCTTCCCCCAGCGGCCCAAATGACCCCCGGCCGGTCAAAGCACTGGATCAACCTGATCAGGTCACGCCGCGCCCTGATGTCATCAGTCCTCTCAACGCTGACCTCATCACCCCGCCATCTATCGAGCTCTCTGCGCTGTGTCAGGGGCCTGTACTGGAGTGGATGCTCATGATGCAAACCACCATCCGCACACTACAGGCAGAGCTACATCTGACGCGGAGAGAGCTGTCAGAAGTGAAAGCTCGCTGTGCCTCCATGTCCGACAGTCAGGCACAGCTCGACAGTCTCGCCCGCGACAGTGACGTAAAACTGAAAAACTATTCCAGGGCAACAGACAGATTTGTCACTGAAGCGATCAACTCATCGCTAGAGCCAGTGACAAAAATACAGCAAGGTCATACCAACCGCCTAAACCAGCTGACGTCCTGCAAAGACAGCCATGCCAGCAAGCTACACGACATGGAGCGGCAGCTTACGGCACTGAGTGTGGCAGCAGAGTCAAACAAACTCAAGCCTGCTCTCTCCACCTCTCCCACCACCACACCCAAACCATCCTTCCTGAAGTCGACATCCCCCATTTCCCCCAAATCTTCAGGAATAGTACTGTTCAGTACACCCCCCCCCCCACCCTGACGTCATCATCGAGAACATGTTTGCTGCCCTGTCAAATGGCGACGGGAAGGAGCAGGTTCCAGGTGCTGGTACTGACGACGGTGCCGCATTCAACGCTGCCACCGACTCCCGTGAGACCAATACCTCAGGATCACCAGTCACCCCGTTGGACAACCTGCAAGCCCAAACCATCAGGCCCGACGTTAACACGCTACTCATCGGCGACTCTGTCCTAAAAAGGGTCGATGCCCGGAGGATGTCTGTGGACGGCGCCGTCGTGCAGAACATGTCGGTGTCGGGGCTTAGTGTCAGCGAGCTGGCGGAATGGCTGCGCAATCAGCGCCAGTCACGACACATCCGTAGAGTTGTGTTTCACGTTGGCATCAACAGATGCCTGCAACAGGGCCCTGTCACGAAGCCAAGCCTTCGTGGATACAGCTCCTCCGTCTTCTGACCTCCGTTTTCCCCAATGCCCGCATTCAGGCCTCTGCCATCATGCCCCCGAGAGGTCAGAACCACCCCCTCTTTGCCCCCGCATGACGCCTTAAGGTAGGCCTGTGAGCAGATGAGGGTTCTGTTCACGGACCACACCTCCATCTTCCTCACAGCCAACAGAGCCCCCCGAAAGAAGCTCTACCAGGACGGCACCCACCCGAGTACTGCTGGTGCCATGAAGCTGGCACTGAACATTCGCTTTGCAGGTGTTCCACGCCAGCCCCACAGCGGACACGGGATGGAGGCGAGCCGCCGTGCCAGCAGCCAACCTCTTCACATCTACAACCAGAAGCAAGAGTCCCTCAGGCCATTCAGCGGAGCCAGACACCAACGGCAGGACCTGAGACGTGGTAGAACTCTGCAGAACTACGAGCAACCACAGTGCGACCAGCTTCAGGCCCACAACACCCGCCAGCTCGGCCACGCCTTTACCCCGCGTCCTCAGCAAGGTCAGGGCGGGCCAGTCGTGACGTCACAGGGGGAATTCGTCAACATGCCAGCGGCTAGTACTTACATACGAGCCGGTCACCCCTTCGCTGCGCCCGCCGCAGTTACAGCAAAAGCGCCGCCCAGAGGGTGGGAACAATCGCCACCAACCGAGACAACCCCTCCCAATCCCCTACAGACAATGCAGCTTATGGCACAGCTGCTGCTGCCGTATCTACCTCATCATCATCATCATCAGTCCCTTGCCCGAACTGGGCGTTGGGGGGACTGAAAGGCAGCAGCAGCAGACAGTGCTCTCCACTGAGTTCTATTTTGGGCGGTGGCAAGCAAGTCTGGCATCTCGAGTTCGGTCCATTCTTTTATGTTTGCGACCCAACTCTTTCTCTGACGACCTCGCCGACGACTTCCTTCGAGAGTGCCTTGGAGGATAGTCTTGGACAAGGTGTTGTGTCGGGTCACGTGGCCAAACCAAGCAAGCTTGCGCCGTTTCACGGTTGCCAGAAGGGGTTCATGTGGGCCCACCAGGGAAGTGACGATGCTCCGTACATATTCGTTGGTCTTGTGCTCGCGGTACGAGATGCGGAGCAACTTCCTCAGGCACTTGTTCTCAAAGGCCTGGATTTTCTTTTCTGAGTCTGCAAGCAGTGTCCAAGTCTCACAGCCGTAGAGTAGAATAGACACTACGAGGGACTTGTAAAGCCTGTACTTGATGGTGAAGCTGATGGAGTTACTTCGCCATATCCTGTCCAGCCTGGCCATTGCGGATGTTGCTGTACCTATCCTGATACGGATCTCTGCTATGCAACTACCGTCTTTGGACAGGGTGGCTCCCAAGTACTTGAAGCTATTGACCTCTTCTAGCTTCTGGCCGTTCATGTGAATGTTGCTGCTGCTGTCGCTTGTGGTGTTGATCATCACTTTGCTTTTATCCGTACTGATCTCCATGCCATAAGACCCTGCGCTACTTGAAAGTTTGTCTGTCAGGTTTTGGAGCTCACTATTGCTGCCTGCCATGAGGTCAATGTCGTCTGCGAATCGAAGATTGCACAGGGATCTGCCACCAATAGAGATTGAAGTATGGTGGTCGTGGAGGGTTTCCTGCATGATCTTCTCCAGGAATATGTTGAAAAGGACAGGAGAGAGCAGGCATCCTTGACGGACACCGATCGTCGTCCTGAAGAACTCGCCTGACTGATTGTTAAGTAGAACCGCGCTGCAGGCGTTCTTGTAAAGCGCTTCTATCATTTGGATCAGTCCCTCCTCTATGTTGAACGATCTCATGACTTGCCAGAGTCCGTCGTGCCAGACGCGATCAAATGCTTTCCTGAAATCAATAAAGTTGTGGTAGAGTTCGCGCTGATGCTGCAGATGTTTCTCGATCAGGACGCGGCAGTTGAAAATCTGCTCTACAGTGCTTCTTCCAACTCTGAAGCCAGCCTGTTCTTCTGCCAGCAGTTCCTCGGCGAAAGTTTTGAGGCGGTTGAGAATGATTCTAAGCATTACTTTGCTAGGGTGACTTATCAGACTGATAGTTCTGTAGTTCTGGCACTGTTTCAGGTTTCCTTTCTTGGGGAGCGGGATCACTAGAGACTGTGTCCATTCTACTGGCCATTTCTTTTGCTCCCAGATCTTTTGACAGAGTGTAGTGAGGACCTTCGTTGTTACTTCTCCTCCATGTTTCAACAGTTCAGCAGGTACGTTGTCTACACCTGGAGACTTTCCTCCCTTCAGGCCGCGTACGGCTGCTTCCACCTCTTCAGCTAACACTGGCAGGTCTTCAGCCTTCCTGGCCCCAGCCTGGTTGTTTTGGAGGATGCTGGTGTCTGGCTCAGCCTTGTAGTTATACAAGTCTCGGCAGTACTCAGTCCATCTGTTTAGTACAGCAGTGTTTTCCGTAAGGAGTTGGCCGCTGCTGTCTTCGATGACTGTGGCTGTTCGCTGTTGAGTCTTGGTGAGGGTCCTTAGCGTTTCATAAGCCTTCTTGCTGTTGCCGTTTGCCATGCCCTCTTCCACACTACAACACTGGTCTTCAATCCAATCTTCTTTGGCTTCTTTCATCCTCTTCCTGATCTTCTTGTTGACAAGTCTGTACTTGTTTGCTGATGTGCGGTCTTGGCCTCTCTTTTTCTTCCAGGCTCTCCTCTCATCACAGAGATCGAGGATGTCATCGGTGACCCAGGGCTGTTTGCGCTTCCTCTGCTTCCCCAGCACTTCTTCTGCTGTAGAAAGTAACACCTCTTTTATATTTCCAGCAAGGGTGTCTACATCGCAGTCCAAAGTATCTACCTGCATGTGTTTAAATTGTTTACTTCTTCCATGCCTGAACGCAGAGTGTGACCTTTGCGGAACGAAACTAACTTGACAATCTGAATGCAAAAGGCACAGTTCCTCATGCGCCCCTGCTGCTGCACGGACTCATGAGGAAGTATGCTGACTACAAAATACAAATGCAAGAGGCGTGGATCCTCATGAGCCATTGCAGCTGCTCTGGCTCGTGCGGATAGATACCTCTTGCTGACCGCAAATTCTAAATGCAGAGGGCATAGATCCGCATGCGCCCCTGCGGTTGCACGGTCTCTGGAGGATAGATACCTCATGCTGGCCGCGATTACCTGTTCAAATGCAAGAGGCATGGATCCTCATGGGCCCCTGCACATGCACGGGCTCATGAGGATAAATACAACATGCCATCTACAAGCCTCAAATGCAAGAGACATAGATCCTCATGAGCTGCTGCAGGTGCATGTGCTCGTAAGGATAGATGCCTCATGCAGGTTACACTCACATCTGTGTTTCTCACGAGTGTAAATTAGTACCTTTAGTACTGCATGATAAAAGTGTGTATGGTGCCGTATCTTCATTGCTTCTGTTGATACACGACTGACTTGCCCGGACTTTGGGACTTCTCACACATTCTTTGCGGACTAGACTGAGTGTCTTGAGTGAACGCTGCGTTGGTGTAGCGCTTTCACTTACATTCCACTGAGCACCTCCGTGTCGAAGCTTTATTTAAGCGTTCTCACCTAAATCGGCGTTAATTAAGCCGTACTATAGACATTGCAGGAAATTTGACTGTGAACACTGATGGACTGTTTTATTTACAGCGATTTGTCTTATTGTGCGTGCTCCGCGGTGTAAGTTCTGTTTTCGTCGTCGTTGCATATATTTATCCGCGGCAACACAAACAATTCCTAAACAGACGTGGAGTATTTTGACATTGCTCCTTCAGGGTAGCGTACATTGAGACTTCCCGTATACACTTAAGATGTGGGAGAGGTTTTTTTTTTTTTTTTTTTCGCAGCGCTCAGCTCTTGTAATCCCTGAACGTTTGATTATCACATTAATTTTTGTCTTCATACGTTATTGTTTTCTTTGTTTTGTTTTCTCTTTACATTGAGAGTTTTTTTCGCAACGCTCAGCTCTTGTAATCCCTGAACGTTTGATTATCACATTAATTTTTGTCTTCATACGTTATTGTTTTCTTTGATTGTTTTGTTTTCTTTTTACATTGCCTTTCCATCTTTGATTGACGTCTGCTCAACCACCGCTATTGCAGTTGTTATTTTATTGTGAAACAAAAAAAAAAAGATGTTAGCGAAATACTCATGGCTAGAGGCAAACAAAAAGAACATAAATTACGAGTGGGTCACCTCAACGTTTTCCATCTTTATAATAAGGTATCTGACCTGTCTGCGTTTCTTAACAGTCCCACACCGTTCGACATTTTCGACCTTACCGAGTCACGCCTAAATTCAAATATCAGTGATGATGCCGTGAACATTCCTAATTTTAGTATCATGAGAAGAGATTTCTCCTGTCACGGTCAAACAGGCATTGCTGTATACGTTCATCACTCTATCGAACACTTAGTCCGTAGGCGTAAAGACTTAGAAACTGCTGAAGTAGAGTGTGTGGATTGAGGTCAAAAGCCCGTACTGCTCACCGTCATTTGTTGGTTTTCTTTACCGCAGTCCGGCGTCTAACTTCGAGTGGTATGATAATTTTACTACTAACCTAGACAAAGTGTATAAAGGGCAAAATGACGTCATTCTTCTTGGTGACTTTAATATAGATATGCTTAAACCCCATCCCGCATGGGGCACTACATTTTCTTTATTTGACCTAGTACAGCTAGTTAAATCCCCCACCAGAATTACCGCCGCGAGCGCTACGCTCATTGACCACGTCTATACAAACAAACCGCAGGTTGGTGTCCGATGTTAGTGTCTCAGATCTTAGTGTTAGTGACCACTGCCCCGTGATTTGTTGCTGGTCTATAAAACTCCCCAAATTAAAGAAACATCGTCATACCACAACAACCTACAGGTCGTTTAAGCATTTCAGTCGTAATGAGTTTCTACACGACCTTCGTAACACTCATTTTGACGAGGTCCTTCTCACAGATGATCCAAATATTGCGCTGTCCACTTGGTACAGATTATTCCTTGGAGTATTAGACAGACATGCGCCGATTAGAACAAACAGAGTAAAGAGTGAGATACTTCCCCCTTGGCTGACATAAGAAATAATGCATGCCATGTCGGTGCGAAATGACCTAAAAAGAGAAAAGAACTTTGATGAATTTAAAAAGCAGCGAAACCGTGTGAGGTCAATGGTGCGAGCCGCGAGGAAAGACTTTAACCGCAACACTATCAAGGACAACAAAGATGTGTCAGCAGTGTGGCGGGTACTGAATTCGATCACTCGAGGCAATAGCAGTAGGTCAACAACCATCCCCAGTAATCTCTCCGCCGACACATTCAACGAACATTTTTTGTCTGTTGCGGATTTGATAACTACTCTTAGTCGTGATACAGAGGCTGACATATGCCCCGATTACTTAGTTAATTTCTGCAACAGAAAAACAACTGGCACACTACCATTTAATATCCCCATACTTGCTGTGCACAAAGTGGGCAAACTAATTAGTGACCTAGCTAATAAGAAGTCCTCCGGCCATGATGATATCAACCCACAAATATTAAGGTTGTCTGTTTGCAAAAGTCGTTCCACTGCCAAAATCAAAAGATCGTACTGACCATAACAACTATAGACCCATTTCTCTGCTGTCAGTATTATCTAAACCCCTCGAAAGGCATATACATAAGCACCCGTCTGACTACTTAGAATCGCGAAAGTTGCTACATTCGTCTCAGTCAGGATTTCGCCCTCGGCACTCATGTCATACGGATCTGAGCATATTAACAGACACATGGCTTTCAAATATGAATAATTCGCAGCTGACAGGTGTAATTTATCTTGACTTTAAAAAGGCTTTCGACTTAGTGAACCATACAATATTGATTTCCAAACTTAAGTATTATCTTCGAAACGACATGGCTGTTTCCTTTTTTTATGTCATACCTTGAAAACAGAAAACAGAAAGTAATTCCTAATGGAGCCTACTCTTCTACTAAAGATGTTAAACTCGGGGTTCCGCAGGGGTCAATCTTAGGTCCTCTTTTATTTTGTATTTATATCAATGACTTGCCTCTAAGTCTCACCTACGAAGCAACACAGTGTGATATGTTTGCCGATGATACCTCAATCCACACAGCTAACAAAGACATACGTGAAGTTGAAAACGGCCTTCAAAAAAGTCTCGACGATATATCAGCATGGTGTAAAGTCAACTCAATGATTCTGCATCCTACTAAAACAAAATCTATGATTATTGCAACACGCCAAAAGCACAAGTTAAAGTCTTTAAAGCTTAATCTATCACTCGGCGACGACATCATAGAACAGGTAGCCGAACATCGTCTATTGGGGGTCACAATTGATAATCAGCTAAGGTGGCAGATGCACATTGACAATGTCTGTAAAACGATCTCTAGAAATGTCTTTATGTTATCGAAATTAAAGTATTACACAGATAGTGAAACCAGAAAATTGTTCAGTAATGCACACATCATGTCACATATAAACTACGCATCGACGGTGTGGGATTCTTGCAGTGATGTCCACTTAAAAAAGACTAAATTCTTTACATAGGAGAATGGCAAAATTAATTCTTCCCGACCCGCACTTGACGACCGAGGAAAAACTCAGTAAAGCTGGATTCCTGCCCCTTCAAAATCATTTTAAATATAACAAAGGGGTACTGATGTTTAAAGTGTGGAACCATAGCGCTCCAGAATATCTAACAGAGTTGTTTAAAAAATCAGATTCCTGCTATGGGAACATGAGGGGGTCTTTATACTGTTCCAAAACCCCGAATAGATATATTTAAATCTACTTATTCATTTTTGGGTTCCACACTGTGGAACTCACTCCAACATCACGTCAAAGCCACTCCGACACTATCTCGTTTCAAGGCAAGTCTTTATAGGTATCTGACATTACTCAAATAATAATATCTAGTTATTTGTAGACACACGAATGTACGTGTATATTCTAACAATCATGTGTATGTGTATGTGTATGTGTGGGTGTGCGTGTGTGTGTGTGTGTGTGTGTGTGTGTGTGTGTGTGTGTGTGTGTGTGTGTGTGTGTGTGTGTGTGTGTGTGTGTGCGTGTGTGGACGCGTGAGTGCGTTTGTGTGCAGCGTATGCGCGTGTTTGTGTTTAGTGGACTATAGTGCTTTGATGTCCCTTTTTATGTATATTTTGTACTTAGTTAGTCGTAGTTGTAGCAACGGCAGGTACGAAAAATGACATAGTCACTGTGTTAATATCTTCACCGTTGTAAAATAAAGATTCATTCATTCATTCATTCATTCATTCATTCATTCATTCATTCATTCATTCATTCTCTCTCTCTCTCTCTCTCTCTCTCTCTCTCTCTCTCTCTCTCTCTCTCTCTCTCTCTCTCTCTCTCTCTCTCTCTCTCTCTCTCTCTCTGTGTTTCTCAGTGTCCTCAATAAACATGCGCCAATACGTGAAAAACGAGTTAAACATTCCACCATACCACCCTGGTTAACAGCGGATATCAAACAGGCCATGTCATTTAGAGACAAACTTACAAAAGAGCAAAAGTACGAAGAATACAAAAAACAACGCAATCGTGTCAAATAATTAGTTAGAGCGTCTAAGAAGTCTTTTTTCCAACAAATGACTCGAGACAAAAAGGACACGGCATCTGTTTGGAAAGCTCTGAACGTCATAATAAAGGGTTAATCAGCACCCGAAATCCCATCTCATATGTCAGCTGATATATTAAATAACCATTTCTTAACGACAGCCGAAATACTGGCATTGTCAGCTGCAAATAACAGTAAACCGTATGAAGTGCCGAGTTTTCTCAGAGAAAACTTTAAGAAAACAACTATATCAAATACTTTCACCATCCCTAATATTACAGCTGCGGAAGTCGGCAGATATTTTTCTAGCATGCCGAACAAAAAGTCTGCTGGCATTGATGGTATTGATAATGAAACCCTAAAAATCTCATTACCGTATACAGAAGAATCACTAACATATATTTTCAACCTCTGCATAAAGCACAGTATATTTCCAACCATTCTTAAAGAAGCAAAGGTAATCCCAATCCCTAAATCTAAAGATCTTGAAGATATCAATAATTATCGTCCAATCTCCCTTCTGTCAGCTTTGTCAAAACCCCTTGAAAAGAACATTCAAAAACATCTCCTTGATTTTCTCGAAAAAGGTAAATTAATTAATATTCACCAGTCTCGTTTTAGACCGAAACATTCTTGTCAGTCAGCACTGACACATATTGTAGACAGCCGGCTGGAATCAATCAATAAAAGCCTGATGTCAGGAGCAGTTTTCTTAGACCTTAAAAAAGGCGTTTGACCTTGTGGACCATGACATTCTCCGAAAATAAGGTAACAGTTTATCATTTGAACGCAACCGCTATAGCATTCTTCCGATCATATCTCAAAGACAGAAAACAAATGGTGTACGCCCATGGAAGATACTCTAAGCAAGGAAATGTTAAATACGGCGTCCCCCAGGGATCTATTTTGGGACTTCTTTTATTCATACTATATATCTATGATTTACCGTTGCATATCACTAATTCTGACGTTAATTGTAATCTATTTGCTGACGATACGAGTCTTCATGTTTCTGGTTAAAAAAAAAACGACGGACATTAGCCATAGTTTACAATGCAGTCTCAATGAGGTATCTGACTGGTGTAGACAGAACCGTATGGTTCTTCATCCAGCTAAAACAAAAAGTATCTTAATCGCCACGCGACAAAAACATCAACGCCGACTACAGCTATTACAATTACAATTAAACGCTGAACCTGTTGAACAAGTCACTGAGCGTAAATTCTTAGGAATACATGTTGATGAACAACTGTGCTGGGAGACCCATATAAATGCTGTTTGTAAGACCATTGCTAAAAACACTTTCTTATTGTCCCAGCTTAGACATGTAATGGATACAAATACCCGTAAATTGTTTTTTCGTGCTCATATAAAGTCCAACGTTGATTATGTCTCCACAGTGTGGGACGGCTGCTGTGATGTCCACATGAAGAGGTTAAACTCCATATACAAAAGAGCTGTAAAAATAATAGATAGACGCGCCATCCCTACCACAAACAAATTTAGACATTTAAACATTCTCGATCTGCGTCAGCGACTTACTTTAAACAAATGCGTCTGTATGCATAAGATACTGAATAATATGACACCCCAGTATATAATCACTAAATTTATATCTCACCAAGAACGTGAAAGGACCTCAAGAAACACTACCTTACCCCTACCAGTGCCAAGAATCGACTTTTTAAAACTAGTGTGTCTTTCTCTGGTCCGTTCGCTTGGAATTCTATCCCTGCACATTTGAAAACTATTACCTCACCAGGAAGATTCACCAGGAAGATTACCTGATATGTATGTGTGTGTGCGTGTGTGTGTGTGTGTGTGTGTGTGTGTGTGTGTGTGTGTGTGTGTGTGTGTGTGTGTGTGTGTGTGTGTGTGTTGTGTGTGTGTGTGCTCGTGTTTGTTTGTGCGTGTTGGTGTATGTGTGAGCGGCGCGCACGCGTGCGTGCGTGTGTGCATGTGTGTGTGATGAGTGTTATTTTTTTCTGTATATAATGATACTATTGGGTTTTGTATGTAAATATATTTTTATAGTTTTACCTTTTTATGCTGTAGATGTTAGCAACGGCAAGTTTGTAAAATGACGATTTGTTTTCTGTCAAAACTTTTTACCGTTGAAAAATAAAGTTTCATCATCATCATCATCATCATCATCATCTCTCTCTCTCTCTCTCTCTCTCTCTCTCTCTCTCTCTCTCTCTCTCTCTCTCTCTCTCTCTCTCTCTCTCTCTCTCTCTCTCTATCTATCTATCTATCTATCTATCTATCTCATTGTTTGTGCTGCAAGTTTGTAAAATGACGATTTGTTTTCTGTCAAAACATTTTACCGTTGAAAAATAAAGTTTCATCATCATCATCATCATCATCATCATCATCATCATCATCTCTCTCTCTCTCTCTCTCTCTCTCTCTCTCTCTCTCTCTCTCTCTCTCTCTCTCTCTCTCTCTCTCTCTCTCTCTCTCTCTCTCTCTCTCTCTCTCTCTCTCTCTCATCCTTACGTGCAAAAAACGAGTTAGCTGAACATGAGGTGTCGTTGAAAGCTATGGTGTTACGCGCGTCTTTGGAGCAGACGTCCAACTCTGTCCCGCAGGATGACGTCGAATTCTGACTCACAAACGTTGCCAGTAGGTCATCCGGACAAGCGTAGGGTTGTGACGTCACTGTACCTGTCATCAGAAATACATAAACAATTGGGACATGTTTACCTAAGTCGCTGAATCTATACAGACAGAGAAAGAGGGTTCCCAGTCTTTTGGGCGCACGACGACCGCAGTGGGCCCGAGCACAGCCGTGCGTGGGCCCACTGCGGTCGTCGTGGGCCCTACGATCTTTGCTTACAGGCTTGCAGAAAACTGCCCCCGAAGATCTATGGAACTGAATTTATCGATGGGCGGTAATGCTCTCGTCCGAAGGGTGGCGAATCCGAACCCGGGGCCTGTCGGTGCCCAGTGTTTGAATTGACATTCGTGGTGCAAAAGACGAAAATTTAGTTAGTTAGTTGGGTTTAACGCCTAGCAGGCGACTAAGACCCTCTCACAGCAAGAAGGGTAAAAATATAGCCAGCCATATTAGGCAAAAGGATTTACGACAAGATGTAAATAGGTATTTAAAATATTTCAGATTGAAATGTTGGACAAGTCTTTAGGGGATATGTCTACAGACTCTTGAAAAGGTCAAAACAGTAATATTCACATGATCTACAAAATACTCAAATCTTGCTGAAAATGTTGAACTCTCAGAAAAGTTAAGATTTTGCTGGGGAGGACATCCCAAACAGAACCTTTAAAGAGTCCGTTGTGCTGTGATTACGCCTCGTGTCGGTTAAGTCGACACACGGCAGCAAAAAGTGTTTCACCGAAAACTGCATAACCCCAAAATTGTATGATGATTAGACTATTAAATTAGTTTAAGTTATGTTAATCAGCCAGAAGACTGCTGTCTTTTACGTATGACCTCAGCAAATACTGTAGACAGAGGCTAGCTGATGATATGTCCAACGATTATTTGTTTTCAACATTTTAAGGCCAAAAGCACCTGACAAAGATGATGATGATGGTGCTAATGATGACGACGATGACGACGTCGAGAATGATGATGGTGGTGACGACAATCAAGGACAATGATCAACTTTATCAGCACTTTCATAAACTATCAACCTCATCATCGTCATCATTATATACTGAGGTGCACAAGAAACGCGACATTTTTGGAATTTGTGTTTCCGATGATTCCAAGAATGTCGCATTTCTTTTACTCGTCAGTGTGATTGCTTTACCTTGTCTGATCAGGAGATGGAATCTGTCTGCGGGCCGTGGTCTGGGAAGGTCGCACACTGCGTCTAATGTTAGTGTGGACACACTAGGAATTGCGTAGTCCCCAAAAAACCCGCTGTAATCTGATATGTGGAAATGTGGAAAAAAAATAATGTAGACTACGTGATATTGACACATTTAGCTCTAAAGTCGAAATGCGAAAATTTGGGGGGTTGTCTTCTGAAGACTGCATAAAAGTGATAGTTAACCCCTTCACTGCCGAGAAAAAGTGAACAGGATCAAATTGCAAGAGACATAGATCCTCATGAGCCCCCGCGATTGCGGGGGCTCATGAGGATCTATGCCTCTTGCTGAAACCAGTTTGTAGCCATGTTTCTTGGACGGTTTTGGCTTTTGGTCGTTGAATAAAGAAAGATTTCAGAAACAAAAACGTACGTACAGTGACAGGGAAAGGTTTAAAAGGTGGCGTCAGTATAGCTTAGCGCCTTCAGACGACAGTCTGTTCTGACCCCCAACCTTGAGCAGGTTAATTTCAGGCTTTTAATAAAACCAGTAGATAATTTTACATCACGATAAGTTTCAGACTTTTTCAATTATACCGTAATTCACACGATAAAAGCAATGAACTCTCCCATTACGTTTCTTTTGAAGAAAGAAATACTACTGACAAACAGGGACATAGGATTTTAAAAAATTATAGAAAGACACACCTTTTGGGCCCTGGTAGAAGACAAATTTATCGTCCGACAGCCGAGTCAAGTACAGACACACATACAGTCTGGCATTGGCTGTATTGGTAAACTTATATTGTGTAGATCTGCAAAGTAGATAAGATAAAATAAGACAGGAAAGATAAGAGAATACAGGATAAGCTATGATAAGCTATGATGAGACAGCATAAGATAAGATAAAGATAATGTACGATATGATATGATATGATATGATATGATATGATATGATATGATATGATATGATATGATATGATATGATATGATATAATATGATATGATATGATATGATATGGTATGATATGATATGATAAGACAGAATATGATAAGATAAGATAAGATAAGCTACAAAGATTTCCCTGTCGGTAAAAACAATTACATTACACGTGCGTACATCAATCCGAAGCCTGATGTAAACACATGACCAGATATGTGGCGGCCACAGTTGCTAATTACCTTTTGTCTTCTTTCAAGCTCTTTACACGTTTTCTCATTGGTCTAGCTCTATTCGATTTTTTCCTCCTGGTCGTCAGTTCTCAAGGCAACGGAAGTCCTCTTGTCATGTTACCAAGGTAACATATGATAAGTAGACTCCCTTATTAATGACAACATTACTCGTTGAGCAAAGCCCACTCTCCCAAATAAATCTTTGGCCAATCTTTATCACATTTCTCGGTACAGGCACACCCTTACCTTCATTTAGTCAAACATCTAAACAAAAATATGCCAATAAATAAATCATTTAGGGGCTACACAACACATAGAACTATATGTACGTGTTCTGTGATACCGCTGCTACCAGTTTCATTACAAAAAAACTGAATAATTTGATAAGTTAGATAATATCTACGACAAGAAAATTCAACTGAATCGAAACGTACTGACCGCATTCGAAACGGCGAAGAAAACAAAATTGAATTGAGGGGGTTACGCAACAAAATGCATGCGTTGTGTTGGCCTATATTACCAAGTTCATATAAAACAATGACTGAAAAATGTGTTCAATTAAAAAAAAAAAATACCTGAGAGAGAAATTCAGGCGAATGCAGTTCGCGGGAGGTTGTTGACTGATAGTCGGAAGTATGGAAAATTACGTCCCCTGAAGCTATAAGTCCCACTAAAGTTTTAGGGCCCTTTCAAAGGTACACTTCACGCTTATATTTTTTACAGTTGAAGACAAAATCGTTGTATTACGAGTTAGGCTTTGCTAGCGGTTCTTGTCGCCTCTCGAGTCCGGTCGGCGGAGGGGGGAAGGGGGGGTGGGGAGGGGTGTCAATGTGGGAGGTAACAGTCGAGGGCTAAAGCCCTCGACTCTCACCTCCGACATTGACCTCCCTGACCGGACCCTCGAGCGACAAGAACCACTGGCAAAGCCTGACTCGTAATACAACTAATAATGACACATAAGTATTATCGGTGCTCATGCAAACACAATTTTGACGACGTTAAAACTATTCCAATGACACATACTACAATAATAATGTTGTTTGCTCGAGACGCATGCACACAGATTGTGGAATGTAAGTTTGTAATATTGCAATAAAGCATTAACCCCTTCACTTTCGTACAACACCAAAATGCATGGCGCAACTGGGCAAAAGTGACTGTTTGCTGGCTCCATTTATAATCTGCTTTTTTGTAAGCTGACATGCAAAGCGGTTATCCGGCTTTCAGTCGGCAGTTCTTTTATACATTTCATTTACGGTCACTGGCAGGATAAGGACTGTGCCATTTAAAACATGTTTTCAAGAAAGGGCAATTAACCCCTTTCTTGCCACTGTACGTACGCTGTACGTACATTTTTGTTTCTGAAATCTCGGTTCATTCAACGAACGAAAGCCAAAACCGTCTAAGAAACATGAATACAAACTGGTCTCAGCAAGAGGCATAGATCCTCATGAGCCCCAGCTGTCGCGGGGGCTCATGAGGATCTATGCCTAATGCAGTTGCATCGTGTTCATTTTTTCTCGGAAGTGAAGGGGTTAAACTTTTGACCGTCGCGCATTTTGTCGAAGTGATTCCCAGCTACCTGACCGCCGCTGAAAGCCAAAAACTTAAACAGGCAACGTATATAAACAGCATACTGCCCTTAAATAATAAATATAAAGATCACGTCAAAAAATCTAATAAACTGTACATGTATGCATGTGCAACAAGGAATACACTTGAAACAACACCAAAACAACAAGGAATGCACTTGAAACAGCACCAAAAAAAAAATCCAACAACAATAATTAAAACATGGACTCACGCTATCAGGTGTCGACTACCATTATTGGCAAGACATTCAAAAGTCCCATTCCCCAGTAGTGCAGGACATGTTTTGCAGCTTTGGTATGGTTTGAATCCAGTCAGGTGCGTATCGTTAAATGTGACGTCAGCTGCTGCCAGTTTGTTGCTGGTGAAGCTTCCTCGGAGACCCGTTGGAAACACGCAGGATGCACCTAAGAATGGAAATGTGTATGAAAAACAAAAACAATGACGACGACAACAATAATAAGTTTCTCTATTGTCTTTTGCCTTCACCTAAATCAGAAGTAGGCCAGAAAATGCACGAAGACTGTGCAACGGCTGTGTGAGAGATGGATCGGCAATGACAATTCAAGGTTAGTGCTTGATTAGCTTGACGTATGGAAGGATCGATCCATCTACCTCCGTCTTATAAGGGTGAATGTGCAAAGAGCAAAGTAAAAGACGCAATAAGAGACTTAGAGCGTCTACTGTACAGCTAATATCGAGATATTTCGGAGATGGTATCTGACCGTCATATTATTTTGGAGAGACGGATTGTTCTAAATTAGTGCCCGATCAGTCTGGCGCCTTTCAATGCGTCAAATTTATCGGGCGCTATTCTTGACTGTTGGATAGTGGTGGATTTCAGCTGTGTTTGCGTACATATAAAACGTAACATGATTTTCATGCGTACGATCGACTCACAAGCAGATGCGTTGCCTTTGTCTGACCTGTACATATTATACTGATGAGCAAAAGAAATGCGACTTTTTTAATTTAAAATAAAAGTCTAACTGAAAATTTGTCGATTTAAAAAAATATTGCATTTCTTTTGCTCGTCAATATACTTAGACATAGCATTAACTTGAATCGCACTGAGAGAAAATAAGATAAGAAGCACAGGCCGCAGGTCAGGATGCCGAATGTAAATAAACACATTTCGCGAGAAAAACGTTCTTTACCCCAGCCAGTGATAGGAAAGAGGCGCCAGTAGACAAAGGGAGAGAACCGTGTTGACAGTGATTCCACTGAGTGGAGTACTAGTCTTACTATCTCCTGCTCCATTCTTTCTTTTTTCTGGGGAGGGGGAAATAGGAGGGGGGGGGGGGGGGACAATGGCGAGTTAGCTTGCAGGTGGCAGATGTGGCTGGTATGATCTTTTGGAAATAAATACACTGTTTTCACCTTTACCAGCGCCATTTCCTACCTACCTTTTACTCCACCTTGTATTAGCTGGATCTTAGCGCTCGCAGTCAGTTTTTGTCCATTTGAGAAAAATACTGTTCTCGTCGCGATATTGTACATTCTCAGTACACAACTGAAATGTCCTGGGGCCGATATCGCCCGCCGTTGGTCCGCGCACAGCTGTGCGCGGGCCAACGTTGGGCGATGTAGGCCCGAGGATCTTCTCTGTCTGGATTGTTCCTTAGCTTTATTACTCAAAGAAAATCGGCGTTGTCACTACTTCGCCACGTATATCAAAGTACTTAAAGTACACCTTTCAACTGACGCACGTTTCGCTTTTTTACATCCTAGCTTTAGGCTCTCAAGCCTCGTTTTGGGTTGCTAGACGCACACCCTTAGATATGGTCCAGCTGAGTAGTTTACCTTGTTTTCTAAGTCACTGACAAATTTTGTCCAAAACAAATATAAATTTTACAACAAACAATAAATGAATCCCCACACCGCCAGTGGACACCAACTTGTCATTTGACGTGGTCTGAACAGCAAGTTCAGACCACGTCAAATGACTGCATTTAACTCATTTCAACCTGAGGCTGATTTTGCTTAATTTTCCTATTGTCATATAGGTCACATTACAGATCTAGGAGATATATCAAGCTATTCTGGCACCACCCTTGAACTATCAGCCACATTTATTTCCAGCAATGGGTGTAAAGGGTTAAGAATCACGGACTTGTTTGAGGCCAGCAAGAGGTAAAGAACATCATGAGCCCACGCACCTTCCAGGGCTCTTGAGATTCTTTACCTCTTGTCGCTTCCGCAAATCCTAAGGAACCGATATAGAAGTGAAGTGTAGTACTTAATACTCTGTATTTCTCGTGCGCTGGCGATTTGGTACCGTAAGGAAGGAGTGGAGAGAGCTAACCGTTTGACCGTCCGGTGTTCACCGACTCCCTTTGGTGACCTTTGTTGCTGTGGGGACATTGAAGCAAATTACGAGCGGCAGACAGCAGTTTAGTGGCGTTAACGTTTTCCCTGCACGAGCACAGTGAACCAACACCCAACAGCAAGAGGAATAGAGCCTCAAGAGCCCCCGCAGTTGCAAGGACTCTTGAGGATCTATGCCTCTTGCTGACACCACTTTGTCTCCGCCGGTGTTCCTTGGACGACTGGGGCGTTCTGGCGTTGAATTACCCCTTTTAGCCCCAAGGTCGTATTTCTCAAATTTTGGAGGTGTTGCCTAACGACTATGTACCAGTTGAAGGAGATGGCTTGACCATGATAATTCAAGGGTAGTGTCAGATTAGCTTGGCGCCTTTAGGCGCCAAGCTAATCTGGCACTACCCTTGAATTATCATGGTCAAGTCATCTCCTGCTGTACGGATCCGGGGCTGAAAGGGTTAAATAAGCTTTCAGAAACATAATATGCGCGTGTCCTCTGGCAGTGAAGGGGAAAAAACTGGTTTGTACTTTGCTTCAAGAGACCTGTTCCAGACAAGAAGAGGTTAACAGTTTGCAGTATTTCATTTATAAACGTTCTCACCCTGTCTTATAATAATGCAGTACAAAAGGGCTCGTTGAACTTCTGAACGTCGTAAATTTAAATTCTGCTCTTCTTCCACCCTTTATGCATAGGAGCTCCGCTAATGCGAACAAGGGGCAATAGAAATCGTCCGTTACGTGTGCCAACTCACATGAATTTTGTAAGAGGAAGGGTAAAAAGGTCTTACTTGGGGCAAGACAACATTAGCAAGTACAATTATGACTGATACTATAGAGTGATATTTATATGCGTTGTTTATAAAATATGGTGCCTGTACGGGCTTTTCTCGCGCACCCCCACCCAGGTCTGCCCTGGGGGACTTGGGTGGGGTTAACTACTTTTTAGTTCCCAGGGTCACCCTGGTCAGCCCCACAGGGTGGGTTTTCCTCTCTATTCTGGGGCATGTGTTTCTGTCTACCCTTGGTCCATTCACCTGCATTTGCCTTTTTAAAACTCTCCCTACTGTCTGCGCTGCTTGTAGCTCTTGATATTGGATGTGTGTTGCTAAATGGTCTTAGCTTTATTTAGGCCCCATGTCTTAGGTTTATTTAACGTATTGGACCGGCTGGCGACATACATTCAATGTTCTGTTTAGTTTTTTTTTTTTTTTTCACAAGCAGTGCAGGCACGTCCTGAGAAAGTCTTGTTGCTGTCGGGACGTTAAGCAATGTACAATCAATCAATCAATTTCCTTTTTTAAATTCTCCCTACTGTCTGCGCTGCCTGTAGCTCTTGATATTGGATGTGTGTTGCTAAATAGTGTTAGCTTTATTTAGGCCCCATGTTGTAGATTTATTTAACGTATTGGACCGGCTGGCGACATACACTCAATATTCTGTTGTTTTGGGTTTTTTTTCACAAGCAGTGCAAGCACGTCCTGAGAAAGTCTTGTTGCTGTCGGGACGTTAAGCAATGTACAATCAATCAATTTTCTCGCGCAATACCTGTGATACTAGCCCGTGTGATATACGAGTGGTGTGTGTGTGTGTGTGTGTGTGTGTGTGTGTGTGTGTGTGTGTGTGTGTGTGTGTGTGTGTCTGTTTCTCTGTGTGTGTGTGTGTGTGCGCGCGCGCGCGCGCGTGTGTGTGTGTGTGTGTGTGTGTGTGTGTGTGTGTGTGTGTGTGTGTGTGTGTGTGTGTGTGTGTTTGCAGCTGCCAAATCCACAATGTGTCAAAATGTAATATGTTTTAGTATAATCTTTAGTACTATCTTAGTTAAAGTCATTATGTCTTACTTGTGTGTTTTATGTTTCTGTGAGCCCCAAAATCATTTCCATTTTATGCTTGTTGTTTAATGGACAATACAGTTGATTCAATTCAGTTCAGTTCAAACCCAGTCTACTCCGGATATAAAGAAGGTCGGATATAGCAACACTTGTTCAAAGGTCCTATCAGGAGTTTTTCAACGTGAATTACTTCTTTTATAACACTCACTTACTTCTCACTTATGCCTTACACCCCTACTGGGGCATATCCCACCTACAAGGGATCTTCAAGAGTCGCTGTCCTGGGCTCTCTTCTCCATTTGGTTTCAGGTCATATTCATAGTAAGGTCTGCATCCATTTCTCTGCGCCATGTGTTTCTTGGTCTGCCTCTTTTCCGCGTGCCCTGTGGATTCCACGTTTACGTAAAGTGTGCCCTATCCATCTCCAACGTCGTTTTTTTAATTTCGTCTTCTGCAGGCAGCTGATTGGTTTTATTCCAGAGTTCGTTGTTGCTGATGGTCTCTGGCCTATGGGTGTTTAGGATTTTGCGTAGGCAGTTGTTAATGAAGACTTGTATTCTCTTTGTGATGGCAATAGCTCTTCTCCAAGTTTTTGCTCCATATTGGAGAGCTGCCTTGACATTGGTATTGAAGATCCTGACTTTGGTCTTGGTTGATAGTTCTTTGGATCTCCAGATGTTCCGCAGATGTATCAATGTTGTTCGTGCTTTCCCTGTCCGTTGTTTGACATCTGTATCTGAGCCTCCCTGTTTGTTGATGACGCTACCCAAATAGGTAAAGGCATCCACCTCCTCCAGTGCTTCTGTCAAGCGTGATCGGGTTAGTGGTGACTGTGTTTGTCTTGAGGATCTTACTCTTGCCTTTGTGAATGTTGAGGCCAACTTGTGCGGAGGTAGCTGCTACACTGGTTGTCATCTTCTGTATCTGCTGCAGGGTGTGTGATAGTAGGGCCAAGTCATCTGCGAAGTCCAGGTCAGTTAGCTGCTTCCAAGGTGTCCACTGGATTCCATTCCTTCTCTTAACTGTAGAGGTCTTCATAATTCATTCAATCGCTAGTACAAAGAGAAATGGCGAGAGACGACATCCTTGTCTGACGCCTGTCCTTACCTGAAATACCTCAGTGAGTTGCCCTCCATGTACCACTTTACAGCTTAGATCCTGATATGAGTTCCTGATAATGGTGGAGATTTTTTCAGGTATCCCAAAGTGACGTAGGAGCTTTCATTTGGGTCTCTCTGTCCACACTGTCAAATGCTTTCAGATAGTCAAGGAAATTGATGTACAAGGGTGAGTTCCACTCTAACGACTGCTCATATTATAATTTGCAGCGTTGTAATCTGGTCAGTGCAGCATCGATCTTTGCGAAAGCCAGCCTGTTGGTCTCTAAGTAGGGCGTCAACTGGGTCTTTCATTCTGTTCAGCAGAACCCTGTTGAATACTTTCCCCGGCACTGATAACAGCGTGATCCCTCTGTAATTCGTGCAGTGACTAATAAGATAAGATATCCCTCTTTCCAGTCAGCTGGTATTTGTTCCTCTTCCCAGATCTTCTTAAATAGGGGGTAGAGCATTCCCACTGTTGTTTCTATGTCCGACTTCAGCGCTGCAGCTGGGATGCTGTCTGGTCCTGCTGCTTTTCCATTCCTGAGCTGCTTAATGGCCGTCCTAATTTCTTCTCTTGTGGGTGGGCTGTCCTCTATAGATAGGTACGTTTCAGCAGGTTTGATGTCTGGTGGATTCTTCGGTGCTGGTCTATTCAAGAGCTCTTCAAAGTGCTCTTTCCACCTGTTTCTCTGTTCTTGATCACCCATGATTGGTTTTCCTTCCTTGTCTTTGACCGGACGTTCGGGTCTACTGTACTTCCCTGCTAGCTTCTTGGTGGTGTTGTAAAATTCTTTCATGTTGCCCTCTCTGACTGCTTGTTCTGCTTTGGTTGCCAGGTCGTCCACATATTTCTGCTTGTCTGCTCTAATGCTCTTCTTCGTTCGTTTATTTGCAATCTGTGTACTCTGCTTATGCCTTGGCTTTCCCTGCTCTTGTTCGGCTGTTGCTGACGCCCATCTTCTTGTTCTTCCTCTCACGAATCTTGCTCAGCGTGTCAACAGAGATCCATTCTTTATGTTGGTACTTCTTGGGGCCAAGCACTACCTGGCATGTTGATGTAATTGCTTCTTTAACTCCTTTCCACTTGCTCTCGATGATACCTTCCTCCTCTTCTAGCAGCTCTTGTAACACTTGAAACTTGTTGCTGAGGGTCAACTTGAACTCTTGCAGCTTGGTAGTGTCTCTCAGGAAGGCGGTGTTGTATTTCTGTTGTGCCCTGTGCGCAGTTGTCCAGTTCTTCTTTAGTTTCTGTTTTAGCCTGGCCACCACGAGATGGTGGTCCGAGGCCACGTCCGCTCCTCTCTTTGCTCTCACATATTGCATGGACCTTCTGAATTTCTTACTGATGCAGATGTGGTCAATCTGGTTTTTTGTTGTGTGTTCTAGGGAAACCCATGTGGCTTTGTAAATGTTCTTGTGGGGGAAAACGCTGCCACCGATGACCAAGTTGTTCGATGCGCACAAGTCTGCCAGCCTCTCCCCATTCTCGTTTCTATCTCCTAGTCCATGGTGCCACATGACTTCTTCATATCCAGAGTTGTCCGTTTCTATATTGGCGTTAAGGTCTCCCATCAAAATGATGAGGTCCTTTTCTGAATACTTCTCTATGATAGACTGTAGTCTCTCATAAAACTGATCCTTGATGGTTTCATCGCTGTCGTTCGTAGGTGCGTAACATTGAACAACGTTCATCTTGATCTTCTCCATCGTGGTACGGAAGGAAGCTGTAATAATTCTGGGTCCATGAGATTCCCATCCTGTGAGTGCTCTGTGTGCTTCTTTTGAGAGCATCAATGCAACTCTTTGTGTGTGAGGGGCGTTGTCCTCTTCATGTCCAGAATACAACAGCATCTCTCCTGAGGCTAGTCGCGTCTGTCCAGATTGTGTCCATCTTGTCTCGTTAACTCAAGGCAGGGCAAGGTTGTAGTTTTTCATCTCCGCCGCTACTTGAAATGTCTTCCCTGTCTCCCACATGGTTCTTACGTTCCATGTACCGATGTTGGTTGCACTGGTCGAAAGAAGGGGTAGCTTCCAGAGTCTTCCGGCTTTCACTACATGGTGGCATAAATCTTCTTGATGAAGACCTCTCTCATCCCAGGGCTGAGTTTTCTTGTTGATTATCTGTTGGCGTTTCAGTAGCAGAAAGTGTTTTCCGGGGTAGGGTTGCTAGCCCTACGCCCAACCCTCCTCCTTTATCCGGGCTTGGGACTGGCAACGTAACCTTTAGGGTACACCTCGGCGGAGTTCTTTTATAACATCGGATAAAACAACAAGAAAAATTGGGTCCCCTGGCGATTTGTTATACCAGGGGTCAGTTGCGTTAGCGAGATCAGCACTGTGCCAGCCACTAAGCAAGGTGCTCCACTATAGCGGGGCACCTTGCTTAGTGGCTGACGCGGAACTATGCTCACTCATGCAACTCGTCCCCGGAGTTTAATGTGTCGGCAAATTTAGCGATCAAAGCTCGCCATGAAGCACAAGTCGCTTTAATATTACTACAGGAACAAAGACGTATACTAAAACATTCCTCGGCAACATTCCTACAGAAACAAAGACATAAATTAAAACATTCCTACAGCAACATTCCTACAGGAACAAATACCTATACTAAAACAATCCTACAGCAACATTCCTACAGGATCAAAGACCTATACTAAAACATTCCTACAGCAACGTTCCTACAGGAACAAAGATCTATACTAAAACATTCCTACAGCAACAAATACTTATACTAAAACATTCCTACAGCAACATTCCTACTGGAACAAATACCTATACTAAAACATGCCTACAGCAAGATTCCTACAGGAACAAAGACCTATACTAAAACATTCATACAGCAATAAATGAAAAGAAAAGGGGAGACTGCCAGTGCTAATATTTTAGGAAGGTTACAAAGTAAAGTAGGTTATATCACTGTCAGGGGAGAGAAATGTGCATGATCGACCAGTGATCATAGATCTAGTGTGGCCAAAGCACAAAAAAAAAAAAAAGATAGGAAAGAGAGGGGACGCTAAGAAAGTGACTGAAAGCAATGCATATGGAAGCCCCCCCCCCCCCCGAAGGGGGGCGTATCACATATCCACTGTTCCAGCCACTCAGTGCATGGAAATTTAAATCTAGGTCCCCCCAAGGGGGGTCCAGATATTTAGCCGGTGTGGACAGCTGTTTCGGTCTTGGCGACCTCTTCAGCACACCATCGGCAATACTGGAGGAGGCAGGAAATTCTGCCTACCTGCAATGACAACCACATTTTACTGTGGTGTCTCCCCTTTTCTTTTCATTTATCACTACAATATCGACTGCAACCCCTTCCCCCTTTTTGGTAGGTTCTCTTGTAGGGTGCATGGAAATTTAACTCTAGGTGGTGGCATGGAATGTATGCCCCTGCAGACACCACAGTAAAATGTGGTTGTCATTGCAGGTAGGCAGAATTTCCTGCCTCCTCCAGTATTGCCGATGGTGTGCTGAAGAGGTCGCCAAGACCGAAACAGCTGTCCACACCGGCTAAATATCTGGACCCCCCTTGGGGGAACCTAGATTTAAATTTCCATGCACTGAGTGGCTGGAGCAGTGGATATGTGATACGCCCCCCTTCGGGGGGGGGGGGGGGGGCTTCCATATGCATTGCTTTCAGTCACTTTCTTAGCGCCCCCTCTCTTTCCTATCTTTTTTTTTTTTTGTGCTTTGGCCACAGTAGATCTATGATCACTGGTCGATCATGCACATTTCTCTCCCCTGACAGTGCTATAACCTACTTTACTTTGTAACCTTCCTAAAATATTAGCACTGGCAGTCTCCCCTTTTCTTTTCATTTATCACTACAATATCGACTGCAACCCCTTCCCCCCTTTTGGTAGGTTCTCTTTTAGGGTGCATGGAAATTTAACTATAGGTGGTGGCATGGAATGTATGCCCCTGCAGACACCACAGTAAAATGTGGTTGTCATTGCAGGTAGGCAGAATTTCCTGCCTCCTCCAGTATTGCCGATGGTGTGCTGAAGAGGTCGCAAAGACCGAAACAGCTGTCCACACCGGCTAAATATCTGGACCCCCCTTTGGGGGACCTAGATTTAAATTTCCATGCACTGAGTGGCTGGAACAGTGGATATGTGATACGCCCCCTTCGGGGGCGGGGGGGGGGGGGGCTTCCATATGCATTGCTTTCAGTCACTTTCTTAGCGCCCCCTCTCTTTCCTATTTTTTTTTTTTTTTTTTTTTTTTTTTTTTTTTGTGCTTTGGCCACAGTAGATCTAACATCACTGGTCGATCATGCACATTCCTCTCCCCTGACAGTGCTATAACCTACTTTACTTTGTAACATTCATACAGCAACATTCCTACAGGAACAAAGACCTATACTAAAACATTCCTACAGAAACAAAGATATACTAAAACATTCCTACAGCAACAAAGATCTATACTAAAATATTCCATATGCATTGCTTTCAGTCACTTTCTTAGCGCCCCCTCTCTTTCCTATTTTTTTTTTTTTTTTTTTTTTTTTTTTTTTTTTTTTTTTTGTGCTTTGGCCACAGTAGATCTAACATCACTGGTCGATCATGCACATTTCTCTCCCCTGACAGTGCTATAACCTACTTTACTTTGTAACATTCATACAGCAACATTCCTACAGGAACAAAGACCTATACTAAAACATTCCTACAGAAACAAAGATATACTAAAACATTCCTACAGCAACAAAGATCTATACTAAAATATTCCTACATCATCCAAGACCTATAGATATTCAGAGGCGAGACGTGTCTGCTTTGCTTTTTAAACGACTGCAACAACGACAACAACAGTTAAAAAATAAATAAATACAAACATTTTTAAACTTGGAATTAACCCTTTGGCTGTTCGGAGCGCTTTTTGTCGAGGTAACTCCTACAGGTGTCGCCTCGACGAAAACCGCTGTTGACTGCCAAAGGGTCAAATGCTAACTTAAGACGTACCTGCGAAATTCACCACCACGGACAGTAGTAATCCAGTGACAGTTAACACTGCACCTGACGCCATCGTAAGTTCATTGCTTTTTACGAAGGACGATCGTCAGCTTTCAAGCCATGACATCGGTTTTTGCACCTCTCCTTGCGTCGTTAACCCTTCCTGTCTGTCACCATGGCTCTGAAATCATCGTAAATTCAACGGCCGATGAAGTTCAATTTGCCGTCCGAGGAAATAAATTGAGTCAGCCAGGGACATACGCCCTCAAACGCGCGCTGAAATCACATTTCTAAAAGTTAGTCACTTAGTCCAGATAATTTGACCCCCCCCCCCCCACCTCCCCACCTAACTGCAAGAGGCATAGATCCTCATGAGCCCCCGCAGTTGCGGGGGCTCATGAGGATCTATGCCTCTTGATGAAACCGCTGTGTATCATGTTCCTTTGCCGTCGGGGGATCTTTAGGGCTGAATTTATAATGAGTTCACACAACACAATCTGCGTCCATTGGTAGCGACGGGATGAAGAGTCAACCTCCAAAACGTTATGTACAGTTCTGCCCGTTGTAACAAATCACAGAGCGGAACACTCATAGTACGTTTCGCCGTAAGGTCCAAGATCACCCTCACGTTGTAAGTTTCGCCGTACGGTCCAAAATAAGAGCGGGCTGAATGAGTTAACGCCCAGCAGACGATAAAATCCATCTCACGGCCGTGGATATGACAAATGTCGATATTACAATGCTTCTGCATAGGTCCGTACCACACGTTTCCCATGTAAATCACTCCGCTTGTAACACAATTCGCATATAACAGTAACATAATGTTCTACCACTGACATTCTGCCATACCCAAAATTCACTGAAGATACCTGTCCAGAAATTCACTGTGGATACTTGTCCAGAAACTCACTGTAATTATTAATTATGTGTCCAGAAGTGTACTGTAGATAGGTGTTCGCGTCATAACTGTCTCTTTCCAAAGTTTCCCATTCCTGACAGCATGTTTATGCGTGAACGTCTCAGGCGCCAGGCTATTCCGGCACTACCACTGAGCTATGTAGTCCATCGACCTTCGCCTTCTGGAGCGTTTTCAATATTGAATTCAATGCGTGCCCAGATTATAGCAGACACTTTCCAAAGCCAGCCTTTCCTGACAGTAGCTTACCGTATAGCCCTGCGGCTTACAGACGTGCGGCTTTAGTTGCGCCTCGCCTGTCCTATACTGATCACATATAAAGGTCAGATGTTTTCACACACTGGGTACCTCCCTCGATCAGCTCCTGCAGGAGCCGATCGAGGGAGGTAACCAGCATGACTTTTTCATGATATTTTAATATTTTAGACATTTTTGTATTGATACGAAATAGTCTGACCTTCATGCGTACAATCACTTCATTATCTCTGTATTATGTTTGCACATTATACGTTTCTGAAAACAAAAGAACAAACAAAAATAACTAAGAATATATTGAAAATAAATTCATCGTAGGCTATTATTTATATATTATGTCTTAACGTTCGTAATAATCATAGCTGACATGTTTTAAATGAAGAGATATTGAAAGAAAAGGTCCAGGTTTAAATTGGCGCTTAATTTTTAAAATGTGCAAGTTACTGGTCTGAAATTCAAAGGACAAATGAAAGAACACATTGAAATATGTGACCAGTTTTAATCTTAATCGATTAACGTAGAAATGTTGATCAAACAAGACCTGCAAGACGTCGTACTTTTTATAGAACAAATCTAAAGTTTTAAGTATTGACCGAATACGAAAAGGATCTTCACACATTGAGCCCCAGGACCGAAATCCCCAAATTTTAAGGTTGCTCTGTGAATGACTGTATAACAATTCTAGAGACAGATCTAGCTTGATAGTTCAAGGGTGGTGCCAGAATAGCTTGGCGCCTATGGGTGCCAATCTATCCTGGCACCACCCTTGAACTATCAAGCTCGAACTATGTCCTGCTGTGGTGTGTCGGGACTGAATGAGTTAACTCATTTTAAACTAACACCGAAATCCCCAAATATTGCCGTTGTCCTCTGAAGACTGCATTGCAGTGCAGGACACAGATTGACCATAATAGTTCAAGGGTGATGCCAGAATAGCTTGGCGCCCATAGGCGCCAAGCTATTCTGGCAGCACCCTTGAACTATCATGGTCGATCCATATCTTGCTGTGGTGTGTCTGGGGTGGAATGAGTTAAAATATTTGCTTCTGCATAAACACATCAGTATCAGTTTATTGTTACGGTCATAACCGGGCTTTCATTGTTTCATTCAAATCTTTCAAAACCCCGGGATTGATAGGGGCAAAACGCCACAATCGATGACCTATAGGAAACTTGGCCTTTACATTCGATTACACGCCTAGAATATATAAACTTTCCGCACTGTTACACAGGAATAGTAACACCTTGCAATTGGCAAAACCTTTGTCATGATCCGGCTAAAGGCAGTATATCCATGTTTGAGAAAAGCGAGATTTTTATGGTATACACTGAAAATTTAGCTTATCTCAAAAATGTACATACTGGGTTTTGTCAAATCAGGGCAGACCTCACAGCCAATTAATTCCAATATCACATATGTGAAGTGTATTAAACGTCTTACATCGATTTCGACGCAAGCTTTGACAGCTTAAAGTCACACAACGCACCTAAACTGTCACAAAATTGATTGATGGTCAAAATTTGATTACGTACACACATTACATAAAAAAACAGCAAAATGCACAAGTAAAAATGACGTAATTCACACACACACCCTATAAAACGGAGCACTGTACTGTATATATGATATACCCGTGCGTGTAGCTGTGAAGGTAGGTATGTTATTAGAAATCTCCCCACAGTCTGTACGGTACTTCCAGTTTCTAAACCTGTCTGTGTCGTCTGCAAGAGGCAAGAATTTTCATGAACCCCTGCGCTCGCAGGGGCTCATGCGAAACCTTGCCTCTTGCTAAACAGGCCCAAGAGTCCATTTACGTCTATGTCCTGTGCAACAGGGGCTCATGAATACCTTCCGCAGGTGGCAGAGACTCTGATAAGACTCTGCAGACGACACACACCGAGCTAATCAGTGCATACCTGTAAATGGGTGAATGAGAATCTGTGTGTTGAGATCGGCTCCAGTCGTTCTCATACGAGGAAAGGAAGAGGGTTTAAATGTTAGGCTGTTCCTATGGATTCCGTTGACAAGGCGAAAGCAGCGCCATTGTACGAGATGCATGCGCGCGAGGCAACGAAAGGGAGACGACCGCGTCTCGTGGCTTCTGTTTAGGGTGCTTTTGCGCATTGATGGACGAGATATCCGTGACTGGTTTAGGCGAACTTAGCCGAATTTAGCGCTTTGTTAGCACATCAGCAAAGAATTTTACTTTTTAAAAAAATGAATTTGTAGGCGAATACATGCAGACTACAGCCAGGTTTACTAGACAAAGCAAATTCAGTGTAAGGTTGAATAAAAAAAAATTTAATCAAATAAAATCTTGGAAGCACAGATTTAACTCATTCAAGGAGCCCCGCATCAATAGCTGCCAAAGTGTCGTATAGCTTTGCCTCCGGCAACGCTGTACAACACTTTCGCATCTATTGATGCGGGGCTAAGTTGACTGAATGAAACTAAGGAGCGGGGGCTCATGAGGATATGTGCATCTTGCTGACCCTAATTTTTGTTTTTCGTGTTTCTTGGGTAGATGGCGTTGAATTTACAATGACTTCAAGGACACCACTTGTTGCCACTGGCAGTGATGGGTTAAGCTAGTCGACTGTGAACGTGAATTGTCTAAAATGCACTCCCACCCCAACCCCAGCTCCCCACCCCAACCCCACCTCACACCCCCTCTCCCTTGATCACAAACAGTAGCTTATACCTGCATAAACCTCAAGTCGATTCCCTAACCAAGGTGATAAAAATAATTGGCCCCCTGTTCGTCGGTTCGTGTTAGGGTGACCAGACAGCCAATGAATATAAAAACCACGATCTGAGAATTTAACCACCCTCCACCATCAACCTACTCCTCCTCTCCCCGCCCCCAACCCCCCACCCTCCTCAAACCCCCCCCCCCTCCCTCCCCACCCCCCCCCCACCCCGTCCTCTACCATTATCTCCCACCCCCTCCCAATACCTATTTCGGTCCCCGTCGCGCACAGGGTGATCGAGGTCAAGCCTACCGCCCCCTTTTATTTAACACCTCCCTCTGAGAAACGGCAAAAGCGATCTAGATAAGCCAGGAGAAGGGATATACACTGCGCGTGATTGTCTTCAGCAAGAAGCATAGCTTCTCGAAAGCCCCTGCGACTGCAGGGGCTCACGAGAATCTACGCCTCTTGCAGATGAGACAGTTCGGATTAAGGACTGTATACAGCTGTCTCCTTTAAGTAAAACAAACCCGCGGCCTGTCTACCAACACTGTCAGAGAGGAAGAGGCCATACATTCTAGGCTTTCATTGAGCCCCCCTGCGACTTGCGAGTGGCTCACGAGGATCTGGGTCCCTCAGTCTTGCGCATGAGATAGACGGGCTAGGCTGGATTAGTAGACTCTATAGACGTCCCTTTCAGTTCAATCCGCCGTCTATCTTTTCCACTTTCGTGGCCTGCCCCCATACTCAGGTCGACACCTATGCGGAAATCCTCAACGGAAAGAACCGAATTCAGTCGACTTCCCACTAAGCGGCAAAGGCTCCCGCGCAGCTCGACCTGCTGGCCCGAGTACTTTGAACCCTATTCGTTAATTTGACTACGATAGTTCAAGGGTGGTGCCAGAATAGCTTGGCGCTTGAGGCGCCAAGCTATTCTGGCACCACCCTTGAACTAAAATGATTGATCTATCTCCTAATCTGTAATTTTGCCTTCATGGGACAATATACCTTTTTTTTAAAATCAGCCTCAGGATGAAAAATAGGTTAATTGCCGGCTTACTAGGTTCATAATGGTGTAAGCTTGTAGGAAGAGTCTTTGATGTTGATGTTTGACATTGATCTAGGGGCAGCTACAGAGGTGTCTCAAAGGATCAACAATGGTGAGCTAATCCTCAACGGAAAAGGCGCTGAGGTTACTGACATTGACAGTTGTACGCTTGTGGTCTGATACGTTTACAATTTGTAACCTTCTGGCTGTCGGTAGCGCTTTTTTGTCGAGGTGATTCCTGCAGGAATCGCCTCGACAAAAAGCACTACTGACAGTTAAAGGCATTTATTTATTCACTTATTTATTTATTATGTAGTATTCATTCATTCATTCATGCATTCATTCATTCATTTTTATTTATTTATTCATTTTTTATTTATTCATTCTTTATTTTTCACTTTTTAATTTTTTTTTTAATTACTTATGTATTCCCTTCCTTCCTACGACGGACTGACTGACTGACTGACTGACTGACTGACTGACTGACTGACTGACTGACTGACTGACTGACTGACTGAAATACTGATAATTACTTCCATTGCCACCCTGAGAAAGATGCATTGAGCGGCACAAGAGTCAGCTAATCGTCAACGCTAGTGTTAAATTGCCAACAGAGCCCGGTGAGCGAAAGGTACTTGCACCGACGTCGGTCTGAGCCTCTTGCTTACTATGTAATAGGTTGTAATATTGCTTAGAGGTTGAAGCTGGAACGTCAGTTTGTTGTTGACATTTTTACATGTTTATAAAATAATTAGACACGCCTCTCTTTTAGTAAAATTAAATTAGGCATTATCTTACAGCTACCACCTTGGATCTAACATTTGCAGTTAATAATGCATGTGTGAGTGTGTGTGTGTGTGTGTGTGTGTGTGTGTGTGTGTGTGTGTGTGTGTGTGTGTGTGTGTGTGTGTGTGTGTGAAAGTCAAATCGTTTGTGTGTGTGTGTGTGTGCGTGTGTGTGTGTGTGTGTGTGTGTGTGTGTGTGTGTGTGTGTGTGTGTGTGTGTGTGTGTGTGTGTGTTCGTGCGTGCGTGCGTGCTGTGTGATTGCGCAGGCGTACGCGCGCGCGTGAGCTATCGTGCATGAACATGCACACGTACGTGTCAAATTTCCCTGAGACAAAAACCTCTCTCGCAAGCTCGATCTTTGAGCACCGAAAACTCAGTGCCAGGACG
>BTPG01000005.1:87742676-87777676 GCA_036245525.1 Semisulcospira habei | reverse complement strand
CCGGCTCACGGTTTGATACGCGGTTTTGGGGCGGGGCGATCGTGTGCATCCCTTGGGGATGTATGTGGTCGTCTTGTTGCGTGCCTGTGTGTTTTTCTGTGGGCTGGTGGGTGCCCGTTGGGTGGGGTTGGTGGCTCTGGCTGGTTGTCTTCCGCCCCCCCCCCCTCCCTTTTTTTTTTTTTTTTTTTCCCTTCCTCCTTACTCCTTCCCCCCCTTCCCCCCCCCCCCCCGCCCCCATCTCTCTCTCTCTCTCTCTCTCTCCTCTCTCTCTCTCTCTCTCTCTCTCTCTCTCTCTCTCTCTCTCTCTCTCTCTCTCTCTCTCTCTCTCTCTCTCTCCCCCCCCCCTTATTTTTTGAGTTACCCTTGAAGACGGTTTCACAACTACCTACTCTCCACTTATACCAATATTCTCTTACTGAATTTGATTCTTTGCTTTGTTTTCATGACTTATTACTTGTTGTGTACCGTGCTAAATGCTGGGGTTTTTTTCCCGGGGTCCTCCCGTTTTTTCCCCGAGGTAGTCCTCAACTTGAAGGTGATATAAAGTTTGCCTTCGGGTTGGTGTTTAGCAGGCTTTGTGTATTAGACACTCAGCCTACTTCGTGCCCAAGGGTACTCCCCATTCGTTCTCTCTCTCTTTCTCTCTCTCCGTCTCGCTCTCTCTCTCTCTCTCTCTCTCTCTCTCTCTCTCTCTCTCTCTCTCTCTCTCTCTCTTTCTCTCTCTCTCTCTCTCTCTCTCTCTCTTTCTCTCTCTCTCTCTCTCTCTCTCTCTCTCTCTCTCTCTCTCTCTCTCTCTCTCTCTCTCTCTCTCTCTCTCTCTCTCTCTCTCTCTCTCTCTCTCTCTCTCTCTCTCTCTCTCTCTCTCTCTGGCCTCATCTACACGCCTTTTCTTTCGCTCGCTCCTGCACGTGCTTGCACACACTCTTGTCTCTCGTGTTCAGGTTCTTTCCGAGTCTCTCTTACACGATTTTTCGTTGAAGTCATTTTTACTTTTTCCGCACTTTTGTTCTTCCTTTTCTTTTATTTTACGTCACCTCCTTCAGTTGCCACATTCCTTCTGCCATTGAAGATAAGTAGCGGCTAATCTCTATGTTTGTTTGTTTGTCTATTTTGACAAAGGGTATTTACCCGAAATATTAATAAATTGTGTTGTACCCGCTTTTCTAAGCGTGTTTCTTTCTCCGTTGGGTACTTCTTTTCTATCGATGTATCTGTTTATAAAATTATTGGCTGCACTGAAAAGGCCCCTGCAAACGTGATTGTAGCAAATACTGTAGAATCATATAAATCGTTTTACTGATAATGAAACACGTCGCAAAGCCTTGAACTCTGAGGTTCAAAAATTACAGACCCAAATACACTTAGTGTACGCAAGAGCTTGGTGGTGGTCTACGCTATGAAAACATTGCCATTGCCCGTTTTAGGGCTTAACGTCTTTTTTCCACCATGTAGGTGATTTTTTAAGGATGGGGCACTTAAAAGTGTCTAAAGAAATTTTGACCCCAACTGGGTTCTAACACGCGATCTTTCGAGCTCCATTTTACCTGAGCTATCCAGCTCCTCTAAACACAGTACATTTTGTGAAAAGCGAGATTTACGCTATATTATATAGAAATTTCGCCTTTTACAAAAATGGACTTGCTATATGTTGCTTTCTTTGTGCAATAGTGACAGGGGGGGGGGGGGGGGGGGGGGGAACCGAAGATTTTTATGCCAACCTAATGCGCGAAGGCCATCGGGACGACGTCGGCCGCCGTTGGCCCGCGCACGGCAGCCGACGTCCGCCCGATGGTCTTTTGCGCATTGGGAAATCAGTTTTCGTGCCCTTGACTAGCTCGGAGCGTCAATATGCTACATATGCTATTGCGTCTCGCCAGTGAAGGGCGCGAAACTCTTCAAATAATCTTCGACTTCCTTCCCCTGTGGTGCGTTTGTCGGGATGCAGACAGTGAGGGAGGGGGGTGGGGGGTGGGGAGAGGCGGGGTATGGGGCATAGGGGTCTGACGATGGTGCTTTGACCAAAGGCAAATCCACTGCGCCACCAAGTGCGCGCCACCGAGAGCTAGTGATGCGGTGGCGCGCACGAGGTGGCGCAGCGGGTTTGCATTTAGTCAAAGCACAATCGTCAGGCCCCTATGATATGTTGTTGTGGGAGTGCAGCAAGTTCAGAAAATCAAATGTGGAAACGTATGTTACCCAATCCGCAAAAGGCCATCGGGCCGACGTCGGCCGCCTTTGGCCCGCGCAAGGCCGTGCGCGGTCCAACAGCGGCCGACGTCAGCCTGACAGCCGTTTGCGCAATGGTTCAGTGTTATGCGTGCGCAAACATCGAATTAATCAGTTACAAATGACGCCATTCAACATAATTAGTTTGAAATGTCCAAACCACACACACACAAACACAATCTTGTAGGAGAGTGAAGTCAAGTGTCAGTGTGAAAGGGCTGACGTTAACCCCTTCGCTGCCGAGAAAAGTGAACGCCACTCAACTGCAAGAGGTATAGATCTTCATGAGCCCCGCAGTCGCGTGGGCTCATGAGGATCTATACCTCTTTAGGCTCAAAACCACTTTGTATCCACGATCCTTGGAAAGTTCGTGGCTTTTGGTCGTTGAATGAATCAAGATTTCTGAAACAAAATATGCGTTCAATGGTAGTGAAGGGGTTAACACATCAGCCCAATATAATATTATGATAGCTTTTGTGTCACTCTTCAACGAACTCAGACCTAATATATCGATATCAACAGTAGCAGTGGAGGGGTTAATTTCTTTAAACACCGACTTGAAATTGTTATGCGCTACGCACGACATATTCACAATTGATCTTTTGAAGAACAAAAATTTCAACAGAAAAAGAGTCGCCAAATCACCAAAACAAAACTAGGGCAGCTACTCGAACTGAAGCCTGACGTATGTTGGTTGTATAAACCGTTGAATTAAATTATGACGGAGTCTCACCCTCCCATTAGTTTACTCAAAATAAATCATTGAGCTCAGATTGACAGATTTAATTATTGTTAAATCTCTCATTGTATCTGTCAGCCTGAGTACTTGTGATTCAATCTTCGAGATGAGAAGGCAGTCATAGTAATCTCAATTGTTGTTTCTTCTTTAACTCATTCTACCCCAGACACACCACAGCAAGATAAGAATCGACCATGATAGTTCAAGGGTGATGCCAGAATAGCTTGGCGCCTATGGGCGCCAAGCTATTCTGGCATCACCCTTGAACTATCATGGTCGATCTGTGTCCTGCACTAGAGTGCAGTCTTCAGAGAGCAACGGCAAAATTTGGGGATTTCGGTGTTGGGGTAGAATGAGTTAAGTCACGTACAAGGTATGATCAGTGAAGTTTCGTTTGCAGCGAATGACTGACTCGTAACAACAAACGAGAGGCAAAACAGCGTCGGGTACCATAAGCATATACAATGAAACACTCCAAACATCTCCAAGAGGCATAGATCCTCATGAGCCTGCAGATGTTTGGAGTGTTGTCTGTGCTTATGGTGCAAGCTGGTGTTTCTCTCTCGTTCGTTGTTTCGTGTCGTTCGTTGCAAACGAAACCTTACGAATGTCAAAAAAATACGGGAACGTGTGTAAATGAACTAATTTCACATGATGTATTCATTTTAAAAGATTAAAGACTACTTTAAACGATTAAGTGTTTAACCCCCTTGCGTGTGCTGCTACTACGAAACTGTAAACAGTACCGGTACGTACGAGGGGGTTAAGGCGTGTACATGACATCATGCACATTAAAGGCAATATCGATATGTCTGGTAGAGTGTAGACTAAGAAGGCATTTTGGTGTGATTGAAAATGGGGTATAGTTCGGAGCTAGTAGTGAGGGGTGCGCACGTTGTTGGGTAAGGGTGGAGGGTGCGGGAAGGGGGAAGGGGGAAGGAGGAGAGAGAAAGGAGGAGGTTTCGGTCTGTGTATGAGACCTTTACTTCAAATCCCTGAATTCCACTATTACGGTAGTCGACTGTGACTGACATTTCCGTACCTTCGCAGCCGAAAATTGTGAACACTATCCAACTGCGAGAGACATAGATCGTCATGAGCCCCCGCAGTTGCGGGGGCTCATGAAGATCTATGCCTCTTGCTGATACCACTTTGGAGCCATGCTCCATGGTCGGCTGGGGCTCTTTGACGTTGAATTAACTAAGATTGACGAACAACTATCTGCGTCAACTGGCAACGAATTTAACAGGTTTAAAAACAAGATCTCATGGTAACGTAATTCAATGAATCTGGCGCATGATCTGTTAGAAACGTTATCCAGCCGGCCGATTTAGTTCGCCTGTGGCATAGATCCTCAAGGGAACCTACAGGATGTAGGGGCTCCTGAGAATATATGCTTCGATCTGTACTATGAGATCGGCACCATTTACACCTATTCTTACTGACGCCATCACCAGCTGACAACCAACTAGTGATGACGTCATTCAGAACGCATTTACGTCCTCCGCTTGAAGGAAGTCATCCGGGTAACACAATCCACTGCGGCAGATTAACTTCCCTTACTCATAAAAAACCTCAACAAAAAGTGTGCTATCCGAAAACCCGACAGCCTCCTCAGTTGTAGATTGAAAACGCGGACCGATCTCTGCTATATACACGATGCTAATGTACCTTTCGCGACGGTTGGGGTGCTCATGCGAATCTATGCCTCTTGCGCGGAAGGGTTTGTCCGATCATGTGCACTGGTACGCTACGCATGATTGGAATCCGTTGAAAAGAGCTTTCACAACCTGTGTTTAAAAGCGATTCTTAACAGGCAGCTGTGTGTGAGAGGTCTTTCAGAGCTATGATAGGTCTTTACAGTCAACGATTTTTACCCCTCGGCAACACAAACTGACCATCGACACCCAGCTGCAAGAGACATAGATCCACATGAGCCCCCGCAATTGCGGGGGCTCATGAGGATCTATGTCTCTTGTTGACGTTCATTCACATCTATGCCCCAGAGTATATGGACATACATTTCGAGCCGCCGACAGTGTAGGCATTAATATTCTTCAATGGCTGTTACGCTTAAATCGCTCACTGTAAAATTCTGTCAACACATTCATGATCTTAATAGCCCGGGATCAGTTTATTCAGTTATAAAGAAAAAGAACACTCATTTTTACGGCTGTCCGCGTGCGGTCCTCAAAAATATTTGAACACTATAATTATGCAACCTATTTAAACCCATTCTACGCTTTCTTGTCAACTCATTCAGCACGACGGCCGTATTTCAGGAATTTTGGAGGCGTCATCTAATGACTATGCACCAGTTGCAGGAGATGGATCGACCATGATAATTCAACAGCAGTGCCAGATTAGCTTGGCGGCGACAGGCGCCAAGCTAATCTGGCACTACCCTTGAATTATCATGGTCGACCCATCTCCTGCTGTAGTGCGTCAGAGCTGAATGGGTTAAAAGTAGACCTATCTGCGTTCGTTAAAAAAAAAAGGCGATCGACCGATCCAAATGACAAGCAGAACTATTCGAGAAGTATGCATTTACGCGGGAGTGAAGAATGTATTTAGGTCTTTGACGTAAGTACAAAATGCTGGGTTCGAGCAACAAAAAGGCATTAACCCGTTCATTGCCAAGAAAATCTGAACACTTCCCAGCTGCAAGGCATATATCATCATGAGCCCCCGCAGTTGCGGGGGCTCATGAGGATCTATGCCTATTGCTGACACCACTTTGAATCCATGTCCCTGGGACGTCTAGGGGAGGGGGGGGGGGTTGGTGTTGAATTAACGAAGACTGAACTCAATCTGCGTCAGCCGGCACTTAAAAGGGGTTAATGCTCATGCGCATTTGCGACTGCAGGGGTTTATGAGAATCTACGCTTCTTGTCTTCAGCTGCGAGAACTCATGAGACTCTAAACCTTTTGCCAGATGAAAGAGTCTGTCTCGCAGACTGAAAAGAATTATACAGAGCCGTTGTTGAAAACCAACCAAACGTGTACACCTCACAAAAGGTCTGAAAAAGAAAGTCACTGGTGCTTTTAAGGACATCGTATTGCTTTCTGTGGCTTTTTTATCCGGTAGGTTTGGTGGAAATTATGGACAGAAAACGCTGACGTCTGAAGTCGAAGTGAAGTACTGTGTACTAATCAACTGATAGATTCACTCTCTCTCAATGGTTGCTATGAAACTGAGTGCAGTGTGTATTTAAATTCTTCACTGCCAGTAGATCGAGGCTGATTATGTTTCTGAAACCTTTGTTTATTCCCAGCGAAAGAGTCCCAGCCGTCCGTGGAACATGGATACAAAGTGGCGTCAGCAAGAGGCATAGATCCTCATGAGCCCCCGCAACTGCGGGGGCTCATGAGGATCTATGTCTCTTGCAGTTGTGTCTCGGCAGTGAAGGGATTTATAGTCACTTGATTTATATAGACTAGGTTATTGGGTACTAAATCAAAAATAAACAGTATGTGCACTAAATAAATAATGCGGTTGCCTATCCTCTCCTACTGCTTTCAAAATTGGTTATATATGTCGTGCAGACTTCGAGACAAAAGATGAAAGGTACTAAATCAAACTAAACAAACTGTGTACTGAATAACACGTCGTGGGTGCCGTGAAAGCGTAATACGGAATACAGCCATAATCTTTTGTACAAAGTCACCGTCAAAAACTACCATGCAAACCTTTGTCAAAGATCATTACCAATGATGACCAGCACGACGACACATCTTTTTAATTAATGTCATCTTGTGCAGTTTCCATTCATCATAATTTCTGACCTATATCCCAAAAAATATACACAACAATACTTATCAAACAAGTGACCATCACGCGCGTAAAATGGAAACAAAGAAACACGCTTTGGTAGGACGAGGAAAACACAGTATTGTGTTCGTCCTTCCAAAGCGTGTTTCTTTGTTGTTTTCTAACAAACAAGACAACTTCTTTCAAAGAAAATTAAGTCCGCGTGCAATCATTAAGCTGACTCAATGCCACGCAGTGAGAATGAACAAATGGCACATCAAAGACACGTCTGAACCAAATTAAAACATTCGAGCCGAGCCGAGCCGCATACGGATATGCGGCAGACTGCCGCGTATCCGTATGCAGCACGTCTCGACTGACCTGACACAATGAACCCCATCAATCTGCAGGAATCACATCGAATAAACAGCCAAAGGGTTACCTCATTCAGCATCGACATCACATCAAGACATGGATCGAGCATGATAGTTCAAGAGTGCTGCCATAATAGCTTGGCGCCGATAGGGGCCAAGCTATTCTGACACCACCCTTGAACTATCATGATTGATCTGTCTCTAGAATTGTAATACAGTCCTTCAGATGGCAACTTTGAAATGTGTTGATTTCGGTCTTGGGGTAGAATGAGTTAGGCGTCTCGAGACAATATATCGTTTATTGAGATATAAAAACTGCAAAGGTCGTCATTGTGGAATACTGATAGGTACATACGGTCGACATTTCGGAATACCAAAAGGTGGGAATGAGGGAACGTTCAAATATACAAGAGGTCTACATTTAAGAACATCAAACGGTTGGAACGTCAAAAGGTACACAAATTTGGATGCGGATTTAGGCGTCAAATGACAAAAGGCTAATGCCAGATTTCAGCTTTCTGTGCCTTGTGACGTAAAGTCAGAATTTGGGAACGTCACCAAAAACATAAACAAAAAAGTCAGGATTATGTTTAAAAGACAAAAAGTCTGAACTTATCAACGCTGGAAGGTACATATGGACGAAATATAGTAGCTGAAGGTCGGAATTTATGGAAGTCGGAACGGGAGGTAGAAAAGGTAGGAGCTTATGGAAGGTAAAAAAAAAAAAAGGTCGGAATTTACGTAAATAGGTCTGTGCGCGGGCCAACGGCGGCCGACGTCGGCCCGGTGTCCTTTTGCGCACTGGGTTAATTATGAACTGACACGCGGAGTCAGGCCATCCTGCCCTCACCCCTCGTCAGTTGGATCAAATCACAAGCGAGATCTGTTTGTGTCTGGTCATTTGTCGGAACACCTCCAGAATTTCACCATCTATCATGATCATCGCTGAACATATGAATCTGGACCCAATGCCTCTACGCTGCATGATCGAATTTTGTTAAGTCACGAATGAGATTTAATAAAGTATTTATCTGGTCATATGTATGTCGCGACACCTTCAGAAATTTCTCATCTGTCACTGCTGTGTGCATGGTTTGACCTTTTCGAACCTGTTGGCTCTAAGTTCTAGAGTGTGCTGGTCCCTAGATTATTTACCTTACTGCTCTACGCGGTAAGGTCCAAAATCACAGACCAGCGCGCAGATCTCTGATCCAATCAGCTCATTTTCACGTGTGTGTATTATCGTCTCATTTATCATTCTGTTGTTGTTGTGTGGTTTTTTTTTTGTTTTTTTTTTTTTGGGGGGGGGGTATTTTTTTTTTAACTCGACTTCGCGTGTGCCTGTGTCATTGAACCTGTGGCTTACAGACAGGTCTATACGGTATGCTAATCTGTGATTTTGGACCTTACGGCCTACGACCGTAAAGTCCAAAATTACAGATCAGCACGCGCAATTAACGCTTATCTCTTCGGAGTACATGACGTCAAACTTGTTCATGGTCACGTATACCTTTAGGGTCCTTAAAGAAACCAAAAATTCGCCCGCGTGCGTGTGGCCATTTCAGTTGATCAATGGATCTTTATAAGCGTGTTATCATTTATCCCCTCTTGCCATGACGTCAGACCAGAGAGACACGTGTACTGCATTTGCAACCTGCACCTGCGTGACGCCGAGTACCAGTCGTTCAAATATGTACCGACTAATGCGCAGACATTGACAGACAGGCAATAACATACACTCTTTAAGTCGTAGGTGCTTGGCTCATTCAAACTTAACTCATTCTACCCCAACACCGAAATCTGCAAATTTTCCCGTTGTCCTCTGAAGGCTGCATTGAAGTGCAGGACACAGATCGACCATGATAGTTCAAGCCTATAGGCGCCAAGCTATTCTGGCATCACCCTTGAACTATCATGGTCGATCCTTATCTTGTTGTGGTGTGTCTGGGGTAGAATGAGTTAAATCGAAAGACAACTTCCCAGCAATGAGACACTGCTTTCTTTCCCGCACGTAAGGGGGGGGGGGGAGGGTAAGGGTGGGCGAAGGGGGGGTGGAGTGGGGGGGGGGCGAGGGGTAGGTGAGGGAGGGAGAGAAAAGGGGAGTGGGCGGGTTGGATCATAAACATTTATTTCTTTTTGCTCATTCCACTGACATATCCGTGTCTCCAATTGAAAATTAGTTCCTTTTTATTTATTTATTTTTGTATTTATTGAAAGGCAAGATTATGAAATCGCTCCTTGCTCATTCCACTAACATATCCGTGTCACCCAAATGGAATTTTTTTCTTTCTTTCTTTCTTAATCTTTAAATGAAAGACAAGATTATCAAATCACGCCATGACACTGCGTTTAGTCACTCCTGAAATCATAGACACTCGTCTACAACAGACTACGCACGTGCAATCAAGAAAATTCACGAGGACCTATGCCTCTTGCTGCGTAGCTACGTCTAACTTCTGGTTTCCTCACGCACAGGAGATCTTAGGATCCTTCAAGCTACAAATGTCATTTTAGTGTGTTTTTGAACATGGAACCGCATGAGGTATGGTGTTTACTCGCTGTTCAATTTAATTCAATTTTCACTGTCAGTCCTGATACTCCCCTCAGTTTAAGGAACAGATGGTCAGCAAGAGGCGTATTTCATCATGAGCCCCTGTGATGCAGGGGCTCATGAGAATCTACACCTCTTGCACACGGACTGGATTAGCTGAGCGGCTATAATTTATTTCTCTGTGGTTGACGACGTCTTTGTCAGATTCCAGAAAGGACGCACAGTTGGAAAAAAAAACCACCATTAACAGGTCCCTAGGCTTATGCAGTTCATCGTACATCGACACAGATTCTCAGGAGTCAGGATAAGCAGCGCGCAAGACATCTTGAGGAATTTTTAGGTGTGTGTGTGTGTGTCTGTGTGTGTGTGTGAGCGCGTGTCTGTGTGTGTGTGTGTGAGCGCGTGTCTGTGTGTGTGTGTGTGTGTGAGCGCGTGTCTGTGTGTGTGTGTGTGTGTGTGTGTGTGTGTGTGTGTGTGTGTGTGTGTGTGTGTGTGTGTGTGTGTGTGTGTGTGTGTGGTTGGAGGATGGGGGGGGGGGGGGCGGAAGGGGCGGGGAAGGGATGGTGGAGGGTACCTTGTGTGTGTGTGTGTGTGTGTGTGTGTGTGCGCGCGCGCGCGTGTGTGGGGGTGGGGTGGGGATGGGGGTGGGGGGTGGGGGAGTTGAGGGGGAAGGTGGGGGAGGGGGGAGGTAAATGGAATATCGTTTGTCACGGCTTCGTCTGCTTTCATTTTGCCGTTCACGATTCACCAATTTAAGATCTGACCATCATGTTTTTTTTGTTGTTTTTTTCATGATCATCACGCCCAATATTGTACTGCGAAAAATAAGAAAGCAAAAAAATATGACGAACACATTTCGCATACGTATACTTCCTCACTCCCCCCCCCCAACCCCCACCCTTCTGCTCCCCTATTAAGCATTTTGCTGTCGACGTATCTATGTCCTTTGGTGACGAGATCCTGTTCCATTTACATCTATATTTCTTCCTTGTAGATGATGGAGTTTCACCCGATACTGAATATATTACCCCTGGGTATATATTTCAAATGCCTACCGTGCAAATCTTCGGTTTAGACTTTTGAGGTTCCCCATGCAAAATAGACCACAACTACCAGAAGCATAGATCCTCATGAGCCCCCGCAGGCCTGCGGGGGCTCATGAAGATCGATGCTTCTGGCTGGCCTCATTTACTCCCATCCCTGCCCCAATGCATAACCGTTTTTCTCAAGCTGAGAAAGGTGATATGGAGGGTTTATGTTCGATAAATGTTGGCTTTCACCCAGCTCAATTTTGGCAGGTATGATAAAGAGAGTGAAAGGTGCTGGCTGCTTTAGACCTGTCTCAGATCTCAGTAGGTCTGCCATTTATACAAGCCCTGTCTTGTAATCGTCATTGTAATCACCGATTTATAAATGTCTGCAAGTATCATAACAAGAAATCTGACAAAGAGAGGGGCATAGGATAAAATCGTCACAAAGAAGAAGATTGTCGGATTTTTCTTTCTTGAAATGATGTGGCGTAAAAAGTAACGTCCGTAATTTCGTGAAAATTTCATTTCCGAAAGATAATGATAATATAATAATAATAATAATAATAATAATAATAATAATAATAATAATAATAATAATAATAATAATAATAATAATATAATAATAATAATGCATAGTTCTTGTATAGCGCTGTTCTCCAGGAAAACACTGGACTCACTGCGCATGCACAACAACACACCCTCTCTGGTCTCTCTTTCGTTTCTTCAAGATGAGACGCACCGCATTGTTTTGAATCATCTGCAAGCGTGAAATCTGATCTGCCGGTAAACCTGCCAGTACAGAATTGCAATAATCGAGCCTGGACGTAATGACTGCATTTACAAGTCTTGACGCCGCACTTTCTGTGAGATACTGTCTCAGGGAAGATATTCTGCGCAGCTCAAGGAAACCAGCTCGGCAGACGCTACTGATATGATCATGCATGGAGAGCGTCGAATCAATCGAATGATGGTTGTAACCTTAATTTTCGTGAATCAAAATGCAAAATACAAATAGTTTTTTGGGGACTGTGCTAGTTCCCCCCCCCCCTCCCCCACATCCCCTACTTCCCAAGCCCCTCCCCCCACCCCCCACCCCACCCCCACCCCCTCACACACGCACACACTGAATTGAACATAATTAAATTTACGTCGGAGTTTTCACCCAGTATTCTGTATTCTGTTCGACGGATTCAGCACGACCCAACTGTACCTTAACAAGAGGCATAGACTCTCATGAGCCCCTGCAGATGCAGGGGCTCAAGAGAGTCTATGCCTCTTGCAGACCGAAATTAAAGGGCATGATTACGTTGAGAGACTGTGTTGAAAACATTGAAGTTTACACCCATGTTACGGTGATCTATACCCCCGATATGATCTATCACCTCTTGCCTGGTTTCTGTCACAGTCAGAAAAATATTGTGACGGCTGCCAAGAGGACTAAAAATTTGAGGTGTGCGCAATTATGGGGGAGGAAGGGGTGGTGGCAGAGAGAGAGAGAGAGAGAGAGATGCACCAGCTATAATTTCAACTTGTGGGGACTCATGAGGATCAATGCCTCTTGCTGACACCACTTTGAATAGGTTTAGTATTTGTGTATTTGTGTGTGTGTGTGTGTGTGTGTGTGTGTGTGTGTGTGTGTGTGTGTGTGTGTGTGTGTGTGTATGTGTGTATGTGTGTATGTGTGTGTGTATGTGTGTGTGTGTGTGTGTGTGTGTGTGTGTGTGTGTGTGTGTGTGTGTGTATGTGTGTGTGTTGAATTAAGAAAGATTATTGAACTACGGATTCACAGTCTGCGTCAGCTGGCACTTAACGGGTTAAAGTGAGTGACCTCAGTAAAAATTCAAAGTCACAGACCAGTAAAAACACTACGAAAGCTTTAGAATATACTTTTTTATCTAATGGCGGAACATTCATGAGGGTGTTATTTCCTGACGGGATGTGACCCAGGGGCCAGCGGCATGAGTGAGCTTAGTCCTGCGCCAGCCACTAAGCAAAGTGCTCCGCTATCGCGGAGCACTTTGCTTAGTTGTTGTCGCTGGACCAAACTCACCCAAGCAACTCGTCCCAGGTTATGGCTATATTTACGCCTTTCCTTTCAGTGCCGATTCACAACAGAACCATAAAAGAGTTGTATAGATTTTGTGTTATTGCCAGGAAAATGTACTGAACGTTGCTTGGTTGCCCAAATAGCTCCTCTTCACTATTAACACATATGTAAAAAGGCAAACACCAGAGGCCACTGTCAATGACGATGTATAGGGGCTTAAGAAGATTTATGCCTATTGTCGAAGAACTTGTGTTTGCCACAATTGTGCTTTTTACGGACTCGTGTTCGTATTTGCGCTTTGACCGTATGGACATAACACTGGTTTTGTGTGTATGTATATATAGATGTAATTGTGTGGTGGTCTGCCATGTACCACGCTGTATCAACTCAAAAGCGAGTGGACGGTTCTAAGACAAAACTAGCCAAGCGAAAAAAGAAAAGACAACAAAACCTACTGACACGTATTATTGGATGTAAGCTTCTCGTAGAATTTTATAATTTGATTTAATTTAAATTTTATTTAAAATTTCTCCAAGAACTGTATACCCGAGTACACCCAAGTTTCTTAAAACCATACACCGTTCTTTTCAGAATTCAATGGTTTTGAACTTTTTCGGAACTCCTTAGTATGCCTATATTACTGAGTGTCTTCATAACAGTAAGGCTGATATGCTATTCAAAAGGTTTCAATTCTAATATAAGCAACAGTTTGGGGTCGTCCAGCATGGCTAGTTTCGTCCGAGAATCGTCCACTCTCTTTTTCGTTGATACGACTTGGTCGCGGCTCTAAGTACTATTAACCGACAGGTCGAAAACCACGTACAGGCACACGCGCATAGATTATTCACAATGGACACGAAAACGATAGGAACAGGGTTGGGAAAGAAAATAAGTATACAATGTGGTTCGCTGCCGAGAAAAATGAATCACCACTCAACTGCAAGAGGTATAGATCCTCATGAGCCCCCCGCAGTTGCGGGGGCTCATGAGGAATTATGCCTCTTGCTCAAACCACTTTGCATTCATTGTTCCTTTGGTGGCTGTGATCTTTGGACGCTGAATGAAATTATTTCAAAAACGCTGTGTCCATTGTCAACGAAGAAGGAGATATTCATGACAAAGGTGACCGAACGTCAAAAAAAAACGTACACCCCCTCCCGTAGACCCCTCTGCCTACAAAACACAGACGCAAATGATACAAGAAAGACGCATAGATCCTGAGGATCTATGCCTCTTGTGGTTGGATAATCTGGAGGTCAGAAATCAAAATATATGAAAAAGTACTTTAACTCATTCTACCCCAGACACACCACAGCAAGATAAGGATCGACCATGATAGTTCAAGGGTGATGCCAGAATAGCTTGGCGCCTATGCTGGCATCACCCTTGAACTGTCATGGTCGATCTGTGTCCTGCACTATAGTGCAGTCTTCAGAGGACAACGGCAACATTTGGGGATTTCGGTTTTGGGGTAGAATGAGTTAAAGAAAAGAAAACAAAAGACATGCCATGTGTGTGCTTCTGCTACGTCCTTGAGAGCTATGGAAACATGTGTGAATGCGTATATCGGCCTGCAATAAAATATATGAATGATAATGGCAATGTTTGTCTGTTTATTACTTTGTTTATTTGCTTTCTTGCTTGTTTTGTGGGGTTTTCTTGTTTGCGTGCTTGCTTGCTTGATTGCTTTTTTGTTCGTTTAATTCTTTTTGTCTATCTCTCTTTGAGACTTTTTTTTTCCGAATTTGTTGTTGTTTTTGTTTGTTGTTGTTGTTGGTGTTGTTGTTGTTGTTCAATTTTCTTAATGTCTGTGTGATTTTTGTTTATGACAGAAAGGAAAGCACAGTTCTAACCGTTTTCTTGTTCGGTAGTTGCCTTTGTTGTTTCTGTCGTCGCGACTGCCGCCGAATTGACCCCACCAACAATCTAGTTCGACTAAGAGATGAGGGGATATGGAGTAAGGGACGCAACCGACAATTTCGCCAGTCAACAAACACCAATTAAATATACGCGTTGTGTCCCTTTGCCTATAGTATTTTGTTGTCTCTCTCTCTCTCTCTCTCTCTCTCTCTCTCTCTCTCTCTCTCTCTCTCTCTCTCTCTCTCTCTCTCTCTCTCTCTCTCTCTCTCTCTCTCTCTCGCGCGCGTGTGTGGGTGTGTGTGTGTGAGTGTGTGCAAGCGCGTGTCCCTGCCGGCGTGCGTGTGTGTGTGTGTGTGTGCGTGTGTGTGTGTGTGTGTGTGTGTGTGTGTGTGTGTGTGTGTGTGTGTGTGTGTGTGTGTGTGTGTGTAATAATAATAATAATAATAATAATAATAATAATAAATTTATTTCAGTTTTTGCAGGCCATCAGGCCCATATGAACACAAAATACAATTTACAACCAGAAAATACAGGAAGGTGGTTGTAAAGAACACAATCACATAGCATTACATCAGCGCACATAAATAAACAAAAACAACGAAAGTTCAAAGCAAATCCCTCTAATTCCTTAATTTAAGGCACCCTGAAATATACATAGCAACTTTAAAGACCAGTTTATCATGTAGGTTTCCACACAGCAGCTGAACTTTGAGATCGGATGGGAATCTGTAGTAAAACAGTGGAATGTACTTTTTACGTAAAGGGGAATATTTTGGACACTCGAAAAGAAAATGACACAAATCTTCAGCCTTATGCCAATCACATGAATTACATTCTGGATTAGTGATGGGTTTTCCAAATCTGGATACTCCGTTTAAAGGTAAACGGTTACATCTAAGTAAACAAATTGCCCGCCTGAGTTCACAAGAAGTCAGCTGCCCTATGTAACTTGCTCTAAGTATTTCTGGGTGGTAATGGCAGTATTCTGTGTTTGATGTAAGGGATGCATGCCAGTCCTGTCGGAAACAATCCATCAGCCGATCTTTGAATATCTGAATGAACAGAGGAGTGTTTCCAACTGACTGCATTTCCCACACATACCCAAACCCATGCATACACAACAGAGTCTTTATTTGCGTAGCCCAGTTCGATCTACCTGAGGCATCATGCATACATAACATCGTGTAACACTGTCTTGGGTATCTGTTTTCTGACATGGTAAGAAGTCTGCACCAATACTTCACCATTCGAACATAGGCATCAATATACATAGGAAATCTTCCACACTCACCCAGCGCAATATTGTTTTTTACATCTCTTCCAACACCAAGGACCATTTTACAAACCTTTATATGAACCTGCTCAATTACATCATGCCTCTGGAAACCCCAAACCTCTGACCCGTATAGCACAATGGGCTTAATCTTGACATCAAAAATGTGAAAAACAGTGTCAGCTGGCAAGTTTTGTAATTTGAAGTATAGTCTTTTGATGCCTGCAACTGCTCTCCTGGCTTTTCCAGCTAAGTTTTCTACACATCTAGCCCAGTTCAGAGTAGAGGAAAATATCACACCAAGGTAAGTATAACTGGACTCGACTTGAATCTGCTTGTCAGCATAAAACCATTTTTCACAATTTTTCACAAAACCTCCATTTTTGAAGACCACCACTTTTGTCTTGTCCATGTTCACAGTGAGACCCCATTTTTTACAGTATTTTTCTAAACAATTAATTTTCTTTTGGAGATCTGCTACAGAGTCAGAGACAATGGCTATATCATCAGCATACATAAGAAGGAAAATACCCAGTGGGTCCGCAAAAATATCAATGCCACGTGCACCGCACGATGATATTTCTGTCTCAAATTCTGAAAGAAAGATAGAAAACAGCAGTGGGCTCAACACACAACCTTGTCGCACCCCTGACATGCAATCAAAGTAGTCGGTAACTTTGGTTCCAACCCTTACAGCAGCTTTTACATGTTTGTACATACTCTCCAGTGTCTGAAGCAACTTACCATGAACTCCTTTACGTAACAAGAGATACAACAGTTTTGTCCCGTGCACACTGTCGTAAGCTTTAGAAAAGTCTACGTACATGGTGTAAAAACGGCCACCCTGCTTGCTAAGATACTTTTGCACTAGTGCCTGTAAACAAAAAATGTTGTCTATAGTACTGTACCCTTTACGGAAGCCAGCTTGAGCCTCAGGAATACAATCATTCTCTTCACAAAAACGAATCAACCTGTTGTTAATGACAAAACTGTACAACTTACTGATAACGTTCGAAAGAGAAATTCCTCTGTAGTTGTCAACATTTCTAGGGTTACCCTTTTTGTGTAGTGGAAATATCACAGCCATGGTCCAGCTTTCAGGGTATTTCGCACTTTGAAACACACGATTGAACAAAGGATGCAGAAATTTCACAAGGATTTCACCTGCATGATGAAAAAGGTCAGTGGGCAAGCCATCAGGGCCTGATGCTTTCCCTTTCTTCATACTATTAATAGCACTGCGAATTTCATCCTGCGTGATTTCCTCGCCAAATTTTGCATTGTGACAACCATCACAATCATCAGATAATATATCGTCATTCAAAACACCCTCGGCCTGTCTGCTGAAACCTGAAGTCATCAACATTCTGATCCACATTTAGCAAATTACGAAAATAACCATACCACACGCGTGGTGAAATAACATCAGAACACAACTTCTTAACGCCAGTCAGAGACTTTATTTTTTGCCAAAATGTTCTTGAATTTGCATCGTTACATGCATCGTTGAGCTCATTCAAAACCCGTGCGTTGTACTCTACTTGTTTTGTTTTACACAACTTCTTAAATTCTTTCTTCATGTCAAGATACTTCCCTAAGTCGTCATGTGTGTTTGTGTGTCTGAACTGCTTCAACTGTATGTACTTGTTTTGTTTTGCTAACTCGCAGTCCGAGTCCCACCACGGCGGCTGTGCACGGGATTCACCACCTACCTTCTTACCTGACCTCATTTTGTCAGCCGCCTTCTGAATGAATGCTACAAAACAGGCCGACCCTTCTTCTACACTCGAGTCAAGCGCTGACGAAAAGTGTTGAAATTGAGTCTCCTGATTATCTTCAATGTTTGCCCAAAAGGACTCAGCGTAGTTTTCTTTCCAAACAAATTTAACCCCTTCCTCTAGTATTATATCATCATTTAAATCATCATCATCGCATGAATAAACAGACTGAATAGAAGTAAACGTGGTTACAATGGGGAAATGGTCTGACTCGCACCTGTCTGCAACAAACATATCGGTCACTAGGTCAAACACGGATTGAGAGCAAATACAGTAGTCCACCACACTTTTGCCTCTGTTGGCCACACACGTAATTTCTCCCTCGCTGTCACCTTTCGTTCTGCCATTGACAATAAACAAACAGTACTCTTGACATAGTTCTATCAGTTTCCGACCAAAACTGTTTACGCCAATATCTTTTGACCTCCGTGGGCTTTGTGGTACATCCTCTAGCAGATCTGTTAATTCCTGTAAAGGCTGCACGTGTGTATTATCATCAATAAAATCAGTATCAGACAGACCGGCGGTGCGGGCGTTAAAATCGCCACATAATAGCCAAGGCAGCTCAGGATGAGCACGTAACACTTGAGCCATGTAGTTTTCTAACACTTCAAAACCATCAACGTTATCTTCACCATATACAACAGAACGCTCTGGAGCCACATACACAAATGCTGCCAGAACATCAGATGCAGAGTTCAAAACAGACTTACCGATCTTTAGAAACACAATATCCTCAGCTGCCTGCATTAAACGCAACACATGACAGGCTATAGATTTATGTACACACACGGCCACGCCCCCTTTCAACTTTTGTGTACGTGGTGAAAAAAACACCTGATACTCTGGAAAGGTATCCTCTATAACATTTTGCTTACATGACCAGATCTCTGAAAATGCAAAAATTTGACACTTTTCACAGAACTGCCTAAAAGAAACACTTTTCAGCTTATTTACAAGACCTTGGATATTCCATGCCATGATGCGAAACACAGAGCTACCACTTTCACCACTACCACTTTCATCATCACAGTGTGCTGGTGTGGGTTTGAGTGTGGGTACTTGAGTGTGTGTGTGTGCAGGTAAGTCGTCCTTTGAAGACACATGGTGAGGGCCCTGGGGGTCTAAATGAGGAACGGGCTGTCTTCTCCTGGTTGCTGGGTCAACATGCCGGCCTGCCCCTCATTTCTGCCCCCTGCGCTCCACTGGCCTCTGGGTAGCAGCGTCGTATGCGTGGGTCTTTCCCTCAACAACGAGGGAGTCGAAGCGGAGGAAGGCCTTCTTCCCCGCCTGCTTGGCCTCCTTGAGGAAGGGTAGCAGCTTGCGGCGCACGTCTCTCACCCGAGGGGTGAAGTCCTCAGAGATGTAGACCCGGGACCTGTTCTCCTTCAGCGTTCTGCGCTCAAACATGATCCGCTCCTTGTCTTTGTACTTGTTAAAGCACACGATGATGGGGTGGGGCGCCTTGCCCCCCTTCAGACGATGGGCACGCTCCACCTCGATCTCCTCCTCTATGCCCATCTCGTCCTTCAACATTGACTTGACAGCTTTCTCACAGTCCGCCCAAGTCTCTGAGCGCCCCTGGGGGTGGGGGATTCCGTGAAAGATCAGATTCTTGCGTCTGCTCCGCCCCTCCAAATCATCCAGCTTATCCTCCAGCTGCGTAACTTTCTCCTTCAACTCTTTGTTTTCTTTCATCACCGCAGTAAAGTCACTCTGAATTCTGTCCATCTGCTCCTGCATTGTAGCTTTCATACTGTCCATCTTTTTGTCCATCACATTCAACATTTTAAACACATCCGCAATAGTCGGCTCAGACACTGCGTTTGTCTCACCCCTGGGCGACTGGTTGTCTTGGTTCCCCTGGCATGTCAAAAGAGTCTGTCGTTTCGGTGGGCCTGGGTTCGCTTCGACATCGCCGCACCGGAGCAGAAAGCCGACCAAAAACACGAGTATGACTGCCACCGGTCCGCTGACACTGACAGTGCGGTAACGTAGGGCTGCCTTCCTCTGTGCTTTGCGTGCCATGAAGTTTTGAAAAGTCCAGTAAAAGGTACCGCAAATGGCACGAAAAGCTACCGAACTGATCGGCATGATGAGCTGAATCACCCTGTCGTTGTTCTAAAGTCACTAATTAAGTAATTATGTTGCAAAATGCTAAAAATGTGCGGAGCCGCTCTTCTACTGTGTGACGTCGATCGTGAGCACAACTCACCCCCCTGTGTGTGTGTGTGTGTGTGTGTGTGTGTGTGTGTGTGTGTGTGTGCGTGCGTGCGTGCGTGCGTGCGTGCGTGCGTGCGTGCGTGCGTGTGTGTTTTCATGTAGTTTGTAGCAAGGACAAGAATGAAAAAAAAGGTCTGCGCACCTATTCTTTTATCTTTCGAAAATAAAGTTTCATTTCATTTCATCTCTCTCTCTCTCTCTCTCTCTCTCTCTCTCTCTCTCTCTCTCTCTCTCTCTCTCTCTCTCTCTCTCTCTCTCTCTCTCTCTCTCTCTCTCTCTCTCTCTCTCTCTCCAATACGTCTGACGTCGGCAGCACTGGCACCACCATCAGCGACAGCGTCAACAGTGCTCGTGCTGCCAATACGTCTGACATCGGCAGACAGTCTGCCCAGTAGTACTCAACCCTGACCCCCTGGCTGTTGAGCGCCTGATGGCGGAGATATCGGCTCTCCGATCCGCCGTTGGGGAGATCCGTCACTCGTACAACATCGAGGTGGATTCGCTGCACACGGAGATTAGACACCTGCGTGAGCGGATCACCCAGCTGGAGGGGGAGAAGGATGGCCAGAGAAGCGACAGGAAAAGCAGCAAGAAGAACCCGTCACCCCCGTCCAACACTCGGCCTAAGCAAGCGCTGGAAAAGTCGCCAACCTCAACGACAACTTCTGAGCCCCCGCGTGCATCTCCGCTAACCCCCGAGCGCAAAGAGCCGGCACCAAACCGACCATCTTCAGATACCGACAAAGCCACTGACCTTTCTGCACTCCAAAACCCAAAGCCCGGCACCCAGACGCTACTTCTTGGCGATTCGATACTACGTGGCCTTCATGGAGACCTGATGTCTGTCACTGGCACAGACAAAGCGCAGGTCGTTTCAGTGTCAGGCCTCGACAGAGCCGGCATCCTCCAGCACCTTCACGATGCTGACCCCACGAATGCAGTCACCACAGTCGTCATGCATGTCGGCATCAATGACTGTAAGCGTGGGTTCGTCATCGGCAAGAAGGGCTGGAAGGATGTGATTTCTGCTGCCAGACGAGTCTTCCCCAAGGCAGAAATCTTCATCTCATCCATCCTGCCCACGATCAACGAACGTCAGCAGCCGGATCCATGCGTCACAGACACCAACCTTTGTCTCAGGGAGGTGTGCCACTCGCTGAAGGTAAACTTTATTGACAACGACCAAGTGTTCTACACAAGGACCGGCGAGGTAAAGAGCGGTTGGTTTAGAGACGCCATCCATCCGAACAAGCTCTCGCTGTAAACACCAAGCGGGCGTACTCTGGCCGTACCTCCAACATCGTAACCCGCCCCACTGAGGCTAGACACCAAAACCCACACCGCCACGGACAGCTAAATGTACCCGGGCATGGCGGTAAAAGCGGGCATCCCGGCCCTAGAGACCAAGGGCCTCAACACAGTCAGCGCCCTCAGCACGCAGCCAGTTCAAGCTTGGCGCCCCGATTCCGCGAGGAGCAGGCTGTGACGAAAGTCTTCAGAATGGCGCCCAGATTCCACCAAGAGCAGGCTTTTGCAAAAGACTCTAGTCAACACGATCCGAACCATGCTGACAGTACACCAGCGCCGTTTGCGTATGGCGGTGGATCAAAGGCCGGGGCTGATCCAGAACACAAGCCACAGCAGCCCGGCTATGATCGCACATCAACACTCATGGGCGCCCCTTCCTACATGGCAGGCGGTCGACCTGTGTACCCCTACCCGTACCCCAAACCCCCAACTTTCCCCTATCCCCCGCCGCCCCCACCCCCTGGAGTGCCGCAGCTTAGTGAGAGTGACTGTGCCGCCTTGTTTTCGCTTCTTCAAAAGTTCAGGCCACGCGCCGGAAATTAGGACACGCGTGATAGCCATTTCGACATTCTTTGATAAAGTCCCACTGTGCGCGTTTTGTGGACCAATTATTGACAGTAATTTCCAATCTGCTATTATCATTTCCTGATTTAAATATACTTTTTTCACTTAGCGATTTTTAAAAATATTATAGTTGTACCATTTTCTTAGACTTTAAATTTGTTTGTTTTTCTTTCTTCTTATTTTTAAGTCGTCAAATTAGCTTTGTGTATTATGAACTTTGTCACAGGTGAACGTGAATAGTTCCTTGACAAGTCATTTTTCATTTGTTTTCTTTTATAGTTGCTGACTTTGTTATTTTTTGTTGACATAACCAAGCAAGAAAACCGTAAACATTCTGCTGAACTTAGACTAAGCGCGTGATAAACATTGTGTTTCTTTGCCGTGTATTCTTTTATTGAGCTTATTTAAAGCATTCTATAGATATTGATATTAGTTGATTTTTATTTTTTATTTTGTTGGATTATTTTTTGTGACCATATTAATTTTGTATTATATTTTTTGTTACATTTGTGTTTTTACCGACATGCAAAATCGTAATCTAAATACTGTTCCGAAACGAACAGACGAACTGAGAATTGGCCATCTTAACATATACCATCTAGTTAACAAGGTGCCCGATTTATCCGTGTTCCTAAACACGCCCTTACATTTTCATATTTTTGGTGTGTCCGAGTCGAGGCTTAAAAGTTCAATAAGGGATGACTCCATTTCTGTCCCAAATTTCTCAGTACTCCGCAGAGATGCCTCAAGCCCACAACACACTGGACTAGCTGTATATATACATAATTCAATACTTGGTAACGTCAAACGGCGACAAGACTTAGAGTCAGCTCAAGTGGAAACCTTGTGGGTAGAAGTGAAGACATCTAAATCACCCCCCTGTCCTCATTGGCTTTATTTATAGAAATCCCGTAGCCAGCTGGGACTGGTATGATGACTTCGTAGCAATGATGGATAGCGTAAATCAAAATAAAGCTGACGTTGTTCTTTTGGGCGATTTTAATATTGATCTTTCTAAATCTAAAGGGCCCAATGCTGCATGGGCGTCAACAACAGCACTATTCGGTTTAGAACAGTTAATTAAAACCCCCACTAGAACCACATGTACATCTTCAACCCTGATTGATCATATTTATGTGACAAATGATGATAAAATATCAAATGTACATGTTCCCTCCTTAGCTGTCAGTGACCATAACCCAGTATGTTGCACAGTCTCCATGAAACTAGACAAAGAGAACAAAAAGAGACATAAAACAATTAAATATCGTTCTTTCAAAACATTTAATAACGGCGACTTTCTGCGGGATCTGCGCAATACTCCTTTCAGGGACGTGTATAACCACACTTCTCCTGACAGTGCCCTGTCGTACTGGATGGATCTATTCCTTGGAGTCCTAAATAAGCATGCGCCCATACGAGAAAAACGAGTTAAGCACTCTACCCTGCCACCCTGGTTAACAGTAGATGTCAAACAGGCCATGTCATTTAGAGACAAACTTAAGAAAGAAAAACAGTTTGATGAATATAAGAAACAACGAAATCGTGTTAAATACTTAGTGAGAGCGTCAAAAAAAAAAACTGTTCTTCCAGGAAATGATTAGGGACAAAAAACGATACAGCATCGGTGTGGAAAGCCCTGAACGTTATAACAAAGGGTAAATCAGCCCCTGAAATACCATCCCATTTGTCAGCTGATCTATTAAATAAGCACTTCCTATCGACAGCTGAAACACTTGCTCAGTCAGCTGCAAGTAGTAACGCAGGGTACCAAGTTCCTAGTGTACTGGAAAAATACTGTGAGGCCAAAAATATACTGCAGACATTCATCATTCCTGATATTACCGTCGCTGAAGTAGTCCACCGGTATGGATGGTATAGACAACAAAATTATGAAAATGTCACTACCATATACGGTAGAGGCACTCACTTATATCTTTAACTTCTGTATAAAACACAGCACGTTTCCAACTATTTTCAAAGAGGCCAAGGTAATTCCAATCCCTAAATCAAAAGATCTTGAAGATGTCAATAACTACCGTCCTATCTCACTTTTGTCGGCCCTGTCAAAGCCCCTTGAAAAACACATACAAAAACACCTCCTCGATTTTCTAGAAAAGGGCAATTTCATAAATATTCATCAGTCCGGCTTTAGACCGAAACACTCATGTCAGTCAGCACTGGCACACATTGTAGACAGCTGGCTAGAATCAATAAATAAAAACCTGATGTCTGGAGTTGTTTTCTTAGACCTACAAAAAGCATTTGATCTTGTCGACCATGACATTCTCTTAAAGAAGCTAGCAGCATACCATATAAGTGAAATTGCCATAGCATTTTTTAAATCATACCTAAAAGACAGAAAACAAAAGGTATATACTCATGGAAAATACTCTAAACAAGGACAAGTTAACTACGGTGTCCCCCAGGGGTCGATCTTGGGACCTCTTCTATTTATAATATTCATTAATGATTTGCCTTTGCATATTACTAACACTGATGTTAATTGCAACCTGTTTGCGGACGATACGAGCCTCCATGTTTCGGGTAAAAAAAACAGCTGACATTAACATTAGCTTACAAAGTAGTCTCAGCGAGGTTTCCGACTGGTGTAGAGAGAATCATATGGTTCTTCATCCAGGAAAAACAAAGAGTATTTTAATCACTAACGACAAAAACACCAACGCCGACCACAGCCGTTACATTTACAACTGAACGCTAAACCGATAGAACAAGTCACAGAGCGTACATTCTTGGGAATACACGTTGACGAACAATTATGTTGGGAGACGCATATAAATACAGTCTGTAAAACCAATGCTAAAAACACTTTCCTGTTGTCCCAGCTTAGACAAGTAACGGATACACATACTCGTAAACTGTTTTTTCACGCCCATATCAAGTCTCACGTTGATTATGTCTCCACAGTGTGGGACGGTTGTAGTGATGTTCACATGAACAGGTTAAACTCTATATATAAAAGAGCTGTGAAAATGATAGATACGCGGCCCATTCCTACCATAGACAAATTTAGACATAAAACATTCTCGGCCTGCGTCAACAGCTTAATTTCAACAAATGCATCCTCATGCACAAGATATTAAATAGCATGACACCGCAGTATCTAACCACCAAATTTGTGCCACAGCAACAACGCGAACGGTCCTCAAGGAACAATACTTTACCCCTACCTCTGCCTAGAATTGACCTCTTTAAAACTAGTTTATCCTTTTCTGGACCGTTTGTATGGAACACTATTCCTGCACATTTAAAGACTATAGCCTCACTTGGAATCTTTAAAACGAAACTTTTCGATTACCTGATGAGCCAAACATAACAACACTGGGCATTTAAACAAACCCTGATGGTTAATGCTTTAATGTAATATAATTATGCATTTATCTATATTGTTGGTGTGTGTGTGTGTGTGTGTGTGTGTGTGTGTGTGTGTGTGTGTGTGTGTGTGTGTGTGTGTGTGTGTGTGTGTGTATGGTATAAGATGAATGTTAAGTGTTATTATTATTTTGTGTCATTTTTTTTTAATTTTATTGTTGCATGAAATAATATGTGTAAATATAATTCTTTATTATTATTATTATTATCTTTTAATCTATTTTATGTTGTAGATGTTAGCAACGGCAAGTTTGTAAAATGACGATTTGTTTCTGTCAAAACTTTTTACCGTTGATAAATAAAGTTTCATCATCATCTCTCTCTCTCTCTCTCTCTCTCTCTCTCTCTCTCTCTCTCTCTCTCTCTCTCTCTCTCTCTCTCTCTCTCTCTCTCACGCACGCACGCACGCACGCAAACACACACACTAACACACACACACATACACACACACACACACACACACACACACATGGAGACAAAAGCCTCAGAGTGGGTTACCTACCATTTTATGTGAAAATGGGTTCCCATATTTCTATATATTCTAGGGCTCTGGAATTGATGCGAATGTTTAGAACTCACCTTAAAACTAAGCTCTATAACTTAAAATAAAATAAATATTTTCTAGAAACAGAGCAACTGGATGGAGAAAAAAATGGGTTTCTACCAATAAAGTGGCTGCCTCTCACACAAAAACTGGTCATTACAGTGAAAATGGGTGTCACTTCAAATCATTCATTTATCGTAAGAAAATTAGGCCTCTGTAATAAGGTAAAGTTCAGCGAATATTTCAACTGATGCTTCTTTTTCACATTCATTTGATTGTTGTCATTCTTTTCTTTCAACTTAATGTGCATTCCTTCTTTATCCTGCATTATAAATGTCAAGCACAATGACACAACACACAATGAACAAATATCTCACTAAACATATCTCTGGTTTGAGTTTATTATGATTGTTTGGCGGGGAGGGAAGGGGCCGGGGGGGTCATCACTTTTGGTTTATAGAGCTGCGATTCTCTCTTTTTAATGAAAATTGTCAGTGTCAGTTGAATCAGTAGGTCATTTCAGAGGCGCACACCGAGTTTCACGTCGATCCACTCACAAATATACATTTGGAATGCACAAGATGGGTCCATTTGGCCAAGTCATTCCACACTACAGGCCAGCTAAGAGAAGCAATCGCGTTTATGGCGTGCGCGGCGAAGGCCTCCCTCATATGCGGTAGAAGGTTTAAAACTGAGAAACTGTTGTTAATGTTAAAAGTGTTTTAATTTGCAAGCGTGTAACTGTTGTGGCTTAGAATCATTCTCAACCGCCTCAAAACTTTCGCCGAGGAACTGCTGGCAGAAGAACAGGCTGGCTTCAGAGTTGGAAGAAGCACTGTAGAGCAGATTTTCAACTGCCGCGTCCTGATCGAGAAACATCTGCAGCATCAGCGCGAACTCTACCACAACTTCATTGATTTCAGGAAAGCATTTGATCGCGTCGGGCACGACGGACTCTGGCAAGTCATGAGATCGTTCAACATAGAGGAGGGACTGATCCAAATGATAGAAGCGCTTTACAAGAACGCCTGCAGCGCGGTTCTACTTAACAATCAGTCAGGCGAGTTCTTCAGGACGACGATCGGTGTCCGTCAAGGATGCCTGCTCTCTCCTGTCCTTTTCAACATATTCCTGGAGAAGATCATGCAGGAAACCCTCCACGACCACCATACTTCAATCTCTATTGGTGGCAGATCCCTGTGCAATCTTCGATTCGCAGACGACATTGACCTCATGGCAGGCAGCAATAGTGAGCTCCAAAACCTGACAGACAAACTTTCAAGTAGCGCAGGGTCTTATGGCATGGAGATCAGTACGGATAAAAGCAAAGTGATGATCAACACCACAAGCGACAGCAGCAGCAATATTCACATGAATGGCCAGAAGTTAGAAGAGGTCAATAGCTTCAAGTACTTGGGAGCCACCCTGTCCAAAGACGGTAGTTGCATAGCAGAGATCCGTATCAGGATAGGTACAGCAACATCCGCAATGGCCAGGCTGGACAGGATATGGCGAAGTAACTCCATCAGCTTCACCATCAAGTACAGGCTTTACAAGTCCCTCGTAGTGTCTATTCTACTCTACGGCTGTGAGACTTGGACACTGCTTGCAGACTCAGAAAAGAAAATCCAGGCCTTTGAGAACAAGTGCCTGAGGAAGTTGCTCCGCATCTCGTACCGCGAGCACAAGACCAACGAATATGTACGGAGCATCGTCACTTCCCTGGTGGGCCCACATGAACCCCTTCTGGCAACTGTGAAACGGCGCAAGCTTGCTTGGTTTGGCCACGTGACCCGACACAACACCTTGTCCAAGACTATCCTCCAAGGCACTCTCGAAGGAAGTCGTCGGCGAGGTCGTCAGAGAAAGAGTTGGGTCGCAAACATAAAAGAATGGACCGAACTCGAGATGCCAGACTTGCTTGCCACCGCCCAAAATAGAACTCAGTGGAGAGCACTGTCTGTTGCTGCTGCCTTTCAGTCCCCCCAACGCCCAGTTCGGGCAAGGGACTGATGATGATGATGATGAACTGTTGTGGCCAACTATCCCCTATAGTGCTGGCTATTTTTCCCATTGTCGCCTTCTCTCTTCACTCAGCACTCGACTTTGCAATCCTTCCCTCAAACGGGCAACATTCACACAAACAATACTTTACTATTACACCTTTTGGCAACATTAGGTTTCTTTCTCTGACCTAGCATTACATTCGAAAATGGCCCATCCTTTCTACTGCGCTAAACAGTCTACTGCAGCAGACGACGCGCGTAACGACGCTGACTGTGTGACGTCATTTGCATTCAATCGATTTGTGCATACAACCCAAGACGAGCTGCAGTCGAAATGAAAGCATTCATAACACCAACAAACCTAGAAACAACGCAACAGGTTGAACCAAAAGGTCAGGCAGGACACAAGACAACAGCAGCTTCCCCCAAAGTACACGTCCTCTCTCACACTGCACACTCATACAATCACTTCACTTCATAGCAAGTTGCTGGCGCACAAATACATTGCCCTAAAATTTTGACTTTGGCACTAGACATGACCTCCCACCACATCACCCCAGAACCACAACACAACTCAACACTTTTTCACAAAACAACCACACCCTCAAATAACAAACCTCATTTTGCAGCAAAATAAACAATTTACTCCCTCACACAACTACAATACCACCCCCTATCACCCCCTACCCCCCCCCCCCCCCACCTACCTTTCGTATCTCTCCGTTTCACTTCGGCTCACCCACGCAGCTAACCTATCAGGTATTAAGTTATTTATAGCTGAGAAGGGTTTTGTGCACACACACACACACACACACACACACACACACACACACACACACACACACACACACTGCTGGGACAAGTTCAAAGTACACTGGCAGAGTATCTTCTAAACTCAAAAGTGCATGTAAAAAAAAACAAAATGGGAAAAACTGGGTTTTTTTTTTATTTTTTTATAACTTTCTGCTGCAAGATAATGCAGAAACAACCCTCAGAAAAAAAATGGGTGTCTGACTTGGGCACCCAGAATTTTACACGCACCCATTTTCCATAAGGATGATAAGAAAGTAACCCATTTTAGGGGTTTTGTGCACACACACACACACACACACACACACACACACACACACACACACACACACACACACACACACACACACACACACGCACACACGCACACGGTGTAGGGGACGCCACCGACAATTCTGAAAGTTACCAAACATAAATTAAGTATACGGGTTGTGTCCCTTTCACTACGGAGTCTCTCTCTCTCTCTCTCTCTCTCTCTCTCTCTCTCTCTCTCTCTCTCTCTCTCTCTCTCTCTCTCTCTCTCTCTCTCACACACACACACACACACACACACACACACACACACACACACACACACAGATAATCTTTCATTTACAGTTATATGTGTACAAACCAGACATCTTCCTTGATTGATCAGCTTACGACTGAAAAGTACACTGACGAGCAAAAGAAATGCGACAAATTTGGAATCATTGGAACATGTGACTGTCAGTCGTCGGTCTAAAACCAACACACAAATAAACCGAATGGATTTTTAAAAAATAGAGCGAGAAAGTCTTCTCTCACCGAGCACATTGTGAGTTTCAGCTGGCGACTAAAGACATGATAAAGCACTCGGCGTGGTGAAGTTACATCAATGACGACACAGCGAGGACGCCACCCGATCTAATCGAACCCATCATCGATCATGCGTGTACTTGATGATGCGTGGAGGGGCAGAGGATACGAGGGCAGGTGGACGGCGGGGTAGAAGGGTGCGGGGCAGGTCAGCTCTGACCCTTGGCTTTCAACTTCGACCGCAGGCATAAGCGTTTACGAAATCGACCACCTACATAACGCGGGTAGTAGGAAATAGCACCAACGGGGTGGGGGGAGGGTAGGTATGTTGTGAGGGAGATGGGGGTGGGTGTGGTAAGGAGGAGGGACGGGGATTGAGGATAAAAGAGGAATACAAGTTGCTGCCTATTTATTATAGTTACTTTTTTTTTAATAAAATAAAATAAAATAAAATAAGCCGTCCAAAAATAATTGATACAAAGTGGTGCCAGCAAGAGACATAGATCCTCATGAGCCCCTACAGATTGAGTTCACATTTTCTTGGCAGTGCGGATCCATCTTCGGCGACATGTATGCAGAAGTAAACGTATCTAAAAATAAATATGAGCTAGTTGGTTCGTGATGCCAAGGCGCCGGTCACTAACCTCTGTTCGGATTAGGCCAACGTCCTAACTCAAAGAACTGACTGTTACCGATACCAATTACGGGTGGCAAAGGACAACTAATGATCAGGCTCTGCCTCCCGGCGGCATGGCTTCGGATTATACAGTAGCCGCTGTGTTTAGTGAGAGTTTGGTGTTTGTTTGGGTGTTCATACTTTCGTTCAGTTTGCTTTGCTTTGCGTTTTTATTATTTTTATAGTTTATTTTATTTCGTTTCGTTTCGATTCGGTTACATTCGATTCGTTTTGTTTCGTTTCGTTTCGATTCATTTCGTTTCGGGTTTTTTTGTTTTATTTATTTTGTTTGCTTTGGTCTGGTTTGGTGTGGTGTGGTATGGGGGTGTGGTTGATTGATTTGGTTTGGTTTGATTGATTTGGTTTGGTTTGGTTTGGTTTGGGTTAGGTTGGGTTGGGTTGGTTTGGTTTGGTTTGGTTTGGTTTGGTTTGGCTTTGCTTTGCTTTGCTTTGATCATTTCGTTTGGATTTTCTTTTTTCATTTTTAATTTACTTTTCTTTTTTTCCTTCTCGTTTTTATTGTTTTCTTTGTGTTATATTTAATTTTTGTTTCTGTTTTAGTTTTTTGTTTCTTTATTTATTATTTTGTTTTTCTTGTTGTTGTATCCTCTGCTTCTGCTACTCCTGCTGTTATGGCTGTAGTTTCCTCTCTCTTGTTTGAAACATGTACCATTCTTTGTTTCTAACCCTTTGGCTGTCGGTAGCGGCTTTTGTCACGATGATTCCTGCAGGAATCATCGCGACAAAAACCGTTGCCGACAGCCAAACGGTAAAGATGGTATCCACATGAAGTCCCGGACAGCTGAGCGCCCACCAGCACATAATTACGAACAAAACTTCAAAAGAACATACATTATTTTAAAAAAAATAAAAACAAAAACGTATTGCCGTCTTCACTAGTAAGCATCTTGTGTATAATTATGTAACCAGGAGTACGTGTAAACCCAATGCCACCCTCCACCTGAGGAAAAATGGAGCCAAAAGACGTAGATTCTCATGAGCCCCCGCGAATGCGGGGGCTCATGAGAATCTATGCCTCTTGCAGATGGACGGTGCTCGCTGAGATGCTGATGTCCGTGGTTACAAACAATCATGAGGTAACAGACCGCGCGTTTGCACCGAGGAACTTGCACTGACTGAATGGAAGTTGGCAAGGGGATGCGATCTAGCACCCAAAATAAAATTGGAACCGACTAAACGTCTGTGTCGGAACGTTTACTCAGTGCAGTAATACGCTTAAAAACTGAACAGGCGCCGACTGGTATAACTGCCCGTGCACTGGGACACTGCGGATGAAATGAGTATATTGAAACGTTTAATTCATTAACTCATTCAGCACGACGGCCGTATTTCCCAAATTTTGAAGGCGTCATCTAGTGGCGGACTATGCACCAGTTGTAGGAGATGGATCGACCATCTCCTGCTGTAGGACGTTAGGGCTGAATGGGTTAAAAACTGAACAGGCGCCGACTAAAACTGCCCGTGCACTGGGACACGGCGGATGAAACGAGTACATTGAAAAGTTTAATTAATAAACTGCACATGAACTTACTGCATTGTCAGACGCAGTTCAGGGGCGGATCAGTTACCTCGAGTGGTGGTGGTGGTGGGGTGGGGGGGGGTGGGGGGGGGTTCCACGATTTTGTTTGGGACCTTCAACCTGATACAAAAGGCCTGCCCGACGATAGACTTTCTTCCAGTGGCCGAAAAATCAAACAACGATGGAGGGGAGGGTTGGGGTAGAGGAAGAAGGCGTGTGTGTGTGAACACTCTCGACGCTCGCCAAAATATCTAACAAGAGAGAGGGGGGGGGGGGTGTTGTGTGTGTGTCAAAACTCCCAAGAAATAAAATGGGGAAGAAGGGGAGGGGGAAGGGGGGAGGGCCCAAACACCCCAAGAATGACTTTGTTATAGTATTTCAAAACAATTTTCGAGTGTGTGTGTGGGGGGGGGGGGGAGAGAGAGGGGGGTCTGAACCCCTATTATTCCCCCCACTCACCCACCCAGATCCGCCCCTGCAGTTAGAATTGTTATCGTCTCACTCAATCATCTGCTTGTTTTGCACCAAACGAAACCGTATTTTAATGTTCAAACGGCGCTTGCACACAATGAAGCCAGCGACTTCCGTTAAATGTTTCCCAGGTGCAGAGATCGCAAGTGAATTGATGTTTATGTGAATGTAAACTCAACATTGCACAGTTTAAACTGAAACAAAACTGTTGGTGTTTCGATGAACCCCTTAAACCGTAAATGGCACACGTTATTATAAGTGATTGGCTTGTTTGCTGAGCCGCAGTGTCGCGCATGCTTATCTCATGAAGTTTGTTTCTTGCCGACCCCACTTGCTTGTGTGAACTGGGACATGTGGCGTTATTGGGCATTGGATTATTCTGTTGTGGTTAATAGACCTAACTCGTGTCCGCTGGGCATTTGAGGGGTTAAGGATCAGTTGAGGGAGATGGAATGACCATTGGCTGCAGCCGTAAGACACTACGAACTACAAGCTGGAACAACGAAACAAGTCTACGGACCCTGAGAAAGAAAAAGACACTCAGCCTATTTTTGTGAAAAGCGATATTTCCACTCATTAGAACGGGAATTTCGCTTGTAACGCGTTGGCTGTCGTTAGCGGTTTTTGTCGCGATGATTCCTGCAGAAGTCATCGCGACAAAAAACACTACCGACAGCTAATGGGTTAACTCCTTCTGACATGCCGCCTACGGATACGCGGCGGTTCGCCGCGTATCTGTAGGCGACACGTCTCGAAGGAGTTAACAAAAGTGCACTTGCTGTCTTTTGCGTGCAGAACATAGCATAGATTATGCAGGCGCTAATTTCAACCAGCTGGACGAATGCGTGAAGAAACATTTATACATGCATATTACCACTTTCATGTTGGTACAAATCACCAGCCAAACCGGCGTTACCAGAACAAAAGATAAAGTACACGACACTCCCAATCACGGTATTTGCCGGTGGGATCTGAGTGTTCGTCCAAGCGTTTGCTGTCCAGCATTGCCGGAGTTATTCCCGGCCTTCATACTTACGCTAGACCGTAAACTGAGAAGCCAGGCTATCGGCTTCCGTGGAACAGGAAATCGAGAGGACTGACGCAAGCTTTGTGTGAAACAATCCTACTTCTACGCATGTATTTTCTTAATTTATGCCTATATTTTAAACAACAATTCCCAGACGCATTTCCAGACGCCATTAGCAGCTATTAAGGAAATTTCAAGTCAGGTGAGCCAGGAAACATAATTCTCTATAATTCAGTATTGTCATTCTTGTTACGTCCCATGGTTTCACAGACGGAGCTGCGTGTAGTTTTCGACCATTTGGCCACAGTTTCGTACGCGCCTGCTAGGTGTAGCTTTGTCTGTTAATGCACACCTGCTGTGGTTTAGAAAATGTTTAACTTCACTAATGGCTTAGCTTACGAGTATAAGGGCGGAAGGCAAATGGAAGGAGACAGATGGAATGGGGTGCAAGTGTCGTGCTTCTGGTGATGATATAAGTTGAGATCAGTAACCGGCAAAGGTTTTTACGTCCAAAAACAAGCTTTTCAGCCATGTCTAAAATTAAAATCACCTGCGAAAGGGCGCCAAGCTAATCAGGCAATACCCTTGAACTACTGACACACGTCGGTCCATCTCCTGCAGTCCAGCAGGAGATAAGGCGAAGAAAGTGTTTACCAGTGGAACAAAACAGAAGTTATGCCGGTGCGATGATTGTGTTAATACTGAGATTGTGCGACAAATCTGGCCGACTGACTCTGCAGGAGGAGTAGATTCTCGTGCGCCTCTGCAGCACACAAGGGGCTTATGAGAATCTGTACCTATTGCCGACCAAGATCGGCACCCCTCTGTTCCTCAAGCAGAGGGATCTATTGCGCACGATATAAGTGATTGAGATGTGTGGCACTCTTGCTTTTACATGCAGTTTTCCGGCGGAGCTGTCGGTAAATATTTAGTGAGCTTGCCTGGCTGAAGAAAAAAACAACAACAACAAACAGATGTAGATACGGTCAGCAAAATAATTAGTTCCTCACAGATCTGCTCTCTCGTGGCAAAAGGCGGTAAGTCTATGTTTGTGAAAAGCGAGATGTTAATGGTAATACAACGAAAGTACCGCTTTTCACAAAAATGGACTTGCTGTCTTTTGCCTCTAAGTGGCAGAACTCGTCTCAAAGTCGTTTTTACGATGCCTTTGAGTTCTTCGGGCAGAGATACAGGGGCAAATGAAAATAAATCTTTTAAAGTGTCAAAAAAGTAACCCTTTCTATGCCACGCATATTTTGTTTCTGAAATATGTGTTCACGCAATAATCAAATTTCACAACCGTTCAATCAAATTTCACAACCGTCCAATGAATTTGCATATAAATCAGATCACAGCAAGAGACATAAATAATCATGACCCACCCTCAGTCGAGGGGGCTCATGAGGATCTATGTCTCTTGCAGCTGGATCGTGTTTACTTTTTATGGGCAATGAAGGGGTCTTAGAATCAGGGAGGTCCTGCAGGTGGTCAGGTCAGACTTGTTGAGGAACCCGCTGAGCAATAGTTTCCAGGAACAGAGCCAAGGGCAGCACACAATCGATCGCCTCCTTAGAAGACGTGCGGAGCCTGAACCCAATGCGCAAAAAGACATCGGGCCGACGTCGGCCCGATGGCCTTTGCGCACTGGGAAGGCAGCGAGCGTTGCGCAGATTTGATAGGACATGGGAGATCCATAGTGAAAAAGACCAGTATTGGCACAAGAGCAAGTCAAGTCAAAATACTATTTTAATCCCATGGACTAAATTGCATGTCACCTTATCACGGACTAAAATGTATACATAGAACGCCAATAATTTAAATTAAATTAAATTAAATTACTTTGATTAAATTAAATCAAGCCAAATCAAATGAAATTAAATTAAATTAAGTAAATTAAAGTAAAGTAAATTAAACTAAATGAAATTAAATTAAATTAAATTAATTAAATTAAATTAAATTAAATTAATTAAATAATTTAACACTCGCATCTCCATATTGAAGCACACTAACTATTTACATGAGTGCTTCGTC
>BTPG01000005.1:87727676-87737676 GCA_036245525.1 Semisulcospira habei | reverse complement strand
TTATCCTGTATTTCAAAACCGCTCGAGAGACATATCCATACTCATCTTCTAAACTTTCTGGAGCAAAACCATCTGATAACTGCAGCACAATCAGGATTTTGACCTCTACATTCGTGCCAAACTGCCCTCAATCATTTAATTGATAAATGGCTCTCTGCCATAAATGACAATAAAGTATCAGGTACAATCTTTCTTGACCTGAAAAAAACTTTTGATCTTGTCAACCACTCTATCCTACTAAAAAAACTACCATTCTATCACATTGACTCAAATACTGTCTCCTTTATATCTTCCTATCTCAGGGACAGAACACAGAAAGTACTGCTAAATGGCAAGTATTCCTCTGATGGTTTAGTAACTTGCGGTGTTCCACAAGGGTCTATTCTAGGGCCCTTATTATTTAATCTTTTTATTAATGATCTGCCACTGTGCATATCTCATTTAGACGCAAACTGCGATCTGTTCGCAGATGACACGACCATACACACATCTAATAAAGATATCACAACCATTAATAAGGTACTCCAACAAAGTCTTGATGAAGTAGCAGGCTGGTGCAGTGATAATCACATGATTATTAGTATTCCAAAGACAAAGAGCATGTTAGTTACTACACGTCAGAAACACCAGCATGGCCTAACACCTTTAACACTTTCCTTAGATAGACAGCTTGTTGAACAAGTAACTAGGCATCGCTTATTAGGCGTTATAGTGGACAACCAATTAAGCTGGGAGCCGCATACTGACTCAATATGCAAAACAATCTCCAAAAATCTGTTCCTGTTATCAAAACTACGCCATATAGTTAATACTGATATCCGTAAACTCTTTTTCCATGCGCATATCAAAACGCATTGTGACTACAGTTCTACCGTCTGGGATGGATGCAGCGAAGTTCACATGAAAAAAGTTAATTCCTTGTATCGTCGGGGCATTAAATTAATACTTCCCAGTCCTACTTCGACTGATGAAAAATTAAAATCTCTCAAGTTACTAACATTGAAGAAACAGTTTGAATTTAATCGCTGTGTTCTACTGCACAAGATCATGCACGGAAAAGCCCCACCCTATCTAAAAACTCTATTTTCCGACAATAATAGGAAAAACACGAGAAATAGTTTGATCCACCTTCCAAAAATTAGATTAGACATCTGTAAAACCAGTCTGTCTTTTTCAGGCGCTAAAGCGTGGAATATGTTACCTCCACACCTGATATCAATTTGTAAGATTAGCGTCTTCAAAGATCGCCTCCATAAATATTTACTTCAGAAGTAATAGTATGTTCGGCTCCCTTATGCTACTATTCGTATAGTTAGTACAGTTAGTGACAAGTTTCCTATGTAAATAATGATAAGTCCAGACAAGAGGTACAGATTTTTATAAGCCCCGCACCCTCCACCCCCACCCCCAACCCCCCCCCCCTCCCTCCGGAACCATGCACTCTTGAAAATCTGCACCTCTACATCTTGCGCATATGATGTTCGAATGCGGAAACGCAACAGACACTATTATGTCCTTTTTTGTAAGAAGCGAAAAATTTCATAATAATACCATGAAAACAAAAATTAACTTTAACAAATTAATAAGTTCAACAACAATTCACTTACAGTCTTGTGTCGTATAAGGAAGTCCATTTTTTGGTGAAAAGCGAGATTTTCATTGTAATTCAATGAAAATTTCGCTTTTCACAAAAAAATGGACTTGATGTCAAAAGGCATAAGTGGTGTGGGGATTTTCCCCGCACGCGTTATAAAAATGAGGAACTGCGCAGAAAAACTGCTAACCCAGTAAGCCTAGGCCCTCGGGCCGACGACGGCCGCAGTGGGCCCGCGCACAGCCGTGCGCGAGCCCATTGCGGCTGTTGTCGGCCCGAAGACGTTTTGCTCAGCCTCTACTTTTAAGCTGTCATTATTGCTATGAGCTGCTTGGATTGAAATGGGCGTCCCCGGGGTAAGGCTACAGGGAGGGACCCATAAATTGAACCCCGACCCCCTTGAGACATCAGGCCGTTTAGAATTATGTCTGATCTAAAACGCTACGTGCCAATCGCCCAGGCTGGATCGACAATTAATTGTCGATCCAGCCTGGGCGACTGACACGTTGCGTTTTAGATCAGATAAACGACTGGCTCTGTTCGCATAAGCGCTAAAACCCGTTCAGTGACGAGAAAATTGAAAATGTGAACACCACCCAACTGCAAGAGGTATAGATCCTCATGAGCCCCCGCAGTCGCGGGGGCTTATGAGGATCGATGACTCTTGCTGAAACTACTGTGCATACTTGATGCTGACTTTACAATTCTTTCATAAATAATAATAATAATAATAATAATAATAATAATAATAATAATAATAATAATAATAATAATAATAATAATAATAATAATAATAATAATAATAATAATAATAATAATAATAATAATAATAATAATAATAATAATTCACTGGCAGTGAAAGAACTAAGGTTCTCAAGCACTCTGCCCTGTGACGGCAAAAAACGACAGTAAATCCATTTATTTATTTTGTTGTTGTTGTTGTGAAAAGCAAGATATTTTCATTGTATTACAATGAAAATCTCTCGCTTTTCACCATTAAAAGGACTTTCTGTCTTTTGCCTTCACAGAGAAGCACTACCGTTGAGCTCTCATCTTTATAAGCTGAACACTCAATAATTTTTAGATTTTATTCCTGGCCACCTGCAGTGAAGGGGCTCATGTGATCGTAACATTGAATAATGTATGCAACTGCGCTCTGTTAAACGGCTGAAATCGTTCCGCGTAATGGAAAACGGCGACTCCGGATTTCACTGGGGACAAATAAACACTGATCTGGTGGCAACAATCAGAAATCAGAAGTAACGCGGACTTGTGTGTGTGCGTGTGTGTGTGTGTGTGTGCGTGCGTGTGTGTGTGTGTGTGTGTGTGTGTGTGTGTGTGTGTGTGTGTGTGCGTGCGTGCGTGTGTGTGTGTTTGTCTGTTATTGTAATTGAAGCTGCTGTTGTTGTAGTTGTTGTTGGTGGTGTCATTGTTCTTGCTGCTGCTGTTGTTGTAGTTGCTGTTGGTGGTGTCATTGTTGCTGTTACTGCTGCTGTTGTTGTTAGTGTCCTTGTACACGTTGTTCTTGTTCTTACTGTTGTTGTTGTTGGTTATGATGTTGCTGGTGTCGTTTTTGTTGTTCTCCTTGTTGATGTTGTTCTTTTCGGGGGTTTGTTGGTTGTTGAATATGATGATGACGTTGATGTTTATAGTTATTAGGGTTTAAGTAGGCTACTACCCAATGCGCAAAAGGGCATCGGGCTGACATCGGCCGCAGTTGGTCCGCGCACGGCCGTGCGCAGGCGAGCAGCGGCCAACGTTGGCTTGATGGCCTTTTGAGCATTGGGTAAGGCTATCTCACGGCGGTGATGATAAAGATGATGATGATGATAATGATGATGATAATGACGATAATATTATTTGTCGTTGTTGTTGCTGTTGTTGTCATCGTCATTGTCGCTGTCGTCTTTGTTTTTGTAGCTGTTGCTTCTTGTTGTTTATTCAAAAATGACGTTCACACAAATTTTTAAAAGTTTAATAAAATACATGGCTTTTTTTGTTGTTGTTTTTTTTTTTTGTTGCTTTTTTTTCGCTACAAAAATTCCTCTTTTTTGCCGCGGAAATTAACGACAACTGAGCAAATGCTTTTTGTTTATCCTCAGTTATTTTCAACATTTCAGCTGTCATTAAAGTCGGTGATGTAAAGTATTAGTTTCACACGTAATCGATTTCCTCACCATCCCAGATCTGTCGGTAACCTTGACATTTTCCCTATCGTCAACACCTGACACCTGTAACCCACAGAACCCCGTCCTCAAGCCAGAGGCATAGATTCTCATAAGCCCTTGCAGGATGCAGGATGCAGGGCTTATGAGAATCTATGCCTCTTGCCGACAGATATTGCTATAACTATGGTTCCATTTGACAAAGTTATTTTGAGTGAAATGTGCAATGCGTCGGGCGAATTAATAGTATTGGTAGACGTCTTTTCATTGTGCGCTTCGATTGACGGCATGTGCGTCTTGGTCGGTCTGTGATTTCGAACCATACTGCTCCAGGCGGTATGGTTTAAAATTACAGACCAGCCCACATAGACCTTCACAAGGATTTTATCTCTTAAAACACACACGCACGCACACACACACAAACACACACACATACACACACACACAGACACACACACGCTATGACAATGGCTGACCTATCTATATCCTCTAGTAAATTGGATTTATTAACCATTTTGCTACTAGATAACGCCGATTGTGTTCCTGAAATCTTTGTTTTAAAATTTACGCCAAAGAACACCAGCCTTCAATGTCCAAGGAACTTCGACGGATACAAAGGGGTGTTCTGTTAGCTTGAGGCATAGATCCTCATGAGCCCCCTCGTCTGCGGGGGATAGGAGGGGTGGGGTGGGGGTGGGGGGCTCATGAGGATCTATGCCTCTTGCACTTTGGGTGATGTTTGCTTTGTCTCGGCAGTGAAGAGGTTAATATCACACCACTGTAATGTTTATCATTTTTCGTAGTTTAACAATCTATTATTGATTATATCACTTGAACTTTGTTGATGTAACCGAGTGGAACTTTTTTAACTAAGGGCATCGCAGGCTCCTTTTTCTTTAAGGCTAGAAATTCTAGAATTATTCACATTACATGGGAATTCTCTGTAAGCTGTTTACTGGCCCAGATACGCAATAGGTCTTGGAGCCGACGTCAGCCCGAGACCTGTTGCTCACCGGTAGGCTTAGTATTTAACAAAAGACACACGTCAGGATTAAATAAGCTTACAGGGAGTAAACAGCCCGCTAGGTGGATAGCTCACAGGGAATTTGTTTTTAAATCCCTCCTTGTCTGGCCCAATTATCATTCTGAACCGGATGAGAGAACTGGGCCAGACAAGAAACGACCAAAGTGCGTGCGATCATGGATGCGGTCAAGTGATCAATGTAAAGATTCGTGGGCGACTGAGATGCGTGCACTGACAGAGGACTTTTAATTTGCCTAACCCCCTTCACGGCCGAGAGAAGGTGAACACACAATCCAGCTGCAAGAGACATAGATCCTCATGAGCCCCCGCAGTCGCTGGGGCTCAATATGATCTATGCCTCTTCCTTGCACCATGTTCCTTGGACGGATGGGTCTCTTTGGTGTCTCTTTGGTGCCGATTAACAAAGTTTTCGAAATCACACTCCGTGTCCACAACTTATGATGTATTACCACAGCCAAGACTTTCCTGCACGTCCTTTCACAATAAATTTTAATACAGGTACTCGTAGCAGAGGATTTCTGCTACACATTTTACGCAAAGAGGCCGGTAACTTTCATCGCCGTTCAAAGGAAAAGAAGTGCAGAAAGTCTGTCATTGCCGGTATAAAGCATTCATATTTCAAAATAACCGAAAATTAAAGTCAAAACTTGTTGTAATACATACCAGGAACATTCATGAAGAAGATATTGCTAGCTGTTAAATGTTTTATTTGCCTGGTGAAGGTCTCTTTAAATTCTTTCACCTGATTCTGATTTAGACTTAATTCCTATTCCGCAGTCCGATCTCAGCGAAAGGAAATACTTCTCAACAATTCTATTTCGAGAAAATCCCCTAGCTATAAAACTGAGAATTTGCTTTTGAAAGCTGTTCTGCAGTTTTGGTGACCTTTCTTTCACGGGCAGAATCTTAACTCATTCTACCCCATCACCGATATCCCTAAATTTTGCCGTCATGAGGATCTATGCCTCTTGCTTTGGGGCCGAAAGGGCTAAGGCTACTCGCTCCGAAATCCTAGTGAACAAAAGAACCTTGAGCCTACTTTTTGGTCGTATAGATGTCCCATGCATTGACGTGGGCTGTCCAACTATGGCTGAAGGCGGCCCGAGGGCCTTGGTCTTACTGGAAGTTAAAGGTGTAGCGTCAGTGACTTTCCTACGTCAAACTCAGATAAAGAGAAAACACATGACTGTTCCAGAATAGAAGATTTATCAGCTCAGTACGTTAGACAAAGGTAACCTCTTTACTGAGGCCAGCGGATCCAGATTGTGTTTTTGAAGTCATCGTAAATTCAACGTTAATAATCCAAATACGTAAAAAAAAGCATGGATACATAGTGGTTTAAGCAAGAGGCATATGAGCCCCCGCGACTGCGGAGGCTCATGAGGATCTATGCCTCTTGTAGCTGGATCGTGTGCACTTTTTTTCTCGTCAGTGAAGGGGTTATAATGGGTTGGAAAACAATGCACTAATACAAGTGTTGAGCTGATTCGGAATATAAGTTCGTAAAGTCCACGGTGACCCTGAGAAAACTGAGAAAATGTAAACACCTACCCACAGGTATAGGATGATCGTTGCGTAATCGATAAATCGATCCGCACTCTAAACACGGGAAATAACACTTTACTACCGACGCCCGTGTTAGCCCTTTGATTTCCAGAATTAAATGACTTAAGTTCTACAGAATGGAAATCATTTAGTTCTGGGAGGCAAAGCGGGGTCAAGAGAGGTGATCGATCGCGCAACTGTCATCCCATGTTCCAAGTGAAACAGACATGGAACCGCAGTCACAAGATCCCGCACCTAAGCAGGTTTCTTCCATTTACATACATGTACGGGAGAAATAAAATCTCCTTTCGTCCGCACAGCAGCAAAGACAATGACACCGCCCTCCCCCTCCCGCCCCCCCCCCTCCCCTACCCCACTCCCCCAGCGCTAGAATCCGTAAATTCAACGTCAAAGATCTCAATACGTCAAAAGAACGTGGACACAAAGTGGTTTCCGCATGAGGCATAGATCTTCATGAGCTCCCGCGACTGCATGGGCTCATGAGGATCTATGTCTCGTGCAGCTGGATCGTGTTCAATTTTTTCTCTCTCGGCAGTGAAGGGGTTAGAATGGGTATTTTGGAAAGCTATCCGCACTCCCCTCCCCCATTCCCCCCGAACCCCCACCCAATACCCCAACCCAATCCGCCTCCCCCCCCCCCCACCAACCACACCCATTTACCCCACCCCCGCCCCACCGCCCCCCGCCACACACACACACACATACACACACACACACACACACTCACACACACTCACGTACACACATACACATATACACACATACACAGGCACACACACACACACACACACACACACACACACACACAGAGACTCACGTACACACATACACATATACACACATACACAGACACACACATACACACACACACGCACGCACGCACACACACACACACACACAGACACACACACACGCACACACACACATGCTCGCACACACACACACACACACACACACACTCACACACACTCACGTACACACATACACATATACACACATACACAGGCACACACACACACACACACACACTCACGTACACACATACACATATACACACATACACAGACACACACACGCACGCACACACACACACACACACACACACACACACACACAGACACACACACACACACACACACTCACACACCACCACCACCACCACCACCACCACCATCCCACCCCACCCCGCTCTTTTTCCCCCTAAACTGTACTATCTCAGCAAGAGGCATAGATACTCATGAGCCCCCGCAACTGCGGGGGCTCATGAGGATCTATATCTCTTGCGGAACTTAGTCCAATTTTCTCTTCAGTTTACAGCGGTGAACGGGTATTGGGGCTCAGCTGACTGTTAATTAGCCTGTCACCATCTGCTGCTTGTTCAACTGAACACCACGCCAGAAATAAATACAACCACCACTTAACGTCAACCACAACAACCACTACAGCTACTACATCCCACGTCACAGCCACCACCAACCCAAACCACTTCGTCTTATTCGCTGATGCAAACTGTTGCGGAGTGCGTCCGGCCGTCGCCAGAATCACTATCCCCTGTGCAAGAAGGATAGATCCTCATTAGCTTCTTAGGGCCTGCAGGGGCTCATGAGAATCTGTGCCATTGGTTGATCAAGGTCGACGTCAGCTTATCCCTCAATCTGAGGTGTTATCTGGTGTCCAGAGTGAGACTGCGTATGCACGCTGCGGTTCTACCACGCTGCATGCGCGGTGTGTGTGTGTGTGTATTACCAGTGAGCAAGCGAACTCCTCAGCATGGCATCGTAACGCGCACGTTGAAACCCAGTTGATCTACTTTGTGTAAGGAGCAGAGACACCAATAGTCCTGAAGGGGAGGTGGGGATTTTCAGACCTCTGGGCATCGGCTGCATGAGCGAGCTTAAATCCTGCGCAAGCCGCTAAGAAAAGGTGCGCCGATTTAGCGGCTCTCCTTGCTTAGTGGCTTGCGCAGGATGCAAATGACTCCGGCACACTATAGGCAAGCGGCATAGATTCTGCTGTGCCCCGGGTCGCTGCAGGGTCTCTTGAGAATTTGTACTTCTATATCAGTGGAAGGGTTGGCTGAGGGAATTTCACTCATTCTACCCCAGACACACCACAGCTCGACCATGATAGTTCAAGGGTGATGCCAGAATAGCTTGGCGCCTATGGGCGCCAAGCTATTTTGGCATCACACTTGAACTATCATGGTCGATCTGTGTCCTGCACTAGAGTGCAGTCTTCAGAGGACAACGGCAAAATTTGGGGATTTCGGTGTTGGGGTAGAATGAGTTAAGATCCTCAGAGTTTAGCATGGGGGATATGGCACGCCTGTAGATTACAGAGTGTCGTGTAAGTCTGTGTCTCATGCAGACACAAGAGTTTGGGTTACAAGACGAGGCTCGACCGGACACCCTGGTTGTCTCTCTCGATTCGCTACCGCTTTCAGCGGTAGCGAATCGAGGGAGACAACAAGTGTAGACGACTCTAAGGGTTCTAGATCCAGACATTCTAGCGCGGATGACATCGAGTACGCATCGGCCTGCAACCTGCACGGGCTCATAACTGTATATTCCTCTCACAGACGAAATCGTTGGCAGGGAAGCAGGGATACTTAGCTTTCTCGCGAAGGCTTTTCCTCTGCGGCTGCACGAGCTCATAAACGTCTATTCCTCTTTCACGCAAAATATATCTGCTCCTGGAGAGGCTTTAACTTTCTGGACACGACGCCGCTCGTGGAAGAGGCTGCGCGCGCTCATGACCATCTGCTCCTACAGATGATCGAACACCAAAGATTTCTTTCTAGGGATGACATATTGCTGCACATCGAGCTTTCGCTGTGTGTGCGTCTGTTCCACTCAGAAACGTGCGAGCGTTCAGTCTGAAAGCGTCAGACTGCACATCAGTACAGGGCATCAGTGCAACAATAACACGCTGGGTCGGACTGAGGAATTGACTGAAATCGAAGGATATATACTATAGCTTGGAGTACCAATGGTGTATTGTGAAACTGAGATGGGACTACATAAAAAAATATATATGGTACCATGAGGAGATGCTCTACCGCTCACAGTCTTCGAGTAAAATATAAATATATATATCAAGTAAGTGCATTTTCACATTTTGCGACTTTCTTTTTTCATAACAAATATGAGCTGGTCTGTGATTTTGAACTTTACGGCCAAAATCACAGGCCAGCACACACATTTTGTTTTATAGTTTTGGAATCGTTTTCTACAATATCATTACGCCGTATAACATGCTGCATTGTGATTATTATTACTGAGAAGAAAACGCAAGTCCGAAGACAGGCCAGTGCGCAACAAGTGCTGGCAATCCGGCCGTTGCGCGGTCCGGACGGCGAGTGTAGGGATAACATTTTGAATAAGCAAAGAAAAGCTTAGCATAACGTCACGTCTTTCAAAGGCTTTAAGACCAAAGTCAGAAAATGTCACCGTAGAGTGTAACAGGTCAGTCGGTTTAACCCCTTAACTGCCGGGGGCAAGGCCGCGAACGCCACCCATCTGCAAGAGACATAAATCCTCACGAGCCCCCGCGAATGCGGGGCTCGTGAGGATTTATGTCTCTTGTTAGTCCGGCTGTACCGTGTTCTTTGTGCCCACGTTTGGTCCGATT
>BTPG01000005.1:87670176-87722676 GCA_036245525.1 Semisulcospira habei | reverse complement strand
GGTTTAGCCCACCAGCTGAGGTGGTTTGCCAGGGTGTGGCGCTTGGAGCCAGCACGTGAGAGATTAAGGAGATGGATGAGGACCAGTGATGCCCGTCCGTCCTATATATATATTACACACATATATATATATATATATATATATATATTTATATCAGGTGCGAATATTCGTCAAACAACGTTGACAATGCTCCGGGAGCACTTAGGGCTTTTAACCCATTTTGCCCCAAGGACCGAAATAAGGACCGAAATCTCCAAATGTTGGAGTTGCCCTCTGAAGGACTGTATTACAATTTTAGAGACAGATCGAGCATGATAGTTCAAGGGTGGTGCCAGAATAGCTTGCCGCCTATGGGCGCCAAGCTATGCAGGCACCACCCTTAAACTATCATGCTCGATCTGTCTAGTTGTGGTGTGTCGGGGCTGAATGAATTAAGAGGTTAATACTTAAACTCAGCAAAATTTGTCAGTTCAGCACATAAGTTTGCCCCGCCGTACTGACTGCATCTGTCAAGTTAGACTTTACTGTGGTTATGCCTTCCGGCAAGGGAAGGCACTGCCGCTTCTGCGGGAACTACAGACGGCAGCTACGATCCTATGACCCTGGACTCCAATCTGCCCCATGACATATCCAACTGAACAAAGCAAGATCTCCCTTTGACATCCAGCAGCCAAGTCACGCGCATATTTTTATCGGTCAGCGAAAGAGTTGTACAAGATACTGGGAGACGGATTGAGCACGATGTGTCAAGGGTAGTGGTGCCCTATGGGATTGGTTCTTGAAACTACCTACATACATATATATGGACGCCATGTGCATTCAAAATATTTGCCTGTTCCCTGCGGCCACCCTTCGGCGGTTTCATATTACTACTCATGGAACGAACGCGGTCCCGTTTGCAAGACACATAGATCCTCATGAGCCCCCGCAGAATTCGGGCGCTCATGAGGATCTATGACGGTCTCCTGCTCCCACTAATTTTACCCAATATTTTTTCCACAAACGACTAACTTGCGTACAATATACGGTAGATTTACCTTGATCCAGAAAGTAGTTGCCTCGCGTTATTGTGGCCCGAATTATTTGTTCTGCCTTTGGATGTAAACTGCACCGAATAATGCCCAAAAGAGGCACAAATCAGGCACTACCCTCGACCCACCATGGTAGAGCCATCTCTCTTTGCCGGCACCATCCGATTGGTGGTAGAAATGAAGAAGTTATGCGCCTGTTCTTTCGACCTCTGCAGAACTCGGTATGTATGACAAGAGCTTAGGTTTGCGGAAGGAATTCCTTCATGCCACACAAGCGCGAGCAATAAAATTCTATATTTTTGCCCGTAGAAATCTGTGTATGCGAGCAGTCCGTTACCGAATTGCTCAAAAACAGATTTCTTCGGTAAACGTTATGCCGTTCGAGCCGTAGGCTACGCTCAACTTCTTCTACCTCAGAATTCCGCTGGGTTTGAATTCTTTGCTAATTCGTATCATTAGCGGCAAAAACCTTTCGCCACACTGGTTGCCTCCCTCGATCCGCCATCGCTAACAGCGGTAGTAGCGAATCGAGGGAAGCAACCAGTGTACGTGGGGTCAGGTAAGCACTTTTGCGTAAATAAGTCCTGGCCTATGATTTAGACCCTTACGGGTCATAGGCGTGGGATGAAAAATCTCAGACCAATATGCAAGTCTGCAAAGCAGTCTACTTTTAACTCATTCGAGACGTGCCGCATCCGGAGCCGCGTATCTGGATGCGGCACGTCTCGAATGGGTTAATCCTTTGGCTGTCGGTAACGGTTTTTGTCGAGGTGATTCATGCAGGAATCACCTCGACAAAAATCGCTACCTAGAGCCAAAAGGTTAGCTTGTTATTATCTCCATCTTCTGAAGCTTGAATACCAAGCGAGAGGATTCATGTATTCTGCTAGCACTACCGCCGTTTTCTAAAGGCACTGGACCTAAATATGATTTATGAATTAGGAATCACTTCTAGAAGATGCAGTTTAATTTCTGAGCAGTTGTCGCGTAGTAGTAGAACGGCATTCAACTCGGCATCGACGACAAGACTCAAATTTATTTTTATTTTTTTTTAATATATATATATATAAACCCTGTTCCTTGCGGCAAGCAATATTTTTGCTCTAGAATGCATACGCTCTAAATTAATTTGCACCACCACAAATTGTCCACAGTCCTGAGAGTGTCGAGATGACGCTTACGAGACGTTTACAGCATCGTAAAATTGCCCCCACTAGGGGCCCGGTGTTACAAACAAAGTGACTCCCACGCCAGTTCGACCCGGACTCATTTTGACGGAAACGTGCCACGTCAGAACACGCCAAATTGACGCTGCCGCTGGGTCGATCTGGCGGCGGGGTCATTTGTAGGAGGCAAGGAAGAGGCGGGGGGGGGGGGGGGGGAGGGGGAGGGTTAAAGTGATGAGCCTAGCGTACGACGCAAAATCTCAGTCAGGGAACTTGTTCAAAAAGGCTTGCATGTTTCATCCCGAAAATAATATCATTATGCAGTGTTGTTTTCTTTTATGAAAGTATGGTAAATTTGTCCTTGACACTCAGTGAGAAAAGGCCATAGGGCCGACGTCGGCCCGAGGGTCTTCTGCTTACTGGGTGATAGCGGGGAAAGAGAGGTTTGATTAGATTCAACACGTTCGAGACGTGCGGCGTACGGATACGCGGCTTTATGCCACGTATCCGGATGCTGAATGTCTTGAATGAGTTAGCCGCGTCTGATTTGCCCCATCGGCTAGCGTTGGTACTAAATGAGATTTACGCTCAAGCATAGAGAATTCGATCAATTCTATTCTATTCTATGCCACTAGAGTGCAAGAGAAGAAACAGATTTAAAACTTACGGCGGGCCCGGGAACCGATCGTGGGGGTGGGGAGGGTGGGGGTAGGAGTGGAGGAGGAGGAGGAGAGATAGAGAGAGAGAGAGACAATGACAATGACAATGATTCTTTATTTTACAACGGTGAAAGTTTTGGCTGGCACAACCATTTTGCGAACTTGCCGTTAGAGAGAGAGAGAGAGAGAGAGAGAGAGAGAGAGAGAGAGAGAGAGAGAGAGAGAGAGAGAGAGAGAGAGAGAGAGAGAGGTAACGATAACGACACTTTATTTTCCAAGGATATATGATTTAGTCTTTTTTGAATCATGTCCTTGCTAAAATTAATCATCAAAATGAAATACATTCAAAATAAAAAATAACCTATAAATGAAGTTAACAAGTAATAAAAGGCCCAAACGAGTATGACGTTATTCACAGAGAGAGAGAGAGAGAGAGAGCGAGAGAGGGGGGGGGGGGGGGGAATGGGTGTCAGGTGTGAGCAGAATTTCAGTGGACACATTTTGACCAAAGGACACTGCTGGAGACTTAAATAAATTAGGAAATAAAAGACTGGTAGGGGGCGTGTCTCCGCTTTCACAAGCTGCTGTCGAGACGATTGTAAGAGTATAAGAGTACTGGTCTTGCAAGGGAAAGGGGTAAATAATGATTGGATTCTCAGGTGCGTTGCGCGAAGTGATCAATACTAGAGACTGTCATACTAGCGACTACATGCTAATAAGATAGTCGGCTTGCTTCCTTACACGAAACTCCACTCTTACTTCCTGCCTTTGAGAAAGACAGGTTCAAATGTTTCTATGCCAAGGTAGAAGACTCTTCAGATTCATTAAGATGAGAGGTGTAGATCCTCAGGAGTCCCTGGGGGGGCATCAGAGGTCATGAAGATGTTTTCCTCTTGATGGTGGAAGCGTGCGATAGTACAGTGGTTTACCAACCTACACAAACGATACAACAGACCACACAGGGTTTTTACTTTTACTCACGGAGAGAACGAAGCACGTCTGCAAGAGACATAGATCCTCATGAGCCCGCGCATTCTGCGGGGGCTTATGAGAACCTATGTCTCTTGCTGGGACCATTGGTACTAGAAGTACTCCTCAAAGGATAGGACTAACTTGCGTAAAGCATTCAATGGATTTACCGTGCATAGAAACTTGAGTAGTTCACTTAGTTTGTAGATCGTGATGATTTTTTTAAAGTTCTGTTTTTGAATATAAATGGCACCGATACACCCAGCAAGAGGCATATATTCTCGTGAAGTTCTGCGTCTGCAGGGGCTCATGAGAATTTGTGCCTCTTGAAGTTGGAAGAATTTGCAAAATAGAAGCACGATAGACACCTGTCTGAGGGTGTCTTTTGGCAGTTTCCATGCATTTGTCATCGCCCTTTATTTGAGGCTGGAACTCTTCTGAATAGGAGGAGAGAAGAGCTTTCAATATGTAGATGAGCAATTCACAGCGCCAGCGTAAACGTCGAATTTACTGGCAGCCATGGCTGTGGCCACACAGGGCAATTAGGTTAGCCCCCTTTTCACACACTGTTCTCTCTTGCAACACAAAGCTATGAACGAAGAACCTTCAGTTCTGTCAAAGCGAAACATCCACTCGGAGCATATCACAGGAGAAACATTTTCAGCAATTCTTTAAAAAAAAAATTATCTGTCAGCGTTTTTCACAACACTCTAATGCACTAAGTACCCCATGACAAAACGGTCGTCTGCAAGCTGCATACAACAGTGCACATGCCCCAATAAGGCTCCCATGAACACACTAGGTCGACTAAAATTACCCCGATTTTGCTCTTTTTCACACCATATGTCATGCCTTTTGTTGCTCAAAACGCCAAAACAGGCCAAAAAAAATTGAAGTTTGACATCCTAAAACATTTGCAAAAAGGGAGGATTTTTTTAAAACTATTTCTTGCGGAAAAGTCACTACATGCACCGCAATTGCCCTGTGTGGCCTGTGATTTTTTAATGTGACACTGTTCTCCTTCGCTGTTTTCGGTTCGTTGATGCTGTTATTGTTCTTCTCGTAGATCTACAACTTCGGTTCATTTGCAACAACTGAGATCTAAACAGTAGTTGATAATGATCTGTGTGGGGCATTTACTGCATGACTCTTCAGAACATAATGATTTGTGTCTTAACTCATTCGCGGCCAGCCGCATTCCGGATGCGGCTACCGCGAATGAGTTAATTTCTTCGCTGTGCGAGTGACTCGCTGTTAACCCCTTCGCTGCCAGTGATCACGAATTGCGCGTCTGAAACCACTGCATATCCCCGACATTTGCATGAGAAACACAAATGTAAATTTAACCAAAGAGCCTCGGATCCTAAGCACATGTAGGCGTACTAATAGGCGTAAACATCACAAGACCAACAAGAGACAAATCTTTTCAAGAGCCCCCGCGACAGTGGGGGGTCATGATGGTTTATGTTTCTTGCAGATGGGTAGCGTTCCGTCTCTTAAGTGGTTAAACTGAATTCATAGAAGTCAGCGATGCACAGTTTGGAAGGGCTAGTTGGCCATTGCGTTATTTTTTGTGTGGCCACTTGTAAGTCGTGAGTATAAGGCCTATGCCCCGCCCTGGACCCTACAAAATGAGTTCAGTCTAGCTGTTGGGTAGATTGCTTTACATTTTGAAAGGCCCGGAGGATGTTCTCGTGTAGGTGGGACCACCCAGTCGTGAGCCTTTAATCTTTGCCTTCGTCGTAGGAATAACACCTGACTGAAGCGGAAAATATGTGCCACGATTTCATGCTTAGTTGGAAAAAGCACGTCGTTTTCTTGTCCTTTTTTTTTTTTTTTTTTTTTTTTTTTTTTTTGCTTCATTTCAGACAGATTTCACAAACGCACACTATCGTATGTATATACTACGTGTGTACGATATTTACGTTTGATTTATTGCCTCTCTACGAATCTTGACAAAGCACCCGGAAAACGCAAACCCTATCGCAGACTGGAATCTGTAATACATGAGCGCACGACTCATCTAAATGGTGCTACCAAGAGGCATAGATCCTCATGAACCCTCGCATCTGCGGGGGCTCATGAGGATGTATGCCGCTTGGAGATAAGTGTGTGTGTGTGTGTGTGGGGGGGGGGGGTGCGGTTGTTTTTCTCTCAAAGGCTCTGTACTAGTGTATGCCTTTTGAAAGATACATGTATTTCCGTGAAAGGCTTTGTACTAAAATATTAGATTACAGGTAGAGAACAGCGGCGGGGTGCGTCGCTGACATGCATGGCATGGCCATATGAGGATCTATGCCTCTGGCAGATCTGTGACGTTCGCTAAAAGATTGTGTACTTTTTCAGCTAATAGATACAAAACAGCAGACAAATTGTTTACGTCAGCTATTGCGAAGCTCCCGCACAGAACATTGAGGGGGAGGGAAGGGGGGGGGGGGTGTGGTGAACATGATGAAGATGATGATAATTTATAAATAGCGGGTGTATCCATCGCGGGGAGACGTTTTCCCGTTGGCTGTTGGTAAGGGTTTTCCTGTAAGAATCATCGCGACGAAAACCGCTACCGACAACCAAAGGGTTAAAACACTCAGCGGGTAGTGGAAGGGCAGCTTTCACGATATCTTTTCACCTCATGAAAAATCAAACGACAGGAAGGTGGAAAGGGGGGGGGGGGGGGGCGTTGGAACTAACATACTTTTCATTTAATGACGAGAACGTTTTAACTAACCACGAAGAGTTCCTTTTGGCTTTCACGCTTCACAAGGATTATCATTTTCACGAAGTAATAACTGATCACTATAGGGACATGTGCATTTACAAATCGCAAAGGCCAATCACACATCGCGAGTTTAAGACATACGGGATTAATTGGTGGGAGAGAAATGAAATGAAATGAAATGAAACTTTATTTCTCAGGATAAATGATTAGGTGCATAGACCTGTTTTCAATCATGATCATGTCCTTACACACACACACACACACACACACACACACACACACACACACACACACACACACACACACAAACATACACACGCACACACATACGCACGCACGCAAGCACTCACACAGACACACACACACACACACACACAATGCCTGGAGAGAGCGAGCGAGAGAGAGAGAGAGAGAGAGAGAGAGAGAGAGAGAGAGAGAGAGAGAGAGAGAGAGAGAGAGAGAGAGAGAGAGATTGATTGATTGTACATTGCTTAACGTCCCGACAGCAACAAGGCTTTCTCAGGACGTGCCTGCACTGCTTGTGAAAAAAAAATAAACAGAACATTGAATGTATGTCGCCGGCCGGTCAAATACATTAAATAAACCTAACACATGGGGCCTAAATAAAGCTAAGACCATTTAGCAACACACATCCAATATCGAGCTACAGGCAGTGCAGACAGTATGGAGAGTTTTAAAAAGTCAAACACAGGTGAATGAACAAAGGGTAGACAGAAACACATGCCCCAGAATAGAGAGAAAACCCCACCCTGTGGGGCTGACCAGGGTGACCCTGAGAACTAAAAAATACCTAACCCCACCCAAGTCCCCCAGGGCAGACCCGGGTGGGGTGAGAGAGAGAGAGAGAGAGAGAGAGAGAGAGAGAGAGAGAGAGAGAGAGAGAGAGAGAGAGAGAGAGAGAGAGAGAGAGAGAGAGAGAGGTGAGAGAGATGATGATGAATCTTTATTTATTCAGGATAAAGCCATTAGGCAACTCAATGCCTGTCTTACAAGCTGTCCTGTAAACAAAACAGAACATAACAGGAAAAGAAACACAGCATGCAAATAATAATAATAATAAGAAGAAGAAGAAGCAAAATTACGGGGGGAAAAACCACAGTAGGTGAATCACCGAAAGGAGAAAAAAATGGCAATGGAGAATTTGTAACGCCACCGATGTAAAGAGCAAGAGAAAGAAACGAATGCATAGCATTAAAATAAACTTATCAGCAGCATCAATAGTGTATAGTGACACCGACAAGACAATAGATGATCAGAGAGAGAGAAGTAGTTAACCCCATCCAAGTCTCCAGGGCAGACCCGGGTGGGGACTGAAAAGTACAAAGTAATAATATATTTACAAGAAAAAAAATGAAAACAGAAATCAATGTTTGCATGTATACATACATATGGGCATCGGGCATTTACAAGAAATTACATGATAAACAAATTGGTAAAAATATATATATATATATACTGATATAGCTGTGGGGGGAAAATAGGCGCTTACAAGAATATACATGGGTTATATAAGAGACCTGATGCATCTTATTTGAAGATGCAAATGATCGTCTTACATGATAAATTACATGATAAACAAATTGGTAAAAAAAATATATATATATATACTGATATAGCTGTGGGGGGAAAATAGGCCCTTCGGAGAAAGACATGGGTTATATAAGAGACCTGATGCATCTTATTTGAAGATGCAAATGATCGTCTTATTCTATACCTGCGTATTTCTCTGTGGGCTGGCGATTGGGTGCCTGATAGGCGGGGGCAGGGGATCTAACTGTTGTCCAGCGCTGAGTAATTCCCCTTGGTTTGTTGTACAATTCTGCCAGCGCTAGCCTCACCTATCTGGTTTGTGAGTATCTCAGTATAACTCGAGGCAAATTTGTATCGTTACATTGTTGTGTAATGTTCTGTGCATCTACTGTGGGAATACAGGGTATTTACCCGACCACATATAGTAATGCACCTTCGTGTTTGTGTATGTATGTTTCCCTGCCTACTTCTAAGTTCCGGAGAAAGACATGGGTTATATAAGAGACCTGATGCATCTTATTGAAGATGCAAATGATCGTCTATTCTATACCTGCGTATTTCTCTGTGGGCTGGCGATTGGGTGCCTGATAGGCGGGGGCAGGGGATCAAACTGTTGTCCAGCGCTGAGTAATTCCCCTTGGTTTGTTGTACAATTCTGCCAGCGCTAGCCTCACCTATCTGGTTTGTGAGCTTACAAGAATAGCTTCAACAAGTCTACGCTATGTACGTATTGAAGGTTTACTATACCAACTTCAGAAACGAAAAGCCATAGTCACGTGAGAAACGAAAAGCCATAGTCACGTGGTTTACTCTTAACAGCATTTCAAGTATTCCTGAGATACTTCAGCAGCTGGGTTTTAAATGTTCTAACCGATGGCGCTGCTATAATATCTGCCGGAACAGAATTCTATAATTTGGTCCCAGAATAGGACAAAGATGACTTGTAAATATCCAAGCGGAGTATTGGTACTAGCATATTGTTTCCTGTTGTTCGGCTGGACCAATGGGCAAAACGGAATACTGAATTTGTGAAATAAGAAGGAGATTCTGAGAGGGTGATTTTGCGCACGAATACCAGTTTATTATAGATAAAAAGTTTGTGAAGAGGTAAGACAGCTAGCAACTTGAATTTGTCATCTGTACTAATGCTTTCTGTTGGTCTGTCAACAATTAGTCTAATGGGCTTTCTGTGGAGAGAGTTGAGTCTTTTTAAGTTAGCATCACTACTCCCGTCATAGATAGTAGAGGCATAATATTATCGAATGTTTGTCTCTGACTTCAAGAGGTCGTTGAAAACTCACTTCTTCAAGTTTTACTTTGAATAACTGTCAGTGTTTGATGCCTTAGTTGTAGTTCTGTAATCCTCCTTGTTTAGACTGAATGTTAATTAGAATATAAATTATTATGTATGTATTGTTGCTTAATTTATTGTAAAAGTGGTGTGTTCGGGCATTGTGTTTTGTTTGTTATTTGCATATGTCACTGTATTTTTATTTTTGTGTACAGATTGTAAAGTGCTTAGAGCCAAATGTGGCTGAATATGAGCACAATAGAATTTTTTTCTGGTGAATTCGTCAGTGAAAAATCTCAGTTAAGAAAGTAGGTATACATTTTTAGATATTGTTTTACAAACATTTGCAATATGTTTCTGCTAGCACAGCTTGTCTATGGTGATTCCAAGCAGAGAGAGAGAGAGGAGGAGGTGATCTGGAGCATCCTCTCTCAACAATGAGTTGCTTACATCTAGCGAGACGTACATAACTTCTTGTGCGGTGCAAGCATATTTCCCATCAACACGCGAAGAGCTGTGTGGAGGCACGCATGTCACTTATGACGGACGACAAGAGGACGCCCATGTAGATACTGACTAACTGCACCCGCGCCCTACACCTATACACTCAGGCGCAGTTCTTGTTATGATGAGTGCCTGGACCCCAGTAAGCAGAAGGCCATCGGGCCGACGTCAGTTGCTACATCATAAATGCATAACTTGCCATCAGTCAACACGCTCAGCGAAGAGCTCTGTGGATGCATTGCTCACAAATAACGAACGACAATGGCTGCAGGAACCTCGGATGCCAAGTACAAGTATACTGACGAGCAGAAGAAATGACGGACAGTATTTTCGGAACCATCTGAAACACTGAAGTCAATATAGGTAGAAGTCGTATACGGTTATGGGGACGGGGGAAAGAGGGGGGGGGGGGGGGCAAATACTCTTGCTCCTAACGTTCTTAGTGCTGATGTCGGCGAGCATGCCGGTGTGAGATAAAGATCCTCGGGCCAACATCGGCCCGAGGACCTTTAGCTCACTGGCATGTTAACGCTCTCTTGCGCATGGCGGGCTGTGAGTAAACGACTTCAGCCCCGACACACCACAGCAAGACAAGGATCGAGCATGATAGTTCAAGGTTGGTGCCAGAATAGCTTGGCACCCATAGGCGCCAAGCTATTCTGGCAACACCCTTGAACTATCATGCTCGATCTGTCTCTAGAATTGTAGTACAGTCCTTCAGACGGCAACTTCGAAATCTGGAGATTTTGGTGCTGGGGTAGCGGAATGTGTTAACTCATTCAGCCCGGCGCACATATTTCCCAAATGTTGGAGGCGTCATCTAACGACTATGCACCTGTTGCAAGAGATGGATCGACCATGATAATTCAAGGTTAGTGCCATATTGGCTTGGCGCCGACAGGCGCCAAGCCAATCTGGCACTACCCTTGAATTATCATGGTCGACCCATCTCCTGCTGTAGTGCGTCAAGGCTGAATGAGTTAATGCATTGATCTGTCTCTCCCAGAGTAAACTGTACAGAGATAATCATTGACTGTCAGTCATAACGGCTTCACAAGGTACGTAGTGCTTAATATCGTTACACCTGAAGCGGCGCAAAGAGGACCAAGCACAACCCTTGAGCAATCGTGGTCCATTCCATTCGACTATCCCATCATTTGAAATCACATTAACCCCTTGACTGTTGTGGCTGGCGATACTGCTCGGCTGAAAAGACGCGTATATTCTTTTCCGCCGAGCGGTATATCAGGAGCATTTAAAGGGTTAACCCATTCAGCCCTGACGCACTACAGCAGGAGATGGGTCGACCATGATAATTCAAGGGCAGTGCCAGATGTCGGCTGTATTGACTGGTGTATAGTCATTAGATGACGCCTCCAAAATTTGGGCCGAAATATGGCCGTCGGGCTGAATTAGTTCATTTGTGGCTGTGATATCTATACAATAGGTCTGTGATTTTGGACATTAGTCATAGAGGCATAAGCACAGAGATCTATGACCTGCAAAAACATTTTAAATTCCGAAATGTTATCATTCTTGACTCCAGATGTGAAATGGGCTGCTCTTCGTCGTCCCGTTCAGTGCCAAGATTTAACTAATTATGCCACGGTGTTTGGTACTAATTACTCTAATTAGCGAAATTCATTCGAACGCTGCATTCAGTGCCGACGCCTTCGTATAAGCTTATAGCATGTGTCAATGTGATAACCGAAATTAAACCCTTAACTGCCGAAGCAAGGCGAACGCTACCCATCTGCAAGATACATAAATCCTAATGTGGCCCCCGCAGTCGCAGGGGCTCATGAGGATTCATGTCTATTGTTAGACTTTGTTCTTCGTGACGGGTTTGTGTGTGTGTGTGTGTGTGTGTGTGTGTGTGTGTGTGTGTGTGTGTGTGTGTGTGTGTGTGTGTGTCCCATTTCATCTGAATTCTTCACGCGAATGTCGATGATCAGCGTGCAGTGGTTTCAGACGCGAAATAAGGCCGAGATCGCTAGCACCCCTTCCCCGATCCGCCCTTGCGTCAAAGAAACTTGAATACAGAGTGGTTTCAGTAAGAGGCATAGACCCTCATGAGCCCCCGCAACTGCGGGGGCTCATGAGGATCTATGCCTCTTGCAGCTGGCTGATGCTCAATTTGTCTCGGAAGTGAAGGGTTTAAATTATTGTCCGCGTTGTGAGCGTTCAAAGCTATACATGTAATCTGACAAATTCAAAGGCGTCCTTGTAATTTGCCCGTAACCTGGGGCTTGCTTTCTGACCCGCAAGTTGGCTTCTTCCCTTTGTCTTTCTATTTTCGTTTTTCATTTTCTCCTTCTGTTTCAGCCGCTAGCTTGGTAGGGGGTCCCAAAACAGTACATGTAATTTGCCCGTAACCTGGGGCTTGCTTTCTGACCCGCAAGTTGGCTTCTTCCCTTTGTCTTTCTATTTTCGTTTTTCATTTTCTCCTTCTGTTTCAGCCGCTAGCTTGGTAGGGGGTCCCAAAACAGTACATGTAACCAAAGCACAGTAAGCCAAAAGATGCTCCCTGAAATATGTTGCTAATTCCAGAACTCAAGTCTGACAGATGCCTGGGCGAGAATCCGTGCTCACGACATCGTCTGTCAGTCAGCCGGCTACCCTCCATCTGCAAGAGGCATAGATTCCCATGTGCCCCTGCAAGCAGAATCTATGCCTCTTGCATGTCGGCGCAATTTCTTTCTGTTAACTTGTGTATTTTTCTTGTAGACATGAGGAGGCAGTTTTCAAAAGTAAAGTTACTGGTTCGTCTCAGTAATCAATATTATATTATATTGAGCAGCATTTTGCTTGATATAGTGCCGATAACATTCAGATGTGATTACGAGACCGGAATCAAAATGTCCGAGTCGCAAGACGAGGACATTTGATTCGGGTCAAGTAATCGCATCTGTCAGTTATCGGCACTATATCAAGCAAAATGTTGCTCAACATAATATATGTACCCGGTCTAAAACAAAACTGTGCAAATATCATCAAGATCGAGTCTTTTTGGTCCGCAAGGGATTTTGGGAAGGAAACTGTATCAAGCAAAACTCATGAATATTAAGTTGCTTGTTAGACAATATATCAATACATGTGTCAAAGAAGGGAAAACTTTATGGAGTGGGCCGGTACATAAGCCTATATCGCGATACCCACAGTCATAAAGTCGAACACGTTATTCACGATCACGTATTGCATAAGAAATAATCTACATAAGAAAGTCCTAACGAGGAAAAAAACACGCTTAAAAAGGACAACTACAATATAGTTTATTCAATTTTCGTGTTTTCAAAATTTACATGTATACAGACAAGAAAACGATTCCCTACATATCATTGATTAGCGAAAAGAGCAGCCACAGAAAGTGTTATAAACAGACTTTCTTAGGCCGAAGGGAAAAAAGTATTTGGTAAGCTGCAAAAGGTCCTCGGGCTGACGTCATCCGTTGCTGCCCTGCGCACGGAGAGAGAATCCACGCCTCTGTGCTTCGCGCATAAACAAATGCGGCTGATTACCAATAACAAGAGCTCAGTTGCATTGAGAGCTTAGTCCCGCGCCAGCCACTAAGCAAGGTGCTCCGCTAAAGCGGAGCACCTTGCTTAGTGGCTGCGGCAGAACTAAGCTCACTCATGCAACTGACCCCAGAGGTACAAAAATTGCATGCCTCTTGCCTAAGAATCTATATGCGTCGTGCGAGTGAAATAGGTTAACGTGAGGGCTGTACACGAAAAACCGAACAGAAGGTTAATTGATTGACAGAAGGTTAATTGTTGCGTCTCGACTGGTTTTCTTATAGTACACTCGCTCAGACAAGAAAAGAAAACATGTGTGTGTGCCCAGGTCCAGGAATGCCACACGAGTTTAACTCCCTTCACTGTCACTGGACGCAGTTTCTGAAATATTTTCTAATTCAAAGCCAAACAGAACCGTCCAAAGAAACATAGACACAAAAATGGTGTCAGCAAGAGGCATACATCTTCATGAGCCCCCGCAACTGCGGGGGCTCATGAAGACCTACGTCTCTTGCAGCTGCATCGTGTTCACGTACCCTTGGCATGGAAGGGTTGTCACAAGGTAACTATTTCCCTTCAAAAAGCTGCTGGAGTGATGGGTTATATTCCTGTACCTATTGCTTCCGTGATGGCTCCCAAGACTTTCGTTCTTATTAGAAACGAGTGATTAGATTTAGATTTATATTATTGACAGAGACTGGTCAGTAGTTCAGCTATTTATCTTTTATCTTAACCGATTGAGCCCTGACGCACTACAGCAGGAGATGGGTCGACCATGATAATTCAAGGGTAGTGCCAGAGTAGCTTGACGCCTGTCGGCGCAAAGCTAATCTGGCACTGCCCTTGAATTATCATGGTCGATCCATCTCCTGCAACTCGTGCATAGTCATTAGATGTCGCCTCAAAAATGTGGGAAATACGGCCGTCGGACTGAATGAGTTAACCCCTTGACTGCTGCTGACGATACTGGCAGGCTGAAAAGACGCATAGCTGTTAGACCGGCCCCACCCAATTAAGTGGAGGCCCCAGACTTCGGCCGCACAAAAAACATGTAGTTTCGGTCTCTAAAATCTGCATATTGTTTAGATCTTTACTGCTAATCCTTCTGCTCGTATAAAAAAAAAACTAGGTTCGAATGACTATCTGATTTTCCCTTTCACAAAGAGGAACACTTTGAGTTTTGTGAGCATTCACCCAATGAAACAGATCACAGCCGCGGCCATTTGCAAGCGGAAACGAGACTTCCGGTTTCTTGACTAAGCTTGGGACCTGGGGCGGTCCGTGGCGCAGTGGATAAGGCGCCTGCCACCAATGCCAAAGGTGCGAGGTTCGATACCGGGTTCCGGCGTCGGACTTTTCTCCTCTGGTAAGTGTCACCGTTAATTCGGGCGGACCGTCGGAGGTTCTTTCTCCGGGTACTCCGGTTCTTCCACCCACCCCCCACCCACCCCCCACTCTTTGGTACCGGTTTCAGGCCGCTTTACAAATTTCAAATACAAGCGATCAAAAATCTCTGTAACTTCAGTAGCTGAACTGGCCCTTCGTCTGTCTTGTACTGCGTTTGTCTTAAATGGCGTAAATCCGTGTCTGTTACGTGAGTGTGCGTGTTGGGTTTCAGTTCGCGGTGCTTTGAGTCGATTCGCCCAAAAATTGAGAAAAAGCGCCTATATAATAACGGTATTATTATTATTATTATTATTAAGTGGCCATGAGTGGTTGGCGCCGTGTAACAGTAACGACGCCTCTTTTACGCCGGCGGGCGGTATTGTTAGTAGCGGTCAAGGGGGTCGCGAGACATGCGTGATTTTTTGTATCATAATACTTCGAATTTCAAATCTCATCTTCATAATCGTCATTCGTCCATCCATCTCTCACGTTTTAACACATTTGAGACGTGTTGCATTCGGATACTCGGTTTAACCCATTTATCCCCCGAGGCCCTACAGCATGAGGCGGATCGACCATGATAATTCACGGGTAGTGCCAGATTAGCTTAGCGCGGGCAGGCACCAAGCTAATCTGGTACTACCCTTGAATTATCATGGTCCATCCATCTCCTGCAACTGGTACATATTCGTTAGGTGACATCTCCAATTTTAATTTGAAAAATGTGGCCTTGGGGTTAAATGTGTTAACGCCGCGTATCCGCGTTCGCAGCATGTCGCGAACGAATTAACCTTATTGCTGTCGGTATCGGTTTCTGTCGCGATGATTCCTGAAGGAATCATCGTGACAGAAACCGCTACCGACATTTCAGGAATCATCGTGACAGAAACCGCTGCCGACATCGGATCTTAAAAGGGCTAATCAGAAATTCCAGCTGCCTCATTTTTAAACATTCTTCCATTTTACCCTGCCCAGAGCTCCTTTCCCTACTTTCCGACGACTTTCGTCCGTGGACAAGAGACACAGATTCACATGGACCTCTGCAGCCGCAGCAGGAGCTTGTGAGAATATATGCCTCACGCTGTGCAAAATTGACTTCGGCTGCTCTTCAAATTGAGGACATTGTTTCCGGTTAAGCGCATCTTATTTTCACCTCTCGTTCACCCTTGCGCTTGTCCTGCCTGCCTCCAGATTTCTTGAAATTTCTCTTCCATCTCAATCTTTTCTGACAATTTTGTATAAAAACTTCCCTGAGGCTGATTGAGTGGGCAGGGGAAGGGAACAACAGTGGCAAAACGTCTTCGGGCCCACCACGGCCGCAGTGAGCCCGAGGACTTTTGCTCACTGGGAAGGCAATATTCTGCATTGATAGAACACAAGACTCGCACCGCTCATTTCTTTGTGATGATAATAATAATAATAATAATAATAATAATAATAATAATAATAATAATACTGAATAATAATAATAATAATAATAATAATAATAATAATAATAATAATAATAATAATAATAATAATAATAATAATAATAATAATAAGTAAATCAATTAAGAAATAAATAACGCGCAATACTACTTTTTGTACAAATCAGTTAAGCGCGCTGCACTGAAAATCCAAAACACAAAGAAAAGCAGCAAAGGAACATTACAAAAACACCAACACTCAAAACCATTTACACGCACTTACACACATACACAGAATACAGCAAACAAGACAATCACAAGACTGGTGGGCTGTGCAGCCTATTCGTCTGGTTTAGTAGGCTAGCGACTAGAAAGAAGAGAAATACGGGCTTGATGTGCGGTAATTTTGCGTCCTGTCTTACGGGCCCCAGGAATTCCGCATCAGCGCTCGTATTATTTATTACGTTTTATCTTTTCTGGGCTGAGAAGAGATCGATCAGGTCTGAACGGATCATACGAGCACCACGGTTATTTCCTCTCATAACCACATTCAATGAATTACATTTCAAGTCTCGCTCAACTTATTCAGCCCGACGGTGGTATTTCCCAAATTTTGGAGGCGTCATCTAATGACTATGCACAGTTGCAGGAGATGGATCGACGTGACCATTATAATTCAAGGTTAGTGCCAGATTAGCTTGGCGCCGACAGGCGCCAAGCTAATCTGGCACTACCTTTGAATTATCATGGTCGATCCATCTCCTGCTGTAGGGCGTCAGGGCTGAATGGGTTAAGGAAGATAAATACCCAATGCACAAAAGGCCATCGGGCCGACGTCAGCCGCTGTTGGCCGGCGCACGACCGTGCGCGGGCCAACGCCGGCAGACGTCTGCCCGATGGCCTTTTGTGCATTGGGTAGTGCCTTGTATTTATGCATGTATTTCCATTTTGAAAAAAAAAAAAAAAAAAAAAAAAACAACAACTACAATACAGAAAAGACAAGTACAAAACAGTTTACGCAATTTTCGGGTTAAAACCCCCCAAAATTGCGTAAACTGTGTTGTACCTGTCTTTTCTAAGCGTGTTTCATTTGTTGTGTGGAAGTTTCTTTGCATGTTACACGCTTGGCAGTCACCTTTTTTGGTTTGGACTGTATTTTATTGCTGTCTGTATAGTCCATTTTGAAAATGTAGTCAATCATGTTGTGCTTGTCTTTTTCCGAGCGTGTTCTTTTTAATTCCTTGGGAATTCTTTGCAGTTGACACTCTCGGCAGTCACCTTTTTTTTTTCTTTTTTTTTTCTTTTTTCTTTGGTCAGGATTACGTTGTATTTCTGTCCATGGTCCATTTTGAAAAAGACTTAGAAATATTTAGAAAGCGCGATTCAAAATTTAGCAACCTGTGTGGCACTTGTCTTTTTTATACCATATTTAACCCCTTGAATGCCGAGAAAAAAATTGAACAGGATCCCAAACTGCAAGCGCCACAGATCCTCATGATCCCCCCAGCCGCGGGGCACAGAGGATCCAATGCCAAGAGACATAGATCCTCATGAGTCCCCGCAGTCGCGGGGGCTCATGAGGATCTATGTCTCTTGCTGAGACCAATTTGTATCCATGTTCCTTGGACGGTTGTGGCTTGTTTGGTCGTTGAATGAACAAAGATTTCAGAAATACAATATAGGTACAGTGGCTGGAAAAGGGTTAAATGTACGCGAAGACAAAAGACAGTAAGTCGAATTTTGTTGAAAAGCGAGATTTTCTTAGAAAAACAATGAAACTCTAGCTTTTCATCCAAAAATTGACTTTGCTGTGCTTTTGTCGTCACCCGACGTCTGACAGGACTGTTTAACGTTTTCTCTCGACATGGATCTTTGTGGTCGCGGACCTAGGAGTGCGCGCTTCATTTGACTGGAATTGCCGCGGCAGCGTCCCGGCTTCGCCTTCATACTTCTATCTCCCAATAACTTCGTTTCAATACATAGCTAAATGATGACTGAGCAAGAGGCATAGATATTCATGAGCGCCCGCAGCCATGCGGGGGCTCATGAGGATTTATGTCTCTTGCAGCTAGCTGGATTTTTTTAGACAAACTCTCATTGACTCGAAATTGCCGCATCCCTCAACCATCACCGTACATTAAACTCCGAATAACCTTTTACCAGATATAGAAGTAAATGGTACGAGCAAGAGGCTTAGATCCTCACGAGCCCCCAGCTGTGTGCGGGAGCACGTGAGGATCTGTGCCTCTTGCTGTGAGGCACATTTGGGACAATGACTTCCGGCGGTAATGTCGATGTTGGAGCCAAATTTTCAGTGCGTGTCGGGATGACCCGGTCGACCGTCCGACCAAGATCGAAAGGCCTGATCACGGAATGACACAGATCTAAATCTGACCCTCGGGAGGCACAGTTGCTCATGAATCACCACATCAACCTTCGCCCGTGGGAATCCTCTTCGAGTATTACGGCTTTCCTTCTCCAGCAGAACTCGTTAGAGTGACTTGCTCCGTGCAATGGCGAGTTAATAGTTCGCAATAGCGAAGTTTCGTTTGCATAAAAGAACCCAACGGAGAAAGAAACACTCTTAGAAAAGACAGATACAACACAATTTTTTAAATATTTCGGGTAAATACCCTTTTTTTTCAAAATAGACAAATTAGCAATGATACACCGCCCTTGGTACACTTGGCGACACACCCTGGCGGACTCATGAGGATTTCTGCTTCTTGCAGATGTTTGGAGTGTTGTCTATGCTAATCTGGCAGCGCAGTTGCCACATTCCTTTTGCGATAATGAAGATAAGCAGCGACTGATCATCTCTACGTTTGTTTAGTCGTCTATTTGAAAAAAGGGTATGTACCCGAAATATTAATAAATTGTGTATTAACTTTCTTTTCTAAGCGTTCTTCTTTCTCCGTTGGGTTCTTCTCTGCATTTTACACGCTTGGCAGTCACCTTTGTGGTCTGGATTGAGGTTTCGTTTGCGACGAACGAGCCCCATCAACGAACGAGAGCAAACTGAAGCCACGGCCGACAATCAAAATCTATCATAAGCACAGACAACACTCCGGAGTGTTGTCTGTGCTAATGGTACACCCTAGATAATGGATCGACCATGACAATTCAAGGGTAGCGCCAGATTAGCTTGGCGCCTGCCGGCGCCAAGCTAATCTGGTGCTACCCTTGAATTGTCGTGGCCGTCGATCCATCTTGGAGATGTTTGGAGTGTTGTCTATGCTAATGGTACACCTCGTAAGGGCTCGTGAGGATCTACGCCTGTTGGAGATGTTGTCTATGCTTGTGGTGCGCGCTGGTTATCCGCCGTGATTTCACTCTAGTTTGTTGTTGGGAGTCGTTCGTATCAAACGAAACCTAGCCATTATCTTTTTTTTTAATGAAACGTTCTTAGAATGTCTTAAAATAATGCTTGACAAAAGAGCTAATCTAACTAATATTAACTTTGAATGACTGAAAGTGAAAAATGTTCATTCTGTTTCCGCTTTGCATGTATAATAGTTTCCCTGTGCGCACAAGGGGCGGCAGAAAACATGTCGCGTGTGCCTTCTATAATAGTTTCCCTGTGCGCACAAGGGGCAGCAGAAAACATGTCGCGTGTGCCTTCTATAATAGTTTCCCTGTGCGCACAAGGGGCAGCAGAAAACATCTGTCGCGTGTGCCTTCTCACGTCGATTGTGAAAAGAAGGGTAGAGAAATCTTAGTTGAAGCAAGACGACACTGAGAACCCGTTGTCATCGGCGAATTTTAGCAATCAAAGCCCGCCATGGAGCAGATGTCTTTAAGACACCAGAAAACGTTGTAGGTCTGATGGCGCTGCTCCTTGGCGACACTTCTTCCCATAGAAAGGCAGCTCCAAAATGTTTATTCTTAGGACAGTGAAGCCTTAAAAAAATAGAATGCCATTTGCACTCAGAAGGAGAGCATTCTCTAAATATGCTGACGAGCAAAAGAAATGCGACATTTTTGGAATCGACATTTTTCGGAATGCGACATTTTTGGAATCATCGGAAACACTATAGTGTTTCCGATGATTCCAAAAATGGCGCATTTCGTCTGCTCGTCACTATAGCTATGATTGTAAACAGGACATGCCATTACCTGAAGCCGGCCTGCAGGAAACGAGAACAGGCAAAGCAAAGCAAAAATCAGGCAGTAAATAACCCCTATTTCGTGACTAGTTTCTTGTTTGAGGTACTTTGGATTGAAGGATGATGCATTGGAACGTTCATATGCCTCTTCCACCTTTAGACAGATTGATGGTGTACGCTGCTTATTTACGTGCAGTGAAGGAGTCCAGGAAGGATGTCATTGAATCAAACCCGTAGGAAGTTGCACCACGCAAAAACATAGACTCTAATTACATGCAGTCCCTCGGGAGATTTTATCCCATTGCAAGAGGTATAGATTTTCATGAGAGCAGCAATGTCGTGAGAATATCTGCTTTTTGCTATCAGGAGCAGCCTCATTTACATCTTCAAGTCAACCTTGTAGGTAGTGGTTTTTGTTGTAATGATTCCTTCACGACAAAAACCGCTACCGACAGATACAGGGTTAAGGAATTCAGAGAAAGACTTCGTGTATGGCTGGTTTGGAAAGTTTCGTTTATAGGGTTGGCTTAACCCCTTCCCTGTCAGTGGAAGCATATTATGTTTCTGAAATCTTTCTTAATTTTATCTCAAGGAGCCCCAGCCGTTCAAGGAACTTGGATACAAAGTGGTGTCAGCAAGAGGCATAGATCCTCATGAGCTCGGGCAACTGCGAGGGGCCCACGAAGATCCATGTCACTTGTAGTTGGATCATTTTCATTGTTTCTCGTCCGTGACTGGGTTAAATAGATTTATAACAAATACAGCAACTTTTTCTGCCACAATTGCACGTGGATCGATCTGGCACCGAGGAAGGGGCTGATTGATGCGGACAAGACGAGGGAGGGAAAGAAAGACAGAAACTTTGACAACTTTGAGAATCACTGCTGTGAGAAAGAGAAACACCATCCCAACTGCAAGAGGCATAGATCCTCATGTTCCCCCGCAGTTGCAAGGGCTCATGAGGATCTGTGCCTCCTGCTGAAGCCACTTTGTATTTCTGTTCCTTTGACGGCTGGGGGATCAGTCCCTAAAGAAAATGAGACAGGGTGGGAGCAGGTACAGGAGGCGAGGGAGGTAGAGGAGGGATGGGAAAAGAGGTAAAAGTTTAGAGACCTGCTCCAGGCAGTCAATGGTTAACTCATTCGCGGCCAGCCGCATCCGGATGCGCGGCATAAGCTACGGACAGCATCCCGGATGCGGCTTTCCGCGAATGAGTTAATGGTTAGCAATTTCTCCTTCATACATGTTTTTAGTGTGTCAGTCCTGCAATAATGCTGGACAAAAGAGCCAGCTTGTGAAGTTCGCATATATATGTATATATATATATATATATATATATATATATATATATATATATATATATATATATATATATATATATATATATATATAATATATATATATATATATATATATATATATATATATGTATATATATATCGAAATATAGAAGTTTACATCTGCTCCAGGCAATAAAGGGTTAACAGTTCGCAAGATTTTTTTTACCCATTCAGCTCTGACGCCCTACAGCAGGAGATGGGTCGACCATGATAATTCAAGGGTAGGGCCATATTAGCTTGGCGCCTGTCGGCGCCAAGCAAATCTGGCACTACCCTTGAATTATCATAGTCGATCCATCTCCTGCAAAATGTGCATAGTCGTTAGATGACGCCTCCAAAATTTGGGGAATACGTGCGTTGGGCTGAATGAGTTAAAATAAATGTTCTTAGTCTTTCATGCAATAATGCTGACAAAGGGACTGACAGTGCCAGATTAGCTTGGCACTACCCTTGAATTATCATGGTCGACCCATCTCATGCTGTAGTGCGTCAGGGCTGAATGAGTTAAAGATATTTTCATCGTTCTTCTGCAAGAGACTAATAGATATTATCTTTTAGCTTACTCATTTAGGTCTACCAACTTTCTCTGTTGGCCTAATTCAGTCACGTCTGGTTTTCTCAGCCCTGATCACAAGGCTTCAGAGGTTTCGACTCACAGCGTCACAAGTTAAAATAAACGTCTCTCCCTGAGTCACGCAAAACGGATTTCCGTCCGGCGTGGCATCACAACCCCCAATCTTGCCAGCCATGCTGGGAACGCAGTTTTGAATGTGGTCAGAAAGAGGGATTTGATTCTCATGAGCATCTGCAGTCTCAGTGCGTTGGCTCACGAGGATCTGTGCCTCTTGCAGTATACTGAGGAAGCCGAGGTGTTTGCCTCAGAAGTCAGTGTAACAAAAGACTGAAATCGCTTAACGCTCACGCACACATGTAGGTGATAAGACCCAGGCGGCCACATGATGCTTGGAGTTTGCGGCGAACAGTAATCTCAGTATTGCTCAGATTGTACCGAATAGAATGAGCTTGATTATAAGTATCTCTGAGCGCCATATGTAGTAGCTTGCGAAGAGAATTTAAGTTCACTCAAGCGAAGCATCTTGCGTAGTGATTTGCGAAGGATGTGTTGCTATAAAAGTCACATATAAAAGTGTATCGGCGATATAATCATTTTTATACGGTGTACTGCGTGCCTAAACCCTTCACTACAACGGAAACTGAAAACTGACTGGTCGCAAAAATCCTTGATAATTCATAAGGCTAAGATCCTTCGCCGTCATAGGAAAATGGATATAAGAAGTGTCAGCTAGAGACAAATATCCTCATGAGCCCCCGCAACTGCCGGGGCTCATGAGGATCTATGTCTCTTGCAGATGGATCAGTTCGGCTGGTGTTTTTCTTTATTATTCTGCTTTGAAGAGGTTTATGCGGCTTACTCGGGGCTAGTTGTGTATAGGATTTCACGCAGCGGTAGCGTGGCTTAGATTTAATGTTGGCATCCTTATGTCTCGGAAGACAATGGAGTATATGTGCTTGCTGGGTCAGTCCGTTTTTTTTAAGATTTGCAGTGCCTGCTTTGACTAATCAGTCCAATGCGAGCGCGGCAGTGTCTGTTGCATTTGCTACAGGTGAAGCCTGTGACTGTTGCTGTGGGCACTGGCTCTTCTTTCTTTCGTCTTTTTTAATATATGTAATGTGATATTAAATTAGATTTAATATCACATTACATAACCACGAGAAGTGTATCCGTGTACCTGGCATGGCAATTCTGACTTGGCTATGTAATTAACACTGATGTGCGAGTGCCAATTAGCTTGTCCATTAGCCGGCTAACTTCGGCAACTAACTGTTGGCAAACAGGCTGTTTGCACCCACGCGCCTGGAGTGACTCAGTGACGTCTACAACAACAACTACAAAGAGGCTTAGATACTATACTCACAATACGTTAACCCTTAGGCGGTCGGCAGCGCGGCTTTTTGTCGCGATGATTCCTGCAGGAATCATCGCGACAAAAAGCGCTACCGGCAGCCAAAGGGTTAAAGGCCACCCTCCAAAAAAAGACCATGGTTTCAAACAAGCACAGCTCTGTAACCTTTTATAATTTGTTGTGATTTTTTTTTTTTTTTTTTTTTTTTTTTTGACAAGACAAGAGACTCTGCCTACAATCTTGTTAAAAACGTTTACAACGAAATCTTAAAACTGGACAGTTGCGCGTATTTGAAATCCTGACGATTTTCAGGGTGGTCCTGAAGTTATTCAGTGTGAGTAGTATAGATTCACGAGCCGCCGAAAGGTCAAACGAAAGGCTACCAGAGGCAAAGGTATGAGATTTGCACCTATGCCTTTTCAGCGAATGTCAGTACCAGTTGCAAAGGGACATAGATTCTCATGAACCAACGAAAGCTGTACGTGACTCAATGTGTAAACGTCATAACCTAACTTCATAAATATTTCATAACGTCACATATGGTGGACTATTCAGTGTTCACTCTCTTACGCCTGAATTATGCCTAAACGTTATATAACAGCCGAAGTCACACGCAAGTAGGCCTGTTAAACATACATGTAAATGCAATCAATCAATCAATCAAGTGACGTCAAACGGCACTTTTTAACCCGTCAAATGCCAGGTGACGCAGTTTTTGTTCCTGAAATCTTTGCTAACTGGACACTAAACAGTCCCAGCCCTCCGAAGAACTCTCTTGGCTTGACTTCGCGAACGAAGATTCTATAGGGCTTGCCCACGTCGTCTGCAGGCATTTTCGTGGCTGCGGAGGCCAATCCGGGACAGGCAGGTTCGACCGCAGTGGCTGCAGGAGAAGGTCTGGTCAGGGTTCTGAGTTACGGCAACTCGGTTTTTTCTCCTGAGCCGTTTGTCCTTAAGGTTAGCTCTGCGAGAGTCCTCAAAGGAGACGGCTGCCTTGTAGATGGTGGAGCGCCAGGTGTCACGGTCCGCAGCAAGCGAAGACCACTGGCGGTGGTCGATTTGGCAAGCACTAAGTGACTTCTTGAGACCGTCTTTGTATCTCTTCTTTGGTGCCCCTCTGTCACGGTGTCCAGTAGCAAGCTCGCCGAACAGAGTGATCTTGGGTAGGCGATGATCCTCCATCCTGGAGACGTGCCCCGCCCAGCGAAGCTGTGTCCGCAGCAACAAAGCCTCGATGCTCATAGTTTCTGCCTGTTCAAGGACCTCGACGTTGGTGACATAGTCACTCCAGTGAATGCCCAGGATGGTACGCAGGCAGCGCTGGTGAAAGCGTTCGAGGAGTCGTAGTTGGTTGCGGTAGAGGGCCCAGGACTCGGAACCGTACAGCAGGGTGGTGAGGACGACAGCTCTGTACACACTGATCTTGGTGCCCGTTTTCAGCTGTTGATTGTGCCACACCCGCTTGAAAAGTCGCCCAAAAGCGCTGTTCGCTTTTGCCAGCCTGCTGTCAAGCTCCTTGTCCAGCTTGGCATCTGACGTGATGATGCAGCCAAGGTAGGTAAACTGGTGTACTGACTTCAGTTCAGACTCGCCGATGGTGATGTGGGGAGGGCGATGCTCTACCTTGGGTGCCGGCTGATGTAGTACCTCTGTCTTTTTCAGACTGACCTCGAGTCCAAAGAGCTGGGCAGCATCTGCAAAGCAGGATGTGATGCGCTGCAAGGCTCTCTCTGTGTGTGCAACAAGGGCAGCGTCATCAGCAAAGAGCAGCTCACGAATCAGTTGGTCTAGGGTTTTCGTGTGGGCCTGCAGTCGTCTGAGGTTGAACAGGCTGCCATCGAGACGATACCTGATGTACACTGCATCGTCATCGTCGAGGTCTACTGTGGCCTGCTTCAACATCATGCTAAAGAAGATGGTGAAGAGGGTTGGTGCCAGCACGCAGCCCTGTTTCACGCCGTTGATAATGGGGAATGGTTCTGAGAGGTTACTGTTGAGTCTAACCTGGCCTTGCTGGTCCTCGTGGAGCTGGACGATCATGCTTAGGAACTTTGGGGGACAGCCAAGTCGCTCCAGGATCTGCCACATGCCTTGCCTGCTCACAGTGTCGAATGCTTTTGTTAGGTCGACAAACGTTACGTACAGCCCTTTGTTCTGCTCGCGGCACTTCTCCTGAAGCTGTCTCAGCACAAAGACCATGTCGGTGGTACTCCTGTTGGCTCTGAAGCCACACTGGCCCTCTGGGAGGTGGTCTTCAGCGATGGCAGGTACCAGCCGATTCAGGAGCAGCCTTGCGAGAATTTTCCCGGCAATGGACAGCAGGGTAATTCCACGATAATTAGAGCATTCAGATTTCTCTCCTTTGTTCTTGTATAGGGTGATGATGACTGCATCACGGAGATCCTTTGGTAGTGTTCCTTTCTCCCAGCAGCAGAGAAAGAGGTCATGGAGCTTGTTGTGCAGTGCTGGGCCTCCATGTTTCCAGATCTCTGGCGGGATTCCGTCAATGCCTGCTGCTTTGCCACTCTTGAGCTGGTGGATGGCTGTGTGGGTCTCTTCGGCGGTGGGCGGTTCGTCCAATTCAACCTTTAGTGGGAGCTGTGGGATTTGGAGGATGACTGTTTCTTGAACAGTGCGCTCAGCGCCGAAGAGGTCCTGAAAGTATTCTGACCAGCGGTTCAAGATGGAGGTATTATCTGTGAGGAGTGCCTGTCCATCGGCGCTTCGCAGGGGACTTTGTACCAGGTGCCTAGGGCCATACACTGCTTTCAGTGCTTCATAGAAGCCCCTGTAGTCACCGTTGTCAGCGCAAAGCTGGGTCCTCTGTGCCAGTCTCGACCACCACTCGTTCTGGAGCTCTCTAAGCTTGAGCTGGAGACTGCTGCAGATGAGGCGAAAGGCAGATTTCTTCACAGGGCAGGAAGGCTGGGCTAGGTGGGCCTGGTGGGCGGCTCTTTTGTTTGCTAGAAGTTCCTGGATCTCCACGTCGTTTTCGTCAAACCAGTCTTTGTTCCTCTTTCTAACAAAGCCCAAGACTTCCACAGAAGATTTTACAATAGCAGTTTTCAGTTGCTCCCAGAGTGTTTCAGGGGAGGAGTCTGCTGGATCAACTGTGTCTTTGAGCATGCGCTGTAAATCTGTCTGAAGGGCAGCTTTCTTGTCATCACGCTGAAGGCTGGCGACATCAAGCTTTTTCTTGAGGGGGCCTCTTTTCTTGGGTTTCAGCTTGAGGTGGAGCCTGAGTTTGCAGCGGACAAGGCGGTGGTCAGTGTGGCACTCTGCACTGGGCATCACTCTGGTGAGGAGGACGTCACTGCGGTCCCTCTGACGCACAAGGACATAGTCGATAAGGTGCCAGTGCTTGGAGCGAGGATGCATCCAGGTGGTCTTTCGACTGTCCTTTTGCTGGAAAGTAGTGTTGGTGATGACAAGTTGCTGTTCTGCACAGAACTCCAACAGCAGGCGACCATTGTCATTGCAGTTCCCAACGCCATGCTTGCCGAGGACTCCTTTCCAGGCTTCAGAGTCTTGGCCCACTCTGGCGTTGAAGTCGCCAAGGATGATGACTTTGTCGTCTGCGGGGGTGCTCTGCAGGAGGCTGCGCAGGTCAGAGTAGAACTTGTCTTTTTCTGCAGGCTCTGCCAGGAGGGTTGGGGAGTACACACTGAGAAGGGTGACGTATTGCTGGTGTCTCAGTGGGAGGCGCATGGACATGATGCGGTCGGAGTGACCCATTGGTAGGTTTTCCAACTTATTCGCAATGGGGGTCTTGACCATGAAGCCCACGCCTGAGAGCCGTCTTTCTGATGCAGGCCTGCCTGACCAGTAGAGGGTGTAGCCAGCGCCAAGTTCTTGGAGGCTGCCTTCCTCCGGGAGGCGTACTTCGCTGAGCGCGGCGATGTCGATGTTTAACCTCCGCAATTCATGGGCAATAAGGGCGGAGCGACGTTCAGGGCGTCCGCTGTCTGCTGTGTCGAGCATGGTTCGGATGTTCCAGCATGCTACGTTGAGTCCGGTCGTGGTCGTCATGAAAGTGGATCCATTGTTTTTTCTTGTTTTCTGACCGCAGGAGAAGATGCCCGTTGACCGCGGCTAGCCAACTGGGGTTACGAGGGGATGAGCTTTGGTTAGGCCACCTTTTCTAGGCCCCTCTCCGTGTGGAGCAAGCAGTGCTGTCCCTAGAGAAGGCTGCTTGGTCGTTCAGGGTGTGCCGAGTGACGTTGTCATCCCCAGGTCAACATCAGGCGACCAATATCTCCCTCCGAAGAACAAAGGAACTAAGTGGAGACAGCAAGAGGCATAGATCCTCATGAGCCCCCGCACTGAACTGCGGGGGCTCATGATGATCTATACCTCTTAAAGCTGGGTGACGTTCAGTTTTTCTGAATAAAGAGGTTAAGGTGCGGCCATGGTCCCAAATGACAAACTCATTACTATGACGTCGTAAGTTGGTAATTGACAGGGCATGTACTTGCGGAGGTGCGAACACTAATTAAATTTGACCACTCCGTTACAGGTGTCAGTTGCATGAGCGAGCTTAGTCCAGCACCAGCCACTAAGCAAGGTGTGCCGCTATAGCGGCGCACCTTGCTTAGTGGCTGGTGCAGGACTAAGCTCGCTCATGTCACTGGCCCAGGTCCGCTATCCGCAGTTATTAGTTGTCGCCATGTGGTAGTATTCTCTTAGCCGTAGGGCGTCGCACAGAATTATTTCAGCTTGTCTGACGTTCGTAACTCTATGATTGCTGCTGGCGAAACCGCTCCTCGAAAAGAACGCGTAACTACGTGACTACCTAACTACGTAACTACGCGCCTTTTCCGCGGAACGGTACCGTCACTAGCAGTCGAGGGGTTAATAATTTTTACGTTCATATAATAGTGATATAATAGCCGTTTTGCACTTAGCGACTAATGTGAATTGTACATTTAATAGAGTCATAGGTCACACTCGCTATCAATTAATGTGTGTGTGTGTGTGTGTGTGTGTGTGTGTGTGTGTGCGCGCGCGCGCGCGCGTACGTGCGTGCGTGTGTGTGTGTGTGCCTGTGTGTGCGTGCGTGCGTGCGTGCTTGTGTGTATGTGTGTGTGCGTGTGTGTGTGTGTGTGTGAGAGAGAGAGAGAGAGAGAGAGAGAGAGAGAGAGAGAGAGAGAGAGAGAGAGAGAGAGAGAGAGAGAGAGAGAGAGAACAATCAAGGCACCTTATTTTCAACACGACTCCTTATTTTCCAAGGATAAATGATATAGGTACAATGAGAGAGAGAGAGACAGACAGACAGACAGACACACAGACACACAGACACAGACAGACAGACAGACAGACAGACGCAAACAAAGATAAGCAAAGTGTATATCATTGGTAGTAATGTATGAAATCTGCCAGACACTACAAACGTGTCAGGTCGGCATGCGCACAAAAAATGACAGCCCATAAACAAGACGGATCATCATTGCAGTCGGACATCGATCAACAAAAAACCTCTCCGGCCCTCCGCCGTAACATTCCTCCCTCTGGCACGGATTCTCATGAGCTCCAGTAGTGCGCACCTGTGTACGCAGTACACCGTTATACTACTTTTGTCTGCAAGAGGCATAGATTCTCATGAGCCCCTGCATCGCAGGGGCTCATGAGAACCTATGCCTCTTCGTGCAATCTTGCTGCCTCTACTTGTCCGCAACTTGCTTCAACACGCTTTAACTCATTCGCGGCCAGCCGTATCCGGATGCGCGGCATAAGCCGTGCATCCGGGCGGCTGGCCGCGAATGAGTTATTGCCGGTGATTGAAACGTCTTCTCTCTTGGAATAGGTCATACGCGCTCACACCCGTCTCCAAAAAAAATGTTGTTTCCCCCGCCCCGCCCCGCCCCGCCCTGCCCCGCCCCCTCCCCCTTCCCCCCGCCCCGCCCCCGCCCCGCCCTGCCCCCCCCCCCTCCCCCCGAGTCGCTCTTAATGGGTTTGCTGATCTGTGATTCTGGACCTTGAGGCATAACGCCGTAAGGTCAAAAATTCTAGACGAGCCCACAATAGCTTGCACTTTGCTGTGCCAATGTCAGTCTGACACCTCAGCGTCTGCTCCTCGTTGAAAATAACCGAAAAAGCAAAAATAACACGCTTTAGAAAACACTAAACTGTTTTGTCCTTAGGTGTTTTCTGTGTTTTTTTGGTGTGTGTGGGTTTGTTTGTTTTTTGTTTTTGGTGGGTTTTTTTTTTGGGGGGGGTTGGTGGTTTTTTTTTGTCCATAAGTCTGTGTCATTATATACTGACGAGCAAAAGAAATGCGACATTTTCGGAACCAGCGGAAACACTTTGGTGTGTGATGTACACTTTGGTGTGTGATGTACACTTTGGTGTCTCCGATGCTTCCGAAAATGTCGCATTTCTTTTGCTCGTCAGTATAATTTGCTGGTTATTTCCAAACATTGTTGTCATTGACGTGCTTGTTTCTTTTTCTGTTGTCGTTGTTTGTTCGTTTGTTCGATCGTTCGTTCGTTCGTTCGTTCATACGTTCGTCCGTTGGTTGCTTGGCTTCTTGATTGTTTGGTAGTGCTTCGGGTTGTTTGTTTGTTTGTTTGTTTGTTTGTTTGTTTGTTGCTTCGTTCATTTCTTCCTTCCAGGCTTCGTTCGTTCGTTCGTTCGTTCGTACGTTCGTTTGTTTATTCCTTCGTTCCTTTGTTTGGTGCTCAACCTTTTAGAGCGAGTTTCTTTTGTATATTTGCGTTTTACACGCTTGACAGTCATACTTTGATTCTCCGCACTCTGAATTTTCTCTCTTGCTCAGACGGAGGTAGCTTTACTTGTAGGGAGTTAAACCTGTATCAATCACCAATACTGACAAACATAGAAAACTGTCTGCACCTAACCCATTGAGGCTAAAAGCTTCAAATTTGTACACTGCCATATGCAAGCTATATTATAGTACTTACAGATAAGGATATAGACCAATGGCTTTAGTTCAAGGGTGGTGCCAAAATAGCTTGGCGCCTAGAGGCGCCAAGCTATTCTGGCACTACCCTTGAACTATATAAGTTAAACTTATTTCACACACTGGTGCCGTATTCCGAATGATAAGGGTTAATGACTCTTGTCTGACAAGCCGATTTCCCGCTGAGAAGATTTCTCAGTCAGTTACGGACGAAGTGCAAAATGCTTGTGTCAGAGAACTCTTCAACACTTACGCATCGTAAACTAGCTGATCAGTCACAAGAGAAAGTTAATGGCGCGGCATTCTGACGCCTTTGCTGACGGGTCACCGCGCAAAGACATCAAGTTCAGCTGCACGTAGCATAGGTCCTCCATGAGCCTGACTGCAAGAGGCATAGATCCTCATGAGCCCCCGCGGAAGCGGGGGCTCATGAGGATCTATGCCTCTTGCTTGTTGGCCCCATTCATTGATATTCATGCTTCACAGTGGACGTGGCTAGATTGCGATAGTTAATTTCATTCGAGTCGTTCCGCATCGGGTTGTGCGTGTTAATGCCGCGCATCCGAACGCAGCGCGTCTCGGGAGTGTTAATCATAAAATTCCTATCTGGTTGCTGGCATTAAAGAGGTTAAAGCGACTTGATCCGGAAAAGAAAAGTGTTAACAGTTAGCAATATCTTCAAGATGAATGTTTTTTAGTATGTCTTTCCGATAACGCTGGACAAGAGAGCTAGCTTCAGTTATAAAATTCCAATGTCGCAAAATGAAAGACTTTTCTAATCTTCTTCTGATTTATAAGCAGAAGAGTTCCTTCCGTTACGCTGAAAAGGCAGTGGAAAACCTCTGGTTGACGTGTGCCTTCTCGAATGAATCGTGAAAAGAAGGTAGAAGTCTTAGTTGAGGCAAGACGACATTGAGAACCCGTTGTATCGGCGGAATTCGGAATTGTAGCAGTTAAAGCCTGTTAATGGAGCAGATGGCTTTAACTCATTCTGCCCGCGACACACCACAGCAAGATAGGGCTCGACCATGATAGTTCAAGGGTGGTTGCAGAATAGCTTGGCGCCTCATAGGCGCCAAGCTATTCTGCAACCACCCTTGACTAACTATCATGGTCGATCTGTCTCCTGAATTGTAATGGAGTCTTCAGAGGATAACTCCAAAATGTGTTTATTTCGTACCTCGGGCACAATGGGTTAACCCCAGCGTCGCTGCCAATGATCACTGCCGCCGACATTGCGCGCCTAAAACCACTACAAGCTGACCGGTATTTGAGGGAAAAGTGCCGATGCAAGTAAGACTAACAATAGGCGAAGCAGAACGCAGGACTGACTAGAGACATACATCTCATGATCCCCCGTGACAGCGGTTGGCTCATGAGGGTTTATGTCTCTTGCAGCTGGAAAGGGGTTAAAATATTTAACTGCGACCGTATCAGTTCGAAGCGCCTCCCACCCCCCACCCACCCCCCTCAGTCACACACAATCACCAACCCCCACCCCCTCCCCCCCCCCACCCACCCCCACCCCCCCACCCCCCCCCCCACACACACACACACATACACACCCACACACACACTTTACAGTTTCATCGTATTCTAGATCCCCACGAAAGCATCATTGGATGATAACTTGTCAGTGATGAGTAGCTCATTCTGCCTGCGACACACCACAGCAAGATGGGGCTCGACCATGAGAGTTCAAGGTCGATCTGTCTCCTGAATTGCAATGCAGTCCTCAGAGGATAACTCCAAGAAAAGTGGGGATTTCGTTTCTCGGGCACAATGATTTAATTTGTATGCATTGCTGTTCCCGCAAAGTGTGAAATACGGAATACGTAACTTTTGTTGCACTTTAAAGTTTTGTTTTGTGTGTAGCGTGTTTAAAGATGTTATGTTCATGCTAAACTAGAATAAAACTTGTTCTTTTACAAGATAAACTAGTATTGTTCGCTTAATTCCCTAAAACAAATGAGGCTGTGAGTCTCTTCAAGCCAGCATTATATTTTTATGGACATTTTTATTAAAGGAGCTGGCATTCAGCTCTAGAGTGTTTGGTAGATTTCCCAACGGGTAGGTACAATACAAAGCCTCTTCCACAGTTATTGATGCGGGGCGCCTCCAATGAGTCGATTTGGGAAAAGATGCCTGTGTATTATGTTGTCAAAATTCCTGACTGACACAGACACAGTGGTAAATGATTACTTTTGCCTTGCGAAGGAAACAGGCGGTAAGTCATTGTTTGTGAAAAGTTACATTTTCATTGCAATACAATGAAAATCTCGCTTTTCACAAAGAATGGACTTATTGCCTTTAGTCGTCACACAGCATGCAGGCATGTATATTACATTTAGCAATGTTGTGCCAAGAAAATGTATTTCCTACGATCTGCTTGAATGAAATCCGGTGAGCAGATGGCTCTGACAGTAAACAAACACATACTTCTGCCAAATATTATTTTTTCAGTCGCGGATTTGTTTCAGTCCTGGTCTGTGATTATAGAACTGTAAAGTGCGGAACTGCAGATTTTGGTTCTTCCAGCCTGGGACTATAAGATTCACAATCACAGACTCCACTTGATTCTGTCCTTGATCTGTTTACGCTGCCCCCAGTTTTATCTGATTTTTTATATCATACTTATTATTTTTAGCCGTAGACTCAATATACTCATAGACACTTTGACTATGTATACAGACGTTTGATGGTCCACCAAGAGGCATATATCCTCATGAGCCCCCGCATTCGCGGGGGCTCATAAGGATCTATGCCTCTTGCAGATGGGGAAAAAAATATTGCCCGTTTTGTGTGTATTCATAGCTTTGTCTGTTCCGCGTTGCTTCGTTTCAGACGCGGGACATGCAATTCGATTCCAATCTCCGATCCAATATTTCCATCCCGAAATAGAACACGTGATAGCTTCTGTCGCCAATTCACAGCAAAAATATGACCCTTATTTGTCGCGCAATGTTTAGGGTTTCAGCTCCAAAACAGTGGTATTGTGCAAGTTCAGTTTCCCGATCCTGCAATTCCATCCTGAAATAGATTGTTTGGGGGTTGATTTACTGTCAACAATTTCCGATTTTTACCGGGAAGCGACGTTTAGATTTCCGAAAACACGGGTTTTCTTTTTCGGAGTTTTTGTGCAATGCCATGAACAGCTCGATCCAAAATAAACACACAAACACACGCACGCATGCACACACGAGCACTAAACTGAACACACACACATACACACATACACACACACACTCCGGCCACACACACACGTGTACACATACGCACGCACAGACACACACAAGCGCGCGCGTGCACGACGCACACTCAAACACGCACGCACGCACGCACGCACGCACACACACTCACACACAGACACACACATACTCACACGCACGCACGCGCAGACACCGCCAGGCACACACACACACACACACACACACACACACACACACACACACACACACACACACACACACAAAGACACACGCACACACACACACACAAACACACACACACGCACGCACGCATTCACGCACGCAAACACACACACACACACACACACACACACACACACACACACACGCGCGCGCGTATGCACACACACTAACCTTACAACCACCGCCCCCCCCCCCCCCCCTCCGCCCCACACACACACCCCAAACCAACCCCTCCGCCAGCCTCCCTACCTGACCGCTCTCTCTCTTGGCTTGACTTCGCGAACGAAGATTCTATAGCCCTTTCCCATTTGTAATAAGGAAGTTAAGCACGAGTATCCTCCCTTTGCTACACCGAGTTCCGGCAAGATGGAAGCAGACATAAAAAGCATGAACGTGAAACAATTAAAAGATTATCTTCGAAAACATGGACAACTTGTCAGTGGAAAAAAAGAAGAATTAGTGCGCAGAGCAAGAGGCACATTTCTGCTGCGAAAAGATGTTGAGGATGCTGTCGATGATGCTGTGGAAAGAAATGATGCAGGTCAGTAAACAGTTGACTCCACTGACCACTGCCATATGATATATTATAAATATTTCATATTTGTCAGCATGTGCTTCTTGTGCTTTGGACTCTGTTTATAAATTACATTATTGTCATATGTGTGTGTGTGTGTGTGTAAAATTTGATCTGCGAGTTAGTAGTTTTGTAATATAAGTAAAATCAATTATCCCTGATTTCTTATATAAATAAAGTATTCTACATGGCATAAAGTACATGAAATTGTTAATATTTAAAAAAAAATTCATAAACTTTATTTAAAAAAATCAATGTCTGTTTACTTGAGTACCTATGCATTTTTGTAGCGCTATCAAACGTACTTCGAGCAGTCCCCTTTATTATTATTTAATTTTTTTTTTTTTTTTTTTACAAAATGCTGAGTGCTAACTACTAGCATCTATTTCATTGTCATAGTCAGAGTTCCTTTCAAATAATGAGTATGAAGTTAAAAATGATGTAACATGAGATGATATGATTTTTAAAAAAAATAAAAAAATATATATAAAAATTAAAAAAAAGAGAGAGCTATAGGCAACAAGTAGAGGTTTCTAGTAGTTGTTGCATTTTTTTTTAATCGCATATTCAAATTAAACTAATGCAGGCTGTAAAATAGATACCAACATAATCAATATTATATAATATAATATTACTAATTATTTATTTGTTATAAGACTTCTAAAATTACAACTGAGTGTCATTATTATTAGTAATAACACCACAGATGTGTTGTTTAAAACATTTACTGTCAATTTTCATTCATACAGTATTTTTGCTTATTTTACGGATTGGCCACTATTTATCTTGAAAATGAAGTGGTGGTGTGGGTGACACCTTCTTTGTCCTGTTGCATCGGGGCGATGGCATTGCTGGACTACTACAGTACTAGTACTACTAATACTAATACTATAGACTAGAGGAAATCTCAAAGTGTGATTAATAAATAAAGCTTCATTAAAGAAGACTAAATAAAGCTTCAGTAAATAAAAACACAAGTAATAATTCAAATAATTTACTAACCGTAGAGAGTTTAAAAGTTCGATTCGGGAAAACAGATGGGACATCATCACCAAATACAGGTCCACGTTTTCCAACAAAATGTTCCGAGCAAACAAGTGGATATTTGACCGTGTTATAATCTTGTCGGAGTCAAACGTAAGCGCTGCTCGCAAGCTCTTTTAAGTTGCTTGTTTGCTGGACAGCTATGTAGCTTGACAACTCTTCCGTCAATAATTTTTCCTTGGTGGTTATGGCAAATAACACAGTAATGTTTTCCACCTCCACATACTTTTGCCGATCTAGCCTTTAATGCTGACGCCATTGTCGAAACAGCAGCCGGAACTCAGTGAGCGTTCTCCTACGCTAAAGAGCAGCGAAAGATAACCCGTACTTGATGAGAAGTGAGACTGTCCTATAGGGCTTGCCCACGTCGTCTGCAGGCATTTTCGACCGCTAATGAAAATGAAACAGACACTCCGATTGTCACCGTCAACCGTTCCTCCGAAAATATGACGGATAATCGACAGAATCGTTTATATGCTGGTCTGTGATTTTGGACCTTACGGCTTTCAGCTTTCAGCCGTAAGGTCCAAAATCATTGACCAGCACGCATTTTACATTTTCATTTTTGTAAATTTACTCAGGCGATGAACACAGTAGGTTTCCGCAAAATACTAGACGTAGGCGGAACATTCTTTTTTTTTTTTTACTTTCGTTTGAACACGTTTCTTTGGAAGAGGTGTTTACTCACGAAAATGGCTGTCTTACGTAGCGTATCAGCTTGTCCCAGTGCCTGAGGGTTAGAGAGATAGAGAGAGGGAGAGAGAGAGGGGGGGAGGGAGGGAGCAAGTGAGAGAGAATCAATGCATCATTCAATGAATTAATAAACTTTCATATTACAATAACGAAAGGTATTCCCGAAGTCAGCGAAAATAAATTCGCACCTGCCATTACGCGTGACAGAGAGAGGGGTGTGTGTGTTGGGAAGGTTGGGGGCGAGGGGGGGGGGAGGGAAGGGGGAAGGGGGGGGGAGGGGTGTGTGCGGGATAGGGAGCAACAAGGTAGACAGCGTAAACAAATAGATCCCCCGTCATTTTCCAAATGCGCCAGGTATACATGTTTCGGGTCAACAAACGATGAAACAGTCACTTAGACAGGAGGCGTCAGGTGCTAGGTACGTGTTTCCTTTCTGTCGGCCAAACTAAATCGTTCGCGCATCTGTCGGTTCTGCCAGTTTAACGTTCGCAAGAACATTGATTAACCCCTTCACTGCCGAGAAATCATGAACACCACCCAACTGCAAGAGGTATAGATCCTCATGAGCCCCCGCAGTCGCGGGGGCTCATGAGGATCTATGCCTCTTGCTGAAACCACCCTGTGCCCATGTTTCTTTGACGGCTGAGGTTCTTTGGCGTTGATTTAACACAGCCTGCGTGTTAAGTGGAGGGGTTAACTCTCTCACACCTATTAACTCATTCAAGACGTGCCGCATCCGGATACGCGGCATACAGCCGCGTATGCGAATGCGACATGTCTCGTATGTGTTAACTTGAACGATTTCCGCAACTTTGATGGGCGTCCAGAAAGACTGTGTACTAGCTGTGGGAGGTGGACTGTCATGGTTGTTCAAGGGTAGTGCCAGATGAACGTGTTACCTGGTATATGCCGTGACATGTAGCGCCAGATAATATTGGTATTTGGGATCGGCAGTGGCATAATAGTTCAATGGTAATGCCGGATAAGCTTGGAGTTTGGGATCGTCATTGAGATGATAGTCCAAGGGTAGTACCAGATTAGCGTCATACCTGGTAGCAGCATCCCGCCTGGCTTAACGTTTTTACTGCCAGTCGACGCAGACTGCGTTTCTGAAATCATAATAATTCAGTGTCAAAGGTCCCCAACGGCCAAAACAACATGGATACAAATTATTTTCAGCAAGAGGCATTGCAATTAATAATAATTATTATTATTATATTTATAAAGCGCAAACGCACTGCAGCGCAGGCTATAAGCGCTGTACAATGCAAACCAAAATGTCAAACTAAACACAAATCAATAGACAGCGTCAACACAGAATACAAGTATGACAATACAAATTCAAAAATGAACAGCACGTAAACCCACCCAAAGCACAAAAAAAAAAAAAAAACAACGCAGCATGTGCTGGCACAGGGTCATAATGCTGTTACTATGAAACAGAAAAGAGACTGGAATTTGGTAAGACAGAGGAGTACTATTGGAAAAGATGTGTTTTAAGAGCTGACTTTTGAAAGAAATGACTGTGGGGCATCGCGAATGTGCTTCGGAAGCGAATTCAGTTCCAAATGACTGGAGCCTGGAAACAAAAAGACCTTTAATCCAACGGACTTGGTATTTTTTCGGTAAGTTCAATTGCGGGGGTTTATGAGGATCCATACCTCTTGCAGTTGGGTGGTGTTCATTTTTTTTCTCGGCAGGGAAAGGGTTGAACTCCCCACTCACTCACTCACTCACTCACTCACTCACTCACTCACTCACTCACTCACTCACTCACTCACTCACTCACTCACTCACTCACTTTTCTTGCGCGGATTCGATCCTGCTAACTTTCCAACCAAAGTTTTCCTTAGCGTAAAGCCGACTTGTTTTATTCTGTTTTCGCAGGAAGCTAAGCCTGCATATTCGTCAGTAACCTTCAGCCAGGGCCCCATAGTTATCACCGAAAATGTCCTCGAGCCGACGGCGGCCGCAGTCGGCCCGCGCACAGTCGTGCGCGGGCCGACTGCGGCCGACGTCGGCCGGAGGATTTATTGCTTATTGAGCTTAATACTGGTCAGGTCAAGTCAGTCAGTGCTAGCTCGGATTAGCAGCAGATTGTTAGCACGGGAAATTCTTTTCACGTCCCAGTGTACTCAAGGTTCTGTCCATAACCATCCTGTTCATCCTCACAACTAATCTCCAGCAAAGCAATTTGTGATGGTCTGTGACTCTGGACCTTGCGGCTGGTCTGAAGACGTTATGCGGCCTAAAGCAGAGAGTCCAAAATGACAGACCAGAACACTGAGACGGTGCTTGTAGTAAACAGGACTGCTGCTGTTGTTATCCCTGGTATATCAGCTTTCTTGGACTAATTGGAAGGTTCGCGGGAAGTTGTTATAGCACGCCGAACACACCATTAATGTTATCCCGGGAAAACTGACCTCTAACCCCAAGTGTCCGAATTATCTAGCTGGTTGGTTGGTTGATTAGTTCGGGGTTTAACGTCCACGGCACCGAAGTGATAGTAGACGGCCCTGACGGGCGGATTAAGGAGAAGGGGGGGGGGGGGGGAGAGAGAGAGAGAGAAGGCAGAAAATCTATTGCCTGTGGAGTACGACCTGAACACTGATCAATTCAGGCGCACTGCAACTGTGCCGCTTTGATTTTCAACGGACATGCTATCGAACAAGCCCGTCTTTTTCCCCCTGGATTGCGAGTCCAGCCGCTTACCGCGGCCGGGACGGGGACTCGAACCCACGACGCGGCGATTCCCTTCGCTCTCTTTCGCTCCGACGCTTAACCCCCTGAGCTTTTTCGGACTCAAATTATCTAGCTACCGCGGCGGCTCTTGTTTACATGCGGCCGCCGGAAAGAGAGGGTTGGGTTCATTGAAAGTTCAGTTTTCGCAGGTAATATTGATTCATAGTCAGTATTTTCGGCGCGCAAAAGGCCCTCGGTCCAAAGGTCGGCCTTAAATGACGCGTGCGCGGCCGGGACAGCTGTAAATAGGCCTGCGTCGTCGGAACCGAGGAGGTTCTCAGTCCTCGCCGCCTGGGTAATCCCCCCTCCGTAGACCCTGTTTTGACTGAGGACAGCGTCGAACCCTTTTGGCTGATAGGTCTTAGTCGTGCTTGACCCTATGTCCGTGCGCTGCCCAAAAGAAAGACAGTGAGACTGATCAACTCCATTCACTGTACTGGATATAACGCCCGTCGTGCGAGAGATACTGATTGAGGGACTTTCACGACCCGGCTCTGCCGTCCCTAGTGCGAAAGGACATTTTGCCCCGGTTTGGCTTTGAAAGCTGAACTGTTCAGACCTTCTGGCTCGCGCCAAACGCCCACTCGAACCACCTGCTAGCAGTTACATGGCTCATGATATTTCACCTTCAGCGACACTGATCTGCCTGTCGCGCAACAAATAACCACCAAAATGCAAGAGGCATAGATCTTCATAAGCCCCCGCATTCGCGGGGGCTCATGAAGATCTATGCCTCTTGCCTCTTGCTGGCCACATTTATATTTGTGTTCATCGTTCATCGTCAGTTTGTGACTCGTTTACCGGCAGCAAATGTGCGAAGGCTGTAGCAGCTGCATTTCTAGTTCCGCAGCGGACATGATGACAATACTACGCCGGAACGTCTGTCGCAGACATCCTGAGGGATTCCCACGTGCCGGATCCTCTTCATACGGCATCCATCTGCAATAATAAGCAGTGGAGTAAAAACCGGGGTTGGGGTGGGTGTTGGGGGGGGGGGGCGGATGGGGAGGGGTGAAGGCGAGCGCTGAGGTGAAGGGGGTGGGAGAGAACTCAGTAGACTAGTATCCCCTGCCCCCCACTTCTTCTTTTTTTATTCAGGAGAATTTTTTTTAAATTTTCTTTTAAAAAAATGTGGTGAAAAAAAATTGATTTGTATCCTCCCCCCTTCGCCTCCCCTCCCCCTTCGCCTCCCCTCCCCCCCCCCTTCGCCTCCCCTCCCCTCCCCCTTAGGCTCCCCTCCCCCTTCGCCTCCCCTCCCCTCCCCCGTTGTTGTAGATGTCGGTGGCTGGACTGTCGCTGGGTGGAGGGGGTGTGGGGGGAGGGGGGAGCTGGAGGCAAAGGCGAGAGCTGAAGTGAAGGGGGTGGGGGGGGAGAGATAACTCGGCAGAGTATTCCCTGCCCCCCCCCCCCACTCCTTTTTTTATTTAGGAGAATTTTATTTTATGTTCTGAGGAAAAAATGTGGAGAGAAAAAAAATTTGATTTGTATCCAGGCTGCAAAGAAGACTATCCTCCCCCTCCCCTCCCCCTCCCCTCCCCTCCTCCCTCACCTCCCCTCACCTCTCCTCCCCTTCCCTTCCCTTCCCTCCCCTCCCCTCCCCTCCCCTCCCCTGTCGTTGTAGATGTCGGTGTTTGGACTGTCGCCAGAGACACTCACACGAGCAGAGACTTTTAACGGCAGTTGATTATACAAGAAGAATCCTGGGGCAGAACGGTTACCTCGAAGATCGGTTGTCAGCAAGAGCCATAGATCCTCATGAGCAACCGCAGTTGCGGGGGCTCATGAGGATCTATACCTTTTGCAGTTGGGTGATGTTCAAATTTTCCCGTTCAGCTGAGTCCAGTTCGTTCATGCTGCATGCCAGTCACAATGAGCGCTTTTGGCGTTCCCCAGCTCTCGCAGGACCGATAACTCTCCGATAGGTGGCGTTCCACCAAGAGGCCTAAAGTCACCATCTTGTTTTAACTTCTATATTACTACTAGTACTACTACAGTCGAGTTTACTTATTATAATTTCACTATCATCGCAAAGAACCGCCTTGTTTCGAACGATGGCTAGTGCGTATGGAAGTATGTCTCTCAATGCGTTGGTTTCTTTCTTTTTTTTTTTCTTTTTTTTTTTTTTTTTTTTTTTTGGGGGGGGGAGGGGGAGATGCAATATATTACTACTAAACTAGAGATCAACAAGAATATTCCGGTTCGTCAGTGATTTACATGTATCGGCAGATTTATCGTTTTTTCTTCACTTAGTTTTAATGCTTTGGGCGGCGGGTAGTTCTTTTCCTCGAAAACCAACGAAAACCCCCAAAAAGTAAAAGAAAAAAACAACAACAAACAACCGAAATTTTCCTCGAAAAATCAACGAAAAAAACACAAACACTAACGAAATCCAACTAAAATCCCCGAAGAGACAAAAACAACCGAAATCGTCTTTTTCTCGTGGGGTGTTTCGTTAGTTTTTGTTGCTTTCCGGGGTGTTTTCGAGGAAAAAAAGTACTGTGGGCGATTGACCGCATGCATTTTGCTTAATTATGTATTTTCCATCACATATAATATACTGTAGCGGACACAAGCTGCAGTACTATATAACTTGTGAGCAGAGACTGCATTTGAAGTAAATGATGAAAGCCCTTAATCAAATTACAATTAGTCAGCCTACAATTAATACTAATATTTTAATAGCACTGGTTTTGGATTATATTATAATTTGATATAATAATAATAATTTAATATTATTAATATTATAATAATTTAACCCAAGAAATAAATCTTTCTCAAAACATTGTCCATAATTGTAAAATATATTATTAATATATTTTACAATTATCGACATTGTTTTGAGAAAGATTTTTTTTGTGTGGTTAAATTATAGTAATCACTAATGGTTATGCCACCGTGCAAGTCCATTGAGTCGTACAGGCCCCCCAACTCCTGCCCCCTCTGTGTTTAGTTTATATTAATTCAGCCATGCTTAATATTGATTTTTTTTCTTCAGATTTGTTTTCAGCACAAATGTGTTCTCCTAAACTGTTATTAATAAATTTAATAAGGGTATTAAAACGATCTTTATTATAAATTCATTCAAAAGTTTAAACCTATGAACACTGACACCTTCTCAAACAGACACTAATGAGACACAGCAGCACACAACAGATGGTACACAACAAGCACAAACTATCGGAGCCTCGAACAGCAATTATCCATCTTTTTCGCAGCGCTTGATCTTTAGGAAAAGCAAAACCACCTACATTGCTGCACTGAAAAACGCAGCATTTGTTCACCATTGCCACGATTGTGCAAAGCAGTTTCTTAGATATGCAGACTGGAAACTTGGTATGGATAACGAGAAACAGAAAGTAGCGGATATCCTCTTGGTGGAACGCCACCTATCAAAAATTCAAGGGAGATAATTATTGAAAATAACCGCTCATTAAAACATTGTTGATCTTGACTTCTCCAGTCAAAATGCTGCATTTTCTTTGTATTCTTCACTGCCTGCTAACTTCTGATGCGTAGCTGACATCTTCTACAGGACTGACCAGCGACTGAACGTTGAATGAAACAGCTTGACTAGCCATTCTCAAGTCAGTGCGTGGAAATCTTGGTCCGCATGTACTATGAGTTTGGAAAGTTTTGGAAGCGCACACACACGCACGCACACACTTACACGCACGCACACACAAACACACAATCACGCCGACATCACTACCACCGCCATGCCGCCACCACACAACATAAGCAGGTCAGATAAAGAATGCCAACGTCCGCGAATTGCCCCCTTCAGCAGGAGACATAGATCCCCACTCGCTCATGAGGATGTTCCTCGTGCGCTCGACAGGATCTACACCAATTGACAGTCTTAATACCTGTTTACAACTTTGCTCCTCTGGCGAAGGAGGACAGGACAGTTTACACTCCAAATGGTGCGATAAAGACTCCTGCTAGTCCGCTGCGAGCCGACGCCGGATTTCGATTCAGAATGGGCACGATCTGTGCTCAGAAAATGGAAAACTACTCGTCGGAAAAAAATACGTGCCGCAAGTAACCCGCTTCAAAACTTAGTGATGTGTCTAATTAGTTTGACCTTCGGCGGTTGCATTGCGGCTGAAAGCCATTCATTATATGTCTGTTAGCAATGGCGGCACTATAAGTTTTTTTGTAGCAGGGGTTTGCGACACGGACCCTTGTAGGCCTTAGGGAGGTCAAAGTATCCATTGTAACCCGAAGGCCGAAGGCCTGAGGGGGTACAATGGTTACTTTGACCTCGTGTGATGTAGGGATGAAAAGAAGATAATTAATGTACACATACATTATTCATGCAGGCCTCTGAAAGTTCTACTGAGTTAACCCCTTTACTGCCCAGAAAAGGTAACCACGATGCAACTGCAAGAGGCATAAGATCCTCATGAGCCCCCGCAGTCGCAGAAATCATCGCGACAAAAACCGCTACCAACAGTTAAAGGATTAACAAATCTTTCAAACTGTGGTAATTCCTGCGGGATTCATCGCGTCAAAAACCGCTAACGACAGCCAAAGGGATAACACAGATTTCAGAAACACAAACTGCGGGGGCTCATGAGGATCTATGCCTCTTGCTGACAGCGCTTTCCATGCTCTTTGGTCGGCCGGGGCTCCGGCCTTGGCGTTGAATTCTAGTAGTGGCACAGATTTCAGAAAGACGGACCACTGCGACCTTTGGCAGTGAAGGGGTTAAGCAAAGAAAACAACTGGGGGCTGTTTTGCGCTTCTCCATCCTCTCAGTTTCGCATTCCAGATTCGTCCAGCTGAGTCCAGTTCGTTCCAGAATCTCACCGGATCTGCGCTGGGAAAGTCCAAAACGCATTCTAATTACCCGGCATCCGGTCCTGGACGCAATGATCTTCCTAGAGTTATTCAGTCACATTAATTTGAATTAACGCATTCGAGACTTGCCGCTGCCGGATAGGCGGCACACAGTCGGTCGCGTATTTATATGCCGGAGCACGTCTCGGATGTATTTCATCAAATTACTCTATGTTGAAGGCCTTTCCGCTCTCAAGACATCTCTGGATAGAGGACGGCAAGTTCTCGTTTTGTCAGCTGCAGAGTAGTGAAGTGTCGTGTGCAACGAAAGACTCCCAACATCTCAATACTGAAACACATTCAAGAGGTATAGATCCTCATATGCCTCTTGCAGATGTTTGGAGTGTTGTATCATATACATCTGATGCTTATCCTGTGTAACTTCCTCTCGTTCGTTGTTCTGAGATGTTCGCTGCAAATAGTGAAACCTCACGACTGACTAATATATAAGTAGTAGGATTAAATTAACTCATTCTATCACGTCGTCCTCTGAAGGGACTTCATTGCAGTGCAGGACACAGATCGACCATGATAGTTCAAGGGTGATGCCAGAATAGCTTGGCGCCCATAGGCGCCAAGCTATTCTGGCATCACCCTTGAACTATCATGGTTGATCCTTATCTTGCTGTGGGGTGTCTGGGGTAGAATGAGTTAAGGTGGGCTCCTGAGATGACTCTAGGAGATGTTGGGAGTGTTGTACATACGTACATACATACCCGTTTATAAACTTCCCTCTCGTTCGTTGCAAACGAAACTTCACTACTGAGTATTAGGATTAACCCATTTAACCCCATGGCCTCATGTCCACATTTTGAATGTGTAACCTCAAGACTATGTACCAGCTGCAGGAGATGGACTGACCATGATAATTCAAGGGTAGTGCCAGATGAGCTTGGCGCCTTGAATTACCATGGTCACTGAACCAGTTTCCCGACTGAATCATCAGCCAGAATAGCTGTGAGTATCACAAGTATGCTGCTGACACTCAGGTCTCTAAGTCTGACCATCCTAGTAAACTGCAGACCATTGTCTCCAATGTGGAGAAGTGTATAGTTGAAGTAAAAGACTGGATGACTTGCAACAGACTCAAGTTAAATGATGACAAAACAGAGAGGATGCTTGTTGGTACTCAAGCTAGAACATCTGCCTCCAGCTGTGATCACATTTCCAAAGGTGGCCATGACATTTCTTTCAAATCTGATGTAAAAAATCTGGGTGTATTCCTGGATTCGAGTTTATCGATGGAAAAACAGGTTAGCCATCTTTGCCGCACTGCCTACCTGGAGCTCCGCATAATAGGCATGATCAGATCCTTTTTGACAGAAAAGGCTACTGCCCAGCTAGTATGCTCTCGCATTCTGTCCCGTCTATATTACTGTAATTCCCTTCTTGCTGGTATCTCATCTGATCAACTCACTCGCATTCAGCGTATCCAGAATAATGCAGCCCGGTTAGTCCTTCGCAAAAAACGCACTGATCATGTCACACCACTGCTAAATCATCTTCACTGGCTACCTGTCAAACAGAGAATAGAGTACAAGCTGGCCACTTTGGCATACAAACACTATGACAATACGCTTCCTGCATATCTGTCTTTTTCCCTTGCATAGCACAATCCTGGTAGAAGTCTACGCTCAAGCTCACAGAATCTGCTTGTTCAGCCCAGAGTCAGCCTAAAAACTGCTGGTGCCCGTTCTTTCAGTTATCAGGCCCCTCACGTCTGGAACTCACTTCCACTGCATGTCCGTCTATCCCAACCCTGATGACCTTCAAAACAAATTTGAAGAGCCATCTTTTCCAGGTAGAATATCAAGATTAGCTTAGTCTGGATGTGCTGCCTGGAAATGTTGGCTGTTTTCGTATATGGGTAACCCATGTAGGTAGGCTGCGTGTGTGTGTGTGTGTGTGTGTGTGTGTGTGTGTGTGTGTGTGTGTGTGTGTGTGTGTGTGTGTGTGTGTGTGTGTGTGTGTGTGTGTGTGTGCCGGTGTGTTTCGAGTTAGGAATGCGCCTACATGGTGCGAGCAGGTGTGTATTTAAAGAGTGAGTGCGTTCTAATTTTTCTCCTTTTTACTGTTATTTTTATGTGCTCTAAAGCGCTCCGAGCTTGCTGTCCGTGGGGAAGGGCGCTATATAAAAGCTATGTATTATTATTATGTTTTTAATCCATCTCCTGCTGTAGGGCTTTTGGGGCTAAATGGGTTAAATGAAACATACGTTTTGTTCCACATGTCCAGCTGATCTATATCAATGCCGGCGATACGTGCCTAGGGCTGCTTGACTCATCTTATTGTAAATGCCTTCTTTGTGTTACCTCGTGTGTGATTTTTGCTGATTAGTCCTTGATCTGTGCAAAAATCGAGTTGATGATAACCCGAACCCTCAGAGGGCCCCATTTATTAAAAAGAATCTCTCCGTGTGAGCGTATTGCCTCTTCAAAGATCACATTAATTTTCGACTAGCAGTACACCCGCCATTTTGTGAAATGAGTTAGTTTTTGAAAGTGGACGAATCCATTGACATTTTGACTGCTGCTGCATGGCGATACCGTTCCGCCGAAAAGACGTGTAGTTACGTGTAGTTACGCGTCTTTTCCGGCGAGCGGTATCAGTCGTCAGTAGCAGTCAAAGGGTTAACTTACGTGAACGGATCGGTACTTTTCCTAGATGCAACGACAGATCAGTTCAAGCTAGCTTTAGCAGTGATAACCATCAAAGAGAAACCCTTCCTAGTAAGGCAAAGCTCCTTGGGCCCAGGACGGCCGCGGTGGGCCCGCGCGCGGTTGTGCGCGGGCCACTGCGACTGTCGTGGGCCCGTATATGTTTTGCCTACTGGGGTTATAATAATAATAATAAAGGAGATTTGTTATGCGTTTATTCTAAAAGTAGCTCTAAGCGCTGATACAATGAAAAGGCTTACAGCTAACGCGCGCACGCACACACACACACACACACACACACACACACACACACACACACACACACACAAAACACACACACACACACACACACACACACACACACACACACACACACACACACACACGTGACAGTGGTGATGAATTGTGCATGGCTGGGGAAATGAACTAGTCAGTAAAAGTCAGCTTTGTAGAGGTGGGTTTTGAGAAGTGATTTAAATGAGGAGAGCATTTGACAGTTACGGATACTGAGGGGCGGGGAGTATGCAAGTGGCGGGGCCAAGATGGGAGAAGGCACGACCGCCACGCGTTTTACATTCGAAATTGGGAAGGCGAAATTTACGTGTCAGAGGAAGAGCGGAGGGTGCGAGGGTACAGATCAATGGAGTAAGTCATATAGGCAGGAGAAGTCAGTTTGATAGAGGCAAAGCACATGCAGGACAGTTTATCATGGTACAGAATGCGTTCTTGTACGGGCAGACAGTGGACTGAGTTTCTCAAAGGCGGGGCCGGCGGGTATAGTGGTCACGCTTACGCACGCGGCGCAGAACGAAATGGGCAGCACTGTTTTGAACTCTTTGCAGTTTATCTAGCTGGGTTTTGGGCAAGCCGAAAAGGAGGGATTTACACTAGTCTAACCGGAAACCCTCCACGACCACCATACTTCAATCTCTATTGGTGGCAGATCCCTGTGCAATCTTCGATTCGCAGACGACATTGACCTCATGGCAGGCAGCAATAGTGAGCTCCAAAACCTGACAGACAAACTTTCAAGTAGCGCAGGGTCTTATGGCATGGAGATCAGTACGGATAAAAGCAAAGTGATGATCAACACCACAAGCGACAGCAGCAGCAACATTCACATGAACGGCCAGAAGCTAGAAGAGGTCAATAGCTTCAAGTACTTGGGAGCCACCCTGTCCAAAGACGGTAGTTGCATAGCAGAGATCCGTATCAGGATAGGTACAGCAACATCCGCAATGGCCAGGCTGGACAGGATATGGCGAAGTAACTCCATCAGCTTCACCATCAAGTACAGGCTTTACAAGTCCCTCGTAGTGTCTATTCTACTCTACGGCTGTGAGACTTGGACACTGCTTGCAGACTCAGAAAAGAAAATCCAGGCCTTTGAGAACAAGTGCCTGAGGAAGTTGCTCCGCATCTCGTACCGCGAGCACAAGACCAACGAATATGTACGGAGCATCGTCACTTCCCTGGTGGGCCCACATGAACCCCTTCTGGCAACCGTGAAACGGCGCAAGCTTGCTTGGTTTGGCCACGTGACCCGACACAACACCTTGTCCAAGACTATCCTCCAAGGCACTCTCGAAGGAAGTCGTCGGCGAGGTCGTCAGAGAAAGAGTTGGGTCGCAAACATAAAAGAATGGACCGAACTCGAGATGCCAGACTTGCTTGCCACCGCCCAAAATAGAACTCAGTGGAGAGCACTGTCTGTTGCTGCTGCCTTTCAGTCCCCCCAACGCCCAGTTCGGGCAAGGGACTGATGATGATGATGATGATGAACCGTGATAAAACAAAGGAGGAGACTGAGGATTGCACCCGTTTGGCTTTGGGCGTCAGATACTGTCTAACACTGCTAATGCGCCGAAGTTCAATAAACGCTGATCCGCATAACTTACATACTTATCCATTTTGAAGTCTCTGTCAATGAAAACACCAAGGTTTTTGACACTGTCAGTGCCGGCAGTTAGTGTTTCGCCTCTCCAGTGTCTTCGGCTGGCTTCCCCGGGGCAGGTTCTTCAGTTAAAATGTGTTTTACATCTCCAGTGTTTCGACTGAGAGGTTTTTCAGTCATGAATGTATTTTACTTCTCCGAATTCTCCGCTGACAGGTTCTAGAGTTAAAATGGGTTCGACCTCCCACTGGTTATTACGGCCCGACAGGTCCTTTCAATCTAAATGTGTTTTACCTCTCAAAGGCTAGTCTTGACGGACGGGTGCTTCAGTCAAGTGGTGTTTTACCTCTCCAAAGGTCTGACTGACAGGGTAATCGGCCCTTCGGCATCGCCGGTGGAGCCAGGAATTGGCGGAAAATCTTTCCTTTTAATTGGACTGGCCGGTAAATACAGCCTCGGCCTAAGGGGCTATCCTCGGACCATCCGACAGTCGTAAATCACAGACTGAAATCCAGGCCTACCACTACTTGGTCTGAGTAGTATGGATGTAGTAATAGAAGGCAAGAGACATAGATTTTCATAAGCCCCTGCGGTGCAGGGGCTCATGAGAATCTATGTCTCTTGCAGGTGGATCTTGGGATGGGAGCTGATTGCACGTCACTCCCCGCCTTTTATCATGCCCGCGACCAGCAAATAGAAGAGCAAGTCAGAGCGCCGGATATGCGTAAGACACGTGTCGTCTTGCCATTGGCTGATAAGATTAACCCTTCAATCAAGGCGCCACACCGTTGGAGTTAAAAGTTAGGAAAGCAATAACATGGGATCTAGAAATACGGACACCTTGCCGCAGTAGATCTGAAAGCGTAGTCGTTAAGAGTTGGAGCCGATGAAGAGAGTGGAAAGGACTGACTGAACCGACAAACAGCGGGGTCATGGGTTAGAACCACGGTCTTGCGGCCCCGGTAGCCAGGGCATTGCGAGTCCGTTTAACTCATTCGCGGCCAGCCGCGAATGAGTTAAAGGTCTTGGCAAATCAAAGACTAAGCACAGCTGCAGTGCGCCTATATTGATCAGTGCAGAGGTCCTACTCCGGCCATAATTTCGCCACAATAAGCTGTCCCTGTCCCTCTTAAACTCCTCCTTAGGGCCCATCGTCAATTCACAACTAACCACTGAACCAACCGCTGGATAGACACCGTATGCACTCATGTTAAATCGTTTGACAACAGTCAATTGAAAACTAATGGTAATTTGCCTGTAAGGAAAGAATCTTTTTTTATGCACAGATACCTTTGACCCTTACTTCATTCTGAGGACATGTAATGTCCAACTCAATCAAAAATGAATGGCCGGAGTATAACCTTGTTTACACTTTTACCTCTGTTTGGAATATTCTTGCACTCTCTCGATATCAGTATTGGTGGATTAACTTGTGACGTTTTGATACCTGTCACGTACGAACCGAATTTGACTGGCACAGCTTCGCCGATGTATCACTCTCAATCGTAACAGCTTCTTTGCAGACCTCTCCACCGCCTAGACTTACACTCCTTCCATCTTGAAGATGTAAACAGGACCAGTCTCCGTCATCAAGAGGCGTAGATTCTCATAAGCCCCTGCAACTGTAGGGATTACGAGAATCTACGCCTCTTCTGTAGTGGGGATCCCGGAGCCCGGGGATTTGGACCAAAGACTAAAGTCTTGGCCTTCCACCGTGCGCTCAGTGTGTTTGGAGCATTCCTGTGCTCTCTTGGTGTCGGTGTGTATAGGTAGGGCGGGGTAGCGTTTTCACCTGCGGCCAAAAGGTGAGTTTGCCTCTTTCAATTTCGAGATCCCGCCAAAGGCTGTATAGTGGGCGGGAGATGGATGGACGATCGCCGGAGACTCGACACCTCAGAGCCTAGAGTGAAGATGCCGACATTAAAACGGCAAAAAAAAAAATCCCTGCAAGTATGCATAAGGTATATCTACTGTTTTTTATTGTGCGATGTGCGGCTTGTTCGTTGGCGAATTGAAGCCAACTAGGTATACCTGAGGGTTGCAGACAAGAGCCAGCTGGTATAGATGAACTCTGCTCGGGTGGTTGGCTGGCACCTGTGTAAGACTTTACTTGTTTGTGTTTATGCCCCTCCATAAAAAAAATCATTCTGCAAGAGGCATAGATTCTCATGAGCCCCCGCCACCGGCGGGGGCTCATGAGGATCTATGCCTCTTGCTGGTCCTACTCACACCGAGAGGGCTGGACTGTGAAAGATCTTAAGTTGACGACTGTTGTGATTTTGGTAGATGTAGGCCCCTATCTATGCAGCGTTTGTGTTTTTAACTGAATCTCAACCACAGTCTGTCCATGATCTGCGTTCTAATGCATCAGCCATCAGCCTACAAGAGACATAGATCCACAAGGGGCCCCTCGACTTGTTTGACTCGTCTCTCTTCGTCTATGTTTCTGTCTGGCCTTATCTGCGCGTGTTGTCGTCCAACGGAATACACAGTAACTAGGATTTCTGTGTGCAAATGTTTCGATTTCAGGTAGACACCATGCGTTTGTATGCGCAAGAAAAAATAATCAAGTTGCAAAAGGAATAGACCCTCTTGTCACATCGAAAAGACTGTGAGCTGCGATCTGTCCATTTTTACATATGTATTTCTCCTAATAAGTAAGTCCGTCGGGTTTTGACTCGGGCAGTCGGCTGTTTTGATTTCGGGTAGATACTGGGTAGCGTGTGGGTTTTGTTTAGAGTGTTCATCTTGTCACAACAAAGCGCCCGCCTCACCTCGTGTCTTCATCACACTTTGCCTGACCCTTGGCATTTTCAAGAGGTATAGAGTATCATGAGTCCCTTCAGCTGCAGGGGCTCATGAGAATCTATGCCTCTTGATGGCGGAGACCGATGCTATTTACATCCGCTTATTGAGCAGGTCAACTTGGGTCAGGGTTTCTTTATATGATTTTCTGACATTTTCATTCACATTTCCACACTGCAGTGGAACGTCTGTTGTTGTCACGTGCTGTCGAGACAAGCTCTGGGCAATCTCTCAACTGACCATCCCCTTCCCGCAAAAGGAAGAGACATAGATTCTCAGGAGTTCCTGCAAACTAGGGTACTTTTAACCCTTCCCTGCTACTGCACGTGCATTGTTGTTAGTTCTAAAATCATATGTCTTTGTTCATTCAACGACCAAAAGCCAAAACCGTTCAAGAAGCATGGATACAACTTCGTGTCAGCATGAGGCATAGATCCTCATGAGCCCCCGCAAATGCGGGGGGCTCATGAGGTTCTATGCCTCTTGCAGTTGTATCGTGTTCACCTTTTTGTTGGTAGTGACTCAGGGGGTTAACGTGCATTCGTCTGTATGTGCACAAAACACAGTATGTGAAAGTAATTGATGACGTTGTAGGAATTTACGTCCGTATTATTTTGTGGTCAATACCACCCACGTGTAAGATGTATTCATGACATGAAGTCTTACGGTTAGAAATTCTATACATCCACTGGTCCATCCACACCCATTGGCACAGAGTTCTGACGAACCACTCAGTGTATTGTTGGCCTTCTTATAGAGATGGCTATCCATGACACTGACATCAGGCTTTTACACTCACATATATACTGACGAGCAAAAACACCGATGATTTGATTGATGCCGCATTTCTTTAGGTTGCAGTCGTTGTTACGTGGTAGTCGTTGTCGTAGTATGATGCAGTCACACCAGACACACTCACGCCGTTGGGTTCTTGTAGAAAACCTCACTCAGCTGCAACTCGCCACACTACGTGGCACAAGGGAGTAGGCCACACTGGTACTGTTCCAACAGTACATTATTCTCACGATGCTCTCTTAGCACAATGCGTCCACAAATGCATCCAAACTTTGATACACTGTCAGTCTCATACAATGCATCCACAAACGTAACATTCGTCAGTATATGTTTGAAAGTGATCTTTGAAATCGAAAACCAGCACTGACACTCACCCTGTACAAAGTCAAAAAAGTTGTTTGTTTGTTTTTTGTTTGTTGATGCTCTAAGCAAACTACAAGACGAAAAAAAAAATAATAAAAAATGAAATTTTTTTATAAAAGCTGGGAAGGTCGCGTGGCACTGCACCTTGGCAGGCAACCCACAGTACCTTCGCG
>BTPG01000005.1:87485176-87665176 GCA_036245525.1 Semisulcospira habei | reverse complement strand
GTCGCAGTGGGTCCAAACCTTTTATGTTAAAAGCCGAAGTTCATAAGTGAAATAAATTATGCAGTTCTAAAAAGTGAGGTCGTGACCTCAGAAAAAAACGTTGTTATATCAGGACTTGAGTTATATCCGACATTGTTAAAAGCGAAGTTGACCGGCTGTACTCCTCCCATTCCCGCTTTTTCCATCTTGGAAACTAAAGCTAATTAACATCTTTACTGCCAGAGGACGCAAACCTCAGTGTGCCTTTGCCGGAAAGCGGCAAACCTCAGTGTGCCTTTGCCGGAAAGCGGGGAAATTCAACACCGAGTAATCCAATCAGTCCAAAACACATCTATAGATATTATTATGAATAGGATCAGCAAGAGGCAAAGACCCTCATGAGCCCCCGCATCAGCGGGGGCTCATGAGGTTCTTTGCCTCTTACAGTTGTCTGTTGTCAGCATTTTTTCCAGCAGTAACAGGGTTACACTCCTGAGGATCCGTGCCGCTAGCAGAGTGTGTGGCCTTCATCGCACCCATCCACGCACCCTCGTCTTTTCAAGAAAATGATCAGGATTGTCAATTCCGTATCGTTTTTGTCGTCCGATTTCTTAAAAGCTGCAATTGGCATTAAGCTGACACACAGACGCGTATTTTAGCTAGCAAGAGGAATAAATCATCATAGGCCCCCGCAGCATGCGTGGGCCCATGAGGATCTGCTTCTCTCGAAGGTGGTTGAGGTTCGCAACAAAATGTTTATATCATTCTGTCGTCAGCATTCAGCTTGAGAGAAAGGCGAAAAAGAAGACACCAGGTTGTCGCGATCTCTCGCGCAGGTGGTTTTGTATTAGAGTTGAGCTGTTTATTAAGCGCACAAACTACAGCTTTTTTTAAAGTCCCTCAGCCAAGGCCTAATGACGTTCTACACGAGGCATAGATTTTCATGAACCCCGCTGCAGGCAGGTTTGCGTTAGAACTATTCGTTAAGCGTAACAGTGCATCAATTTTTCAGTTTAACGTTCTCATTATCAGCGGAATTATTTTTAAATTATGTATTACCTGGACTGTGATTGTTTACTATAAATCCCACTGTGCATGCATGCACGCGTACTGTAATGTGAAGTGGCTGCATACATACTGGGGTTAATTAAACTGCGATCTTGAGCCTCGCACCCAGTCATGACGCCTACATCGTAATTTCAATCCAGGACCTGGAAGATGTCTATAGCGCTGCAGTATAATTCTCTCAACTTCAAACCCTTTCCTTTGCAAGAGACATAGATTCTCATGAGCCACTGCAGTCGCAGGGGCTCATGAGAATCTATGTCTTTTGCTAACTAAGCTCATTTCCAACCATTCCTCCAACTGAAGATTCTATTTCGTTCGATTTACACTAACTGACCTGACGCAAATCAGCTGCACAGACTGCATACTACAGAGAACCGCTCTGATTGGTTCGCCCGAGGGGCGATGTTGCACGATAACTGGTTGTGACAGGGGTGGTATAAATATTATACCCCTGACCATTTCTGCATCGATTTGACCACACACGTCGAGGTTGTTCGTCTGTAACTGAGATGATGAGGCATGCAGTTTCTCTCTCTCTCTCTCTCTCTCTCTCTCTCTCTCTCTCTCTCTCTCTCTCTCTCTCTCTCTCTCTCTCTCTCTCTCTCTCTCTCTCTCTCTCTCTCTCTCTCTCTCTCTCTCTCTATCTCTCTCTCTCTCTCACAAATAATATGTTTCCGGCCGCGGCTTTCAAAAAATCTAAAGTGGTACCTATACCTAAAACAAAAGACACATCTGATCCAAATAATTTTCGGCCTATATCCATATTATCTATTCTATCGAAGCCTATTGAGAAGCATGTACACAAACATCTTCTCGAATTCCTGGAATAAATATCAATTCCTGAATAAATATCAATCTGGTTTTCACCCTAAACATTCGTGTCACACTGTCTTGGTTCATATGATTGACACTTGGCTACTCAACATCAACAGAAACAAAATGTCTGGTGCTGTCTTTCTAGACCTAAAAAAAGCGTTCGACCTTATAAACCACGAAATTTTATTAGAGAAACTAGACTGCTACTTTAACAATAACAGCCCAGGGACACTCTCATTCTTTCGATCATATATCATAGAGAGAATTCAAACTGTGTACATCAATGCTACCTTCTCTTCTGAAAAGCGTGTTGAGTATGGCGTGCAACAGGGATCCATACTAGGACCGTTACTTATCTGTTTGTTTATAAATGATCTTCCACTTCATATATCCAATCCAAATACCGAATGTGACATGTTTGCCGATGATTCAACTCTTCACGCTGGCGGGAAAACTGTACCTGAAATATCAAACAATCTTCAGCTTAGTCTTCAGGAGGTCTCACTGTGGTGCAAAAATAATCAAATGCTTGTAAATCCATCCAAAACGAAAAGCATGCTAATCACAACACGCCAAAAGCATCAGCTCCGCCCCCATTCACTTAACCTCTCTTTTGATTCAGTTCCCATTGAGCAAGTCAAGGAATATCGCCTCCTCGGGGTAATTGTTGACGACCATCTGTGCTGGTTGCCCCATCTAACACAACTAGGGAAAACATTATCAAAGAAACTATTTTTACTGTCAATATTAAAATCTATCATTGATACTAAGACACGAAAGCTATTTTTCAACTCATACATTAAACCTCACATTGACTACGCATCTACTATTTGGGACGGCTGTAGTAAGACTAACCTTAAGCGGATTAATTCTCTATACAATCGCGCAGTTAAACTGATCCTCCCAATCCCCTCTCTAACTTTGGAGGAAAAGCTTGAGGCAACAGGGCTCCTTCCTTTACATCAACACCTTACGTTTAATAAGTGCGTACTTATGCACAAAGCACTGAACGGGAAAGCCCCCCTCTACCTGGCTAAGCTTATCACTGAGAGCGAAAGGGTTTACAGCACTTTGAGGAACAGTCTCGTCATTGAACGGCCCCGAATTGACTTGTTTAAATCCAGCCTTTCTTACGCGGGTGCCTATTTATGGAACCCACTTCCTCCACATATACAGCAAACGAGACATCTTCCATTGTTTAGGACGAAAGTTTTTAAATACATTTCTGAGCAAACTTGAAAGAAACGTAGATAATATGTCCAAAAGAGTCATGTCAATGATTTCCTGTGGTCCTCCGTTTTGCACTTGTTAGCTTTTACATAATATCTCTCTTTATCGTGGTGTTTTGCCTGCTCACTAAATTCCTACACATGAGTAGCTGTATCATAAGTGTGCAGTCGCTTTCTTATTATTTTCAGTTTTTATAAACGATCTTCTCTTACCTATATCCGACCCCCGTGTAATCTGTAGTCTCTTTGCCGATGATGGAACTCTTGGCGTGTCATCGTCAGATGCATCCTGTATAACCCAGTCCCTACAAAGCGGCCTGAATGATGTTTCCACATGGTGTGAAAACAATTATAATATGATTCATATTTTACTTTCACATACCGTCATTGACTGCAGAAACATTTCCTTATTCATATTCATCATCATGTATCATAATACTTTAGACTTGCTGAGGAGTTCTTTGTCGTTTCTTTTGCAGCATAACATCATAATTTTTTTTATAAGGAGACTGCAGAAACATTTCCTTATTCATATTCATCATCATGTATCATAATACTTTATACTTGCTGAGGTGTTCTATGTCATTTCTTTTGCAGCATAACATCATAATTTTTTAATGTTTAATGTTCGATGTTTTGCTTGGTGTCAGTGTGTGTGCGTGCGTGTGTGTGTGTGTGTGTGTGTGTGTGTGTGTGTGTGTGTGTGTGCGTGCGTGCGTGTGTGTGTGTGTGTGTGTGTGTGTGTGTGTGTGTGTGTGTGTGTGTGTGTGACTGGTAGAAATCAGTACGTGTGTGTGTATCTGTGTGTGTGTGTGTGTGTGTGTGTGTGTGTGTGTGTGTGTGTGTGTGTGTGTGTGTGTGCGGACTGGTATATATCAGTGTGAATGTGTGTGCGTGTGTGTGTGTGTGTGTGTGTGTGTGTGTGTGTGTGTGTGTGTGTGTGTGTGTGTGTGTGTGTGTGGTGTAATGTGAGCATTGATTATTTGAAATGGAATTATTGTTGCCTGTACTTTTCACTATTATGTATACTTGTATAATAATATAAAATTATGTGTATGTGTGTTTACGTGCGTGCTATAGCTTAGCAAGGACATGATTGAAAAAAGGTCATTGAAGGTACCTAATCATTTATCCTTGATAAATAAAGTTTCGTTTCATCTCTCTCTCTCTCTCTCTCTCTCTCTCTCTCTCTCTCTCTCTCTCTCTCTCTCTCTCTCTCTCTCTCTCTCTCTCTCTCTCTCTCTCTCTCTCTCTCTCTCTCTCTCTCTCTCTCTCTCTCTCTCTCTCCGTAAATGTGTGTGTTCGCGCGTGTGTGAGAGAGGGGATACATGTCATAATCGGGGTTTATTGCTTGTTAACTTCATTCATATGTTATTTTTTTATTTGTATGTGTTTCATTTTGATAATTTTAGCAAGGACATGATTAGAAAAAAGGACTATGTACCTACATGATTTATCCTTGGAAAATAAAGTGTCGATATCGTTATCGTTGTCTCTTTAATAAATGTGAACAATGTGTATTATGCGCAAGATCGTGCTTACCAAATCACCAATATATCCAGTTGCGGCTCTCTTCAAAACTCCCCACTCTCCGTACCCTACACTGACTGAGGAATAACCCGACAGTGCTTAGGGCAGTTAATCAGTGACATTTTCAAATCGTCATTGCCATTTTCCTGAGCCAGGGAACGGAATTTACTACCGATAAAATTAAAGCTATCACAACCATGACTGCTTTCAGAGTCAGTGCAGCTTTATTAACATCTCTCTCTCTTGGCTTGACTTCGCGAACGAAGATTTTATAGGAGTTGCCCACGACGTCTGCAGGCTTGTTCGTGGCTGCGGAGGCCAATCCGAGACAGGCAGGTTCGACCGCAGTGGCTGCAGGGGAAGGTATGGCCAGGGTTCTGAGCTGCGGCATCTCTGTTTTTTCTCCTGAGCCGCTTGTCCTTAAGGCTAGCTCTGTGAGAGTCCTCAAAGGAGACAGCTGCCTTGTAAATGGTGGAGCGCCAGGTGTCACGGTCCGCAGCAAGCGAAGACCACTGGTGGTGGTCGATTTGGCAGGCACTAAGTGACTTCTTGAGACAGTCTTTGTATCTCTTCTTTGGTGCCCCTCTGTCACGGTGTCCAGTAGCAAGCTCGCCGAACAGGGTGATCTTTGGTAGGCGATGATCCTCCATCCTGGAGACATGCCCCGCCCAGCGGAGCTGTGTCCGCAGCAGCAAAGCCTCGATGCTCACAGTTTCAGCCTGTTCAAGGACCTCGACGTTGGTGACATAGTCACTCCAGTGAATGCCCAGGATGGTACGCAGGCAGCGCTGGTGGAAGCGTTCGAGGAGTCGTAGTTGGCTGCGGTAGAGGGCCCAAGACTCGGAACCATACAGCAGGGTGGTGAGGACCACAGCTCTGTACACGCTGATCTTGGTGCCTGTTTTCAGCTGTTGATTGTGCCACACCCGCTTGAAAAGTCGCCCGAAAGCGCTGTTCGCTTTTGCCAGCCTGCTGTCAAGCTCCTTGTCCAGCTTGGCGTCCGACGTGATAATGCAGCCAAGGTAAGTAAACTGGTGCACTGACTTTAGTTCAGACTCGCCAATGGTGATGTGAGGAGGGCGATACACTGTCTTGGGTGCCGGCTGATGGAGGACCTCTGTCTTTTTCAGACTGACCTCGAGTCCAAAGAGCTGGGCAGCATCTGCGAAGCAAGACGTGATGCGCTGCAGGGCTCTCTCTGTGTGTGCAACGAGGGCAGCATCATCAGCAAAAAGCAGCTCACGAATCAGTTGGTCTAGGGTTTTCGTGTGGGCCTGCAGTCGTCTAAGGTTGAACAGGCTGCCATCAAGACGATACCTGATGTACACTGCATCGTCATCATCGAGGTCCACTGTGGCCTGCTTCAACATCATGCTAAAAAAGATGGTGAAGAGGGTCGGTGCCAGCACGCAGCCCTGCTTTACGCCGTTGAGAATAGGGAATGGTTCTGAGAGATCATTGTTGAGTCTGACCTGGCCTTGCTGGTCCTCGTGTAGCTGGACAATCATGTTGAGGAACTTTGGGGGACAGCCAAGTCGCTCCAGGATCTGCCACATGCCTTGCCTGCTCACAGTGTCGAACGCTTTTGTTAGGTCGACAAATGTTACGTACAGCCCTTTGTTCTGCTCGCGGCACTTCTCCTGTAGCTGTCTCAGCACAAAGACCATATCGGTGGTGCTCCTGTTTGCTCTGAAGCCACACTGGCCCTCTGGGAGTTGGTCTTCAGCGATGGCAGGTACCAGCCGATTCAGGAGCAGCCTTGCAAGGATTTTCCCAGCAATGGACAGCAGGGTAATTCCCCGATAGTTGGAACAGTCAGACTTCTCGCCTTTGTTCTTGTACAGGGTGATAACGACTGCATCACGGAGATCTTTTGGTAGTGTTCCTTCCTCCCAGCAGCAGAGAAAGAGGTCATGGAGCTTGTTGTGCAGTGCTGTGCCTCCATGTTTCCAGATCTCTGGCGGTATTCCATCAATGCCTGCTGCTTTGCCACTCTTGAGCTGGTGGATGGCTGTGAGGGTCTCTTCAGCGGTGGGCGGTTCGTCCAATTCAACCTTTACTGGGAGGTGTGGGATTTGTAGGACGACTGCTTCTTGAACAGTGCGCTCAGCGCTGAAGAGGCTCTGAAAGTATTCCGACCAGCGGTTTAAGATGGAAGTATTATCTGTGAGGAGTGCCTGGCCATTCGCGCTTCGCAGGGGACTTTGTACCAGGTGCCTGGGGCCATACACTGCTTTCAGTGCTTCGTAGAAGCCCCTGTAGTCACCATTGTCAGCACAAAGCTGGGTCCTCTGTGCAAGTCTGGTCCACCACTCATTCTGGAGATCTCTGAGCTTGCGCTGGAGACTGCTGCAGACGAGGCGGAAGGCAGATTTCTTCACAGGGCAGGAAGGCTGGGCTAGGTGGGCCTGATGGGCGGCTCTTTTTTTGCTAGGTGTTCCTGGATCTCTACATCGTTTTCGTCAAACCAGTCTTTGTTCTTCTTTCTGGCGAAACCCAAGACTTCTGCAGAGGATTTTGCAATAGCAGTTTTCAGTTGTTCCCAAAGTGTTTCAGGGGAGGAGTCTACTGGGTCCGCTGTGTCTTTGAGCCTGCGCTGTAAATCTGTCTGAAAGGCAGCTTTCACATCGTCACGCTGAAGGCTGGCAACGTCAAGCTTTTTCTTGGGGGGGCCCCCATTTCTTGGGTTTTGGCCTGGAGACATGCCCCGCCCAGCGGAGCTGTGTCCGCAGCAGCAAAGCCTCGATGCTCACGGTTTCAGCCTGTTCAAGGACCTCGACATTGGTGACATAGTCACTCCAGTGAATGCCCAGGATGGTACGCAGGCAGCGCTGGTGGAAGCGTTCGAGGAGTCGTAGTTGGCTGCGGTAGAGGGCCCAGGACTCGGAACCATACAGCAGGGTGGTGAGGACCACAGCTCTGTACACGCTGATCTTGGTGCCTGTTTTCAGCTGTTGATTGTGCCACACCCGCTTGAAAAGTCGCCCGAAAGCGCTGTTCGCTTTTGCCAGCCTGCTGTCAAGCTCCTTGTCCAGAGGGACCGCATTAACATCTGCTACGAACTTAACTCTGTGGCTGTCGGTATCGGTTTCTGTACCGATAGTCAAAGGGTTACACATAAATTAATTTGTAAATTGTATACAAATCCAGTTAATTTAAATTGTGTCTGTCTTAACTCATTCAGCCCGACGACCGTATTTCTCAAATTTTGGAGGCGTCATCTAATGACTATGCACCAGTTGCACCAGTTGTCGGCGCCAAGCTAATAATAATAATAAAATAATAATTACGGTATTTATAATGCGCTTATCTTATAATAATTATAACTCTACAACTCGCGCACGCATGCGCACGCTGTAGACAACGACTCACGAACCACAAATAATATTGTGAAATACATTACGACAGTCTGCTTAGGGTGGGGAGTGTGGTGGTATAGTGCTAGAACTGTTGAAAGAGGTGAGTTTTGAAGGCGGACTGGAAGGAGGAGAGAGAGTGTTTCTGACGGAGAGAGAGTGGGAGAGTGTTCTAAATGGATGGCCCGTATACTGAGAAGGAGCGGGGGCCGAAAGTGCTGAGTTTGGTGCGGGGATGTGGAGGCGGAGAGTGTCGGAGGCGGAGCGGCGGGAGCGGGGAGGAGTGTAGGGGTGAAGTAAGTTTGAGAGATAGGCGGGAGCGCAGTTGTTCAGGGATTTGTAGCAGAGAGACAGAATCTTGTATTGGTTGCGTTGGGGGATGGGAAGACAGTGAAGGAGTTTGAGCAGGGGAGTGAGCTAATCTGGCACTACCCTTAAATTATCATGGTCGACCCATCTCCTGCTGTAGTGCGTCTGGGCTGAATGGGTTAAACTATATAAATACACATTGCTTGTGTTTCAAATTATTTTTATTTGAAAACCTTTGGCATTGCTGTTTGCTTTTTTTTTTTTTTAAAAAAAACATTATTGCGTGGTTATTTGGTTGAGTTATAATGTAGTCTGTTTGCTTTCATGATTTCTCAGTTCAAGTTGTTGACTGCTGGTATGTCTATTTTAATTATCCGTGTATGCATGTGTGTGAGTCAGACAGGTAGTGTGTGTTAGAAAGGTTTTGGCCGTTACCTAATCTGTTTATCCTTGGTAAATAAAGAGAGACAATGTCATAGTAAATCTCTCTCTCTCTCTCTCTTTCTCTCTCTCTCTCTCTCTCTCTCTCTCTCTCTCTCTCTCTCTCTCTCTCTCTCTCTCTCTCTCTCTCTCTCTCTCTCTCTCTCTCTCTCTCTCTCTCTCTCTCTCTCTCTCTCTCTCTCCTTTTTAGCTATCAATGGTTCCCAAAAGAAACCGGGTAACCTTGGCGCTTAAAAAAAAAAATGCAAGTATGCGGTTCTTTGATTTTTCTTTTACAGTTCCACACCGTCAGGCAAAACCTCATACCAGTACACAGGGCTCATTGACTATGAATCGTGCGGAAGGGAATCTTGAAAAGTAATAAATATAGGTGCGCTTTCGTGTGAAGATTTCTGTCCATATCACATACATATTTTCTTTCATACTTTCTTTCCGTCTAGATGTTTCTGCTGTTCTTTTTGCATTTTGTTTCGTTTTTTTCCCCTTGAGTATTGCCGTGATTGCCAAGCAAACACGAACATCAAATTTATTTTGACGACTCTTGATATTTAACTCATTCAGCCCGACGCACGTATTTCTAACGACTATGCACCTGTTGCAGGAGATGGATCGACCATGATAATTCAAGGCTAGTGCCAGATTAGCTTGGCGCCGACAGGCGCGAAGCTAATCTGGCACTACCCTTGAAGAATCATGGTCGACCCATCTCCTGCTGTAGTGCGTCAGGGCTGAATGGGTTAAACGTTACTGCAATTTCGCTTTCAAGACAACGAATCACTCGTCGCCATGAAATATACTACTAAACATTACATATTGAAGACATCCACAAATGGGTTGATAGTGTTACCTCAAGGGTAGTGCCTGATCAGCTTGGCGCCTGACGGCGCCATGCTAATCTGGCACTACCCTTGAGCATATGGCGGACGCGTCTGCAATAGTTAGCGTTGGAACTAGAGAAAAGATAAGACTATAGGACGTAGGCAGACATGATCGAATATGCATGAGGTTCTCAGAGAGAGAGAGAGAGAGAGAGAGAGAGAGAGAGAGAGAGAGAGAGAGAGAGAGAGAGGTGCATTAGAAAAATGCCAATCTTTCACGTTGTCCCTATGATCATTCCAAAAGATGTATCTGTATAAACAGAAAGGCAAAAGATCATTAATGTATGTATCATTGCTTTGGGGGGGGGGGGTTCCTTTTTCATTATATCACGTTTGGTAAGTGCTCTTCTGTCACGTGAAAACACAAGACAGTAAATCCAGTTTGTGAAAAGCAAGAATACTGTCTTCCTAGCCTGTCAGCGTTGTTCATGACTGAAAATTATTGACTGAACTGCAAACAAATAGCAACTGGCAATTTAATTTAACCAATTCGTACCTATTTATGACTTCAGTTCAGAGCCGCCTCTATTGACCCATTGTGCGCCAGCCTTGTGAGATGAATTGTCCGTGATAGTTCAAGGGTAGTGCCAGATTGGCTTGGCGCATTCCTAGGGTGCCAAGCCAATCGGGCACTACCCTTGCACTATCATGGTCGGTCCATCTCCCGTTGTCACTGGTGACGGTCTCAGAGGAGGGGCAGCTGTTTTTAACTGCGACGAAACCGGGAGATAAGGGAAGCACCGGGTGGACGATTCCAGAAAAGCCATCTGTGCCATAGCGACAATTTTCTAACACTGCAGTGCCATGCAAACAGTAATTTCTAACCTGATTCTGAGCCATCGCCCGGTATCAGCCAGACGTGTGCTGGTCTGTGAATTTGGACCTTACGGTTTGCAGCCGTAAGGTCCAAAATCACAGACCAGCACACCCAGCGAACGGCCCAAGACCTCACCCACGTGAGGCAGAAATACTGACAGTAATTTACTTTTTTCTGGAACGGCCGGTATCAAGTGAAGCAGTGTCAGGCAAACACTACTTAACCCTTATCATTCGGAATACATCAGTTTATGAAATAAATTTGACTAAAATAGTTCAAGGGTAGTGCCAGAATAGCTTGTCGCCTCTAGGCGTCAAGCTATTCTGGCACCACCCTTGAACTAAAGCCACTGGTCTATATCCTTAACTCATTCTACCCCAGATACATGGGGTAGAATGGCCTATGGGCGCCAAGCTATTCTGACATCACCCTTGAACTATCATGGTCGATCTGTTTTTCTCCTTTGCACTGCAGGCTTCAGAGAACAAGAGCAATATTGGGGATTTCGGTGTTGGGGTAAAATGAGTTATCTGTAAGTACTATAATGTAGCTTGCATATGGCAGTGTACAAATTTGAAGCTTTTAGCCTCAGTATGATATGGGTTATGTGTTGCCGCCGTGGTTGTGCCAGTTTACACCACACGCATTACTGTTAGGTTCCTCACATGTTTAGTGCCCTGAGACCTCGTCCACCTTAGGAACACAGGTGTCAGTCCTTCCTCAGGACCGGAACTTTCACTGAGCATCATGTTTGTTGTGATACCATTATTCAATATACTTTGTATACATTAGTCAGTGTATAACAAGTCGCCAGGGGACCCAGCTTTCGTTGTAGTTATATCCGAAGTTTGTTATAAGCGAAGTGATTTACATAAGAAAGGGTGTGTTCGGGACCTTTGGAAAGGTTTAGTTATATCCGACTTTTGTTATACCGAACTTGTCATAAGCGGCGTCGGCTCAGTGTAATTTAGCATTCTAATGTCTTTAATATGCCTGGTTATTTCCTATATCCATACAGAGAAACCAAACAGTGATGGTTTGGCCGCGATAGGTCATTTAAACCTTTGACTCCCAGTACTAAATGACTTCCATTCTTTAGAATGGAAGTCATTTACGATACGATACGATACGAATACCTTTATTGTTCCAAGATGGGAAATTTGTTTGCAGCGAAATTTTTAAAACAGACTTAAAAACAAATGTGAAGATAAAACAAATAAATACATTTGACTGACTAGAACACACCGACCTATATAGTTCTGGGAGCCAATGGGTTAAGAATAGCTTCGAGCCTTGATGAACCTAACTGGATGCAATGGGGTATAAAAAAAAAATCCGGCATCAAGAATTAAAGCGTTGGCTCCGTTAGTAACCCATAAAGCCATAACAGGATGTGGATCTACCATGATGGTTCAAGGGTGATGTCGGAATAGCTTGGCGCATTTAAGCGCCAAGCTATTCCGATACCAGTCCTTGAACTATCATGGTCGATCTGATTTCAGGACAATGACTACGTATACCTCAAAGGACATCTTTAAAATATCATAATTTCCTCCACGGGATCAGCGCTTGAAGGCCGCACAGTCTGTGCCTTGTATCTAAGCGATAGGAGGCGTCATAATGAATCTGTTTACTCGCCCACCCCCACCCCCAACCCCCACCCCCACCCACTTAACAGAGCTCTCCCCCCATGCCCCTAGTTTCCTCTTCTTTGACCTGTTGGTTGGCATTAACAGCAGAACCCCCCCATTGGCCTTCTGAACGCACCAAACCATAAAATAAGCGACAATGCTTCTGACATCTGGAACTTTCAGAATTAAATCAGTCTTACACTGAACCAACAGCTTCTACGTATATCTGCAAGAGGCATAGAGTCTCATGGGACCCTGCAGCCGCAGGGTCCCATGAGAATCTATACCTCCTGCTGGTAGATTTTGACTCAGGTTGTGTCTGTGGAACTAAGTCTCTTCGAGTGCAACAGAATGGCGTTTGCCAGAAGGATTTGCATTGTTTTCCGGCCCTGAAAAAAAATTGGTTGTAGCAGAGGTGTTCCCAGTAAGCAAGGGTCTTCGGACCGACGTCGGCCGCAGTCGGCCCGCGCACGTCCATGTACGCGCCGACCGCGGCCGACGACGGCCCGTGGAGACATTGTTTACCCGGCCGATGGCGAGATTCATGCCAGTTGCAGCTGTCAGAGAAAATGGCAACAATGAGTTGGTACCGAAATTAGTTGCTGTCTTCAGTTTTGGGATATTGCCGTTTTCTGGAAGACTCTATTGTGCCACCGGAAACACGATAGGCCTCATCTTGTTTTCGTCAATGGATGGATAAATGGGTGGACGGATGGACGGACGGATATATTATATGGACGCATTATTTGTTTGTTTGGTTGGTTGGTTGGTCGGTTGGTTGGTTGATGGGCTGATTGTTTGCGTGGTTTACGGAAGGGCGGACGGATTGTTTGTTTGTTTGTTTGGTTGGATGGTTGGCCGGCTGGCTGGCATGTTGGTTCAATGATCGGTTGAATGGTTGTCTATACTGAGTGTGCAAACAGCAAAGGGTATCTCACGGCGACCTTTCAAGCGGCATGAACTTCTACTGGGTCTCTCTACTCGTTACTCACCGCCTTACTTAAAATCAATGCAGTAGGCACTTTTCCGAAATCTCACACTAACAGGCGCACGCGATCACCGAAAACGTGCAACAATTTAGAAGTGTGAGATGCGGTGTACTAAGATGTCATTTTTGAATGGCATATCACTCTAGCTATTTCTGCGTTTCTCAGATAATCTTGATATTGTTACGACTGGGACAACTGACACTAGAAAAATATCTTGTCTGGTAAGATAGCATCAAAGTGTCAGTCGGTATGAGAACTGAATAACGAAAATTAGGAACGCAGATGTTCAGTCGGCAAGAGGCACAGATCCTCATGAACCCCCGCATCTGCGGGGGTTCATGAGGATCTGTGCCTCTTGCAGATGGGTCTCGTTGAGATGTTGGCTGACCCGTGTTCGGAAGTTGCGGAATCCATCCACATCTGGATTCTAGTTAAAACTTTTTCTGACTCTTACGTCTCGGAGTAACTTGTACATATCTATGTAAAATAACTTGTATATCTATGTGAAATATAAAACATCGCCTGATATGAAACACCAGATTGCACCCGGCATCGCAAGGGAATATGACTTTTTAAGTGCGGAGTTTTTGTGTATGCTCTCACGTGTGCATGGCCGCTGTATTTGGGGTTTTGTCCTCCATCTTCGAGTACGTGCGATCTTGAACACAAAATAATTTTCATCTTTTTTGCTTTTCTAGTAAGCCTGTCAATATCAACCCCTTCGCTACCGAAAAAAAAATGAACACCACACTATTGCAAGAGGCATAGATCCTCATGAGCCCCCGCAATTGCGGGGGCTCGTGAGGATCTATGCCTCTTGCTGAAACCACTTTGTATACATGGTTCATAGGCCGGCTGAAGCTCTTTCGCGTTGAGTCTGCACACTGAGATTTCAGACGTACAATGTACGATCAGGCATGAAGAACATAGAGACTAACAAGAGATAAATCCTCAATGAGCACCCGCTTTCATGTCTCTTGCAGATGGGTAGCGTTCAAGGGGTGAAGGGATTAACTCATTCAAAGTTGACACAGTACTTTTTGGACTGGTCCACTTTCCCAAGCCGCATTTTCCACGACGTTCCGTTGTTAGAGCCAGACTCCATGAATTTCAACGTATCATGATATCGGTGAGAAAGATCTCATCATTAACGTGTGCTGGTCTCAGCGTGATGTTGGACCTTGCTCATAGCCGTAAGGTCCAGAATCTCAGAACAGCATACGTCTAATATTTGCCGTCAATTTGGAAGAGCCAGATGGTCTTTTTGTTGTTGTTGTTGTTGTTGTTGTTGTTGTTGTTGTTGAGAAAAACGAGATTTGCATTGTTAACAATAAAACTCCCTCTTTTCTGAGGAAAACAAAAACGGATATATTGAATTGAATATATGTGTCAAGGTGTTGTCAGTTATTGATGACGTATTTCAGTGCGACTTTGCATTTTCAGGACATTTGCTAGGAACCGAATCCACATAGACCGCATTCTTTGCTTCAGAGTTAGGGCATTCAGACGCTGATTTTCTTTTCACCTCAGTTGCACTAGGAATACTTCTACCAGCAGCAAACATGAATTTATTCAGTCGTATGAATCTCTGCCCGAATTGAAATTTTGATAACCTTTTCTGTTACTCTATGTTTACCTTCATTTCGAGGGACAAGTCACTATGAGCCCAAGGATCTTGCAGGACATCAAAAGAAACAGTTTGCGTACTGACCAGTGATTTTTTGTGTAGGACATCACAGCTTAAGCAACACAATGTGAAATTCACTGACAAATACACAGACTGATACACTAAAACTGTACGATCCAAAGACCAACACACGTTTGCTTCAGTCTTTACATACATGCCTATATTGACGAGCAAAAGAAATGCGACCTTTTTTGAATCATCGTAAACACTTTAGTGTTTCCACTTATTCCAAAAATGTCGCATTTCATTTGCTCGTCACTATAAATGAATGTTCCTCGTTTCTCTGTACTTCAAGATCTTGGTCTTGGGCAGCGAGAATAAATTCTCTTGAACTTGCAACGGTTCAGGGCCCGCGTCTCATGCATATTGAAGTGTAGGTCAGTATAATTTTGTAGTCCTGTACCATGAACTCAATTTTTCTCCCTAGTTATTTCACTGCGGCGGAGTGTTCAACAAGTCACGCGAGCAAACGAAGACGTTTTGGGTAAATGGTACGAAAATTACAGAACTTGATCAGAATAAGATTAAAATGAGCCTGACCACTACAGAGAAGAGACATAGATCGGGGGCTCATAAGGATCTATGTCTCTCGCAGATGTAAGGTATGTTTTCTGAAATCGTAGTCTCAGACACCGTGGCGTTGATATGACGTTTTTACGATACGTTGATGGCGGTCAGAATAGCCCCCAAACGGCCATTCTCTCAGTTACGTGCTGCATACCCCGACACCTTACTCGTTCAAAGAAGCAGGGATGTTAAAAATTTTGGCCAATAGCTTGGCTATCAGCGAAAAGTATTATGATGGTTTTCGTAATCCCGCTGATGTGTTGTTATGCTACTTCAATCACGAGTTAAAACACTTTTCAAGAACAGAAACTCGAGGGCATAGGGTATATCACTATCGGCAAAAGGCATTGGGCTCTCACGAGCCCCTGCTGGATTCATGAGCTCATGAGAGTCCATGCCTCTTGCAGATGGAAGAAGCTGAGTAAGGGACTGGTTTTATTGTCGGAAAGTTTCAGCGGTCAGAAGTGTTTTGCTGACATATTATTTTCGTCCATGAGGAGGGACCGTGGGGTTATGGTGTTAACTCATTTGAGACATGTTGTATCCGGATACGCGGCATGACATTAACGCATTTGAGACGTTCTGCATTCGGATACATAAAGCCGCGTATCCGAATGCAGAACGTCTCGAATGTGTTATTGCCGGTCAACAGGCCGGAAAACAGGAGTAAAAAGATTCATTATGACATTTAGCGCTTAGATACAAGGCACAGGCAGTGGATCACATGAATGCTGTATCTGTTCGACGTGAGGTGAAAAGTAAAACCAGGATGCAGTATGTTTTGAAATACTCAAGTAAGACAAGTACAACACACATTTTTTTTCTTTTTTCTTTTTTTCCGGCCGGGTTAAAATCAGACACAGGCCCTACAGGCAGAAATACAATGGGATTACTTACCCTTCTGAGGTGAAAAGTGCGACAGTCATCTTTCTGGTCTGGATTTTGCCGAATGTTTAGTTTATTACATACGCAGGTCTGATTGTTACTCTAGTTTATTTTGCGCCGGAAGCCTATTTCACAGAGCATTCTTGACCTGGTTGGCCGGCCAATGTCTAGACTTAAGTTGATTTGACAGCTTTCGTGTACTGCAGTTAAATATACAGACATAGCACAAATCTGTGTGTCCTGCAGTTTTAAAACGATTCCCATATTGTTGTTTTTAAAACGTGATGTTTGAACCTTTTTCATTCACAAACCAGACAGTGAACTGTTTTCCGTTGGAATGTCAAATTCTATGGTTTTCACAAGGCTAGATGTTTACCTCGAACCATAAATCACAGACACTAATTATTAAACCTTTAACTGAAAGCCGAGAAAATTTGAATACCACCCTACTGCAAGAGATGTAGATTCTCATGAGCCCCCGAAGTTGCGGGGGCTCATGAGGATCTAGGCCTCTTGCTGAAACCGTTTTATGCCCACGTTCCTTTGACGGCTGGGGATTTTTGACGTTGATTTTACGATTTCAAAGCCACAGTCTGCGTCCACTGGCAGTAAACAGGTTAAATGAGCGCTGATCTGTGATTTTGGAATTTGCCACCTGGAGCCGCAAGGTCCAACATCACAGGCCAGCACATAGATAACCTCAGTCGACTTACAAAAACAAACAAAAAAGTTTTGGCAAGTTTTCTCTTTACGAGTAATTCCTTGCCTTGAATTCGCCTCCCCAAAGAATTGGCGTCGGAACACACTTTATGTCCCTCGAGATTTCATTTCGCAAAATCAGGCCTTGTCGAAGAATGCACGTGTCTGTACACGTGCAACAACTTCCACCCGTCTGCAAGAGGCATAGATCCTCATGAGCCCCCGCAAGATGCGGGGGATCATGAGGATCTATACCTCTTGCTTGCTGGTCTCCCTTTGTTCTGTGTCTGTTACACGGAAGAGGTGTTGCCTGCTCTTGAATATGCGATGGTCACACACTTTTTTCTCCATTATTTACGCGCTCCTAGTCAGTGAAATGGAATTAAATCGAACTGCTCCAGGGCTGGATTTTGATTGCTAAAATTCGCAACGAGTTCTCAATGTTGTTTTGCCTCAACTAAGACTTGTTTACCCTTCTTTTCAGAATCCAGGTGAATAGGCAAACGTAACAGAGGTTTTCTCCTAAAATACCACTGACACTCGTCGAGTAAAAATGAAAAGGAGAGCACAGACTAGGTCCTAATTTGCGACAATCAAACTTGCTAACTCATTCAGCCCGACGCACGTATTTCCCAAATTTTGGAGGCCCTGACGACTATGCACCTATTGCAGGAGATTGATCGACCATGATAATTCAAGGGTGGTGCCAGATTAGCTTGGCGCCGACAGGCGCCAAGCTAATCTGGCACCACCCTTGAATTATCATGGTCGACAGATCTTGCGGCTGTAGTGCGTCAGGACTAAAATGGGATAAGTTTCGTGTGGCATTATTGTGAGAACAGTTATGAATGAGATATTGCGAACAGCACGTCATCTATTTCCATTTTCTTGGTTGGAGGAGGTTGCTGGAAAAATCAAGGCTCATGAGAATCTGCGCCTGTCGCTTGTCTCTTTTCCGGAAGAGTCTTTCAGATGGAAAAAAATGTCATCTAATGTTTAACCCATTTCATCCTGAGGACGATTTTTTATTTTTAAATTTGCTTTTTGTCCTGTTAGGAATACATTATGGATTAGGAGATAGATCAAGCATTTAGTTCAAGAGTGGCGCCAAGCTATTGTCGCACCGCCGTTGAACTATCACAGTCAAGATTATTTCAAGCAGTGGGTGTATCAGTATGAAAATGGTTAATCTACGGTGTTCTGATTTCTGATGGGCTTTTCCAATCTTCCTGCCACCACAGCCATGACGACAAATCGTTTCGGCAAGAACTGTGTGCAGGTCTGTGATTTTGGACCTTACGGCTGTGCAGCCGTAAGGTCCGAAATCACAGACCTGCACGGCACTGACCTATTTATCCGTCTCAGTGACGCATCTAGACGAGTCGTCGGAGTTGACACTTTTTGGCTGTCTTGACAATGAGATATTGATCCGAATGTGTGACTGTGAAGGCTGAGGAACGAAACGGATATACGCAGTGATAAACTGGCGATTCTGCCGCGCGAGAATGCATGCGTGATGACGATAGTCCGATATTTAGAGCGGAAGTAGATTTCAAGCGACCGCTGGCTAATCGACACTCTGGTGAAGGTCAGTCAATAACCGAGACTGGGCGCGAAACTCATCAGTTAACCTCTTTATTGCCAATCAAAACATACTGTTGGGGTGTTTGTTTTTTCTTGTTTTTTGTTTTGTTTTGTTTTTAATCATTGTCAGCTTAGCGTCAAAGATTCCCAGCCGTCAAAGGAACATAGATAGATTCAAAAGGTTTCAGCAAGAAGCAGAGACTCCCCATGGGCCCTCGCAACTGCGGGGGCTCATGAGGATCTATACCTCTTGCAGTTTGGTGGTGTTCAAACTTTCCCGGCAGTTAAGGGGGTAATGATTGACTAAGTTTGTTTGATGCCTATCTGACTTTCTCTATCGAGCAATCGCTTCCTTACGCTTAGCCTTAAGGCGCCATGCATGAAAGGGGTCAATGAATGACTAACTTTGCTTGATGCCTTCTCTCTCTCTCTCTCTCTCTCTCTCTCTCTATATATATATATATATATATATATATATATATATATATATATATATATATATATATATATATATATATATATATATATATATATATATATATATATATATATATATATATATATATATATATATATAAATTTTTCATTCAGTTCTGAGAATGCTCTTGCTACGCTTATGCCATGGAATTCCAGGCTGGTAAGCTTGCGTTGTGTCATCAGGACATCAGCTGCCCTTTTTATGACTGCATCGCCTACTAGTTCTAGAAAGGACACAATGCAAGCTTACCAGCCTGGAATTCCATGGCATTAGCGTAGCAAGAGCATTCTCAGAATTTAATGAAAAATTACGTCCCTTGAGCTATTCTGATTGAGTGCATTTTTTGGCTTTGGGCGACGCCTTTGTTAAAAGTAAAGAATATATATATATATATATATATATATATATATATATATATATATATATATATATATATATATATATATATATATATATATATATATATATATATGATGTAATAATGTACTGGTCTGCCTTACGTATTTCATTCTTGTATTTTCTCTGCATGCAGTCTGTTTTCATAGAGGTGTTTTTTTTTTTCTTCACTCTGCTCACGACTAAATAAACATTTGGATGGGGGTTGGACAGGCACTTTGAGAAGCCTTGCTCTAAAGCTAGCGGAGATTTAATTAGCTGTCTTTTTTCCGTATCCATCGTCCGCACCTGGCGTTGGAAAGGAAAGACAGAGAGCAGAGGCAAACACAGGCTGTAATGTCAAACTATGCAATTTTTCGCTTTCCTCTCGCTTTTGTCACGATAAGAAGTAATCTTGTCTTTTCTGAGACTCCAGCCTTTCAAAGGACTAGCAAGCAGCCTAAACTCATTTAAGGCGGTCCTCATCAATAGCTGCGAAAATGTCGTTTAGCGTTGCCGGCGACAGCGCTAAACGACACTTCCGCGGCCATTGATGCGGGACCCTATGAATGAGTTAACACATTCGAGAAGTGCTGTAAATGGGCACGCGGTCTGTTGTCGCGTATCGGTATATGGCACGTCTTGAATGAGTGTTACGTTTGTGGTTGTGTTATTCTTTTTAAGGCATGTGTGTGGTGATCATAAGAAAAAATCCCATCCGATGTTCACCTGAGTTATTTTAGATAAGAATCACGTGCATTATTAGTATGATTCGTTTCTTTTTGCATGTAGAATTGCGATTAATTGTTTTGTGTGTGACTAGAATGTTCCACATTTCGCTAACTTGTAGCAGAGTCCGACCTAGATTATTAAGCTGGAAGGTTCTTGAAAAGGCGCGATTGTTCTGGTGACCTCAAACATGACGTCAAACGTTGGTAGTACACATGTTGGTTACATTTCATGACGTTTACATGCACCTAGATTTTAGTGGAAGATTGTAGAAAAATCTAAAAGTCTTTTACTTTTAGTGTTCTTGTTAATGAAATGATTTTGTTTACGTTTTCTTTTCTGATTGGTTGAGTTGAGTAATTTGTGGGATTGTTTTGGGAATGTGTGATAGTATAAAAGAGAGTGTTAGAAAGTATGTGCATGCATTGTAAAAGACCGTATATCAAAATAAGGATGCATTTGTGAGAGCCTATAGCGCACCAAAGTGTGGATGCATTGTGCTGAGAGTGCATCGTGAGAATAAAGTGATGTTGGAACTGTTACTCCAGTGTGGTCTACAGCCTTGTACCACATGTGACAAATTGCAACTGCAACTACAAGAACCCTACGTGAGTGTGTTTGGTGCGATTGCATCATACTACGACTACTACCACGTAACAATGAGTTAACCCTTTGAGTGTCGGTAGCGGTTTTTGTCGTGATGATTTGGGACTGACAAAAACCGCTTCCGACACCATTTCATCTTCAAGAGGCATTGATCCTCATGAGGCCCCTACATCTGCAAGAGGCACTACATTGTTATCAGTCCCTGCGGCATAGATCCACATCAGTTCCCTATATCCGCAAGATACATACATTCTCATGTCCCGCATATCTGAACAGCATTTCATTATCCTCCGCGGCCACGTAAGTCTTTGCGATCATACTATTTTATGTACCAGAGGCACAGATTCTCATGAGCACACACGGTTTATTATGGTATCCAATCGCCAACCCACGAAAACACTTAAAGACACTTAAAGTACAAAGTACATTTTGATGTGAGTTAACACATTCGAGAAGACCAGCATGCAGACACGCGGCTGTTCGCCGGGTGTCCGCATGTTGGTCGTCTCGAATGCGTTAAACACGTTATCCAGATTTTCGGTCCATTTGCCCACAAATATGACTATTTATTGCATTGCAATCGAACAGTTCCACATACACTGTATGGCGAAATATTGAAATACGATCGATGGTGTTGTTGTTGCTGTCTTTGTTTTACAAATAATGTTATTTATTGCAATAAGGGTCTACAATCGAAATATTACAAATAAGGCTATTTATTGTAGTACCATCGACATTTTACAAATATGGCTATATTTTGCAATGCAATCGAAACATTTGTAACAGGTTTAGTTTTCGGTGTCCGTTGTTTTCTTTTACCTTCAAAGTTAAAAAGCAACTACAGCAACAACAAAATTCCAACCCACCTTGCTCGAGACGCGGTGGAATGAAAATCTGTTCTGGTATGTCTGGTATCCAGTTCGTTAGCCCTTTCACGTTTATAGTCAACACACTTACATACAATAAAATCCTCTAGGCAGGAGAGATGGCTGGACCGTGATAGCTCAAGGTTAGCGCCCCAGGCGCCGAGCTAATTAAGCATTAAAGCGTATCAAACAAATTATGATTATTTCCGGGAAAAAAAATGACCTCTACATTAACAGAACTCTCCCTTTTTTCGAGGGGATAAAACTCATCTTTGTGAATGTCAACATTATTTTTACTGACGAGCAAAAGAAATGAGACAATTTTTAATCATCGTAAACACTTTAGTGTTTCGGATGCTTCCAAAAGTGTCGCATTTCTTTTGCTATTCGGTATAGTTGCCGCGACGGCTTCTGTTTATATGCGGAGAAAAAGGGATACTTGGGCTCTTTTAAAGTTCCGTTTTCCCGGGAAAAAAATGTAGTATAGTCGGTGTGCCATGCTTAACCCATATCATACTGAGGCTAAAAGCTTCAAATTTGTACAATGCCATATGCAAGCTACATTATAGTAAATACGGATAAGGATATGAACCAGTGGCTTTAGTTCAAGGGTGGTGCCAGAATAGCTTGGCGCCTAGAGGCGCCAAGCTATTCTGGCACTACCCTTGAACTATTTTAGTCAAACTTATTTCACACACTGGTGTATTCCGATTGATAAGGGTTAAACCTTGACCTTTCATGGTCGTTTCATTTCTCACTAATGTCGACGCGTACCACGCAGTAAGTCTTTCGATAATTGTCTGTAACAGACACCGGCGCTGGTATGCTTGTGGTTTAGTCAGGAGGGTCTTAGCTTATTGTATCACGGTCGTTCCTTTTCTCGCTGCCCGACTTGTTCCACTGATGTACGATATGTACGATTATGTACGATAATCATTTTACGATAATTGTCTGTAATGGACACGCTGGTGTGCTTGTGTTGTTTAGTCATGAACAAAGCCTGAGGTCGTTCCATCTCTCGCTGCTGTCGACGCGTGTCACGCGGTAAGACAGTTCGTTAGTTCTAACAGCGTAATACTAATAGACACTCTGGTATGCTTGTTGTTCGGACAGAAAGACACCACCCAACTGCAAGAGGCATAGATCCTCATGAGCCCCCGCAGTGCGGGCCGGGGCTCATGAGGATCTATGCCTATTGCTGACACTACGTTATGTCCATGTTCCTTTGAATGGGTTAAGCATTGCCAGCACGAGGCATTCCATGACCTGTATTACAAACACCAGCTGTTGTTGTGTTTAGTTATTGCAGTAAAAATGAGTAGCGTGCTGAGCCATTCAGTCTTAGTTATTGCTTTGTCCCAACCTGCAGCGCAGCAGAACTAGATAAACAAATGACGTCAAGACCCCCGAGACTATACAAACAAGCGTTGAATAGTTGTAGAGTGTTGTTCCATAGTCGTATAGTGTTGTTATTTTCGGTTGCACAGTGAACTGACAATGACGGTTCTAAGTTCTTCAATGCCACCCGCCTTGAGCCAAATTTTGTTGTTCGTTTTAAAAATAATTGTCAGTCAAAACTGAATTACCAAATCCGTCTGTGTTACAAAGTACAGGCGGCAAAGAAAAGTGACTATGCTGTACTGACGAGCAAAAGAAAATGCGACATTTTGGGGAATCCAAACAATGACGCATTTCTTTTGCTCGTCAGTATATTTTAGTCAAGCGTAGAAAACATCGTATGTGTGTGTGTGTGTGTGTGTGTGTGTGTGTGTGTGTGTGTGTGTGTGTGTGTGTTAACCCCTTTACTGCTTAGGAAAAAGGAAGTGACCAGCGAATTGCAAGAGTTATAGATCCTCATGAGCCCCCGCAGTTGCGGGGGCTCATGAGGATCTATGCCTCTCGCTGAGACCACGTTGTATCCATGTTTTTTTTTTAATGGCTGGGTATATTTGACGCTGAATTGTGAGTGTGTGTGTAGGTGTATCGGTGTAGGTGTTTGTAGGTGCAAATGCGTGCGTGTGCGTGGGTGTGCTGGCTTGCGGGCCGGCGCGTGTTCTTGTTGAATTGACTTTTTCTTTTTTCCAACCAAGCCATCCTTTTCCGGTGTCTTGTAAGCAATAACGTCATATTTACGAGGCAACCGGAAAATTGAATCAATTCCGATAAATCAAAGCTCCTCTCTAGAGGCGTCTCTTTACGTCTACGTCTTGAGTCGCAAAACTTGTTTACAACCCTCCCTAGGGTTCGAACCTTTTGCGTCTCAGAATGTCAATTTATATTACGTCCAAATGTCTTTTGATCTTTGATTTTGGGCCTCATAGCTTTGAGCCGTAAGGTCCAAAATCGCAAATCATCACGCGGAAGTAGCCGGAATAAAAGCCAGCTATCGTCGTAGTACACTGCACGCCCGACGCTGCTAACACAAACAATGTGAGTGATACAGACGTAAATGAGGCCATCAAGAGGCATAGATCCTCATCAGCCCCCGCAACCTGCGGGGGCTCATGAGGATCTATGTCTCTTGCATATGAATTCTGTCTAATCTCAAAACGACTCAAAATATGGGTTACTTGTGTGCATGAGAATCTTCACGAGTTTTAGATCTACACATACGTCTACTCTTATTTTGTTGTTGTTGTCTCGCCTGCCGTGAGATGGCCTTAGTCGCCTGCTCGGCGTTAAACCCAACTAACTAACTAGCTAACTAACCTTTTGTCTCAAACACCAGTCATAATTATAAATCTTCTCCAAACATGCTTCCATCATGGTGTTCGTGTTTACATATTCCAGACATTAATCAGACGATAATTTTAATTAACTTTTAACTATTTACGCAGAAGTCGTAATAAACCACAACCCATGTCTCGCGAGACTTCCTTACAAGGGCTCATGAGGATTATGTGCCTGTGAACTTATGACGGAGTATCTCATAAACAAAATTTCTCAAAATATGCTTCCGCCCTTATGCGCATGTTCACGTACCAGGGCAAACAAACGATCACTTTGATCGACTGAGAACTATGGCGCGCGGGGGGAGGGGGGGGGGGTCCAGCTGCCTCCAATGTATCCCAGTAAGCTGAAGGCCAGCGGGCCCACATCGGCCGCAGCCGGCCCGCGTGGGCCCGATGACTTTTCGCTCACTGGGATAGCAGCCCATCTTCTCTCATCACTCACTCTTCCGGCCTTGCGGACATAACATGTCAATCGGATGGCGAAGGAGCTTTTGATGGGAGAAGAGAAAGGGGGCGGAGAGAGAAGGACTGACCTAGTCAGCAAAAGATCATTCGTCGGGCTTACGTAGGCCGAAGTCGGCCCTCGCACGGCCGTGCGTGGGTCGACTTTGGCCAATGTCAACCCAGCGAACCTGTGCATAATTCTTTAAAGAAGCGAGTAGGTCGTTTTCAATAGACAGTAACTGCCTGTCAAATTATAGGCCTAGCGGCTGTGTCACAGGAGGAGAAAGCCGACTTTATGGCATGAGTGGTGTGCCCCTGAATCGAAGCGTCAAGACGATACCATGTATCCTATTGACGCTTTGAGACAGGGGCACACAACTCTTGCGTCAATGCCATAACTTCGGTTTTCTCCCCCTGTGGTTGTGATTGAGCTGTTATAGCCATACGCAAAAATCTCTCTGCACTATAAGTGAAAAATGTAGAGAGCCAGTTGTTTGGCAATTACTGGCTTGAAAAAAAATCCTGCACTTTGTCATTGGTTCCTTAACCCATTACTTACTGATGATGAAATTGTCAATTTTTTTAAAGACACCCTGTAAGGTCTACGCGCCAGTTCTGGAGACAGATCGACTATGATAGTTTAAGGGTAGTGTCAGAATAGCTTGGCGCCTATAGGCGCCAAGCTATTCTGACACCACCCTTCAACTGGCATGGTCGACCCACATCCTGTTGTAGCATGTCAGCGCTTGAGGGGTTAAGTACGTTAAAAGAGATAAGAGACTAAAGTTAGTGGTTTGAGTGAGGGAGACAGAAATGCGTTCGACGGCAGCTTCTCAGTTGCTGAGAAGTAGGATGACGGAGGGGCTCTGGTCACAAGAAATGTGTCTATGCAAACCACGAACAAAGGAGGAGACTCTCAGGTGTGATGCGACAGTCATTCATGAAACAGGAATCAAACCATTGCGCGTGCGTCTCTGTCATAGCATGTGACCGTGACTACTTTTCAATTCTAAAACTGATAAAATGATAATCGTGACAACAAACCCCGAAAGTGTAATTCGGTTTTAATCGCGTGAAAACAAAATACTGTAATTTCCGCATTTCGTTTTTCGTAAATATCTTATAATTGTATTTTATAACACGATGTTAGAAGCCAGGCCATCGCAGGTAAACTCTGTAAGTTAGAGACAATGTCATTCACTGACATGATTGGTGGGAAAATGGTCACGTTGTCACGCCAGAAACGCCGTGGTTTGATTTCCGGGGGTGTTCTGTCGCACAAACGTCAAGTTTCCGAAATCGGTCTATATTCCCTCCGTGATTTGTTTTCTAATTCACAAATCTGTCCGCCTCCTCATCTAACCCCATCCGTGTGTAAGAGGCATAGATTCTCATGAGCCCCTGCAGGTGCAGGGGCTCATGAGAATCAATGCCGCTTAATTGCTGAGCCGCATCTGTTCCTGCTCGGAGTCATGGAGTTTAAGTGTGTCACTGCATTGAGTCTGCTGGGCGGTAAACAGAGGAATTACATTCATAACATTCAAGCACATGTTGCTTTTGGTGCCAGTTTAGAGACGCCGATGCGGGCCCTTGTAGTCTTTCTCTTTCTCCGTCACGTGCGGGATATGGATCGACCTCAATCGTGACAGTCACAAGGTTTGTGCTTGAATATACTAGTCACCACAGATAGATTGATCGTCAGTTGTAGCGAAAGGGTCGTCGGACTGATTTGATTGTAGACGGGAAATGGATAGACGTCTGGCTCAAGGAAAGTGCTTGATTAACTCGTCGTCTGGACATTAATCAGCAAGACAAGCTTACACGAAGAGTCTTCAGAAGATGGCGACTTTTTAGTCGAACGCGAAAGTTCAAAAGTAGAGCCTCACTTAGCCTGGCGTCAGTCTCAAAGCAAATAATAATAATAATAATTATTATTATTATTATTATTATTATTATTATTATTATTATTATTATTATTATTATTATTATTATTATTATTATTATTATTATGTGCTTATGCTAAAAACAGCTCTAAAGGCTCACCGCCGTGAGATGGCCTTAGTCGCCTGCTCGGCGTTTTATACCCAAATAACTAACTCTAAAGGCTCAGTCGCACCACCTTCCAGATACAACAGTCTGTTCATTTCCCGCTTTCTGTTCCCCGACGGCTGAGGATAGGCTGATAAGGCACTGTCTTCGGGTCGAACAATCACAGGTCGTTCCTCTCCTTCCATTCGTGCATGCCCAGTACAGGCGTGCACGGACCCGAATACCTTTTGCTCACTGGGTCGCTGCGGATGATGCATAAAAAAAAGGAGCAGTGTGGGTTGTTGAGGTACTTCAGATTGGTTATTTGCGATCTGTATCGCGTGTGGGTGCCTAATCAAACATTCACGCAAATGCAGATTTGCCCATTGTAAATTCAAATCATTGCGCTTTTTATGCAAATCATTTCACCGTAATAACGAATCTGGCTCTTGGGACTGGAGAACAGTAATTTGTCTGAGCCGTATTGTCTAGAGGTTTGTTGTTGTTTGGTTTGGGTTTTGTGTGTGTGTGTGTGTGGGGGTTTGTTGTTGTTGTTGTTGTTGTTGTTGTTGTTGTTTTGCACACGTGTGCTGGTCTGTGATTTTGACTTTACGGCCATGGGCCATAAAGTCCAAAACCACATACCAGCACACGCATTTTGTGATTGATTACCGAGGCGATTGTTATATGCTTTGGGATTAGTTCAGTGATTTCGACTTACTGGGTTGATAACCGATAGGTCTCACCCAATAAGCAAAGGTCCTCGGGACTACGTCGCCCACCGTGGGCCCGCGCACTGGCTTGTCGTACGAAGTGTCAAAAAGTCACCAGTAAACTCTTTCTGACTTACCTATTCTGTCAGTGCAGAATCCGCTGTACTGCTCGGATTTCTTCGGCGCAGCAAGTCTTTGGCGATTAGTTTTCTTTCTTTCTTTCTTGTGTGTGTGTGTGTGTGTGTGTGTGTGTGTGTGTGTGTGTGTGTGTGTGTGTGTGTGTGTGTGTGTGTGTGTGTGTGGGTGGGTGGGGGGGTGATGGAGGTTAAAATACTTATAAATAACGAAAAGTCCGCTAACGACAAAAAGCGTGTCAATTTAGCGACAGTTGTAGCAGTTACTTTTTTTTTTTCTTTTAATGAATTCATGAAATGACGTCACGCGAGGAATTTCTTTCTCAAATCTCTGAGAGGAGGTGTGCAAGTGTTGTGTCCGCATTAACTGTGCTGGTCTGTAGTTTTGGACCTTACTTACAACAAAATCAATCGTATTAAGCATACGCGGATGCAAACAAATTGAACTTAACAACCCTGGCTGGGAAGCCATTTCCCCCAGAAACCCCGTCAGAACAAATTGAGGTCAACGCACAGGTCGCGTCGGATATGATGAGACAGAATTGACAGAATTGAAAGACGTCTTTTCAGTCCCTCAGCAAAGCCCTGACCATCTGCGCGAGGCATGGGTATTCGAGAGGTTTACGTGGACTGAATCTCCAAGAGGCAGCTAAAGACGCAGAGTTTTCAGAAATCAGCTAGTGGTTCTGTTTTTCATCTGCAGGAGTAAGAGATGCACATAAGCTTGTTACGGCCGCCTGGAGCGTGTGATCGATCTAAACTACAGCCATTACCTGTCATCAAAGACCATCATTTAGGTGGCTACATCTTTGATTACAAGTGACCTCTCTCATAAGGGTGGTCGCTGAAAGCAGGTTCAGCCGTATATGCGGACACTATGTTTATAAGCGACGTGCTAAATTTAGGGTTCTAGCGTTCTCCGAATGATAATCAGCATCATCCTTATCATCATTATATTTATAAGTAATAATAATACTAATAATAATAATTATTATTACTATTATTATTATTATTATATTATTATCAGCAGCAGCATCTCATCAACGTCATCATTATCGTTATCAGCGTCATCATCTTAATCATCATTATCATCATCTTTATCATCATCATCGTCATCATTGTACACATACTTTTACAAACAAAAGTTACCTTTCTCAGAAAGTGGTCGACCCTTCTTCGTAGTGCAAGTTATAACCCAGCAAGAAGTGTCTTCCTGCCGAAATCGGCCATGGTTTGCCGAGATTCTTTTATTGCCATTCAGTCGCGGAAGCTCTGGCGTTTTCTAGTCACAGAACCACATTCAAGTTAACCCATTTAACCCCGACGCACTACAGCAGGAGATGGATCGACCATGATATTCAAGGGTTGTGCCAGATTAGCTTGGTTAACCCCACGGCCGCATTTTGAAAGTGTCATCTAACGACTGTGAGCTTCACGAGACGGATCGACCATGATGGCGCCCAGCTAATCTGGCACAACCCTTGAATTATCATGGAATTAACCTATTTAACCCCACGACCGCATTTTGGAAACGTCACCTAACGATAATATACGCGCCAGCTGCTTAGGACGGATCGACCATTATACTTCAAGGGTAGTGCCAGATTAGCTGGGCGCCATCATGGTCGATCCGTCTCGTGAAGCTCACAGTCGTTAGATGACACTTTCCAAATGCGGCCGTGGGGTTAAATAGTTTAGGCGCACCAAGAATCAAACTGTTTCAATAATTTGGGAGGTGGAAGTGTCGTTGTTGTTTTAAGTACGAGTGGGGAGGAGCTGGGGGGGGGGGCGTTGATGGAGGAGATGCGGGTTAAATAGGTTAAGGCGCACCAAGTATCAAACTGAGAGTCCGAAATAGCTCGGGTGGTTAAGCGTCGGAGCAAGAAAGCGAAGAGAATCGCCGGGTCGTGAGTTCGAGTCCCAGTCCCGACCACGGTAGCTGAACTCGCAATCCAGAAAAAAAAAAACACGGGCTTCTTCAATAGCATGTCCATTAAAAGGTCTTGGTAAATCAAAGTGGCACAGTTGCAGTGCTCCAGAATTGATCAGTGTTCAGGTCGTACTCCATAGGCAGTAGATTTCCCTGTCCCCCATAAGGGACGCCTACTATCACTTCGGTGCCGTGGACGTTAAACCCCGAACTAACCAACAAAGTATCAAACTGTTTCGATATTCTGGGAGGTGGAAGTCTTCGTTTTTAAAAGTAGGGGGATGAGAGGTGTGTGTGGGGGGGGGGAGTTGAGGGAGGAGGGGGGGGGAGGATGGAGCAAGAATGAGAAAAGGGGAGTGTTACGTGTTGAGTCGTAGTATGACATCACACCAGACGCACGCACGTAAGGTTCTTTTTAAAGAAACTTCATTCAGCTACAAATCGTCACACGTGTACTTAAGGATGTAGACTACACTGGAGTAACAGTTCCAACCATATTTTATTTCAGCGATGCGATCTCCACACAATGCATTCCCAAATGCACCAACACTGATACAATGTCTCCTCGGCAAAAATGTCAAAACTGGCGACACAATGCGCTTCTCATACAACGTAAACCACCGTTACGCTGCGACAACAGCTTTCCAGAACAAGTGCTATAAGATAAGTGCTATAAGAGTACTTTATTATCTCGAAAAGAGAAATTTGGTTGTGGTACATTTATAACAAATAGTACAAACAAGACATGAAAACATTATAACATAATTATGAACATTTTCTCCCTGCACTTGCACAGCTACAAATTCCAAATGGACATAAGTAAACACTACAAAATCTTTACACATAACTCTTACACATCTCACACATAAACATCTTTTATGGACTGAACTGAGCGGCACTTATACATTCACACCCACCTCTACACATGCATACATAATACGCGTGTTTCAACCTAATCTACTTATTATACAAACGTCTCAATACATTATTACACAGTATTACACAAGCTGCGCAATTAAAATATACCTTAGTAAAATAATTAGTGAGTAAACACTCAGTAACAACAATCCAACGAATTCACACAGCGCAACCAATCAGAACGGAACACGTAACCGAAACTCATAAATATTAAATAAAAAGAACTTTCCAGAATAAACTACAATAGTCTACATAAATTCGACTGCTAATTTCAGCCCCAAATCCTAGTGTGCAATGACGTCACACAAGAGTCTGGCATACAATTCACGACCTTTCATAATACAAAGTGACTGGCTGCCAACTTCACGCGTACAGAAACCATCTATGACTAAGAGTATTAGAGCGGCTATAATACTGTGTTGCAAAATGTTGCCGGCACTTTGACGTGACACATGCGAGGTCACTAGACAGCGCGATTTTGCTCGAACGTTCTGGTCTATTGTTAGCGAATCTACGCATTACAAAAACTCACCGCTCTTCTCCCTGCGACTTTGCTAGAAGCTTCCGGACTAATCTTAGCGTATCATAACAAAGCCAATTCCGCTCTCTGCGCGAACGATAGAGAATCTTACTGAAAAGGTACGTGATTCATAACCATGATAGTTCAAATAAATATCGGATCGTTTCCTACGATCAATACATGCATACTCTCACGGAACAACACAACGACAATCGTAACAGGGAGAAGGAAGGGGGAGGGGAGGGGGTAAAGCGACTTTGGGAGATGAATCTGTTTCCTTCCTCCTTGTGTTAGCATTGACCACCACGGATACGACTGTGCGCGGGCCAACGGCGGCCGACGTCGGCCCGATGGCCTTTTGCGCACTGGGCATCGATCAGAGAGTTTGAGGTCACCGAGATCTTGATGTCGGCTGTGAATAATCCATGCATCACTTGCAGCGCTTCTCTTGTACTTTCAGCGCCAGCTGTGAGAGATAAAGTCTACCGGCGTCGATCGATATGCAGAATTTTGAACACATTTCACTGCCGAGAAAAAAAGTGAAGCCCTATCCAACTGCAAGAGGCATGTAATCTTCATGAGCCCCCGCAGTTGCGGGGGCTCATGAAGATACATGCCTCTTGCTGATACTATTTAACCCCCGATGAAGTTTCTTGTTCGACTAGGGTTGTTGAATGAACACAAATTTCAGAACACAAGCCGCGACCCCTGGCGGTGAATGAGGTTAAATAACTGTATGTAAGTGTATCGGAATTAATGAATAATCAATTATCTGAACTGCTTGATTTAAATACTATTAATTTGCTGCTGTGCGACAGAAACCACTTGATGGCCCTTTCTCGTGTGAATGATATCAAATTCTGCCCATTATAAAATAAGATAACGTTTCTTACCATCTGCAATCACGGGCTGTTCCCCTCCGGTCACGCTGGTGGTGAAAAAAAAATGTTCTTAAAGCTTCTAGATTTGCGCCGCCTCTCAGATAAAAAAAGATTCCCTTTCGGACTGAATGTGTGTCTGATCACTTCACCCCGCCTCGCGAATTGCTGCGCTTTCAGGAGTGACTCTTACCATCCGTCGCAAAAGCAAAAGGTACTCGGGCCGACGCCGGCTGCTGATGGCCCGCGCACAGCTTGGCTGTGCGCTAGCCATCTGCAGCCGGCGCCGGTCAGAGGACCTTTTGCTTAATAGGCAGGCATTGCAGAGGCTTTTTCGGTTCTCTGTGCGAGATTTTTAGATGGAACGTGCAAAGACCTCTTCAAGACTGTGAAATAAGCAGGGAGTAAAGTTGGTGAGGCACTTGCGGATCCAGACATTTCTGAAGGAAGGCAGGGGGGATGGGCGGGGGCAACACGGGAAAAGGGTAGGGGTGACCCGAGGTGATACCCGGGAAGGAAACGGTGTGTGGGGGGGGGGGGGGATTAAATGTGAATTCAGTTTTGCCGATATAATTTCTAAAACACTTACCGACAATACAAGGGAGGTGCAGGATCCCTCCCTCCCTCCCTTGCTCCCTCCCTCCTTCCTTCGGGATCCGCGGCGATGCAAGAGGCATCGATCCTCATGATCCCCCGCTGACTGAGGGGGGTCATGACGATCTATGCCTCTTGCAAATGGTTGTCGTCTGCTTGCTGAGTGAGTCTATTCAACGCACAAACCGGCATCTCCCGTGGAAGAACCGCGCTGTAAGTCATAGATACATGCATTCGATAACCACAGCAGCTGAGCACTTTGGGGGGGGGGGAGAGGTGGGTTATACTCCTTTTTGCCCTATGCCTCCTGGGTGTGGTGGGCATCTGTGCCCTAGGAAGCAGGAGACAGTAAGTACATTTATTGTGAAAAGCGAGATTTTTATTATATTACAATGAAAATCTCGCTTTTCACAAATCTGGACTTGCTGTTTTTTGCCTCCACATAGGGCAGATCCGGAGTTCGCGGCATGAATCACTTTTCGTGAGACAAACCTGTCGCTCTTCCTCCCGCACCCGCCTTGGAAACACAAAAGTACAGTTTTCGTACATAGAGAGTGAACTGAGAGACCCCTACACGGCTTTGGGGGCTCTTGAGCATCATGCCTGTGAAAGATGTGCCCAGTTTACTGCAAGCGTGCTTTTATGGGCCGGGCCTCTCAGACGTTCCACACCATCAACTCGTCCCCTCCTCAAAACCTGATGTGACAATCAAGGGAATCGGATTTGAGATGCTGGTCTGGGTGCTTAACACACGGGGCACATGGGTCGCAATTTCGCAAAAATTGAAAGCTGTCCCCTAAAGTACTGCATTACCGTTCAGAAGATAGTTCGACCATGGTAGGTCAAGGGTGGCGCCATGAGTCGCTAAGCTATTAGTGTGGCACCACCCATAAACTATCATAGTCTACCCATATCTTCTTATTTGTGTAAGAGCCAAAAGGCACCATGCTATTCTGGCACCACCCTTGAGCTATCATGGTCTACCCGTATCTTCTTATGTTGTGTAAGAGCAAAAAGGCGCCAAACTATTCTGGTCCCACCCTTGAACTACCATGGCCGACCCATATCTTCGTATGGTGTATCGGTGCTGAATAAGTTATCCTATCCTGCCCTGGCATGCTAAATAATCCCGATAATAGTGCCATAATAGCTTGGCAAATAGTGACACTCAACAGCTGGTTTTTAAAAGTGTGACATCAGGAAACGGGCATTTACAAATGTACAAAGATTCGATAACGGAGTGTGAGTTGCCCTCTGAAAAGTACATTAGCCCCAGGACCGAAATCCCCAAATGCTGAAGTTGCCCTCTGAAGGACTGTATTACGATTCTAGAGACAGATCGAGCATGATAGTTCAAGGGTGGTGCCAGAATAGCTTGGCACCTATTGGCGCCAAGGTGTTTTTGCACCACCCTTGGACTATCATGCTTGATATATGTCTTGTTGTGGTGTGTCGGGGCTGAATGAATTAGAGTGCATCAGTAGAGGCACAGAGCCGGCATGTCTAAGCTGTCAGGGTCGGTGTTTTTCCTGTGGCGTATCGAGACTGAATGTGTTAAAACGTCAACAAAATTTAATCAGCATTTAGTCATTCTCCTGGCAACTGCATGGCTCAACTGACAACATCTCTGCCTCACGTATATGGTCAGTATTTTGCCATGTATGGTTGTACCACATGAATTCTTAGAAAAGCCAAACGAAGAAAGAAACATAAATTATTGTCACAACACAATTATTCTGACGAGCAAAAGAAATGCGACATTTTTATATTCCAAAAAGGTCGCACTTCTTTTGCTCTTCAGTATACAACACACCACATAGGAATCCTTGCAATGGTCTGTCCGCATTGTGAGCAGTGTTTGCGGCTATGGACACAAGCAGCCGACATTCCTTCTGCTCTAACATGGCAACAGCCAGTATATTCGTGTTTGTGAAAAGCAAGATTGTCAATGTGTTAAATTGAAAATTTCGCTTTTCACAAAAACAGACAGACAATGTTTGTGATAGGAGAGACTTTCTATGTATTACATTGAAAATCAGTGTATCTGTTCACACACAAAAATAGACATACAATTTTTGTCAAAAACGAGAGTTTAAATGTATAACAATAAAACTCTCGCTTACACAGAAACGTTCTAAATTATCCCTTTGTTTGTCGGTAGCGGTTTTAATCGCGATGATTCCTGCAGGAATCATCGTGACTAAGACCGCTATGGAACTCTAAAGGATTAGGGTAGTCTTGTTTTTTGCTGGTTGTCCTCTTGACAGAAACACACTCAAACTTTAAGCATTGGGGATTCGGCAAGACAGATCCGTGAAAGCCAGAGGCAATGATTCTAATGAGACAAGCATAGATTCTCACGAAACACTGCAGGCTGCAGGAGATCCTGAGAATCCATGTCTCCCGCGGATCTAAGCGGCAGCTTCGAGGACCACTTCCGAAAAGTGCTTGACGTGATTTACTTCATTGAAATGCATGGAAAACACGCTGCATTTCCCACAGGACACTCTTCCGCTGTCCATATTAAAATCCTTTTCAGATATTTTTTGTTTAGCCCTGGTGGCTTCCATCTTTTTAAGAACCAAAGAGCTAATTAAAGAAGGGGATGGCCAGCAAGAATTAAACATACAGTTAATCCATTCAGCCCTGACGCACTACAGCAGGAAATGGGTCGACCATTATAATTCTAAGGTAGTGCCAGATTAGCTTGGCGCCTGTCGGCTCCAAGCTAATCTGGCACTGCCCTTGAATTATCATGGTCGATCCATCTCCTGCAACAGGTGCATAGTCGTTAGATGACGCCCCCAAAATTTGGGAAATACGTGCGCCGGGCTGAATGAGTCAAATAACCCCCTTTATGGCCATTGGACACAGATTGTGTTTCTGCGATCTTTGTTTATTCACTGTCGAAGAGACCCAGCTGCCGGGCAAACTTAACCCATGTATTTTCTTTAAGCTTTTTGATACCCGGGTGGCGCCGATGCTCCTTTACTCGTCTGAAGTATGGGGGTTGAAGCAGTTCGAAACAATAGAAAAGGTGCACACTTTCGCCTGCAAGAGACTATTGAGTGTGGATGTCAGAACCCCAAATCAGACAGCTTATGGTGAAACGGGCATTCATCCACTGCACATTAACAGCATAATAAGAGCTACAAAGTATTGGATGAAACTGATTAAGATGTCTGATACAAGACTTCCTAAACAGGCGTACAATATGCAGTTAAACTGTACAGTAGCGGGTTGTTTTTGGGCGAACCAAACTGAAAGCACCCTAAACAAGTATGGCTTTGGCCACGTTGGCAAAACGGTGGTGTGGGTGATGAAAGGGCTTTTTTGTGGTTGTACAGGCAAAAACTGAAAGACTTATTTGTACAGTCATGGGAAACGAAGGTTTAGACAAGCGATAGGTTTGCAGCCGCTTACAAGCAGCAGTTCAAAGCGGTATTCGAACCAGAAAGATATTTATCCCAGTTTACGATAAAAAAAAAAAAATTCAGGGACAGCTTTATACGTTTCAGACTGGGAACAGTAGAACTGAATGTAAATAATAGGTATTAAAATACACATGTGAAGGACTGTCCATTCTGTATTGGGACTGTGGAGAATGAAGAACACTTCCCCTTGTATTGTAATAGATACACAGCATTGAGGGAAAAGTACTTGGCTAGCCTTTTGAATGCCACTAGAGGACATAAGCAAGTTGCTTGCAAACCTGGACTGTGATTCTATCAGAAAAGTTGCAATGTTCATATTCTATGCACTTAAATTACGCAATGAACAACTATCTGTGTAATATGACATTATCTATGGGCCAATGGCCGCAAAACATCTGTTCAGTCTGCCCCATAGTGGGGTAGACCCCTTGATGCAGCGCGTCTGTGTGCGCTGTGCTGTGTGTGTATGTGTGTGTGTGTGTGTGTGTGTGTGTGTGTGTGTGTGTGTGTGTGTGTGTGTGTGTGTGTGTGTGTGTGTGTGTGTGTGTGTGTGTGTGTGTGTGTGTGTGTGTGTGATCATTATATTATGAGTACCAATTCCAAGACGAAACTACTTTTTGTTTATATTTTGTCTGTTTCCTTTCTCGTGTTGTCATTTGTTTTTTCAGTTATGTAATCTCACCCAAATTCGAATGGGTCGTTGACCTACCGAATAAAGTGTTCTGAGTTCTGAGTTCTGAGAAGAGACCCAGCTGCCCCAGGACTGAATATGATTTAAAAGTGGTGCCAGCAAGAGAAATAGATCTTCATGAGCCCCCGCAACTGCGGGAGCTCACGAGGATCTACATCTCTTGCAGTTGGGTCTAATTCTTTTTTTTTTTTACATAGTCAAGGGACTAACCCTAGTGGCTTTCTCCTATCGAGGGCCACAGACGTAAGTAAAGTAAGACTGGCTGTCACACCAGGGAGGAAGAATATATACCACACGGAATATCTGGATATTTAGTTCGATTTTAATGATTTGATTTTCTCATTCGCACGACAAACAATAGACAAGACGTATACAAACCTACGCAATATTCACTCAATTCATACATGCACCTGTAACTCACGCACACCCTTAACCATTCGTACAATGTTCACAGCACAAACCGCACATCCTACACTTATTGTTCCACTACGATGTCACATCTCAATGTCTGTCGAAAATAACTGACACTAATTTATGCTTAGATCCTCGAACGATCAAACAGTTTGATTACTCCGACCGTGAATAGAGATGAATGTAGCGTCGCTGCTTGTTGGAATAAAGATGAATGTAGCGTCGCTGCTCGTTGATTCAGTCACACCCCTGGTCGAATAATCGCACTGTCTCTCGCGATGGCACGTCGAAGCTCCACACACACACCGCCAGGATCAACTCGACTATCTCGTACATCATGTTGATTGATTACATTTCCACATGAAGCATACACAAATCCAACTTCTCAGCTGGTGATAAGGGGCATCTATACAACATATAAAACGTATCTCTCCATAAGACATCCCCCATTGCTTAAAAGATACTTCCGCCGGAAATGACGACACTGTAGCGATGACGACCGCTAACGGCTTCCGGACGTTGTCGCTGATTCCCGATTGTTTCCGACATCGAATAAATATCGTAATAACGGTCAATTCGAAATACCATGCACACACACGAATACGACATATCTCCGCACAACACATAACCTCTCACCACGATCCGAATCATTCATTTCAAAATCAACAGGCTCTACGAAACTTTTCGATCATTCGATTCATCCCTGCGCGCCGATCGCCAGACGACACCAAACTCGCCGACGCGTGCCGAATGGCATACAATCTCCGATCCGGAGCCAATCAACTAATACACTTCCCGAATCTACTACTTAACAAACGCGAATCAGCTATATAATAAACAAATACATACCCAAAGATGCGTGAAAAGTTTACTCAGTCTTCGACTATCTTGTGCTTGTCTCAGCGCCCACGACTGATGGCCGTTGACAAAGTCACCGTTATTATTAGCCGGTTACAAGCGTAGTTATACACAACTACTTACTGTGTTTACACAACCAACATTGAGCATCTAGCTTCACTAACATTCTATCCTTCGATAGATAACACGAGGCACATCACACCGCCTCAATTCCTCACAAAAACTAACTTTTAACTCGAGAGCAAAAATCTCTCATGTCTGACTGTCTTCTCAACGATTCACAGTGACGTAACTCTTCAAGCCAACATCGTACGTCACATGTTCCAAACACACATCTTACGTCATATGTTCTTGACGTCACTGAAAAGTACACGCCCTCACCACAACACACAACATAGAACGAAATTCCTCCCGAGAAGAGAATACTGCATAATGATTAAAATAAATTGTGACACTGGCCCCTCCCCACCAGCAAAAGAACAAAACAAAACATAATTCACTGTCTGTGTGACTTTAGCAGATGGTAGGTTGGTGGTTGACTCTCTCCTTCTGAGGATCAAATAATTTTGTTAACTCATTCAGCCTGGCGCACGTATTTCCCAAAGTTTGGAGGCGTCAGCTAACAGCTATGCACCTGTTGCAGGAGATGGATCGACCATGATAATTCAAGGGTAGTGCCAGATTAGCTTGGCGCCGACAGGCGCCAAGCTAATCTGGCACTACCCCTGAATTATCAAGGTCGACCCATCTCCTGCTGTAGTGCGTCAGGGCTGAATGGGTTAAAGGTTTTATTTTGACAAAACAATCTAAGTATGAATTTGGCACTACCCTTCAATTATCATGGTCGACCCATCTTCTGCTGTAGTGCGTCACGGCTGAATGGCTTAACTCATTTTAGGGGCCTCGCATCGATGGCTGCGAAAGTGTCGTATGTCGTTGCCGCCGGCAACGCTATACGACACTTCCGCAGCTATTGATGCGGGGTCTCTTGAATGAGCTAAGAAACATCTCGTCTCTCGGTGACCGAACCTGGTCAGTAAGTAAAATAAATTTTCATGAGCTCCTGCGGCTGCGGGAATTCATAAGAGACTGGCTGATGGTCCGACCATCAAGCCGATCTGAATGAGTAGGCAACATGAGCTATTTGGGTCGAGAACAGCAAAGCAAGATAGAAAAAGTAGTTGTTACGTGGTAGTCGTTGTCGTAGTATGATACAATCACACCAGATGCAAGCACGTAGGGTTCTTGTAAAGAAACTTCACTCAGCTGCAACTCGTCACTTGTGGCATAAGGTTGTACCCCACACTGGAGTAACCGAGTTCCAACAATATTTTATTGCAGCGATGCGATCTCCGTACAATGCATGCACAAATGCACCAACACTATACACTGTCTCCTCTACAATACACTTTTGACACACTGCGTTTCTCATACAATGTACACACATAGTTTTACTTCCTAACACGGTCTTTTACACTATTACAGATTTCCAGAACAAACCTGCAAATTCTCCCAACACAACCAATCAGAAAGGAAAACGTAACCAAAACTCATTAATATTCATTACAAAGAAACTCTCTAGCAGCTACTACCAAATTTTCACTACCCTCTAAGCACCTTTTGATACAAATGTTACAAAATGTTGCCGACAACTTTGACGTCATATCTGAGGTCACTAGAAAGATCGCGACCCTGCTCGAACCTTCCAGTCTAAAAAAGCGAAATTACGCGTCACAACAAAAATCGATCGCAAGTCTCCGTGCAAAAGACTTGAAAATGAATCCTAATAAAAAGGTACGTAATTCTTATCCAAAATAACTCAAATGAATATCGGATCTTTTCTGTGATTAACACACACATGCTCTCAAATAATAACACAACCACAAACGTAACAGTAGCGAACTTTCTGATTTTTGCCTCCAGCAAATCTACGTTAACCCATTACTTCCTCAGGCTGATATTTTTTAATTTGTTTATTGTCCTATGAGGACTACTTTACAGAATACAAGATAGATCAACCATTTTAGTTCAAGGGTGGTGCCAGAATAGCTTGGCGCCTTAGGCGTCAAGATATTCTGGCACCACCCTTGAACTATCATAGTCAAATTTATTTCGAGCAATGGGTGTATCAGGATGAAAAGGGTTAATTGACACCTCCGGCCACTCTCATTTTTATTCTTGACTTTTTTGTTCTGACTGAAAATTTTGTAAATTAAATTTGCGTGCACAATTTACAGTATTCGATGGGAATTTTAGATCGCAATACAATGCATGTTTTGCTGCCGTGGTTTTACATTTGTCAGCCGTTCTGCAAGCCATGCAAAATTTAACCCTTTATTTGTTGGGGAAAGGCGAACACCACCCAACTGCAAGAGACGTAGACTCTCATGAGGCCCCGCAGTTGCGGGGGCTAATGATGGTCTTTTTCTTCTGCCTTTATCCTTGGTCCTTGGAGATTCAACTGCGATAATTTGAGAGGTACAATTTTCTGGCAGTGTAGGGGTTAAAACTGATGTTAATTTGTAGCTAATGCCGACACAGTGTGCATGCCTTTTGCGTATAATTGTGACGTCCCTGTTACATTAACCCTCTTTTGCATGCAGACACTAAACTGTGAACCCTTTGGCTGTCGGTAGCGGTTTTTGTCGCGATGATTCCTGCCGAAATCATCGCGACAAAAACCAGTACCGACGGCCAAAAGGTTAACAGTTTTGATGGCTGCATGCAAAAGAGGGTTAAATGATACAAATGAATGATATACATTTTTGAAGAGTGATTGTGTATAGATTTTTTTATAGAGTGCGTTGTATTTTTGGTTTCAATTGTTTTGTGCGTAACCTTTTGTAAAATGTGTTTTTGTAAATAATTATATTTTTATGTAATTAGCTTTTTGTTAGGCGCCTAGAGTTCCGCTTCTGAGGCTAGGCGCTATACAAGTACTCGTTATCATTATTATTATTATTATTATTATTATTATTATTATTATTATTATTATTATTATTATTATTATTATTAATTATACATATTTGCTTTGTTTCAGAATCTGATGTTTCTGCCACACTCCTGAAGAACCGAGAGAAGTTCGCATAGAAAAGCAACGCATTTACCTTCTGTTAAAAGGACATCCGAGCTTTTGATGACTTCAGTGAGTTTGCGTCACAGAAAAATTTGAGATCAACAGCCGCTGCTGAATAAAAAGGACGTGTCGTGAACCATTTCATTTTAGTGCCAGCCATTTTGAGCGAGCTGTGTCACCTGGCAACTAAACTTTAAATTACTACACACACGGATACTTCTCATACTACGTCGTTCTCTGCTGGAAGATTCCCCTGGGAGAAAGATTTACAAACATCACAGCTTGTACTCAAGGTTTTACAGGCGTTGAAAGGAGGATGGTTTGCTTGCTAATACCAAGCTGACCTTCCAGACTTTTTTTCTGCCAAGAAAAAAATAATCCTCTTACGTCGGTGCTTGATACTGGCTTGGCCATATTGGAGCGAAGAAATATTTAATTCCCGGGGTCGACTGAACTTGGTGATAAACTGTTGGTTTCCAGGAACGATCTTTTACTGTCCGGATTAGTTTTGAAGGCAAACACCTCGTGCTAGAAACAGCGGCTCAGACGCCACGATAATTTTGCTGCACAATTCTTCTGCGTAAACATTGTCTCCCGTGCACTGCTGAAACAAGAACCGCTCTTCCATAAAAATATTCTCTACAACAGTTCTTGCAGTGGAGTGTTCCAGGCTACACATCTTGTGGATACGAGAAAGTACACGCTAAGTATAAAATCACTTGTGTAAGCATTCTCTGTAAGTCTTCCTTGTGGGAACTCTGAAGGAATCATTAGCTGTTTTATTTTGACTAGCGGATTCGTCGCAGAAGAAAATCTTTTCTTGGGAATTTCTTTACCGCTGAACGAACACTTAAAGCATTCCAATGGAAAGATCTTTAGTTTGAAAATGTAAAAACAACAAACATCCAACACTGTTGTTGTGGAAAGATCTTTGGAGGAACAGCTCAGCTACATCTTCTCCAAACAGAATCATCCGTTAAATCGTGGTCCTCCCTTGTGAGAGAAAGGAATCCAATATATGGTGTTCAACGTGTAAATGTCGTTCTCTGTACTTTGCGTTTTTTAATAATTTATTTAGAGTGATTCTGTAAACTGTGTATTGATACCTTCAATACCAGCATTGTGAGTCAACTTTCTAGATTGCTGTACCTTTTAATGAACTAACGGATTCTTATCCACGTTGAGCCTACCTGGATTTTCTAAGAGGATAAAAGCAACCATTTGTGTAGCCAATCGATCTTCAGAAACAAATCACTTTGTTTATATTGCCATTCTAAAACTTTATCGTTGGTGAAAATCTACATGGTTTCTAGTGGTTTCTAGTCAGACTCGTACGTTTACTGCCTACAGAAAGTGCGCTTTGTACATTAGTGCTTGCTACCGTTCCTAGTGTACGTGTGCTGGGTAACACCTAGCAGTGCATATTGCTATCGCTTGTGTAGGTTGGTGTGGAAAGTGCGCTTGCCATGGAAAGGTCCTATCTTTCTCGCGTGATGTGGCCGACAGACGTGTGGTCGGCGTGGATTGTGCAATAGATCGACCAGGTCTCACCCGGGAGACCTTTCTCAATGCCTCTGTCCACTGTCCACCGTGCGTCGCGTGTGAAGGTACCCCTCTCGCGTCTCGCACTAGCGCCCCAGATATCTCAGCGTCTCCTGCTGCAGTGCGCACTTGCTGAACTATACAGGATGTGCGTCATGGTAAAAGTGCTGCGCGCCTGCGCGGCGCTGGTGCTTTCCGGTCGTCTTTTGGCGGTGATTTTGCTGCTTGACACGGTGTACTTTGCCTGTGTGTACGAGACGGCCGTCTTGCCACGGAGATTCGACGTGGATAATGTCAGCAATGTAGCTAATGCGTCAGTTCTCCCGTCATCGTTTTTATCATCTTCCTCGTCCTCTGGTGATCCAGATGTCTCTGTGTCAGCGTCCTTATCATCGTCATCGTCATCGTCATCGTCGTCGGCTGTGGAAAGAAAATCCCAGCCTTTACCCGGTCTCTCGTCGTCCTCCCATCTTCGTGACGTAGAGCCCAGCAGTAACGTCAGCGTGAACAATCTGACACAGAGGGAACCAGACTCTGCTAGCAACGTCAGTCACAGTAGTGACAAACACGAGGACAAGAAAGATAGTGACAAGTCCCACCAAGTGAGTGTAGAAAGAAGGGTGACCTCCCCACAACAGGGAGTGACCCGGGAGTTCCCACTGGCGCTAGTGGTGGCCAGTTCTGTAGCCGCGGTCAGCATTCTCGTGTTCTTCTGTCTGTCTTACTTGTGGCACACGCGGCAGCTCGATCACCGTGCCCAGAAACTGGCCATACGCTTAGCCGCCGAAGCAGAAGCGGACATGAACTGTGCTCAATGCAGATCCCCTGCAACCTACATGCGGGGGGCCAGTCAGGACTCCACTAGTGACAGCGGCGCCGAGGATGCCCTTCACGCGCAGCTGCAACGCCACGTGGATGAGCTGAACAGTCTAAACGAGGAGGAAGAAGAGGAGGATGAAACGGAGGATGCAGAGGGAAGGAGGAGAAAGCCAGGAGGGGTGGGGCGGACTTTGGGAAGCCGGAGGGGGAGGGGCAGAGGGAGCAGGAGGTGCGGGAGCAGGTCGTCCAGGAAATGGTCAGGCAACAGCTCCGGTCCAAACAGGAGTTCCCTAGTCACCGACCAGGAGATCTTGAGTCACTTCGCCAGCAGGCGGCACTCGACTTTCTTCATCTGACGCACGCTCAAGGTCACGCCCAGACGTTTTTCGCCTTGACATTGCTGCGTGCTGATCTGTGATTTTGAACTTTACGCTCTAAAAGTGTGCTGGTCTGTGATTTTGGACCTTACGGCCGCGAGGCCGTAAGGTCCAAAATTACAGACCAGCACACGAAATCTTTGACGTTTCTGAATAATGTGCGGCTATAATTTCTTCATGTGAGAGCTAGAATCGCAGAGTGGCTCACAAATGTTTAGTGACGCTTTAAAAACAAACAAACAAACAAAAAAAAAACGATTTCGTTTGACGGAAGCACAAAGAAATGTACTCTAAAAATACGTTTTCAGCCTTGACAGAATTGCGTGCTGGTCTGTGATTTTAGACTTTACGCTCTAAGAGTGTACTGGTCTGTGATTTTGGACCTTACGGCCTACGGCCGTAAGGTCCAAAATCACAGACCTGCACACATTCGTTTTGTGACTCACTTTTGACAAATGTGCGACGTGATTTCTTCATGTGACGGACATTTATTACCCGAGGCATCCATTATTTTGCAGGACAACCCCATTTCTCTGTGAGAGAGGCGTAGAGTTTAATGTGCTCACGAGCATCAAGCTGCAAGGGCTCATGAGAATCAATGCCTCTTGTTTTTGCAGAGGCCGCCCTTAGCCGAAGGCACTCAACTTTTTTAATCTCACTGTGAGGAAAACGTTCGCTCGACCTTGACAAGTTTAGAAAAAGAAAAAAAAAGACAAACAAATTCAATGACACTCTGAAAAAAAAAGTGCTACGCTCATTCTCCATTACCTGATTAAATTAATAGAAGGACGTCCTTGGATCGGTTTCAGTTTCTGCCTTGAATACTGCCTGACCTTGCCTCTCATCGTCCCCCTCCCATCCGAAGAGAAAAATAATTCAGAGCTGTTAGGACAAAGGCGGGTTGCAGTGACGTTCATTTGATACACAGGCGTACAGTATATTAACGCTTTGGTGTTCTTCTTTCAGGAAAAAAAAGTATGCCCTGAAATTAACCCCTTCATTGTCACTGAACGCAGATTGTGTTTCTGAAGTCTGTGTTACTTCAACGCCAAAAGAGCACCAGTCGATCAAGGACTATGGATTTAAAGTGGGGTCAGCAAGAGGCATAGATCCTCATGAGCCCCGCGGAACCGCGGGGGGCTCACGAGGCTTTACTTTATGTCTCTTGCTGTTGGATCCTGTTCAGTGTTTCTTGGTGGGAAACAGGTTAACTCATTCGTGGCCCGCCGCATCCGGATGCGCGGCATAAGCCGCGCATCCGGATGCAGCTTGCCTCGAATGAGTTAATGAACAGATCAAGTCGGCAGAACGTACGAGCTGACCATCTATCCAGAATCTACTTATGAACATCTCCAGTGGACTCCGTCTTCTTCTTTGTGTTAAACAATTTTTTTTTCTAATAAAATAACATGTTTTGCCGGCGCTGAAGTGGTATGGTAGGATTCCTATGGCTTCTCCTGCACGCACAAGACCATCAAGACGCTCATGGGTTGGAAATTGGAACATTGAAAGCCTGCACTCTGCTCCCGGAACTGAATGTTAAACCTCAGTCAACGGAGACCAATCGATTTTTTCCTCTCGCTGACACGACACGCTTAACTCTTTGTCGGCGCCTCATGCATGAAGGAGATGGACCGACCGTGATGGGTTAAGGGCAGTACCTGATTAGCTTGGCGCCTGAACGGGCGCCAAGCTAATCAGGCACTGCACTTAACCCATTACGGTCGATCGACCACCCTTGAAACGCACACGGCGTCGTGTGTTGACGATTCTGAGATGCGAGCTACTTGGCTTTTGCAGCTGACCAGATTTATTGTGTCATGGCGATGTTTGATTTTGTTTTTCCGGCCGTCAGCTGCTCACGTGATCCTAATATACAGGTAATGTCAAAATGATCCTTATATTCAGGCAGTGTCAAAATGTTGACATAACTTGCGCCAGATTGTGATTATTTTATTTGCCAGCATTTTATGATGTCCATACATGTGTGTAAAAATAAGATATTTTGTATGATAATCATGTCTTAATTCATTATTTTTGTAACATGCCCTCGTTTGCAATCAATCATCAACTTCATTTTATCACTATGTTCGCCAAATAAGATTGTCATCATTTTATTGTAGTTACAGCCAATTTTACTGGCTAAAATTGTCATGTGAGTAGTCTCTAACCAGCCTTTCAAACATCTGTTACCCGGGGAATTTTATCATACCTTACAATCATACCGTGCAACCAGGGGTTGGTCAGATTCGCTGCTCTAGATCTATGTCTCTTGGATAATGGTAACAGCAAAGGGGAGGGAATGAAGGATTTTTCTGCCAAGGGTTTCGTGCCCCTGACTGGCTCCGAGCGTCAATGACGCTCGGAGCCAGTCAGGTGCACACAACTAAGAAATAAATCTTCAATTCCCTCCCTCTGTGATAGCTATGATGCGGCAGTCCAGACCTGCGCCAGTGTGTGTCGAGGCATTCCGTCTAACGTTATTCAGTCTGCTACGTGTATTAAACCAATTAAGTCAAAAGTTTAAACTGATGATTTGCCAGTATCCTGCCGTTATTCAATCTGAGATGTATCTCCCGCCGGTAACATTTTAAAACTGTTTATGTGGGCTTTAATCCCTTATAATGGAGATCTTTCTGACGTTTGTCCCGGCAATAAACTACGTCGATGTTTGTCACGCTAATCAAACCCATACGCAAACTATTCTTTGGTTTGGTTCCTCAACATCGTAAGCAAGTCGAGCTATGGCCTCTAAAGTCGGACAATACCACGTTAGTAATCACACGGACTCGAAGAAAATAAGGGCCGAACAACAATTTGTGTAATGCATAGTCATTCGAGATATATTATATTGTCATATATTTGCAAAACACAGTTTCTATATGAAAACGTTTTATACATTAAGCATAACGTTAAACGTTTGAATTTTAAAAAATCGTAACAAATAAGACTGTTGAACTCGCGGTAAACTGAACTGCGAGTCCGTAAAGCCAGAGGACCATTTCAATACTTTAGAAGATAATTGTCTCTGATGTCGTATTTCATTTGGGAACATTTCTGTGAATATTTCCTTATTTATCCACTCATTCAGTGTTTATCTTTGTAAATTTATCGCAACAGAGCCCGAGCCGTTCATGGAATTTAGATAGTAAAGTGGCGTCAGCAAAAGTCATAGATCGGACATAGATCCTCATAGGGCTCATGAGGATCTATGTATCTTGCAGTTGGATCACTTCTAGCCCTCGTTCCTCCAGGGGAAAAGGACTGACTTGTTGTACAGCATGTCTGTTGAAATAAAAGGTCAGTGCGCCTGAATTGATCAGTGTTCAGGTCGTAATTCACAGGCGATTGTGGTCCCTGTCCCCCGTATATAACCCACCAATGTTCACTCTTGTGGCCCGTGGACGTTAACTCATTCGCGGCCGGCCGCATCCGGATGGGCGGTTTATGCCGCGAATGAGTTACGCCCAAACTAACCAACTAGCAAACCCCGTCCCTCCGTTCCGCCCAATCTACCTTATCACCCATTCTTCAGACATTATCTTGGCTGCACAGGCTGTCGACAAAGTTTCCCAGGTATTTCTGGAACATGGAGTTTTGTGAGACCCGAAAGCATATAACTCTTTCAGGTAGTGTCACTTCCAAAGGTAACACTAACAGAGCCCGTTCATTGAAAAGCACTCCAGATCTGGTTCAGTTCTTCGATAGTGCACCCCGCCATCTGCTAGGCGACATAGATTCTCATGAGCCATACAAACCCCCTACAATAACTGGAGAGAACTTCATCTGTCTACAAGAGACATGGAGCCTCATGAGCCCCCGCATCTGCGGGGGCTCATGAGGATCCATACCTCTTGCAAACAGGTACATATATCATAATTGTTGCCCATCTATGCTCCCTCATGAGTATGTTTCTATATCTTGACCTCGTACTGCTCTCAGACCTTACATACGTCTGTGCTGCAACTGCGTAGTAGGTGGTAGGGCGTTCTCTACACGACAACCTAAAGGCTTCACAAAAACCGAGGACATCAGTATTTTTATCTCCCTTTTGTTGTTGTCTGTCCTCATTTATGTCAATATCACCAACGAGGAGTAAGCGGCAGTGGGTTCTCTACAAGACGGCGAATTGTTTCCAAAAGACCGAAAACGCGTTATTATCTCCCATTTGTATCTGTCTGGCCCTATTTAGATATACGTTCCCAACGAGTAGTAGTTGAATGGATATTCTCTGTAGCATGGCCTAATGGCTTCACAAAAGCCCAGAACACACTTACTTGCTGCTGTGTATAGAATGAGTTTTGTGAGAACAAATAGCGGCCCAGCCCATAGTCTGTCTGCCTTACAACTGTTTTATGGTTCCAAACATTACGGCTCTGTCAGTCCTGGCTGGTGTCTTTGGCCCATTCAGTACAGTCCTCGCCGCAAACCGCAACAAAATGTGCGGAGGCCGTGAAAGTTCAAGGGTGATGCAGAATTTAGCCTCATGTGCCAAAACAAGATGTGGATCGACCATGATAGTTCATGGGTGGTGCAGAATAGCATGGCGCCGAAAGTTAGTTACGTATTTCAATGGCCGTGACGCAGATTCACATCAACGTGGCGTTGCTGATATAATAAAACAAGATAGGGATTGATCATGATAGTTCAAGGGTGGTACAGAATAGCTTGGCGCCTAAAGGCGACAAGCTATTCTCCACCACCCTTGAACTATCATGGTCGATCCCTATCTTGTTTTACATTTAGCTCACCGTTAGCCTGATTCTAGAGGTAAGTGGGTGTAAGGTGTTGGGAAGGGATGGGGTGGTTCAAGTAGTGTATAATTGTACGTGTGTCTGAGAGAGAGGGTGTGCTGTTGTGCATGCGCAGTGAGTCCAGTGTTTTCCTGGAGAACAGCGCTATGCAAGAACTATTTATTATTATTATTATCAATCTCCTAAAATGTAATGTAGTATAGTATACAGAAGACATCTCTCAGATTTGTTTAGATTTGAAATTTAGCAGAATCAAATTGTTCAATCGGTACCTTTTACAGTTGAGGGGCCGGCGTTGCGCAGCTCAGGTTGTAGATTGTTTGACTCTCGTCCGAAAGGTCATGGGTTCGAATCCAGTTGGGGTCAAAATCTATACAGACGTCTTTTCGGTGCCCCGTCTTTGAAATGACCTTCTCGATGGACAAAATACGTTAAAGCCCTAAAAGTTTAACGTTTCTTCTTTCAGTTGATAGAGCCAACTGGCACAAATTGGCTCGCAGCACTTGAAACGCGCGCTAGTCTTAAAGCTATTCAGGCGCTGCCTTGAGCTATCAAGGCAGATCTATTCCCCACACCTGGCGCGGAAAAGGAGAGACCTGACAGTTCTTGGCAATGACAGTAACAGATCCGTACTCATGTTGGCACACAGTAGGGGAAGTCTGGCGGTGTGACGTAACGATGTAGACAGCTGGCAAACTCGTTTTCTACCTGCACTGAAACGATTATGACGAGCTGAACCCATTTAGCCCCGACGCCCTACAGCAAGAGGTGGATCGACCATAATAATTCAAAGTTAGTGCCAGAAGCTTGGTGCCTGATGGCGCCTAGCGAATCGGGCACTACCTTTGAATTATTATGGTCCGTCCAATCCCCTCTAACTGGTACACGTATAGTTGTTAAGTGACGTGCAAATACGACCTTGGGGTTGATCAGGCTATCCCCCAATATTCTGAGGCACGGCTGCAGGCGATCTCGAACAAAGGTCAGCAAAAGACACAGTCACACTAAGGGCCACTGCCACAGAGGCCGCGGGTCTCTTGTAAACTCTGCCATAAGCGCCTGACAAGTGCCTGGTGTTGTACGGAACTTCCCAATCCGCAAAGGGCCATCGGGCCGCCCGATGGCCCTTGCGCACCGGGTTGATACGGTTTCTAAGAGCGAGTCAGCCCCGTGCGTACTCAACAGTGATATGCGCAGTATTTCGTATACCAGGGCGCACCCGTCAGACGCCTGTGGTCTATGTGTCTCGTCAAAGAAAATGATGGGATGAGATGGGGTTACGTTGATGTAAAAATATTGGTAGTCTGTAGTTCAGCTAGTTCACACGGAACTTAGCACGTCTGTCGTCGGGCGGAATGCCCACTCCAGGCGGCTCCAGCTCCTCACGGCAGAGGTCTCCACTGGCCGGGTCAGTTCGGTTCACATTTTTATGCCCTCGCTAGGAAAATCCCAGACACGCTAGAATGGTGGGTACTATAAGAACCTTAGGATCGTAATTTGTCCTAGAAAGACTATATATTACGGCTCCCCCCTTACGCAGTTCAAAGCAAAAACTTACTTTTTTTTCGCAGACTTTCGTGTAATCTGTACGGTTTTCTGTACACCCCCCAAACAGAGGACAATGACAATCATCCACAGAGGCTGACAAATTACGTGACTGAAATGGAGAGACCGTGACAGTTAAAAGATAACACCCAATAAGCTTGGCGCCAGGGAGGCGCCATGCTAATGAGGTGCTACCGGGGCCTTGAACTGTCAGGGTCCTTCCAACTTCAGGAACCGGCCTCAGTTGCGCGAGTTACCACAGATCACTGTGCGAGGTGCTCCACAAAAGCGGAACACCGTGCGTACGGGCGTGCGCAGGATTTAAGTTCGTTAATGCAACTGACCCCAGGTGCGTATACGACAGAGAACGTCTCCTTAGATTTTAAAAACTCGGTACCCGGCTTTAACTCATTCGAGACGTGCCGCCTCCGGATACGCGGCATATGCCTCGTATCCGAAGGCGGCACGTCTCAAATGAGTTAAAGAATGACACCTGCTATTGCAGTCTCTGAGACAATGCTGTAAAACTGAGAAGTTTATTGGTACCACTTGGGCGGGCAAATTCTCAGAGATATTAAACAGTGTGAGAGCATGAAAACACGCTAATGTTGTGCAAAGACATCGGTCGGCGTTTTGCGGCTAGTGTCATTCTCAGCTTAGATCTACGCTCGTATCGCTAAAAAGCTATGCTTGCGAACGTTAATTGAAGACGACGGCTAGACAGCACTGGCGTATGCAAGGCAGTGGGTTTGCAGATTCACGAGGGAAAAAAACACCTTTATGGTGCACTGGGTGTGCCCGGAATTAATATCATGAGCTCTGCCGTGGCCTTTTGCTGTTTTACAAGAGCTGTTAAATCGCAGAGACACTATCTTTAAAGCTTAAGATTTACCACCTATGCGGGGAGCATGAAAGATGTTACGCAAAGACGCCGGTGTGCAGGAAAGTGATTGTGAACCTTATGGCTTGAAGGTGTAAGGCCCAGTCTCACAGACCAGCATAACTATAGTTAATGCCGAGTAAATGTGAACACCGCCCAACTGCAAGAGGCATAAATCCTCATGAGCCCCCCGCATTTGCGGGGACAGATGAGAATATATGCCTCTTGCCGAAACCATTGTGTACCAATGTTCCTTTGACGGCTGGGGATCTTTAAAATGATTTCAAAAACAAAATCTGCATCCATAGGCAGTGACTAGGCTAACTCATTCGAGACGTGCCGCCTCTGGATACGCGGCTTAAAGCTTTGTATCCGGAGGTGGCACGTGTATCAAATGAGTTAAGGATACGTCTAAGGATATATGTCTTTTACCAGAGGGAGGTAAAACATTGTATAAGTGGTTGCTATCTTTTTGTAGAAACAGTCTTGCTACCCCACCTGTAATCTGTTTAGACAAGAAGACTGTGCCGCTGGCAGAGAATAAAGACGGGCGCCAACATTTGCAACATCAAGGAAAACGCTTGTGATTTAAACCAATTGTGCAGGCAGAAAATAAGTTTTTTTCTTGAAGTCGGCCAATCCTTCCCTAAGATCAAACAAAAAAAAAAAGATCCATATGCATTGCTTTCAGTCACTTTTTTAGCGCCCCCTCTCTTTCCGATCTCTTTTTTTTTTTTGTGTGTGTGTGTGCTTTGGCCACAGTAGATCTATGATCACTGGTCGATCATGCACATTTCTCTCCCCTGACAGTGCTATAATCTACTTTACTTTGTAACCTTCCTAAAATATTAGCACTGGCAGTCTCCCCTTTTCTTTTCATTTACTACTACAATATCGACTGCAACCCCTTCCCCCCTTTTGGTAGGTTCTCTTTTAGGGTGCATGGAAATTTGGCTCTAGGTGGTGGCATGGAATGTATGCCCTTGCAGACACCACAGTAAAATGTGGTTGTCTTTGCAGGTAGGCAGAAATTCCTGCCTCCTCCAGTATCGCCGATGGTGTGCTGAAGAGGTCGCCAAGACCGAAACAGCTGTCCACACCGGCTAAATATCTGGACCCCCCTCGGGGGGACCTAGATTTAAATTTCCATGCACTGAGTGGCTGGAACAGTGGGATATGTGATACGCCCCCCTTCGGGGGGGCTTCCATATGCATTGCTTTCAGTCACTTTTTTAGCGCCCCCTCTCTTTCCTATCTCTTTTTTTTTTTGTGTGTGTGCTTTGGCCACAGTAGATCTATGATCACTGGTCGATCATGCACATTTCTCTCCCCTGACAGTGCTATAATCTACTTTACTTTGTAACCTTCCTAAAATATTAGCACTGGCAGTCTCCCCTTTTCTTTTCATTTACTACTACAATATCGACTGCAACCCCTTCCCCCCTTTTGGTAGGTTCTCTTTTAGGGTGCATGGAAATTTGGCTCTAGGTGGTGGCATGGAATGTATGCCCTTGCAGACACCACAGTAAAATGTGGTTGTCTTTGCAGGTAGGCAGAAATTCCTGCCTCCTCCAGTATCGCCGATGGTGTGCTGAAGAGGTCGCCAAGACCGAAACAGCTGTCCACACCGGCTAAATATCTGGACCCCCCTCGGGGGGACCTAGATTTAAATTTCCATGCACTGAGTGGCTGGAACAGTGGGATATGTGATACGCCCCCCTTCGGGGGGGCTTCCATATGCATTGCTTTCAGTCACTTTTTTAGCGCCCCCTCTCTTTCCTATCTCTTTTTTTTTTTTTTTTTTTTGTGTGTGCTTTGGCCACAGTAGATCTATGATCACTGGTCGATCATGCACATTTCTCTCCCCTGACAGTGCTATAATCTACTTTACTTTGTAACCTTCCCTAAGATCGTTTGAGCGTCTGGAAATCTCCCCTACAGTTCACACACCAAGAGAAAATTACTCGGCATTCGACAGACAAACAAACAGTGTGTGGCACCTTGAAGCCTGTGAGTATTAAAATCCCTTCGGTATATCTACGCCTGTGATGATTGTGAAGGGGCGGTCCGAATGTGACACTTCTTGTCTTACTATGCGTGCACTAGACCTTACAGCACAAAAACGAAGTGCCCAGTGTGTGAAAGGTCAGCGTGCCGACGTCGGCCCGAGGGCGACTTGCGCACTGGTAAGTGCCACTTTCAGCACGCACATTCTTATTGAAATCTATTTCATCAGACAGCTCATTTGATTCCAATTTGTCTGTACTTCTGTGTTTTGTGTTAATCCTCTGTGAGTGGCGTTTTTTGTCGTGATGATTCCTAACGCTTACCCCTCTTTTTGTGATTTGTAGACATACATGGCACGTGTACATTGTCTCAGAATTGTATTCATTTACCATTCGCACTTGTTTGTAAAGTTCACACTGCATTCCAAAGTTTCCCGTTTCCAATTTGATTATTGCTATCTGATATGATATGATATGATATGATATGATATGATATGATATGATATGATATGATATGATATGATATGATATGATATGATATGATATGATATGATATGATATGATGTTAATATTCACTGCATTGAAGTGCGCCAATCAGATTATACAGATCAGACCTGACTGTTTTATTTCATGGTGTTGTTTGGGGGGGGGGGGAGTTGTTTGTTTTTTTCGTTTGTTTGTTTTGTGGGTTTTTGTTGTTGTTGTTTTTGAGGGGGGGGTTGCTTTTTGTTGTTTGTTTGTTTGTTTGTTGTTTGTTTTTTGGGGGTGTTGTTTGTTTTTGTTTTTTTGTTTTGTTGGTTTTTGTTGTTGTTGTTTTTGTGTGTGTGTTTTTGTGTGGGTTGTGTGTGTGTGTGGTTTTTGTTGTTGTTGTTGTTGTTTGTTTGTTTGTTGTTGGGTTTTTTGGGGGGTTTGGCTAAATTAAGTTTTACAATGTAGAATAAGGTAACTTCTTTGGTTTTTGGAAGATTCTATTTTCATGTTTCCACATGAAGTCGTTCCCAGAAGGAACTTGTTCGCCTGACTTCACATTAACCCGTTCAGTGCCGAGAAAACATGAACACAGCCCAAATGCAAGAGGTATAGATCCTCATGAGCCCTCATTATCATCTATGCCTCTTGCTGGCACCACTTTGAATCCATGTTCCTGGGACATCTAGGGTTTTTTAGTCTTGAATCGACGACTATTGCAGAAACAGTCTGCTTCAGCTGGCACTGAAAGGGTTAAAGAATTGCCCCGGACATCGATATACCAAGGTTGATTAGATTAAGAAAACACCATGCTAAGATGGCCCCCAAAAATCTACAGATAGAAGAATTGTACCAGTTTATGAGAACTAGATTTGACTAAGAATTATTTAACGCTGTTACTGACAATATTTACTTCCATTTTCACTTATGACGTAGAGCCATTTTAACCCCTTGACTGCTGCTGACGCTACGATACTGTTCCGTAGAAAAGACGCGTAGTTACGCGTCATTTTCGGTGAACGGCATAGACAGCAGCAGCAGTCAAGGCATACCATACCGCCGTCACATTGAAGTGAAAACTCTCATGTGTGTGCCAATCCTTTTAAAGTTCTTCAGCATGGCAAATATACTCGTATGTACCCACTCCATAAAGTGTATCCTTCTTTGACTCATGTATTGATATATTGTATAACAAGCAAATTAATATTCATGAACTTGCTCTATATACTTTCCTTCCCAAAATCCCTTGCGCGCGACCAAGAAGACTCGATCTTGATGATACTTGCATTTTCAAAACGGACTGGAACGCAAAATATGCTCATACCGCAACATTAACAGGTTCCTTATGTGTAGCAGTAATGAAAAACTTCTTAGTGTGTATCATGAACGCTCGAAATTTATATCCTATACACACACACGAACGGAGAAAAGATGCCAGGAAACGTGCGAGTCGCTGGACTGACAAGTGAAATCAGTTGATGAGATGTCAGCTGGAAATATCGACAACCTGAGAAAAGAACTAAATAAACAAACCTGCTCGCATTTTCGGCAATTATGCATGATTTAGTTACAAGTAGAATTTACTGCACGGTTAACACGCACGGTTATATAATGCACTTAAGTCTGATGTCTTCATAGTCAGACGAAATCTACGCGGTGAGTCGACAGCGACAATGCAGTCGTCTGCCATTCATGTGTTTTGCCTGAACACCGCAATCAGCCGCAAAATGAAAGACGCCAGGCACAGTTTTGTTATGGGTACATAAATTATATTGAGCAACATTCTGCTTGATATAGTGCCGATAACCGTCAGATGTGATTACTTGACCCGAATCAAATGTTCTCGTCTTGCGACTCAGACATTTTGATTCGGGTCTCGTAAAGGCATCTGCCTGTTATCGGCACTATGTCAAGCAAAATGCTGCTCAATATAATATAATGTCAAAGAGAGAATGAATGATACCCGCACTAACGAGTAACGTGTGGCACTGCCTATACTCTAGGTAGCTCTGTCTATACACCTGTTTTTAGGGTTGCACATTTATTTTTGTCTTATTTTTTTCCCCCAACCACGCCAAAACGATAACGACAATGACACGTGATGATGCGGCGCACCCTTAAGGCCGTTTTTCCCAAATTTTGGAGGCGTCAGCTTAAGACTCTACCAGTTGCGCCAAGCTAATCTGGGACTACCTTTGAATTATCATGGTCGATCCATCTCCTGCTATAGTGCATCGGGGCTCAATGGGTTAATGGTAATCCCCTTGTGCATGCAGCCACGGGTGCTGAGTCAGTACCGGTGGTTGCATGCACAAAAGTGGTTAAGCCATTTTTTCACACGGGGAGGGGATGGAAGGTTGTTCTGCCGAGAGCCGTTTTCATGCCCCTGACCCGCTCCGAAAACCCAAAAGATCATATTGACGCTCAGAGCCAGTCATGGGCACGAAACTTGTGTCAGAAAAGTCTTTGATTCCTTCCCCTTGTGCATAAATCCCTAACTTACAGCGCCATCTAGTGGGCAACGTTTTTGCTTTCAGAATATCTTTTCTTTGGCGTGCAAGAGCGTTGAGTGTCGTCGACAGAAAAATGGCGTAACTTTCTGATTCGAACAAAAATAGAATTTCAACGCACAAGAATTAAGTTTTAAAAAAGTTAAAAAGAAGGATCAGAGGACTTAATGACATTAATTTAGACCCCGTGGTTTTACTGATGAGTAATTAGTGAGCAAGAGCAGCGTAATCTGTTAATCAGACGGACATAACTTTAAAGCCCGGCTTTGTAATGTAGCCTGTCTTCGTTATATTTTTAGCCCGCGAAATACACTGCCTGGATGATTATTGTTTTTTTTTAAATGGTATGATTGGTTTTAGTCTTTTGACTTTTGGTTTCAGTTGTTGGCGTTAGTGAGGATACGTTTGAGCCGTGAGACTCTCAACAACAAACCAGAGTGATGTCACGGCGAATACCTAGTGATAACAGAAGCATAGACAACACTCCGAATATCTCCAGGAGCCATATGGCTCCTGGAGATGTTCGGAGTGTTGTCTGTGCTATTGACAGAAGCTGGTTATACGCCGTGACTTAGCTGTCGTTCGTTGTTGGGAGTCGTTTGTTGCAAACAAAACCTCACCATTGTTCTGTTCAGTTGTTCCGTGGCATTTTGTTGAACTTATTTTATTTCATCCATTTCTTTAACTTTTAGTTCATTTCTTTTTGTTTATATTTCTTTATTTCTTTATTTTTCTCCCACTGCTTGCGAATCAAACGTAATGCTTATTACGATGCTGTGATGCTTATCATAATGTGTAAGAAATGTGGTATATGTGACCGGCAAATGAAATACATTTAGAATTTGTGGATACCAATTATAGACACGATGGTCAATGAAATGTTCATTTTCCTCCCTTTACGCGCAAAACATATGTAATAAATCTATGCTACTAATTATAATGTGCCAGAAAAAAAGTGTAATAAATGTTTGGCAACTGAAAAACACATTATCCCTCTTGTGCATGCAGCCATCGGTATTGTTCAAGGGGGTTAATATTCTAAGGGATTATGAATATGGACATTTATTTGACCTGATGGCCACAGACTCGTCAGATTATATTGTACAGATACAGAGAACTGTACAACATCACGTCACGTTACTGTTGTCATTAAATTCAACAATGCATTATGATTTGCATACCTGAGTGAAGCGACTGGTGTTGCTGAATGTCCAACAGGAACACAGGCAACTGACAACTGAGTCAGTCTTTGTGCAACTAGATAAAAGGTGCACTAGCTAACGCACACGTCTATACTCGCTTTACCGCTTGTCTCCATTTCAAGCTGTTTGCCCCAGAGACCACGATTTTAACCCATTTTAACCTGCATGCATACAGCCGCCGGTATTGAAAACACTACCGGTGGCTGCATGCACTAGGAGATATAGGGGGTTAGCGCAACCTCCACAAAAACTCAGATCTATTAACTCCACCCCTACCCCAACAGTCACAACCCCACCTTAAATCAGTATCAGCCGCCTGTCGGCCGAACCAAGTATTGCTTTTCTTTCATATTTCCAGCTTGTTCCTGCTCAGGAAGCAAACGACCCTCGGGCCGACGCCGGCCGTCGTGGGCCCGCGCACGGCCGTGCGCGGGCCCACGGCGGCCGATGTCAGCCCGACGGCCTTAGCTTTCTGGGTGAAAACTTGTTATTTTCCACGCCTTGATGTTTCTCAGGTTTGCTGGACTGAATGTTGTTCCGGGGGAGAAAAAGGTTTGTCATTATCATTTTAACCTCCGTGTGCATGCACAGTCACCGTCACTGTGAACAATGCCAGTGGCTGCAGGCACAAGGGGGTTAACAAAGTGTTCCTTCTTTAATTGTTAGCCATGCTTCCCAAATTGTTGATTAATCGTTCGTATTTTTGTGAATGATTATATTGATTGCTATGGAAACATTGTTTACTGGTTTTCATTTCGAGTGTGAGTGTATTATCTTGTTTAACGAAGAGCTGGCCTCGAAGGATGTCTCACGGCAGGAGTGGTGAGCGAGACAGACAGGCAGAGACGAAAAGAGAGACAGACATACGACGACGACCATGATGATGATGATGATGATGATGAGAAGAACCAACGGAAAAAGAAACACGCTTAGAAAAGACAGTTACAACACAGTTTATTAATATTTAGATTAAATACCCGAAATATTATTACATTGTGTACACTGTCTTTTCTAAGCGTGTTTCTTTCTCCTTTTGGTTTCTTCTCTGCGTTTTACACTCTTAGCAGTCACCTTTTCGGTCTGGATTGATGATGATGATGATGATGATGACGATAAAGGTAATGCTAATGATCTTTGAGGTTCAAGATAATGCCAGTCAAATCACTTGTTTCTAACGCCAGTAGTGCAAGAAGGGAATCAGCTACTTTAACTTATTGCAATGAAGGCAGTTTGCCATCTTGGTACCTACTGATGCTATCTCGGTTGGTCCATCTGCCGCAACTTAGCAGATTTGTTTTTAAATTCCAACTGCATACCCGTGGAAGTGAAAGGGGTGACAAAGACCACAGGCTTTGGTCGAAAATGCGTTTTGGCCATGTTTGTCGATCTGCAATAATATTTTACCTCTACTGTTTCCACTAGACCAGCGTCGGCTGCAGCTAGCCCGCCCAGCGGGATAGCTGAGGCCGGCGCTGGTCTAGTGGAAACATCGGGCTAGCTGCGGCCGACGTTGGTCTAGTGGAAACAGCGTGCTAGCTGCGGCCGATGTTGGTCTAGTGGAAACAGCAAGCTAGCTGCGGCCGACGCTGTCTAGTGTAAACAGCGGCTAGCTGCGGCGGACGCTGGTCTAGTGGAAACAACGGGCTAGCTGTGGCCGACGCTGGTCTAATGGAAACAACGGGCTAGCTGGGGCCGACGTTGGTCTAGTGGAAACAGCGGGCTAGCTGCGGCCGACGCTGATCTAGTGGAAACATTGGTCTAGTGGAAACAGGAGAGGTAAATTATTACAGATTGCTACAGATCGTGAAAAAAACGTCCCTCGACCGTAGCCTCCGAATATATCTGCAACATACTTTAATCGTTTACAATTAAAGCGTCAGAAAGAAAAAACTGACCTTGGAACTGACCTTGAAAGTAAGAAATCATGACCTTGAACTTAACCTAGGAAACTGTGTACGGGTACATGTCCTCTGAAAGGGACAGCGTACTGCAGGGGTAATTTATCATCAGTTGTCAGTGGATCGTTGTCAGTCCTGCTGACAAGCGATAGATACAGATTGCAGTAATTAGTCACAGTATCGGCCGCGCAGTGAGCAGAGTGAGGGAATGATTGGGAAAGAATGCCGATAACTCGTTGTGGGTCCATGCATGTCGTAACTTATGAAAAGAAAAGGGGAGACTGCCAGTGCCAGAGGTCGCCAAGACCGAAACAGCTGTCCACACCGGCTAAATATTTGGACCCCCCTTGGGGGACCTAGATTTAAATTTCCATGCACTGAGTGGCTGGAACAGTGGATATGTGATACGCCCCCCTTCGGGGGGGGGGGGGGGGCTTCCATATGCATTGCTTTCAGTCACTCTCTTAGCGCCCCCTCTCTTTCCTATCTCTTTTTTTGTGTGTGCTTTGGCCACAGTAGATCTGTGATAACTGGTCGATCGTGCACATTTCTCTCCCCTGACAGTGCTATAACCTACTTTACTTTGTAACCTTCCATGTCGTAACTTATATTATGTACATGTATAAACATCTGCTTGTAGTGGAGAACAGTCAATAACACTTCATTTCACTGGAAGCGCACTTGCATTGATGTAAATCCACAATGCTTTCTTCTTTAACCTATTCCGCCCTGAAATATGGCACTGCCCTTGAATTATCATGGTCGATCCATCTCCTGCAACTGGTGCACAGTCATTAGATGACGCCTCCAAAATTTTGGAAATACAGCCGTCGGGCTGAATGACTGAGTTAAACTAACTATGCGTCCGCGGTGACCGTACAAACCTGTTACGTTGATTTCCGGGCATAGCTGCATGTTTTACTCACGAACAGATTAATTAACACACCTGACTGTGATATAGCGCCACAAAGGCCGTTATATCAGAATGCGTCTGCCTCCAATGCCAAAGGTGCGAGGTTCGATACCGCCGGGGTTCCGGCATTGGATTTTTCTCCTCTGGTAAGTGTCACCGTCTGGGCAGTGGGCAGATGTTCACATCTGCACGGGACATAGACGACCCCGGCCCCCACGAGTCCCCTGCTGCCTTGCAGGCCTGGCCGCTTGGCTGCGGAAAGGCTAAGGGAGGAAACCCCTGACATCAAAGCCCCAGTGTCTCCGGGGAAGGCTTTTGAGCCAGAGACTAAGACAAGGACAGTCTGATATAAAACCTACGACCCGAGGACCTCTATGCCACCGTCCCAGCTTGCTAGGCCATGGCAAACGAACCAAGGGTTTAAAGGGTGGGGCCAGTACTGCGCACACTGCACTCCACCAAAAAGCTCCACCGCGCAGGCTTTAGGAAACGCCCACGGACTATGACACTGAGCTTTCCAAGTCCTGTAGCGATGGGCAAGGGGCAAAACGGCAGGTGAAAGATGTCACTGGAAGCCGCAGTCTCAAACCTGCATGCAGGCGGTTCAGGATATTGGTCGCCTGATATTGACCTGGGGATGACAACGTCACTCGGCACACCCTGAACGACCAAGCAGCCTTCTATAGGGACAGCACTGCTTGCTCCACACGGAGAGGGGCCTAGAAAAGGTGGCCTAACCAAAGCTAGCCGCGGTCAACGGGCATCTTCTCATGCGGTCAGAAAACAAGAAAAAACAATGGATCCACTCTCATGACGACCACGACCGGACTCAACGTAGCATGCTGGAACATCCGAACCATGCTCAACACAGCAGACAGCGGACGGCCTGAAAGTCGCTCCGCCCTCATTGCCCATGAATTGCGGAGGTTAAACATCGACATCGCCGCGCTCAGCGAAGTACGCCTCCCGGAGGAAGGCAGCCTCCAAGAACTTGGCGCTGGCTATACCCTCTACTGGTCAGGCAGGCCTGCATCAGAAAGACGGCTCTCAGGCGTGGGCTTCATGGTGAAGACCCCCATTGCGACCAAGTTGGAAAATCTACCAACGGGTCACTCCGACCGCATCATGTCCATGCGCCTCCCACTGAGACACCAGCAATACGTCACCCTTTTCAGTGTGTACTCCCCAACCCTCCTGGCAGAGCCTGCAGAAAAAGACAAGTTCTACTCTGACCTGCGCAGCCTCCTGCAGAGCACCCCTGCAGACGACAAAGTCATCATCCTTGGCGACTTCAACGCCAGAGTGGGCCAAGACTCTGAAGCCTGGAAAGGAGTCCTCGGCAAGCATGGCGTTGGGAACTGCAATGACAATGGTCGCCTACTGTTGGAGCTCTGTGCAGAGCAGCAACTTGTCATCACCAACACTACTTTCCAGCAAAAAGACAGTCGAAAGACCATCTGGATGCATCCTCGCTCCAAGCACTGGCACCTTATCGACTATGTCCTAGTGCGTCAGAGGGACCGCAGTGACGTCCTCCTCACCAGAGTGATGCCCAGCGCAGAGTGCCACACTGACCACCGCCTTGTTCGCTGCAAACTCAGGCTCCGCCTCAAGCTGAAACCCAAGAAAGGGGGCCCCCCCAAGAAAAAGCTTGATGTTGCCAGCCTTCAGCGTGACGACAAGAAAGCTGCCCTTCAGGCCGATTTACAGCGCATGCTCAAAGACACAGTTGATCCAGCAGACTCCTCCCCTGAAACACTCTGGGAACAACTGAAAACTGCTATTGTACAATCTTCTGTGGAAGTCTTGGGCTTTGCTAGAAAGAGGAACAAAGACTGGTTTGACGAAAACGACGTAGAGTTCCAGGAACTTCTAGCAAAAAAAAGAGCCGCCCACCAGGCCCACCTAGCCCAGCCTTCCTGCCCTGTGAAGAAGTCTGCCTTCCGCCTCATCTGCAGCAGTCTCCAGCTCAAGCTTAGAGAGCTCCAGAACGAGTGGTGGTCCAGACTCGCACAGAGGACCCAGCTCTGCGCTGACAACGGTGACTACAGGGGCTTCTACGAAGCACTGAAAGCAGTGTATGGCCTTAGGCACCTGGTACAAAGTCCCCTGCGAAGCACTGATGGACAGGCACTCCTCACAGATAATACCTTCATCTTGAACCGCTGGTCGGAATACTTTCAGGACCTCTTCGGCGCTGAGCGCACTGTTCAAGAAACAGTCATCCTCCAAATCCCACACCTTCCACTAAAGGTTGAATTGGACGAACCGCCCACCGCCGAAGAGACCCTCACAGCCATCCACCAGCTCAAGAGTGGCAAAGCAGCAGGCATTGACGGAATCCCGCCAGAGATCTGGAAACATGGAGGCCCAGCACTGCACAACAAGCTCCACGACCTATTTCTCTGCTGCTGGGAAAAAGGAACACTACCAAAGGACCTCCGTGATGCAGTCATCATCACCCTGTACAAGAACAAAGGAGAGAAGTCTGCCTGCTCAAATTATCGTGGAATTACCCTGCTGTCCATTGTCGGGAAAATTCTCGCAAGGTTGCTCCTGAATCGGCTGGTACCTGCCATCGCTGAAGACCACCTCCCAGAGGGCCAGTGTGGCTTCAGAGCCAACAGGAGTACCACCGACATGGTCTTTGTGCTGAGACAGCTTCAGGAGAAGTGCCGCGAGCAGAACAAAGGGCTGTACGTAACGTTTGTCGACCTAACAAAAGCGTTTGACACTGTGAGCAGGCAAGGTATGTGGCAGATCCTGGAGCGACTAGGCTGTCCCCCAAAGTTCCTCAACATGATCGTCCAGCTCCACGAGGACCAGCAAGGCCAGGTCAGACTAAACAGTGACCTCTCAGAACCATTCTCCATTCGCAACGGCGTGAAGCAAGGCTGCGTGCTGGCACCGACCCTCTTCACCATCTTCTTCAGCATGATGTTGAAGCAGGCCACAGTGGACCTCGACGATGACGACGCAGTGTAATAATAATAATAATAATACCGTTATTATATAGGCGCTTTTTCTCAATTTTGGGGAAATCGACTCAAAGCGCCGCGCCTGAAACCCAACACACACACTCACGAAACAGACACGGATTTACGCCATTTAAGACAAACACAGTACATGACAAACGAAGGGCCAGTCAGCTACTGAAGTTACAGAGATTTTTGATCGCTTGTATTTGAAATTTGTAAAGTGGCCTGAGACCGGTACCAAAGTGGGGAGGGGGGGGGGTGGAAGAACCGGAGTACCCGGAGAAAGAACCCCCGACGGTCCGCTGTACATCAGGTATCGTCTCGATGGCAGCCTGTTCAACCTCAGACGACTGCAGACCCACACGAAAACCCTAGACCAACTGATTCGTGAGCTGCTCTTTGCTGATGACGCTGCCCTCGTTGCACACACAGAGAGAGCCTTGCAGCGCATTACGTCCTGCTTCGCAGATGCCGCCCAGCTCTTTGGACTTGAGGTCAGTCTGAAAAAGACAGAGGTCCTTCATCAGCCGGCACCCAAGGAAGAGCATCGCCCTCCCCACATCACCATCGGCGAGTCCGAACTGAAGTCTGTACACCAGTTTACCTACCTTGGCTGCATCATCACGTCAGACGCCAAGCTGGACAAGGAGCTGGACAACAGGCTGGCAAAAGCAAACAGTGCTTTCGGGCGACTATTCAAGCGGGTGTGGCACAATCAACAGCTGAAAAAAGGCACCAAGATCAGCGTGTACAGAGCTGTCGTCCTCACCACCCTGCTGTACGGTTCCGAGTCCTGGGCCCTCTACCGCAGCCAACTACGACTCCTCGAACGCTTTCACCAGCGCTGCCTGCGTACCATCCTCAGCATTCACTGGAGTGACTATGTCACCAACGTCGAGGTCCTTGAACAGGCGGAAACTGTGAGCATCGAGGCTTTGCTGCTGCGGACACAGCTTCGCTGGGCGGGGCACGTCTCCAGGATGGAGGATCATCGCCTACCCAAGATCACTCTGTTCGGCGAGCTCGCCACTGGACACCGAGACAGAGGGGCACCAAAGAAGAGATACAAAGACGGTCTCAAGAAGTCACTTAGTGCCTGCCAATTCGACCACCGCCAGTGGTCTTCGCTTGCTGCGGACCGTGACACGTGGCGCTCCACCATTCACAAGGCAGCCGTCTCCTTTGAGGACTCTCGCAGAGCTAACCTTAAGGACAAGCGGCTCAGAAGAAAAAACAGAGTTGTCGTAACTCAGAATCCTGACCAGACCTTCCCCTGCAGCCACTGCGGTCGAACCTGCCTGTCCCGGATTGGCCTCCGCAGCCACGAAAATGCCTGCAGACGACGTGGGCAAGCCCTATAGAATCTTCGTTCGCGAAGTCAAGCCAAGACCTCGGTTCTGACGCTTGAGAGTCCGAAATAGCTCAGGCGGTTAAACGTCGGAGCAGGAGAGCGAAGAGAATCGCCGGGTCGTGGGTTCGAATCCCGTCCCGGCCCCGGTAGCTGGACTCACAATCCAGGGGGGAAAAAACGGATTTGTTCAATAGCATGTCCGTTGAAAGGTCCTGGTAAATCAAAGTGGCACAGTTGGAGTGCGCCTGAGTTGATCAGTGTTCAGGTCGTACTCCATAGGCAATAGCGGATTTCCCTGTCCCCAATAACCCGCCCGTCAGGGCCGTCCATGATCACCTTGGTGCTGTGGACGTTAAACCCGAACGAACTACCTAACTAACTTCTGACGCTTGGTCATTGGAGCGGCTGAGCGGCGCATACGCTTCAGCGTAAAACGGGCACAATGTGATGTAATCACGCAGTTATGAATGAAATAACAAACGTAGCCACTCGTTGGGAGGCATTATAACACATTTTATATCAGGTGTTGATATTCGTCAAACGGTTTTTATGCAATGCTGAGAATGCTCCGGGCGCTCTTGAGTGTCTTTAATTGAATCTTGAGCTCCGCGCAAAGTGATATTTTGAGTTCAAAAAGACCCGAAGAGAACACAACATAGAGACTTTTTTTTTTTTTTTTTAGTGTGACAAGACATAATTAGCTAAGAGGAAGAATTTTATTAAATCAGATCAGTTGTAAGGCCACGATGAAGTATTGAAAAATGCATTTGCAGGTCTCTGCAATATATAATAGATTAAATGTAATTACTTGCATTGACGTCGTGGAGCTCAGAGCTTAACTCATTTAGACTGACCTGACACACTACAGCAGCATATTGATCAAGTATGATAGTACACGACTAATACAAACATTTTTATGACATAAAATTTCAAGTCGTGTGTGAACTTTCGACCATCATACTTTCTTTTTCAAGGTCACTGTTTCGGAAACTAAACAGTTTAATTTGCGCGCTCCAATAACGGAGCCTCTCCCAAATTATCAATCCCCCACCCACCACCCTCCCCCCCCCCCCACCCCCCCGAACTATAGTACATGTGGTAGATCTGCAGAAGTGTATATCAATTAATCTAAGAAGAACCACGCATAAAAAGGACAAGTAAACACACTTAACCCATTCAGCCATGACGCCCTACAGCAGGAGATGGATCGACCATGGTAATTCAAGGGTAGTGCCAGATTCGCTTGGCGCCGGTCGGCGCCAAGCTAATCTGACACTGCCCTTGAATTATTATGGTCAATCCATCTCCTGCAACTGGTGCATAGTCATTAGATGGCGCCTCCAAAATTTGGGAAATACAGCCGTCGGGCTGATTGAGTTATACAGTTGTATGGCTTTAATTCTTTTTTTAAAATAGACACACAGACAAGAACACGATGCACTGCTTCATCTTATTTTAGTACGTTTGTAAATAAATAAATAAATCAGCGCATTAAATAGGCGCTTTACCCAATTGAATATCGGCTCAAAGAGCCGCGCGAACTGAACCCAACAAGCACGCTCACGTGAAACACGCGCATTCATTCATAAACTGTCCATAAACACAGAACATTCGCGTGGTGCTGAGGGCAAGCTCAAGCGAGCTACTGAAGTTTACGGAAATTCAAATCGGTTTTGTTTTTTTAATTTGATAAGTGGGCTGAAATTGATAGAAAAAGTCGTGGGGGAGGAAGAGCCGGAGTACCCGGAGAAAGAACCCCCGACGTTCCGCCCGAATTAACGGTGGCATTTACTAGAGGAGAAAAGACCGACGCCGGAACCCGGTCTCGAACCTCGCACCTTTAGCATTGCTGGCAGGCGCCTTAACCACTGCGCCACGGACAGCCCTTGGATGAGTATTGCACTTGTGTTGCTGTCTGTATACATTATAATTCAAGGGTAGTGCGAGATTAGCTTGGCGCCTGCTGGCGCCAAACTAATCTGGCACTACCCTTGAGTTATCATGGTGGAGACATCTATTGCAGCTGGTACATAGTCGTCAGGAAGTACGGCCGTGGGGGTAAATGGGTTAATCACTAAAACTGTATCAAGATAAGTATTGCACTGCGCTCCTGTCTGTATACATGTTCATGTGAAATAGAAAGTAAAACGCGATCAATAGAAGAAAGAAAGGGCAAGCACCACAGAGCGTATTAACGCTTTGGCTGTCGGTAGCGTTTCTTGTAGGGATGATTGTTGTTGGGTGTTTTTTTGTTGTTGTTGTTGTGTTTTTTTTTGGGGGGGGTGGGGGGGGGGGGGGTCGCGATGATTCATCGCGACAAAAAGCACTACCGACAGACGAAAGGTTGAATTGTCAGGTTAACCCATTTAGCCCCAACACACCACAGTACGAAATGGGTCGACTATGAAAGTTCAGGATAGTGCTAGATTAGCTTGGCGCCTGATGGCGCCAAGCTAATCTGGCACTACCCTTGAATTATCATGGTTGAGCCATCTTCTGCAACTGGTGCATAGTCGTTAGGTGACACCTCTAAAATTTGGGAAATACGGACATGGGTTTAAATAGGTTAAACACATAAATGTTATTTATTCAGTTTAATAAATTGTGTTTTTTTTGTGTGTTGTTGTTTTGGGGGGTTTGTTTGATTGTTTTGTGGGTTTTTGGTTTTTTGTTGTTGTCCTTTCTAAGCGTGTTTCTTTCTTCCTGTGGAATGTTTTTTCTTCTCGTTTTACAAGCTTGGCGGTCACCTTTTTGGTCTGTGTTATAGTTTCTGGGTTCTCCCGCGCAGTGTTTCAGCCCTGCCTCTGTATCCCGCATTCAGATTCATAACATTCCCATATCTTCAAAGACACGTGCTGATTCTTTCGTAATCATGGTAGATGGCTGACCTCTGCACGCGTAAAGTCGTGCGAAGCAACGTGCGCAACGATTCTTATCCAGTAGACATCCCTCCAGAGACGGATCGTGGGTCATAATCCATTACATCCTGAAGCTGATCTTTTTTTAAATTTGCTTATTGTCCTATGAAGGCTATATTACAGATTAGGAGATTGATCAACCATCTTAGTTCAAGAGTGGTGCCAGGATAGCTTGGCGCCTCAGGCGCCAAGCTATTATGGCACCACACTTGAACTATCATTACTTACTTACTTACGCCTGTCACCCTTCCCCGGGTATAGGGCGTCGACGAGAGACCTCCAGCGACTCCTGTCCTGTGCTTCTCCTTCGATTTTACTCCAGGTGGTTCCCAGTCTCTTGATGATGTCTGCTTGGAGGTCTCGACGCCAGGTGTTTCTCGGCCTGCCTCTTTTCCTCTTTCCCTGGGGGTTCCATGACAATTGAACTAGCATAGTCAATTTAATTTCAAGCAGTAGTGTATCAGGATGTATCAGTTAAAGGGGACGCGAAGCCAGCAAAATATAGGCATTTATTTAATCTAACACAACAGCGTCGTCCAGCACAAAATACATTTTGAAAACGGTGCAATAGTTCGGCCATGGGAGATCACTGAAGAAAAGCATTTGTGACGTCACTAATTTCTGTACTATTATCTTAGTGTTGAGAAAAGTAATGACGTCACAAATTGCTGTACTATGTATCTCGATGTTGAGGAAAAAGCCGCAAGGACGTCACACATGCCCCATCCCCTCCACCCCACCCCACACCCGCCCGCCCCCATCCCCACCCCCTTACCCACCCCCCAACCCTCCCCCCCCCCCACCCTCATCCCCTTCTTCCAAGAGGCACCTAGGCAGCTGAGGTGTTAGTTTGGTGGGGAGTGAGCTCGAACACTGGTCGGATTAAAATTAGGTCAGACCGCCCTTTTCAGTGCCCCGTCTTCGAAATCTGGCATAGGACGGTAGACCCAAAACGTTTAACGTATTTCATCCTCCCCCCCCCCCCCTCTCCCCCCACCACCACCCCCCCCCCCCACACACACACACACACACACACACACCGGCACCGTCCAAAAAATAAAGTTGACTCCACTCCCCCTCATTCCGCTAACTCCCCCCCCCTCCATACCCCCCAAAAGATCCGCACCTGCTCTCTGAAGAATTGCGCCAAGACAAACAACCGCCGTGAGAATACCTTCTGCTGACATAACACTTGCGCGTGTACAGATCGCGTTTATCTTGGTTCCGCCGCAGGGGTTTGTTCCGTTTCTCTCTCGCCCAAGAATGCAGTTTATATTTCTAGCGTCTGCATCTTGTAGAACACAACCTGCTGCTGTGTGTAACGCGATACACAACCTGAGGCACACGCTGGATTCTTCTGCCTCAGCGCACAACAATATCGTACACCTCAAACACCCACTGTCAATATTGTTAACCCTTTTCACTACCTTGAAACGTTATAACCCATTTGCTGTCGAGAGAAATCGAACACCGCCCAACTGCAAGAGGTATAGATCCTCATGAGCCCCCGCATTTGCGGAGGCTCTTGAGGATCTCTGCCTCTTGCTGAAATCACTTCAATAATAATAAGAAGAACAAGAACAAGAACAATAACAGCAACAACAATAATAATATAATAATAATAATAATAATAATAATAATAATAATAATAATAATAATAATAATAATAATAATAATAATAATAATAATATCTAATATAATTCTTGTAAAGCGAAGTATCGCCACTGAGGAGTCGTCATGCGCTGATATCCGCGTTCTTTTGACGGCAATGGATTTTTGACATTGCATTTATAGTGATTTCAAAAACACAGTCCGTGTCAGTCCACTTGCAGTAAAGGAGCAAATAAGTGTTCTTTCTTTTGTATGTTCATTTGTTTGTTTGTTTGTTTGTTTGTGGTTTCTTTTTGTTTGTTTGTATGTTTGTTTGTTTGTTTGTTTTGCTTTGGTTGTTTGTGGTTTCTTTTTGTTTGTTTGTTTGTTGTTGTTTTTTGGGAGGTGTTTGTTGGCTTGTTTGTTTGTTTGTGTGTGTGTGTGTGTGTTTTTGGGGGGTTGTTGTTGTTGTAGTTGTTTTTGGGTTGGTTTTTTTTATTTGTTTATTTGTTTTTTGTCGGTTGTTGTTTTTTTCTTTTGATGTTGTTGTTTTGGGTTTTTTTGTTGTTGGTTTTTTGTTTGTTTGTTTTGTTGATTTGTTGTTGTTTGTTATTGTTTTTGTTGTTGTTTTTGGGGGTCTTCATTTCTCTCTTTGCGTGTGCCGGTGTGTGTGTGTATGTGTGTGTGCGTGTGTGCGTGCGTGCGTACGTGCGCGCGCGCGCGCGTGTGTGTGTGTGTGTGTGTGTGTGTGTGTGTGTGTGTGTGTGTGTGTGTGTGTGTGTGTGTGTGTGTGTGTGTGTGTGTGTGTGTGTGTGTGTGTGTGTGTGTGTGTGTGTTGAAACCTCGCAGGCCTCTCAAGATGAAGGTCGATTCAGTGCAATGCGTACTGAACGGATAACGTGACATTTTCCGGTCAGTTCTACATAAACAGTCCTGCAGAACTTTACGCTGCTTTGTCAGTCCGTCCGGCCCAAAGGAGTAAACGCATAATCGACGCCCTTTTGTGTGCTTCTGGCGCGGGATACTCCGCTGAGGTCTGATGCAACTTACTTCAGTTTGAAACTCTGTTATTGCAGCCGCAGGGGCTCGTGAGAATGTGCGCCGTTTCCTCGCGCGGATCGACATTATTTTTCTGTACGTGTACTCACAAGCGGAATGGATTTTCACAATTTCCCGCGCGCTTTCAGAGGGGGTGGCATTACCATCATCTACAGGGACTGTCTTTCCGCTCACCTCTCCTTCTCTCAGTCTCTACCTTTTGCTCATCCCTCCTTTGAATCTGTCGAGGCCGTAGCAACACTCCCTGGCCAGTCCCTCATCTTCTCATGTATCTATCGCCCCCCTCCAAGCTCTCAAAACAAACTCACAAACTCCATGTTCCTCACCGAGTTCGACCTCCTCCTCGAACACTACAGCACACGACCCGGAAAACACATCCTTCTAGGCGACTTTAACTTCCACTTTGACAAACCCGACCACCCTGACACAAAACGCCTCTGCACGTCACTTTTAAACCACAATCTTACACAACACATCACTAAACCCACCCACCGACTTGGCCACACCCTCGACTGGATCATCACCCGCACCTCTGATCAACTCTTTCTCGACTCTGACACCTCCTCTGTGCTTCCCTCTGACCACTTCGCTATTCTCGTCTCCCTCAATCTACCTCCCCCGAAAAAAACCAAGCTCGTTGTCTCTCGCCGCAAACTAAAATCTGTCAGCCGCGAGAGCTTCTTCGACGAAGCTGTCGACCTTCTCTCGGACCCCACCCCCTCTCCCGATCTTGCATCCCATTTCGATTCCTCCCTTCGAAAACTTCTAGACACCCATGCCCCTGTCACCACCTGCTCCATACCCAACCGACTCCCCTCCCCCTGGCTCACTGATGACATAGCTGAGGCCAAGCGCGAGCGCCGACAAGCGGAACGCCTCTGGCGCTCATCTGACCTCACCGTTCACAGACAGATATCCCAAACAACCAGATCCAAAGTCTGCAAAATGATCTCCGAATCTAAACGCAAACACCTTCAAAACCAAATCCTGGAATCCACCTCTTCCAAAACCCTCTACGCCACCATGAACACACTCCTAGGCACTTCTAAAGACTCTCCTCTCCCCAACACACACAGCAAAGAAGAACTCCCGTCTGCTTTCTCTACCTATTTTTCGGACAAAATCCAAAATCTGCGCGACACACTCGACACCCTGCCTCCTCCGCCTTGCCCTCCCGACCCCACCTTTTCCGGCACTCCCCTCTCGTCCTTCCGCACCGTCTCTCAGGATGAAGTCCTCAAGACCATAAAGTCCATGCCCTTCAAAACCTGCGAACTTGACCCCCTCCCAGCTTCTCTCTACCGTGACGGCCTTCCAAAACTTCTACCCTTCATTACCGACATCATCAACGCATCTCTAGAAAACGGCTCCGTCCCCGATATCTTCAAGTCCGCCATCGTCCGTCCTCTCCTCAAAAAACACAACCTCGACCCAAACGAACTCAAGAACTATCGCCCAGTCTCCAATCTCTCTTTCCTGTCCAAGCTTCTTGAGAAGGTTGTTCTCAACCAGCTCAACCTCCATCTCACCGACAACAACCTCCTCAGTCCATTCCAGTCTGCCTATCGCAAACATCACAGCACTGAAACAGCCCTTCTACATATCTTAAACGAGCTGCTTCTCTCCACTGACTCTGGCAACATCTCCCTTCTTACACTACTCGATCTCTCTGCCGCCTTTGACACTATAGACCACTCTATCCTCCTCCACCGACTCCACCACTCCTTCGGCATCACTGACTCTGCTCACTCCTGGTTTCTCTCCTACCTCTCTGACAGACAGCAGTCCGTCACCATCAACGGCGTCTCTTCCAACCCGGTAACGCTCTCCTGCGGAGTTCCACAGGGATCCGTCCTGGGCCCGGTCCTTTTCACACTCTACACCTCTCCTCTGTCCAACATCATCCAGTCTCACCGCATACACCACCACCTCTACGCTGACGACTCACAACTGCAAGACAAAGACAAACTCGACAACACTCAGTCACTACTGACTCGCACGGCTGACTGCTACAAAGACGTGAAAAACTGGATGACAGCAAACAAGCTGAAACTGAACGACGACAAAACGGAAGCCATGCTGGTAGGCACTCGCCAAAAACTCTCCCAGCTCCCTCCCTCTCTCCACCTTCAACTCGATAGCACCCCCATCTCCCTCTCTGACTCGGCCAAGAACCTCGGCGTCATCCTCGATTCCTCTCTGTCCATGACCAACTTCGTCTCCGCCACGACCCAGGCATGCTATTTCCACCTTCGCCGCATCAGTCAGATCAGAAAGTACCTCACTACCGAAGCTGCCACCAAACTTGCTGTCTCTCTCATCTTATCTCGCATCGACTATTGCAACTCTCTCCTTTCCGGTCTCCCTCAATCCACCATCTTCACTCTCCAACGCGTCCAGAACAATGCTGCCCGCCTCGTCCTCAGAAAGAAAAAATCCGACCACATCACACCCCTGCTCAAACTCCTTCACTGGCTCCCCATCCCCCAACGCATCCAATACAAAGTTGTGTCTCTCTGCTACAAATCCCTGAACAACTGCGCTCCTGCCTATCTCTCCAACTTACTTCACCCCTACACACCTTCCCGCTCCCTCCGCTCTGCCTCCGACCCTCTCCGCCTCCACATCCCTCGCACCAAACTTAACACTTTCGGTCCCCGCTCCTTCTCCGTCTACGGTCCATCCATCTGGAACACTCTCCCACTCTCTCTCCGTCAGAAACACTCTCTCTCCTCCTTCCAGTCCGCCCTCAAAACTCACCTCTTTCAACAGTTTTAGCACTATATCACCGCACTCCCCACCCCAAGCTGACCGTCGTAATGTATTTCACTGTTTGTGGTACGTGAGTCATTGTCTAAAGCGTGCGCATGCGTGCGCGAGTTGTGAGTGTGCGCTTAGAGTTATAATTATTATAAGATAAGCGCATTATAAATACCGTAATTATTATTATTATTTTGAATGTCTTTTTCTCGAACGAACAATATTGGCGAAACAGCTTGTAACGTTTTTGTTGCTTTACGGTCAACCCTTGAGTACAGAAAAAATGTGAACACCATCCAACTGCAAGAGGTATAGATCCTCATGAGCCCCTGCAGTTGCAGGGGCTCATGAGGATCTATACCTCTTGCTATGAATCCATGTTTTTGAACAGCTAGGACTTTTTGATATGGAATCAACGAAGATTGCAGAAACACAATCTACGTCATCTGGCACTGAACTGGGTTTTGCCACCACGAAGGTGATTTCAAAGAGGGTGGCGGGAAAAGGGTCTGAACTAATTTTCACCTCCCTCGAGGTCAAACCTGTGACGATACGCAATTTTTTTTTTTCTTCTTTTTTTTTTTTTTTTTTTTTTTTTTTTTTCGAAATACTTGTCGGCTAAAAACAATCATTGGCGATTACAGGGGAAAAAACGTTAAACCTGAGCCAGAGCGTTTAATGACTCAACATCATGTCAGATTACTATCCGCGTTCTCGAATGAACGCGACTGAACGATCGGCTACCGCACAATGCTTCCAACCAATGGCGAACCCTATACTGCTTCCGACACAAGGCGGTTGAGTGATTGGTTATTTCCCATCAATCGGGAAATTTGATACATGGCAAACCATGCAGATACGACATTTATGCATGAGCCCTACTTTTTCAAGTCTCACCTCTTGACATTCCAGTCGTCCGCTCAGGTCCCAGTTTTTCAATATGTCAGTAAAAGTAATAATACTAATAATTATTAATAGTGTGTTAAATGCTGGGATCGACCATAACAGTTCAAGTGTAATGCCAGATTAGCTTGGTGCCTCAAAATCTATGCCCTAATTCGCCAAATGACAACGAGTCCGCTTTTGTGAGGAAAAAAAACCGGACTTGTTGCCTTTGGACTTGACAAGGCAGATCTGGCACTAGCCAGAAAATATCAAGGCACACAGCCTGTATAAGACTCCAGATTTCCACTCTTCCACAAGAACAGGTCTCCAAGCCGGTGAAATAAAAAGGAGGAATGGCTGCTTAAATTTATGTGAGCTTCCTGACTGTTGCCAGCACGACATACAGACAAATTCTGCCCTGTGATGGCAAAAGACAATAAGTCCCTTTTTCTGCAAAACTCTGATAATTGCATTGCATTTCAATCTCGCTTTCCACAAAAATTGACTTTCTGTCTTGCCACAACTTAACTCACTCTGCCCGCCACACACCACAGCAAGATATGGCTCGACCATGATAGTTCAAGGGTTGAGGCAGAATAGCTTGGCGCCTATAGGCGCCAAGCTATTCTGCCACAACCATGGTCGATCTGTCTCCTGAATTGTAATCCAGTCCTCTGAGGATAACTCCAAATTGTGGATAGTTCGTACCTCGGGAACGACGAGTTAAATTTAGACAGACTCACCCTGCTTTGTGAACACAGAACAGTTTTTTTTTTATTTTTTAGACTGAGTAGACCTGCATTTTTACTGTCCCACACTCATCAACAAATGCAGGACAAGACCACGAGGCTTACTGACATCTCGTACCAAGTGGGCCTCACCATTCACAAACAGAAAACAAAGACAATGAGGCTGAATGCAACTAGGGAAGAACCAGTCTTGCTTGCTGGCACCCCGTTGGAGGAGGTGGAGTCCTTCACCTATCTCGGGAGCATCATAGACAAAAAAAAGGCGGCACTGATGCAGATGTCAGAGCACGAATCGGTAAAGCCAGAGCAGCCTTTCTCCAGTTGAAAAAAGTGTGGAGTTCCAGAGAGCTGTCACAACACACCAAAGTCAGGATTTTCAACTCCAATGTAAAAGCAGTTCTCCTATATGGAGCAGAGACTTGGAGATTGACAAAAACCACAGTCAACAGAGTACAGACCTTCATGAACAGTTAGTTGCCTTAGAAGAATTTTGAAAATCCACTGGCCAGAGAAGATCAGCAACGTCAGACTCTGGGAGAGAACAGAGCAGATAACAGCAGAGAATGAAATTGGGCGAAGAAGATGGGGATGGATCGGTCACAGTCTGAGAAAGCCAGCTTCCAGTATCACTAGGCAGGCATTGTCATGGAACCCCCAGGGAAAGAGGAAAAGAGGTAGGCCGAGAAACTCCTGGCGTCGAGACCTCCAAGCAGACATCAAGAGACTGGGAACCACCTGGAGTAGAATCGAAGGAGAAGCACAGGACAGGAGTTGCTGGAGGTCTCTCGTCGACGGCCTATACCCGGGTAGGGGTGACAGGCGTAAGTAAGTAAGTAAGACCTGCATTTGAATTGCAATGCAAATCTCGCTTTACACATTAATTGATTTACAATATTTTTGCGTTCACAGAGCAGGACTAATCTACAAGAGGTATACGTGTATCCGCCTGACAAGGCCACGCAAGCTGAGGCCGGAGGCTGTATGGTGATGATCAATGCCTCCTACTGATTGGTCAGTCAGCCAGATCTACGCCTCTTGCTGGGGGATGGGCACCCAGCAACATGTGCTATCCCAGTAAGCACGGTCGTGCGCGGGCCCACTGCAACCGATGTCACCCCGAGGACCTTCACTCACTGGGGAAATTACGCGGAGCACTGGACCAACACGCAGTTATATTTGGCTGTTGAAATTTCTATCAGCTTTAGGTTGGTTTTCTCATTTTTTTTTTCTTTTTTGTTGTCATTGTCCTTGATTGTCTGTGTGCACCATTGCACAATCAATCCAGGAGGAAAAATCTTGCTGGTTCTTGATTTTGGACAGTGCGGCTTTAACCCAATCAGCCATGACGCTCTACAGCAGGAGATGGGTCGACCATGATAATTCAAGGGTAGTGCCAGATTAGCTTGGCGCCTGTCGACGCTAAGCTAATCTGGCACTGCCCTTGAATTATCATGGTCGAGCCATCTCCTGCAACTGGTGCATAGTCATTAGATGATTGTCCAAAATTTGGGAAATCCGTCCGTCGAGCTGAATGAGTTAAAGCGGTCTGCTCCAGGGCAGGCTTAGATTGCTATGCAACAGGTTCACAATGTTGTAGTAATGTAGTGCCTCCACAAAGATTTTCTACCTGTATCCCCTCCCCACCCCCCACCCACTATTTTTTTTTTCACAATCCCTGTGAGTAGACACACGTAATAGGGGCTTTCCTAGCGGTTCGTTTCAGTGAAACTCCTCTTCGTATAAAGGAGAAGAGGAGCAAAAAAGTATCTCATGTCCAGGCAAAACGACCAGCTTGATCTATATAGGATGTCCGTTGAAAGGTGCTGATACATTAATGTGGCACAGTTGCAGAGCGCCTGAATTCATTAGTGTTCAGGTCGTACTCCATAGGCGTTAGCTGTCCCTGTCCCGGATAACTTGCCCGTATTATCGCCGTCCATTATCACTTCGGTACCGCAGACGTTAAACCCCAAACTAATCGATCAATCGAAAGTCTTTTATTTTGCGACATTTAGACTTCGTAATTTACTAAGTTAACCCTTTTGTTCAGCATTGTTGTGAAACATACCAGAACGTTTATAAGAATGTTTATAAAGCAGTTATTGCGGAATATTCACCTTTTTTATATTAGCTGTAGCATGTCGATTTTAAGCCTCGAGGGTATGCATCAGGACAAGGACAAGAGAAGCCAAGCGTGTGATGGTAATCCCGAGACCAGCCATTACCCATCAGCGGCTGCCCAGTGAGCTACAGATCCTAGAGCCGACGTCAGCCGCAGTGGGCCCGCGCACGTCCGTGCGCGGGCCCACTGCGGCCGATGTCGGCCGGACGATCTTTGCGTTCTGGTTGTTAGCTGGTCGATGAGGCGTGAAGACCAGACATATCGATATCGATTTTTTTTTTTTTTTTAGGACTTCACGGCGATTTGATGATCTGTGACTTCGGCCTTACCTCACGAGAGCCGTAAGGTTCAAAATCACTGACCAGTACTCAAGAGGGCTTTTAGAGCCTTGCGCCTAGAGCCGTAATAAGACGTTGGTTTTCAGGAGGTCCCGGTGTCCCGGGAAGCGTGTGCTGGTCTGTGGAATTGGGCCCTACTGATCTAGCACCGTAAGGTCCAATATCAAAGCCCAGCACACAAAAAGCTTAGAGTTGTAAGATTTAAACCCCCACGCACGCACACACACACACACACACACACACACACACACACACACACACACACACACATAACACACACATAAACGCGCGCTCGCGCGTGCGCGCACACAGACCAGCGCACAAAAAAGCTCCATAGGGTTACAACATCAGAGCTGCTGCACAAAGTAGCTTGGAGCCTATGAGATGCAAAAATATCTAAAACATCAATGACTAAGAACGGATAAGATAAGATAGAACTTTATTGCCGTATGTAAAAATACATTACGAAATCGTCTCGGCGATGGAGTAACTCTGACTGGTTGACTGGGTTCAAACGCCTTGCAGTCGACAAAGGCTGCCCTAAGAGCTTGTGCGTTGGATGGATCCCGATTTGTTGGCGGGAGTACTCCCAAGATAGATCCACTCGGGTAGTACGCCTCAAATAAATACACAAATTCAAATGAGACGCTTAGCTGAGCACGTGACGCCACGTTACTTGATGTGATGTAATCAAACGTGAGCGGAAGATGGCGGTGTGCCTGAGAACCGCCCTCGCAGAGATCGGCATCTTCAGACTTCGAGGACAATCACGCGCTTTAAACGAGCAAAGACTGCACTCCAGGCACATCGTACTATGTGTTGATCGTTTGTGTTGATCGTTTGATGATACCGTTGATCGCATGCACTGCCGGGCCTCTTTCAGACCTCCCTTATCTGAACTGATTTCCACTACAATACTTTCCTATGCCGATTGGTTTGATGGCAGCATAAGGATCGAAGCAACCCCCGTAAAATTATCACGTTTAGAATCTATGGTGATGTCTTTCCTTCTACAATACGCCATCCAGCCTTTGTCGTCAGCAAGAGGCATAATATATGCTTCTTGCTGACCCCGGTTTGTTAACGGCGTTCCTCAAATCACTTTTGTTGTAGTTTCAATTAAAGGGGCACGACCGACCATTTTTAATGCTTCAGTTCGCAAAAAGCTATTACTGGGCTTCAGTTTACATACCCACTTAGACAGTGACCACCCTATTGTCCCATAAATGCTTTCTTTCGTCCGTTCAAAGCGAAAGAGGCCACCGGAATCGTGCGGCTGGACCCGGTCAAAAGATTACTTCCGATAGACGATCAGGTAGCTGACGTCATAACTATTCTATACGACCTTAGGTCATCTGCATAATTATAACCAATCAGAGACAAGATGTCGGATGAACCAGCGAAGAAAAGAAGAAAGTATCAGTCGACTCGCGCCGGCCGACAATGACAGACTCGTAATTGAAGAGAAGAAAGAGAAAGAGAGACAAGATACCCCTAAGTAGAATTGACATCGGACAAGGGAATATAGAGCTTGGCTTGACCGCCCATCCGGAATTTGTCGCTTTCTTGCTATGTGAAACAGTAAGTAATCCGGTTACGATCTTTGTCGATCTTCCTATCATATAGTAGTTTCACGAGCGTTAGAGACTGAGAATTCATGATCTTCAGTAGAATTTATCTCTTACTGATTTGGCAAGATTTTAAACCTGTTTTATCATGAAGTTACGAGCTAGTTCATCAGATTTTATGCTGCAAGGATCAGACAACTACGGCCTGTGTGTCAAAATTGCGGCACCGGCTGCCGACATCGACGGTCGTGACACGTTTTTGTCTGCCGGTGCGGGCTCTCATTCACTCGATTCACAGAGGTAGTGTTTCTGCTGCGATGGTGCATTTGTCGTTTCCAGAGATGCTTTCAGTTACGTAGACTTCGATGTGTGTGATGTGAAACTGCAATGCAGAAATTGGTATAAGTGGGTGAAATACCACTGTTCTGTTTCGTGACGCTGGCTAAGTCGCCGGCTTGGCGCGGAGACCCGAGTCGAAGAACTTGAAGCCATGCCCACAGCACGATTGCCCGTCAAGTTACAGGTCAAGCGGAACCCGCATTGATTTTGACAGCATAGCGAATGAGTGGAAAATTTATTTTACATTCTCGTGGAAAATTATGTCAAGGGATGCCGGAGAACATCAGTACATGTCTACATTGTACATGTCGACAACGATGACCGCCTCCGTCGTCTGCAGTATCGATTGATCGGGTTCCGGCTGCCTTGTGACGTAGGCTAGTTAATATGCACAAATTCAAAACGAGGCCGATGCAGACAAAAACAACACACCCATCAAACGATGAATTTCGACATTTGGCATTGTATTTACATCATAAAGCTCTAAGTTAGTACACAAAGGACCCATACATAATACTGTCAGCAGTATCTGTTGCAGTTTTCCGACTGTGTTGAGATGATTAAACCTGGGGAGAATCGCTTTAAGGAATTACTGAAGGTTATGGATGCAGAGATAAAAGAGGTTAAACAGTTAACTGAACCGTCTCTTGCCTGAACTTCCAGAGGACCTCCTCTACAAAAGATATCTATCAATAATAGCCAGAAGGATGCGTGAGAGTCTGTGTCTTTCACAGATGTGTATGGCATCAGTGAAAATAGAGTGAATGTCATAGTTAACTGGGCACGTTGAAGCCCAGTGCAATTTGGTTTCCGTTTACCGGAAGCTGCAGAGCAGTGATTGCCGTGTCACAATGGGAGATTAATACAATGGTTTTAGACATGATAGTTTGGGGTACCTGCTAAATACGCGCGCGCGCGCGCACACACACACACACACACACACACACACACACACACAATCACAATCACACACACACACACACACACACACACACACACACACACACACACACAAGCACACACACACACAAGCACACACAACACACACATTAAGAATCCTAAAATTCAGCTCGTACCTCACTTTGAGGACGTTTCAATTCCTGGGGTCGCTTACGATCAGCAACGCCGGGGCGGCATAAATTCTCATGAGCCCCTTCGGCTTCTGGGGGCTGATGAGAATCTGTACTTCAAGCAGATGGAGGGAACTGACTGAAGAAATGTACTGAAATTCACTGAACTTAAACTTAATCCAGACTTTGTGGGGTATTGAAGTGCCAGAGAACAGTAATTATGCCAGAGTAGAAAGTTAATGAGACGGAATTAGATATTTTAGCGTCTTGTACGCTAAGTGACCCCTCTGTACTTGAAAATCAGTTTTGCTGAACTATTTATAGTTACAAAATGTAACATGTTATTTTAACAATTTGAAGCGTAGGTGCTAAAGGCACCTACGCTTCAAATTGTTGGGATAAAATGTTACATTTTTTCCCGATCGGTATTGGCCTGTATTACAAGAACAAAACACGGGCGATCAACGACGTTTACGCTTAAAAACATCAATAAATCTCTCCTAATTTGGCAAAATTCAGCATGTAATTTTGCGAAAAGCAAGATTTTCATTTTCATGTTCGCCGATTGCGTTTCAAAAAACGGTTGTGTTAGTTCAACGCCAAAGAGCCTCAGCCGTCCAAAGAACATGGATTCAAAGTGGCATCAACAAGAGACATAGATCCTCATGAATCCCCGCAGCTGCGGGGTTCATGAGGGTCTATGTCTCTTGCAGCTGAATCGCGTTTTGAAGGGGCTAAGCTGTGCGTTGCAACAAAGGTGGAATGAAAATGTCTGTTTTGTAAAACAATTTCCGACCACCGACTGTTTCGCAAATTAAGCACTCACATGCATCAACATTTTTTGAAGAACAAATGGTGTTAGTTAGTTATTTGGGTTTAACGCCGAGCAGGCGACTAAGGCCATCTCACGGCGGGATGGGTAAAAATCTGGTCAGCCAGACTAAAAGCAAGGTCTTAAGACAAGAGGTAAATATAGATTAACAATCTCAGGCTAAAATGTCGCACATGTCTTTAAAAGAAATGTCTTCAGACTCTCAAAAAGGGCAAATAAAAAAGATTCACATAGTCTATGAATGCTCAAATCTTGTTAAAAATATTGCATGCTCGCAAGAAATTGAAGATTTTGTCCGGGGGAACATCCCGGAACAAAACCTTCAAGGAGTCTGCTGTAAAGTGTTTATATCTGGTGTCAATTAGGTCAGCACAATACAGCAAAAAGTGTCGAACAGAAAACTGCTCATCACAGGCAAAACACCATGGACGCTCATCCTGTTTAAGTAAGTAAGAGTGCGTAACATACGTGTGCCCGATGTGGAGCCGAGCAAGGACAGTCTCCTCACGGCGGCTGCCGCAGCGGAAAGGTAGACTGTCAGACAACTTAGGAAGAGCTTCATGAAGCTTGTTCCCTTCCTCTTTGTCCCACTCGAACTGCCACTCGCGGGCCACGTACGCACTAATCACAGGTTTAAAATCACTATAGACAGTCTGTGTGTCAGGGACAGGGTCACTGCGGGCATTGTTGGCAGCAGAATCTGCGATTCTGTTGCCTTCGATGCCCACATGGCCTGGGACCCAAATAAAAATGATGTCATAATATTCCTTCATCAAGTCCGCGTAGAGCTCTCTAATCTGCACCAGCAGTGGATGGTCTGTTCCCGCGCCCTGAAGGGCCTGCAGGGCAGAAAGAGAGTCAGACAGAATCAGGAAGTTCCTTTCCCGAGACTGATAGGCATGCTTGAGTGCTAGCAGAATGGCCTGCAGTTCTGCACTAAATACAGAGGAATGGTCAGGGAGACAGAGCTTAAATGGGCGTCTAGGATGGCGAGAGGACACTGCAGCCGCAGCCACTCTTCCATCCTCAGACTTGGACCCATCCGTGTAAAGACGACAATAGCCAGGAAAAATTGAAAGGAGTTCATTGAGGCTCTGTTGGTATATGGCTGGTGGAGTACAATCCTTCTTGTGGGCAGTCAAGTCCAGCAAGATGTCAGGAACTGGTAGTAGCCAGGGTGGAGTGACGTGTAGAACCTCTTGTTGGAAGGCCCTCGACATTCTTCGTGTCGTTGGTCGTACTGACTGGGGTGCAGACCGCATCGTCTTACTTCGACTGTACCGGGCCCTTGTTCGGTCCAAACTGGATTACGGCTCTGTGGTATATGGCTCGGCTTCCAAGTCTGTTCTGCAGCGTCTGAACACAATTCACCATCAAGGTCTGCGCATATGTCTGGGAGCCTTCAGGACATCTCCAGTTCCTAGTCTGTATGCAGAGGCAGGGGAGCCTTCTCTCAGGCTCCGCCGCATCCGCCTCATGCTCAGCTACGTTCTGAAGCTGAAGGCCCATCCAGAAAATCCTGCCTATGATTGTGTTTTTAACCCGTCATTTGCAGAACAAATGGTGTGGCATGAGGATGCATTTAGTGTGACGGTGTATAATCAAAACCCGCGAGCTCAGGTCAGTCTCAGTTTGACTGTTTTGTGCGAAAATGGCTGGCCTTTCCAAATCCGCGACTTGGTTTTAAGGATGTAGGCAAGACAGACTATCTTGTTAAAACACGAAAGTACGAACGCATACTTACGTACTTTAAACGGTAATAGCGAGTTTTAGGAGAGCTTGGGCATGGTGTGCATTGTGTCTAGTGAAGGGCTGGGACCCTAGGGAACGCAAAAAAGTCATTCTACAAGCATTTAGTCAAGGACTTGAAATCACAGTGCATGTGAGTGTTTTGACCTTAAGCTGGACCGCCGTGAGATGGCCTTAGTCGCCTGCTCTGCGTTAAACCCAAACAACTAACTTAAGCTGGAATTTTTCTCGGGTCAGTCTGTCCACAAAGTTCGCATGCGGCACTGGAGCCCTGCCGACCTCTTCATAGCCGAGATATAATATTGAAATAAAAAAAACAATCCAACTGCAAGAGACATAGATCATATGAGCCCCGCAGTTGCGGGGGCTCATGAAGATCTATGCCTCTTGCTGACACCACTTTATGTCCATATCCCTCGGAAGGCTAAGTTTTTTTGGGGGTGAATTATGCCGGGGATATTAGCGAGGTTAAGTTTCCGACGAACATACTCCCAACACCGCACGAGGGCGAAATCACCGCGCATAACCAATTTGTAACTTAAGCATAGACAACACTCCAAACCTCTCCAAGAAGCATTGATCCTCATGAGCCCTCGGGGCTCATGAGGATCTATGCCTCTTGGAGATGTTTAGAGTGTAGTCTTGCTTATGGTGGACGTTGTTCATCCGACGTGACTTCAGTTTCGTTGTTTGGAGTCGTTCACGTGGCAAAACACGATATGAGTCTACTGACGCGAATAGGCTAACTTGAACTGGATTCCCTTACCCTTAGGCTGCACAAACAGGACCGTTCTAGACCAGCAAGGGACCCTAGATTCAGGGGATTCGTGATAATCTATGCCTCTTGCAGAAGAACCTGTAGACATGCGTGACTGTCAACGGGCACTACCTGCTATGTGAATGCAAAAAACACGGTAAGTCCATTTTGATTGTGTTACTGTAAGCTTCGGAAGCAACAAGCTTTCCTTGTTGTTCTATCCGAAGTTTGTTATACGCGAAGTAATTTACACTTAAGGAGCGCTGCTGGGGCCTCTGAAAAAGTGTTTTTATATCCGACTTAGGTTATATCCGACTTTATTATGAGCGGAGTGTACTGTGTACAAATGAAAATCTATCTTTTCACAAAAGTGGACAACTCATTCTGCCTAATGCCGTATTTCCCAAATTTGGGAGGCGCCATCTAACGACCATGCACCAGTTGCAGGAGATGAATCGACCATGATAATTCAAGGGTAGTGCCAGATTAGCTTGGCGCCGACAGACTCCAAGTTAATCTGGCACTACCCTTGAATTATCATGGTCGATTCATCTCCTGCTGTAGTGCGTCAGGGCTGAATGGGTTAATGTCTTTTGCAAATACAGGCGGGCTGACGCAAATCAGTGTTGCAGGTGGAAGAAAGCCCTGCAAGTTTAAGGTATTATTAATAGTATCAACGTCTTTCGTCCACCACGAAGGTCATTTCATAAACGGCGGGGCACCTAAATTTAATGAGGTCTGTGCAAATTTTAACTGAAGGTAGGTTCGAACCGGGCACGACGTTTTGGTCGTGAGTGAAGCACTCTGCCAACCTGCGCAACCTAGATTTCTTCAGGTGGAAAAACTAAGCCGGCCGCAGGTGCTCATGAGAACCTGTTAAAAAAAAAAAAAAGTCTTTCATAGAACTGGATCTCTAAGAAGCAGTAATTATTTCACGTGAACGGAGCTGGCTTAAGTGACCCGATAGTTAAGTTACGATAGAACAGAGTGTCTTGCTGAGACAGGCTCTAAATAACTGACCGACAGGAGCGTATGTGTGCCAGAGGGAAGAGAACGTAGATAAGGTAAATTGGACAACGTAAATTCCATAGATCTGCAAGGAGCATAGATTCTCATGAGCCCCCGCAGGATGCGGGGCTCATGAGAATATATGCACCTTGCTGATCTCATCCACACCAACAGGTCCTTAAGCTGAAGGTCGTTAAAGGTACCGTTACCGCTAAGGTTTCCGGGTGAAGAGCGGAGTAAATTGGTCGGTGTCCATTTTGATTTGGTAGGATTGTCATGAGCCCCCGCAACCTGCTGGGGCTAATGACAATCTGTGCATCTAGCCGCTCCCTTTGCATACAAAACCCAATAGAGAGAGAGAGAGAGAGAGAGAGAGAGAGAGAGAGAGAGAGAGAGAGAGAGAGAGAGAGAGAGTATTATCTAGCCGCTCCCTTTGCGCACAGGCTTTGATCCTCAAGATAAGGGTGTTGACTGAATGGACTGTACGGGGGCCGGGCAAGGGGTACTGCCACCAGCGCTAGACAGACAAACAGTTAGATCCCCTGACCCCGCCTATCAGGCACCCAATCGGCGCCAGCCCACAGAAAAATACTCTCTCTCTCTCTCTCTCTCTCTCTCTCTCTCTCTCTCTCTCTCTCTCTCTCTCTCTCTCTCTCTCTCTCTCTCTCTCTCTCTCTCTCTCTCTCTCTCTCTCTCTCTGTGTATGCCTGTCTATGTTTGTTGGAGTGAGCCGCCGTGTTGGTTTTTATGATGAGAACAATAGCGGTTTTATGTACAAAATCCATTATACTTTTTATATTTGCTGTAGTATAGTTTTAAGCGAAAGAATGTATGTGTACATGATATACTGATGTGTGTGTATGTGTGTGTCAGTGGGTGTGTGTGTGTGTGTGTGTGTGTGTGTGTGTGTGTGTGGAGGGTTGTGCAGGCTTGGCTTGGCGCCTGTAGGCTACAAGCTAATCTGGCACAAGCCTGTGCACGCGGCAATTGCACACCGGCGCGCGTGTGTGTGTGTGTACGTTATTTTGTTTTGTAGTGTGTAGCAAGGACAAGAATGAAAACAGGTCTGCGCACCTATTCTTTTATCCTTGGAAAATAAAGTTTCATTTCATTTCATTTCATTTCTCTCTCTCTCTCTCTCTCTCTCTCTCTCTCTCTCTCTCTCTCTCTCTCTCTCTCTCTCTCTCTCTCTCTCTCTCTCTCTCTCTCTCTCTCTCTCTCTCTCTCTCTCCAAACAGTTAGATCCCCTGACCCCGCCTATCAGGCACCCAATCGGCGCCAGCCCACAGAAAAATACTCTCTTTCTCTCTCTCTCTCTCTCTCTCTCTCTCTCTCTCTCTCTCTCTCTCTCTCTCTCTCTCTCTCTCTCTCTCTCTCTCTCTCTCTCTCTCTCTCTCTCTCTTGGGTTTTGTATGTAAATATTATAGTTTTCCCTTTTTTATGCTGTAGATGTTAGCAACGGTAAGTTTGTAAAATGACGATTTGTTTTCTGTCAAAACTTTTTACCGTTGAAAAATAAAGTTTCATCATCATCATCATCATCTCTCTCTCTCTCTCTCTCTCTCTCTCTCTCTCTCTCTCTCCTCTCTCTCTCTCTCTCTCTCTCTCTCTCTCTCTCTCTCTCTCTCTCTCTCTCTCTCTCTCTCTGTTTGCAGGATCACGTGTTGGATCGGTCGACTGTCACTGATCAATTATCGAACAGTCGAGGGATTCGAACTCGGACGGGGGCCGTCAAAGTTCATTAAAGTCGGTCACAGTTGCGGCACACCGTCTTTGAATTCACCTTCCGCGTGCTAAAATACGTTAACCTGTTTAATGCCCATGGTTGGAAACTGTCTTTCTGCAGTCTTTGTCAAATATGCATCAACAAGCACTATATAGTTGTCCTAGGAACATGGATTCAAAGTGGTGTCAGCAAGAGGCATAGATCCTCATGAGACCCCGCAACTGCGGGGCTCATGAGAATCTATACCTCTTGCAGTTGGGTGTGCTCAAATTTTCTTGGCACTGAACGGGTTAAAAACCAGAAGAAAATCTTTGTGCGTGGAGAACACAAAAAAGCAAGGGTTCATAACAGCACATGACAGAGCTGAGGAGTGTCAGTGTGACTGACGCCGGTTTCAAACTCAATGGGTGTTGTTTAACCCCATTACTGACGACAACAAGTAAGCAAGAAGTAATTGCAAGAGACATAGATCCTCATGCGCCCCCGCAGTTGCGGGGGCTCATGAGGATCTATGCCTCTTGCTGACACCGCTTTGCATCCGTGCCCTTCAGTTGCACGGCGCGGCTTGAATTAACACAGATTTGGAAGCACAATTCGCGTCCGCTGGCAGTGATGGGGTTAACGGCGTGCGAATATGTTCACTGGCAATCAAAGCATTCCAGAAAGATAAGAAATGACGAGTAGGCTACTGATAACAGTTCAGTTAATTACTGATCCTCTCCGGTGAACTGAGGAACACCATCCCATGTCCCTCTGAGAGGATCACAGAGGTAAAAGAATCGTGGTATCAACATGCGTAAACCTCATTAACCCCCCGCTTTCTCAGTGTTGGCCGGGACTCATGCGGATCCACGCATTATTGCAGATAGACGGCGTTCGAAGCTTGGGTTACTTATCGCCGTACACTCATATCAAAGACAATCAGGCGGCACTACACAGCTGAAATATTTAGGCATTTACATACCAAGAATGTCACCACTAATACCTGAAAGTTTGGAAATCCTTTCCAAACGTGTTCAGTCTTTCTTTGCTGATAATTTCTTTGTGCGACTGAGATAGGACTACGATGAAGTGCTCACCCGGCTGAGGCAATCTTCAACTGAACAGTTCAAAGAGCGGTGTGATGCTGTCAGTTTCACTTCTAGTGCCAAGTGCAATATGTGGCCACTAGCTCCAAAACCGACAACGTGGTGGTGTGGTCTTCTACACAGAGTTTGTGAATGCGATGAACTTATGAACATGCAACAGGTCAAGAGTAGTGCTCGATTAGCTTGGCGCCTATGGCGCCAAGCTAATCGAGCAATACTCTTGAGCTAGGCCAGTTGGTAAGTCTCCCTGGGCTTGTTACTATAAGCAGTGATCACCACGCTGCAAGGTACAATGTAGTACAAGGATGGCTCTCCAGAGTGAAAGGCCGGATGTGCGAAGCTTCAATGTAAGGAACGATATCATCATCATCATCAGTCCCTTGCCCGAACTGGGCGTTGGGGGGACTGAAAGGCAGCAGCAACAGACAGTGCTCTCCACTGAGTTCTATTTTGGGCGGTGGCAAGCAAGTCTGGCATCTCGAGTTCAGTCCATTCTTTTATGTTTGCGACCCAACTCTTTCTCTGACGACCTCGCCGACGACTTCCTTCGAGAGTGCCTTGGAGGATAGTCTTGGACAAGGTGTTGTGTCGGGTCACGTGGCCAAACCAAGCAAGCTTGCGCCGTTTCACGGTTGCCAGAAGGGGTTCATGTGGGCCCACCAGGGAAGTGACGATGCTCCGTACATATTCGTTGGTCTTGTGCTCGCGGTACGAGATGCGGAGCAACTTCCTCAGGCACTTGTTCTCAAAGGCTTGGATTTTCTTTTCTGAGTCTGCAAGCAGTGTCCAAGTCTCACAGCCGTAGAGTAGAATAGACACTACGAGGGACTTGTAAAGCCTGTACTTGATGGTGAAGCTGATGGAGTTACTTCGCCATATCCTGTCCAGCCTGGCCATTGCGGATGTTGCTGTACCTATCCTGATACGGATCTCTGCTACGCAACTACCGTCTTTGGACAGGGTGGCTCCCAAGTACTTGAAGCTATTGACCTCTTCTAGCTTCTGGCCGTTCATGTGAATGTTGCTGCTGCTGTCGCTTGTGGTGTTGATCATCACTTTGCTTTTATCCGTACTGATCTCCATGCCATAAGACCCTGCGCTACTTGAAAGTTTGTCTGTCAGGTTTTGGAGCTCACTATTGCTGCCTGCCATGAGGTCAATATCGTCTGCGAATCGAAGATTGCACAGGGATCTGCCACCAATAGAGATTGAAGTATGGTGGTCGTGGAGGGTTTCCTGCATGATCTTCTCCAGGAATATGTTGAAAAGGACAGGAGAGAGCAGGCATCCTTGACGGACACCGATCGTCGTCCTGAAGAACTCGCCTGACTGATTGTTAAGTAGAACCGCGCTGCAGGCGTTCTTGTAAAGCGCTTCTATCATTTGGATCAGTCCCTCCTCTATGTTGAACGATCTCATGACTTGCCAGAGTCCGTCGTGCCAGACGCGATCAAATGCTTTCCTGAAATCAATGAAGTTGTGGTAGAGTTCGCGCTGATGCTGCAGATGTTTCTCGATCAGGACGCGGCAGTTGAAAATCTGCTCTACAGTGCTTCTTCCAACTCTGAAGCCAGCCTGTTCTTCTGCCAACAGTTCCTCGGCGAAAGTTTTGAGGCGGTTGAGAAAGATTCTAAGCATTACTTTGCTAGGGTGACTTATCAGACTGATAGTTCTGTAGTTCTGGCACTGTTTCATGTTTCCTTTCTTGGGGAGCGGGATCACTAGAGACTGTGTCCATTCTACTGGCCATTTCTTTTGCTCCCAGATCTTTTGACAGAGTGTAGTGAGGACCTTCGTTGTTACTTCTCCTCCATGTTTCAACAGTTCAGCAGGTATGTTGTCTACACCTGGAGACTTTCCTCCCTTCAGGCCGCGTACGGCTGCTTCCACCTCTTCAGCTAACACTGGCAGGTCTTCAGCCTTCCTGGCCCCAGCCTGGTTGTTTTGGAGGATGCTGGTGTCTGGCTCAGCCTTGTAGTTATACAAGTCTCGGCAGTACTCAGTCCACCTGTTTAGTACAGCAGTGTTTTCCGTAAGGAGTTGGCCGCTGCTGTCTTCGATGACTGTGGCTGTTCGCTGTTGAGTCTTGGTGAGGGTCCTTAGCGTTTCATAAGCCTTCTTGCTGTTGCCGTTTGCCATGCCCTCTTCCACGCTACAACACTGGTCTTCAATCCAATCTTCTTTGGCTTCTTTCATCCTCTTCCTGATCTTCTTGTTGACAAGTCTGTACTTGTTTGCTGATGTGAGGTCTTGGCCTCTCTTTTTCTTCCAGGCTCTCCTCTCATCACAGAGATCGAGGATGTCATCGGTGACCCAGGGCTGTTTGCGCTTCCTCTGCTTCCCCAGCACTTCTTCTGCTGTAGAAAGTAACACCTCTTTTATATTTCCAGCAAGGGTGTCTACGTCGCAGTCCAAAGTAGCCAAGGCTGCAAATCTGCCTCCCACCTGGGCTTGGAAGAGCTCTTCTACTTCCGGGTCTTTTAGCTTCTGGAGGTCGAATCTGATGCGAGGGCTCTTGCTATCTCGTTTCAATGCCAGCTTCAACTTGAGGCTAGTAAGGACGAGGTTGTGGTCGCTGCCAATATCAGCGCCAGGAAAGGACCTCGTTTGTGCTTTGTTAACGCTGGATTTGAATCGTCGAGGCAGCAAGATGAAGTCAATCTGGTTATGGACCAGGCCTCCTGGCGATTGCCATGTCACTGTTCTTGACTTCTTGTGTGGATGGAGGGTATTAGCAACGGTGAGACGGTGACTCTGTGCGAACTCTAAAAGTCGCAGGCCTCTGTCGTTTGTTTCTCCAAGGCCAAACTTGCCAGCTGTTCCTGCCCATTGTTGGTAGGCGTCAGGGCCGATCTTTGCATTCCAGTCACCGAGGACAGTCAGAATGTCTTTCTTAGGTGTTTTCTTGATGATGTTGTCCAGTTGTTCGTAAAATTCTTCTAATTCTTCATCATCATGATCTGCTGTTGGAGCGTATACTTGAATGATAGTGATGTTGTGCGGTCGGGCGGAGATGCGGATGGAGATTAGTCTGCTTGACACGGGGGTGCAGCTGATGACAGTTCCAGCCACCTCTTTCCTTACGATAAAAGCTACGCCATGTTCGTGCTTGGTTTCTTTTCCGCTGAACCAGATTTTATGGCCTTCATCTGTTGTTGTTTCTCCGAAGCCTGTCCATCGAACTTCTGCAAGTCCTACAATGTCCCAGCGATAGCGCTTCAACTCGTGGGTGAGTTCCTTCACTTTGCCGCACTGGTAGAGTGTGCGAACGTTCCAAGTTCCGATAGTTATTCCTTGCGTGGGCACGCAAGGAACGATAATATCTGCGCTAAGTGGTACCAGACCTGTTACCGCCCCTGATAAATGAGCACGCATATTCGGCGCCACTTTCAGAGGAACCTGGCGCAAGGCCTAGAGTACGTGGGCAATGGAATTTGTACTAGGCGGCGATTGGTTGTTTTACCGGCCATATTGATAGGTGGTAATTAATGTCGTATTTTATTTTAATTGAACAAACCTTTAGAAAGGGAATTCGTTGACTTTGTTTGTTGTGTTGTTTTTGTTTGTTTGAAGGAATTCGCTGACTTTGTTTTGTTGTTCTGTTTGTTTGTTGCTGGGTTTTTTTTGGGTTTTTTGTTTTGTTTTGTTTGTTTGTTGTTGTTTTTTGTTTGTTTGGGTTTTTTGTTTGTTTGTTTGTTTGTTTGTTGTTGTTTTGTTTTTGTTTTGTATTTTGGTGGTTTTTTGTTGTTGTTTTTTTTTTTGGGGGGGGGGGTTCTTTGTTTGTTTGTTTGTTTGTTTGCGGTTTTTTTGTTGTTGTTTTTTTTTTTTTTTTTTGGGGGGGGTGTTCTTGTTGTTGTGAATGGGTTTTGTTTTTGTTTTTCTGAGGGAGTGGGTAGGGGGGAGCAGATATTTAACTGAGACCAGAGTACTAAAGTGCCACAGAGCATACGACTGGAAACAGCATTGGACCAAAAATGGGCACAATAAATACAAATACAATTTCAAAACGCTCTGTCGTCGAAAAATACACAAAACATTGTAGAGATTTCATTCAGTAGTGTACGAACTGTTATTGACGCACATATGTCAATATCTAACCATATAAATAATAAGAAGCAACTTTAGAATGTCTAGAGTGCGTTGCAGTAAAGCGACTTCCGATAACTGGCAGCTCCTGCTGGATCATGTGTTCTTCCGGTTTTCGTTCTGAGTCTACGCAATAGGCCACGTGCAAAAAGTGATTCAGTGGCGACGCTGTACTTATCTTCATGTATATTACTGCCTTTCACTGCCAGTGATCGAGTATTTTGTTTCTGAAATAAGTGTTTATTTAACCCCAAAGTGTCTCTCTCAGGGGGCGCATGAGGATCTATGCCTCTTGCACTTGGGTGGTGTTGACTGTGCTCCGGCAGGGAAGGCGTTAATTCCACAACCAAAACTGCCTCGCATACCAGTGATCTTCTGTGATTTGGGACCTTTCAGACTCGAGTACTATTCAAATCACAGACAAGCAAGTAAATTGAGATGTCTGCTAAGAGAGATGCATGATACAGGACCATAGAGATAGATCGACCATGATAGCTCACGGAAAGTACCTAAATAACATTGACGCCTGGCTTATGTCCTCTTTATGTCCCTGGGACTGCTCCTTGCGCCATTCGAGGCACTACTTTATTATAACGGCCGCTTGTCACAGTCTAGACGCCACACTGATCAAGCACGACTACCGAGCTATGATGTTCGTCAAAATAATCAAGCCCTCAGCGCGGTGACTACCCTAGAGGGATTTCATGACAAGACTGCAACGCGAGCAATCCTGTAGCTCGTCACGCAGTTGAATAGACGATTTCAGTGGGTTAACCCTTTTAGCCCAAGCGCCCTACAGCAACCATGATAATTCAAGGGTAGTGCCGGATGAGCTTGGCGCCCACAGGCGCCAAGCTCATCCGGCTCTACCCTTGAATTATCATGGCCACGAGCCATCTCCTGCGGCAGGCACAAAGTCGCTAGGGAACACCTCCAAAATTTGGAAAATGCGTCCGTGGGGTTAAACGGGTTAAAAGCAGTCGATTAAAAGCCCGGACAAATATTTCTTTATGGCATTTTTGTCCGGGTTTTGAATCCACCGCTTTCGTCGAAACACATGACCTATTTCCGACTTCCGAAAAACACTGATAATTATATTCCAGCCGTCATTCAGGAACCCATTCAGCCCTGACGCACTACAGCAGGAGATGGGTCGACCATGATAATTCAAGGGTAGTGCCAGATTAGCTTGGCGCCGACAGGCGCCAAGCTAATCTGGCACTGCCCTTGAATTATCAAGGTCGATCCATCTCCTACAACTGCCGGTGCATAGTCGTTTGATGACGCCTCCAAATACGGCCGCCGCCGGGCTGAATGAGTTATGGAAAAAGCCAAACACAGCCGGGTCTAACTCACGGCTTTCACATCACATTCAAGACTGAGTTAGCGCTGGGAGTGCATAGGCCATTTATATTCCGGTGAGCAATACGCGTACCTTGCGTCGGCCAGAGGACCTTTCGCTGACTAGGGGACATAACTCTCGCCAGATCCCCGCCTTTTCTGGTTCCCTCTCTCGCTAATTATGACGGCCGACATCAAAAGCGCACGTGTAGCCCATAAGCATAATTCAGGTGTCTGTCTTTATTTTTATCCTAAACGTATTACATCGCGGTGAGTAACGCGGGACGCACAGGACGTTCGAAGAATTCTGCGTCATTAGACCAACACTATGCGGCTGGCTTATCCATAGACGTTGGTTCATGCAAGACCATTTTTGAACTGGAAATTCTTAACCCCTTTATTGCCAGTGCACGCAGACTGTGTTTTTGAAATCGTCAACTGCGGGGGCTCATGCGGATCTATATCTCTTGCAATTGTGTGTGTTTAATTTTTTTTTTTTTTTTTCGGTACTGAACGGATTAATGGTCCCCCGAGGGCATAAAAGGAGAAGAGGTATTAATGTTTCTCCTTCTGATTATAAAGGCAGACATAAGAAGAACAGGCGGATATAAACATGTACGTACATTATGGACTTCGTAAAATGTAATAACAAAAATAATGATTTATTATTATTATTATTATTATTATTATTATTATTATTATTATTATTATTATTATTATTATTATTATTATTATTATTAATTAATAAATCTGAGCATTTGATTGGCACTTTAACCCATATAAAAATCGGCTGAAGCAGGGCGCCGCCGCGAGGTGAACCCAAGAAGGACACTCAAGTAAATCACGCGCATTCACTCACACACTGGCGGTACATAATAAACAAGAACATTTTGTGTGTGTTTATGTTCTGTTAATTCTTTTATTTGTATTGTCATATTTGTATTTTGTGTTGCCGCTGTCTATTGATTTGTGTTTAATTTGTCATTTTGATTTACATTGTACAGCGCTTAGAGCCTGCACTGCAGGGAGTTTGCGCTTATATAAATATAATTATTATTATCATTATTATTATTATTATTCATGTGGTCCTAACCTCAAGCGAGCTATTGAACTATCATCATCATCATCATTCACGATCACCATCATTATAATCATCATCAGTATCGTCATTATTACATGTACTGTTGCATTTGTTGTTCCTGATGCTTATGTTGTTAACAAAAACAAAATATATCACCCCTGACAACATATGCATGCCCAAAACACTTACAAGCACTTTATTCTTCGCCCCAAAAAATAGAGGTGTATATTTAACTCATTCAGCCCCGACACCACAACAAGACATGAATCGAGCATGCTAGCTCAAGGGTGGTACCAAAATAGCTTGGCGCCCATAGGCGCCAAGCTATTCTGGCACCACCCTTGAACTATCATGCTCGATCTGTCTCTAGAATTGTAATACAGTCCTTCTGGGGACAACTTCAAAATCTGGGGATTTCGGTCCTGGCGTAGAATGAGTTAAAAGATACGGAATAGGAACAAAATAAAAGAATTACATAAACAGCAGCGGCATAAAATGCAGGTGAAAGTGGGGTTTATTTTAAAATGAAGAAAATGAATAAAGTTGGTTTATATTTGTAATAAAATAATAAGAGGCCGCGCGATAAGCTACTTCAAAACGCGTATAATGAACAGAACAAATAATCTAACGAATGAAATAAGTATAAACTGGACGTTTATAGATCCCTTTCATACCGTTACCGCCAGTACAGGCATATTTTGTTTCTTTGTTAAGTTCAACGACCAAAACCACATCCGCCCAAGCAGCATGGATGCAAACTGGTCTCAGCAAGAGGTACAGATCCTCATGAGCCCCCGCAGTCGCGGAGGCTCATGAGGATCTATGTCTCTTGCAGCTGGATCGGCAGTCAAGGGGTTAATGCTTTTCAAATAACGCCCAGAAAAAAATTCTCACATTCTGCATGAAATAAACTGTAAACAAGAAGCCATACACACTGTAACCCCTTCAGTGCCCTTGGACGCAGATTGAAATCATTGTTAACCCTTTCGCTGTTGGTAGCACTGTTTGTCGCGATGTTTCCTGTAGGAATCGTGAGCGACAAAAATGCTACCGACAGCCAAAGGGTTAATTTTGTAGCTAAATTAAGAGCCTCAGGCGTCAAAGAAACGTGGATAAAAAGTAGTGTTGGCAAGCGGCATAGATCCTCAAGAGCAATGCCTCTTGGCTTTGGGTGTTGCTCGCGTTCCGGCAGTGAAAGGGTTAAAAACACTAGTTTTAAGTGTCAAAAGCTGCAGTCTCGGGAATTAAAACTCTTTTCACATATCTTCCGGGACCCATTCAAAAAGCACACTTTAACTCATTCAGCCCCACGGCCGTATTTCCCACATTTTGGATGCGTCATCTAACGACTATGCACCAGTTGCAGGAGATGGTTCGAGAATGATGATTCAAGGGTAGTGCCAGATTATCTGACGCTACCCTTGAATGATCATGCTCGACCCATCTCCTGCTGTAGGGCGTCAGGGCTGAATGGGTTAAAGATTTTATTCAGACATTATCAGTTTGGTAAGTGAAATCAACACATTTATTGTCGCGCTAGAGAACCCACCGCATCTTAAGCAAACGATACATCAGCTGGAATCAATACTTTTCCAGGTCAAATAACTTCTAGAAGCCGCTCAACAAGTGTATGCCAAGAACCTAACCCATTGCACCAGAAGTGATTTCTCTAAAACCACCAGTCATCCACCGCCAGTTAGTCATGTTTACCTGAGCCACTGAGGCACGCAATTATGAAAAAGACCACAGGAGACATAGATCTTCATGGGCCCCCGCATATGCGTTGGTCATGAGGATCTATGTCTCTTGCATTTAGGCGTTGTTTGCTCTGTGCCGGTAGTGAACTGGTTAAAGACATTCTCAAAGATTAAAAACAAATCTGCTGAAGAGATTTTTTTCCCTTCAACAGTGAAAAGAGAAATGTCCTGCCTGACAGCTTTCACATCCGCCCTGCTGTTCTAAATCGGGATTCCACGGCATGTGCGTAGTTTCAAAAGCAACAAAGCATTCGCTTAACCCCTTCACTGCCGGGGCAAGGCGAACGCTAACCCATCTGCAAGAAACATAAACCCTCATGAACGCACGAGGTCGCGGGGCTCATGAGGACCTGTGGACTCTTACTTTCAAGTTGACATAGATATATATATTGGCCATTCGACTCCATTTCGGCCATAAAGTATCGACTGTAAAACTATCGAAACTGGACTGCAGTGGCACTTTTAAGTCTGTGTCCCTCGAGGTCTGTGGACGTTCAGTCTATTCCGCGACTGATGGAAGAAGAAAGATGCTTAACCCCTTCATTTGCCAGCGGACGGAGACTGTATTTCTGAAATCAGTGTATATTCGTCAGAGATGCCAAACCGTCAGAGAAACATGAATACAAAGTGGTTTCAACAAGAGGCATAGATCCTCATGAGCCCCCGCAAACGCGGGGGCGCAGCTGAATCAATGCCTCTTGCAGCTGGGTGGTGTTCCATTTTCCTCGGCAATAAACGGATTTTCAAAAAATATTTAATAAAAACTACGTAAGCAGTCATATAAAACAACAAGATGTGAATTTCATCCCAAAGTCTACCGTATTGTTTGGAGCTCACATGCGTTTATCTTTTAGGAACATTCAGATTTTATTTGTTCATATTTTAGGCTTATTATATTGATCCATTTCCCTCCTCTCTAAGCCAACCTCTGATCAACACACACGTCGGCGCACACAAATAAAGACGGACACACTGCGATTCCCGCCATTAGTACGCTCTGTGGGCTCGTGTAGCGACAGGAATCCATCTCCTTCTACTCTAACCTACCCTCTGATCCACACACACTGGCACACAGAACTAAAGACGGACACACAGCGATTCCCGCCATTGAGGGTCCGGATAGCTCAGGCGGTTAAGCGTGGGAGCAAGAGAGCGAAGGGAATCGCCGGATCGCGGGTTCGAGTTCCCGTCCCGGTCCCGGTAGCTGGACTCGCAATCCAGGGGGGGGGGGGGGGAGGGCTTGTTCCATTGCATGTCCGTTGAAATGTCCTGGTAAATAAAAGTGGCACAGTTGCAGTGCGCCTGAATTGATCAGTGTTAGGTCATACTCGATAGGCAATAGATTTCCCTGTCCCCCATAACCCGCCCGTCCGGGCCGTCCATTATCACTTCGGTGCCGTGGACGTTAAACCCCGAACTAACCAACCAACCAATCCCACCATTCGTAAGTTCTGTGATCTGGCGTAGCATAGCTATTCTGAAGAAGAATAATAGCACGAGCAGCGAAATGACGTCACTTCAAGCTTCACGTCATGGCATGACGCCGTGTTCATAGTGACGACTCGATGTTATACGTCACTCATCGCAGTACTAACATTTGACATATTAGATGATCAGACTTTGCCATTTTCTTGCTGATTTTCACACCTAGGGCTTATAGGTCACAATTTGACCTAATCCTACCCCAGAGCCGGGACAAACAGCAGGCTTATGCAAACACTGTTTATGAAAAATCAAGCGGGTATTAATGAGAAGATAGTTGTTGTTTTTTCGTAAAAGAAAAATTAAAGTTATGTTAGCTGTTTTACAAAGGACTCCGAAAGAGTGGTGCAGAAAATTGATTGATTTTCACACCTAGGGTATACAGATCACAATTGACCTAATCGTACCAGACAGCCGAGACAAACTGTAGGCTTATGTAAATACCGTATATGAAAAATCATGCGATTGTTAATGAGAAGATTGGTGGGGGTTTTTTCATGAAAAAATTCAATTGTTTTAAGATCACTCCCAAATAAATCGTGAAATTAATCCCAAAAACGTGAAAATTGTTTTTCCCAAAAGATATTTAATGATCACTCAAAAAGTACTAGAGGTACAATGCTGGTTAACGAACTCATTCAATATCTCCCTTGTATCTAGCTATATGCAAAATATCTAGTAAAAAATAAGAAAACGTACGGACTCCAGTGTGGATCAACCGGTTTTTGTGAAACGGCCGTTTTGTCGTCAATGAGCATCTTAATCAAAATATTTTTTTTTTAAAAACTACCTCGCGATTATTCTTTTACGGACAATATCGCACAATTTCAAGCTTGTCCGTCCTCAAACGCGGGCTCTAATCGCTGTCACTCACACACACACACACACACACACACACACACACACACACACACACACACACACACACACACACACACACACACACTTACGGCGCTTTAGCGCCAAAAAGATGTTCTCTAGCAAGATTTGCGCTGCGTCATTTTTATCTTTGCCAGAATGTCTGCCCCGCACGCTAAAAACGTCATGTGCATGCTCCGGAATGCGCTCCGACCAGCCCCATTTCAAAGTCTATCGTATTTTCAATACGGTAGACAAAAACGCTTGACAGTAACCTTTCTAACCAATCAATTCCTTCATCTCCGTTTTCTGCGGACGTCTACAGTTTTCCGTCCCGTTTTCGATCGATGGGCACACGTTTCATTAATGGTTACATTTTAAATTTACTCCGCCGGTTTACGAGGACGAAAAGGTAAACGAATAGTGTATTAACCCATTTAACTTATCTGCCTAAGAACACAGCTATCAAAACCCAGATGCAGTTGCAGGCGGGGGGTCATGAGGATCTCTTTCTATATAAACCTCTTGTTGGCCTCATGCACATCCGTGTCCCCCACACAGACGAGGTTGTCCGGCAGTGGTATCCCAGAGAAATCGTTCCCAGGCTCTACCAGTTAACTCATTTGATACGTGCCGCATTCGGGTACGCGGCATAAGCCGCGTATCCGGATGCGGCACGTCTTGAATGTGTTTTGCGAAATTTAAAAAAAATGAATCAATGGAACTTTATTTTTCAACGGTTGAGGCATTGATACACGTCGCCACATACATAGAAATGTGTATGTAGAGAGATTTGCAGGGCTAGAACCGACAGGTAGAAGGTAATCTGCGTCTGTTGAGCGTCCCGAAGGTAGAAGTAGGTCAGAAAATGCACAGAGTTGACACATTCAGTGGATTCAGCCAGCCCGCTCTAAGTGTTGGAGGCCGAATTTCTCATGAGTGCTTTATACTTGCAGGTGTTCAACTTTTATGCGCAAACATGAAAACGTGTTAATGATCCACACACACACACACACACACACACACACACACACACACACACACACACACACACACACACACACACACATGCAATTCCCCAGTAGCAAAACGTATTCAGGCCCACGACAGCCGTAGTGCGGCCGTTGTAGGCCCTCGGACCTTTGCTTACTGGGTTAAGGTCCCCGAACCCTGATAAATAAATTTTGCACACGAAGAGAAATCAAGACGAACAAAATGACAGTCGTAAAATTTCAGTCGCTTACTTCACTGTCTTGCCATTACTTCTGTAGTACCAAACGTAGTCTTTAGTAGCTTATTATTTCAATTTTTATTGTTACGATTGTGGTTGTGTTGTTCCCTGAGAGCATGTGTGTAATTAATCGTAGGAAACGACCCGATATTTATTTGAGCTATTATGATTACGAATCGCATACCTTTTTAGTACGATTCGCTATCGTTCACACAGAGAGCAGAATTGATTGTCTTTTGATACACGGAGTTGAATCCCGAAAAGTCTTGAAACCGCTCGAGTAATCACCATTGTTTTCTGTGCGCGTGAAGTTAGCAGCCAGTATGTATTACGAAAACTTGTGCAATTTCCAGAGAATGCGGGCAAGGTCGTGAACTGTCTGGCGTACTTTTGTGTGACATCATTATACCGCCGGGATTTCCCAAAATAGGGGCTGGAAATAGCAGCTAGATTTTTGTAGAGCATTCTTGAGTATTCTTTCTTATTAATATTTATTGGTTACGTATTCTTTTCTGATTGGTTGTGTTGTATGAATTTGCTCGATTATTCTGGAAAGGATACCACTATAAAAGATGGTGCTAGGAAGCACGTGTGTTCAGTTGTAGAATTGCAATGTAACAGCGTCGGTACATTGTTCAGTTGTATAATTGCAGTGTATCGTAAGCACCTTGACATTGAGAGAGCTACGCAAGGTATCGTGCTTCATTGTCAGTGACGGAGTTATGCAGTGTGTAGTGATGTACTGACATAGTATGAGAGATGCATTGTGTCAAAGTGTAGACATTTTGCAGAGGAGATATTGTATCAGTGTTGGTGCATTTATGAACGCATTGTGTGGAGATCGCATCGCTGCAATAAAATATTGTTGGAACTGTTACTCTAGTGTGGTCTACATCCTTAAGCCACGTGTGACGGGTTACAGCTGAATGAAGTTTCTTTAACTCATTCTACCCCAACACCGAAATCCTTAAATTTTGCTGTTGTCTTCTGAAGACTGCATTGCAGTGCAGGACACAGATCGACCATGATAGTTCAAGGGTGATGCCAGAATAGCTTGGCGCCCATAGGCGCCAAGCTATTCTGGCATCACCCTTGAACTATCATGATCGATCCTTATCTTCCTGTGGTGTGTCTGGGATAGAAGGAGTTAAAAGAACCTTACGTGCGTGCCGTCTGGTGTGATATCATACCACGACCACGACTCAACACGTAACATTTATTCATTCGTGCCATGGCATACAATAGGGTCTATTTACCCAACAATTATGACCTCAGGAAAATTAGGCAATGGGCAGCTTGCAGTTAACCAAAAAATATGTTAAACTAGATTTCGGCCTCACAGTAAACTTGCTCAGTCAAACTCTTGTCGCCGTTGTTGAATTTGTTGTGGTGGTGGTGGTGGCGGTGGCGGTGATGATGATGATGATGAGGATGACGATGAGGAGGAGGAGGAGGATATTCTTCTTCTTGTTGTTTATGTTGTTGTTATTACAATTTGTTTTGTATCTAGGTTGTACGAGCAACGGCTTGTTCAATTTGTAAAATGACGATTTTTATTTTGTAAAAGATCACAATGTTAATAAATAAAGTTTCATCGTCTTCGTCATCGTCATCATCATCATCATCATCTTAATTGACACAGTTGCCTCTCAGGCTCCAACAAAAAGCTAAAGAAAAATATGTCTCCTATACGATATTCTCGTTTTCATCATTTACTCGTGGCGAAAACGATAGGGGTGTATTTTTTCTATCTTTGGAATATCTTAAATATAATTATTAACCATTTGCGTGCCGGTATCGGTTTTTTGGAAGCGATGATTCCTACAGGAACCGTTGAGACAAAAACCACTACCGACACGCAAAGAGATAATCTAGATCTGGCCCTCTCCCATAATTTGTTTTGTTTTGTTTTGTTTGGTTTTTTTTTTTTTTTTTTTTTTTTTTTACTTCTTTTTTTTTTTTTTTTTTTTTTTTTTTGTATTCTTGTGTGGAACACGCATAGAAAATAAATTATAATCTTGTTAAAACTCGAGTCTCTTCCCAGTAAGCAAAGGTCCTCGGGCCTACGACGGCCGTAGTGGGCCCGCGCACGACTGTGCGCGGGTCCACTGCTGCCGTCGTGGGCCCGAAGAGGTTTTGTTACTGGGGTTTACAACTACTGTGATGTGTTCGATTTGCTAAGATGTACCTGAAACTGCGCGTCTGCCCTAAGGTTCAACAAGATGGGATGAACCATAACCCACAAAGTCACTTCTATATGAGAGTTGTCCTCGCTGTAAATGGTCTCTGCCTTTTGTCTTTGACCTGATTCTGATGTTGAATTATCTCCTATTGAAAAAGTCTCTCAGATCTGCCAATGCGCCAGTGAGTTCTATAAGCGGCGCAGGACATACGCGTCATTGATTTGTCAAACGTCATTTGTCATGACTTAAGTTTTAGTTTTTACGTAATTTTATATTTTACGTGATATGAGTTTCACTTTCGCTTCATAGGCTTGAGAAAATGGTGACAAAACTAGAACTCCACGGTACAATTTCAGTCTTGCTATAATTTGTGTGAAAGCAGGTTGACTTTACTAAGTACACAGGTCACCTGCATGCTCTTCTGAAAGTGCGTCGATGTATGTGTGCGTGTTAGTGTCTGGAGGACGGATGAGGATTTATTCCTCCAGGAGATGCGCGCATGTTTGTGAGAGAGAGAGAGAGAGAGAGAGAGAGAGAGAGAGAGAGAGAGAGAGAGAGAGAGAGAGAGAGAGAGAGAGAGAGAGAGAGAGAGAGCCGCGTGCGCGAGAGAGAATGACGTCATATTTAGAGCATTGTGTCAGTGTCTACGTGGTGACGGAGTTGCCTCTTTTACGTCACCGCCACTGTCTGACTTTCTCTAGAAATAAAGGTTTTTTAGTGTTTTAATTCTTTTCTAAAAGAATTAATTTTTACTAAAGAAGTTGAAAGGATACAAAGCTGGCTAATGAACTCATCCAATGTCTTTCTCCAAACTAGCTATATGCAAAAGTTCAAGTAAGTACAGACTCTAATCTGGGTCAACCGACTTCCTATAAACGGTTGTTTATGTCTTCAATGAGACATTCAATTATAATATGCTCGGAGGCTCTCTTAGCCAGCCACTTAAGAAAGTATTTTGCCAAGTTTCAAGCTTTTGTGTACAGAAATGTCGGAGATTCTCTTGTTTACATACATACGCACACACATACATACATACAGACAGACACACACACACACACACACACAGAGACACACACACACACACATACATACATACATACATACATACATACATACATACATACATACATACATACATACATACATACATACGCACATGCATATATACGCACATGCGGCACTTCGCGCCAAATGTACGTTCAGCAGCGAGGTTAGCGTAACTAGACATGACGTAATTTTTATCTTGTTACTTCAATTGTTAGAGGTTTAGCCTGCCCGCCTTTGAAAGCATGGACATGCTATTAAATTCGCCCCACCGCGACCCGTCCTAAAAAGTCCCTTCTATAAATAGAAGGGACTTCAAAAGAGCAGCCACAGTATAGAGTTTACGTCCGTAATCTTATCTAAATGCACGAACTGGAAACGTAGATTAACACTTTAAATCAGAATTAGGTCAACTATTGCATGAACTTTTGCACGGACCCGCTCAAACATTGCATGAATTCATCCAGTCCGCTCTATCTGCGAGATGCGTATCTTCTCTTTCTTTCATTATTCTGCTTCCTGGCTGGATCGAGACGAACGAAACCACCTATTTATTTTTTTCTGCACATTTTCATTTTTAATTTTAACCCCTTCACTGCCGAGAAAAAAATGAACACCACCCAACTGCAAGAGGTACAGATTTTCATGAGCCCCAACGCATGAGGATCTATGCCTCATGCTGAACCACTTTGTATACGTGTCCTAATGAAGGCTGGAGATATTTGGAGTAACATTTAAAACACAATGCGTCCACAGGCAGAGAGGCTTAACCAATTTCTTTTCAAAAGTAGGTCTGTGTTTGTAATTCCCTTTCGCGGCACTTTCTTTTCTGTCTGTACAACTGAAGACCTTTGTGTGGATCATTGAACCTGTGCGTCTGACCCTTTCCACTTCTTGTATGCATACTAATCATTCGTTCTGTTATGTTACACATTGGCCACGGCAAGGCCCGTTCTATGGTCTGCTTCGCAAGGCACGTCCTCTTAATCGTGTCCCGCTGTACAGTTCCGCGCTTTACTAACTCATTTTACATCCTGACTGTGGATGAAAATTAACTCTCGACACACCACAGCAAGACATGGCTCAAGCATGATAGATCAAGGGTGGTGCCAGAATAGCTTGGCGCCCATAGGCGCCAAGATATTCTAGCACCACCCTTGAATTATCATGCTCGATCTGTCTCTAGAATTGACACAGTCCTTCAACGGGCAACTTCAACATTTGGAGATTTCGGTCCAGGGGTAAAATGTGTTGTCATTTTTTAATATCTTTTCATGTATACGTCACAGTACTGGAGACAGATCGACCATGATAGTTCAAGGATGGTGTCAGAATAGCTTGGCACCTCAGTACAGGCAAAATCAGAATTAGGTCAAAACTGCTGGTGATATCGCATGTTTGCCCAGGTTTTAAATCTACTGTTTCCGTCGAAACACGTGCAAGTTTGACCTACTTTCGTGTTCCGAACAATTTTTATTATGGAAATTTTGCGATGAAGTATAGTTCATTGATCCTGCAAAAAAAGCATCGGAACACCAGCGGCACTCGTGACGATATGGCACCGTGACGGCATCGGCTGGTAACCACCAGCCCCATCCGGTCCAAACCAGTCTAACGCAGCCTTGGCTAGTCAGTGTCACCGGCACGTGTCCGAGAATTCATGACCGTCACGGTGGGATAAACTTATCATATTACCTGTTACCTAGGTCTATCAATGAAATTAAAGAACAGTGGCGCATTAGTGACACAGATGCGAGCAAGGTTAGCTCTGTCACTGCGGGAGGCAACAAACACAGCACAAATCCAAGAGGCATAGATTCTCACTCGCCCTCAAAGTTGTAGGGGCTCGTGAGGTTAAATAATGTTTAATTGACGGCCTGACGCATATAAATCTGAGTGCTTTAGGCAGACAAAGTTATCCAGAAGCGACTCTTAAATTCAGAGAGACACTTTAACTCTTTTCATTCTGATACACCCATTGCTTGAAAAAAATGGACTATGGTAGTTCAAGAGGGTGCCAGAATAGCTTGGCGCCTCAGGCGCCTCATCCTTGAACTAACATGGTTGATCTATTTCCTAATCTGTAATGTAGCCTTCACAGGACAATAAGCTTTTTTTTTATACAGCCTGATGATGTAATTGGTTAATACTTGTAGCTGGTGGCCATGAAGGACATTATTCTATGAATCATTAATTCTAACTTATATGAAGCTTTGATTCTAATGGTCCCTGCCAGCTACATGTGCCCGTGAAGATCTGTGCTTTAAATATTCAATCAGAAAGGGTCCATTAGTGACGTCTTGGCTGATGTGAGCGTGCATAATTATTGAGTGACCACCTAGGCATGCCTGTCGAATAACTCCAATCACAGACTAAATTCCGTATTCCTTCGGAACACGAACTTCAAGGTCAATTAGCCCCTTCACTGCCGGGAAAACGGGAACACGACCCAACTGCAAGAGACATAGATCCTCAGAAGCCTCGCGACTGCGGGGGCTGAGGGTTATTTGCATCTTGAATGTTCCTTGACGGTTGTGACCTTTGGTCGCTGAATGAACAAAGATTTTCACGAACCAAATATACGTTCAGTGACAATAAATGGGTTAAAGCTTTTTAACCCTGAGGCAAAAAGCTTCACATTTGTACACTGCCATTATGCAAGCTACATTATAGCATTTACAGATAAGGATATAGACCAATGGCTTTAGTTCAAGGGTGGTGCCAAAATAGCTTGGCGCCTAGAGGCGCCAAGCTATTCTGGCACTACCCTTGAACTATTTTAGTCACACTTATTTCACAAACTGGTGTATTCAGAATGATAAGTCAAAGATGTAAATGAAGCCAACAACGGACATTGATCCCAATGAGCCTCTACATTTTACGTAGGTTCTTGAGGGTACATGCAGATAAATGAGTTTCTAGAACAAGGGGATGTCACGATTAACTTTTTCCAAGGACGTAGAGAAACGTGTGACGGTCTGTGACTTTGGACCTAATGACGACCAAGACTAAACCGTGAGGTGCAATATCACAGACCAGCTGACACATACAGTGCCGTGAATCGCTTATATGTGCTAATGTATTCACACGTTAAAGAAACACAAAGAAATACGTAAAGAAATTGAAATGGAAAACGTGAAGTCATGTCCATTCAACGGTACAATCGGTAAACAGATACATTTTCCTTTTAACTCAGCGTTAATTAAATATGGTTGTCAGTCTCACATGAAATTAAACTAAAGGAGGTTTAATTGTGTCCATCCGGATTTATAATAATAATAATAATAATAATAATAATAATAATAATAATAATAATAATAATAATAATAATAATAATAATCATCATTAATATCGCGTTAAATCCCCAGGAGCAGTGGGCTCAATGCGCGTTACAAAAAATGAATGTATGCAGAATCTCGCTACTTTTGAACAATTTTAATCTACGCACACACATACACACACACATATAAACCATCCCCAAGTGAAAGGCATTTTGATGATGCTGATGCGCCACCACGATGGTGCTACACACGGTCAACCGTCATGGATTTCCAAAATCCTCAAACGCTTTGATTGTTAAAATTTGCCAATGCAACCTCAACTAAGTCATTTTATCGTTTTTTCGCATTCCACTTGAGCATAAAACGTAACCGAGGTTTTCTACTGCCCCTGGTATTCGTCGGAGGAACTCTCCTTTGTAGCAAAGTAGAACAGAGAAAAAAAGTCTTTCATGGTACGACATACAACTTAGTCTTTTTGTGCAGCATTATTGTAAAACATTCCAGTGCGCAAAGGCCATCGGGCCGACGTCGGCCGCCGTTGGCCCGCGCACGGCCGTGCGAGGGCCAACGGCGGCCGACGTCGGCCCGATGGCCTTCTGCGCATTGGAATAACAAGTACACTTATAAAGAAAATGTGGCGGGGAACTCTTCACCCTTCACCAGGACCTTCAATTCAAAGACGGGTACATAACCTAAAGTAACGATGCCCAACCACAGACACGGTCGTCCGAATCGAAACACTTGCACTGACAGCGGCTCATCTGTCGGACAAAAGTGTCGCAACCTCAGCGTCGACCCAACCTCGGCCAGAGAGACATGTGTTGCTCACAAATAGTAAGATATGTTAACTTTTCAGCTTGAATTACTAAAAGAATGGGTAGAATATCGGTTACATCAGTGATTAGCCATCCTACTGGCCTACAATTTCACAACATTGGAGTGACATATAGTGCTCACAAAAAGTAAAGGACGTAATAATTTTAGTCCACAAGCTAGGAAGATCTACCGTGCACCCCCCCCCCCCCCCCCCCCCCCCCAGTACTCAATAAGATGGATTTCAAAGTGTTTCTTAGTATGTCCTGAGATGTGTAAGCCATGTTCCCCGAAAATCCTTAGGAACACACCAGAGATATAGCCGATGGCGCAAGGGTACCCCCATTCACGCTCTTCGCAGGTGCTAAAATGAGGTTGAGAAACATTTTCCTCTAAATAAATCAGAATTCATTCCAGAAGCCCAAATCAGGCAATATTATGTTAAGGCACACGGTCTGCAGCCTCTGCAAAAAACAGAATGAAAAAATATTGAATCTCTGGCTCACAGTGAAGGTATTTGTGCACCCAGCAAACGACCATTTCCGTGAAATCGCAAGAAAAGACAAAAATAATGTGTCAGGTGCCTTCAGACATTTTCTATAGTGCTGGCAGTCCATTTTCAGGCTTACATTATTAAAACAGGATGTTACAATTATTATAAACTTGACTAGGTGATGCTGTGATCACTGTGAGTGCCACAGTGGTTGATTTTGTATCCCTACCCCCAAGTTGTAAAAATACACAAAATTAATTAGAAAAAAATTCTAAAGTTATTCCATTTCATTTTGACCTTTCTTTACCTATTAAGTTCCAATAATGTGAGCATAAAGTGCAAGAAAATAAGGAAAGTCGGCATCCTTTACGGTACATTCGTGGTGAATGATAGCTTTTTCCTATTTAAAATTGCCAAATTGGGAAACGTACGTTGTTTCCGGTACCCTCAGAAATTTTGTATACGAGCGATAGGTCTTTGTTATGTTTTATTGGTTAGGATAGAGTACCACAGTTACTCCCAACCTGATTTTGTGATGCTATGATGGATTTAGGGGCCACAGTGGCTGAATCTGCTGCCCTACCCCCATTTTACCAGTACGCAAAGTAACGCAAAATAATCATAAAAATTGCTTACGTAATAGTCCTCTGTTTAAATATTTTTTGTTGCCAGTTGTTGTTTTTTTAAAGTATGCATACTGAGCATAAAAAGTTGTGATCATTTCATTAATTTCAATGTAACCCATCAATTTAATTGTAACTATTTTTAACTGGCTGGTCTTTTAGGTGATATTTTACCTAGCGTAAGGCGGGTCTAGTAAGGTCTCCCCTTTTCCTTTCATTTATTTTATCTAGAAATGTGTAAATATGAATATGCGTAATAAAGTTTCATGGTTCCTAATAGCCAAAACAATGTTATCAAAAATACTAGTTTCCACATGTCGACCACGAGATCTCCACTTCCACCTTCTGCAACGTTCAATCTTTTTTATGGCCGTCTTTAAATCTTATATTGTTCTGGCTGCCAATAAGTGAGCTGTCAAGAGCTAGGCAGCATGTTTTCAGAGTTTGGTGTATAGGGGCGTGTCTTCTGACGCTTGGGGCGGTCCGTGGCGCAGTGGTTAAGGCGCCTGCCACCAATGCCAAAGGTGCGCGGTTCGATACCGGGTTCCGGCGTTGGACTTTTCTCCTCTGGTAAGTGTCACCGTTAATTCGGGCGGACCGTCGGGGGTTCTTTCTCCGGGTACTCCGGTTCTTCCACCCCCCCCCCCCCCCCACTTTGGTACCGGTCTCAGGCCACTTTACAAATTTCAAATACAAGCGATCAAAAATCTCTGTAACTTCAGTAGCTGACTGGCCCTTCGTTTGTCTTGTACTGTGTTTGTCTTAAATGGCGTAAATCCGTGTCTGTTTCGTGAGTGTGTGTGTTGGGTTTCAGGCGCGGCGCTTTGAGTCGATTTCCCCAAAATTGAGAAAAAGCGCCTATATAATAACGGTATTATTATTATTATTCTGGTCAGAACTGCCAGCAGACCGCTTCTCTGTATGGACATGTTTGGAGAATGTGCTAAGGAGACCGATTTTCTACGCCAAATTCGCATAGGGCTGTTTCCACATGACCCAGTCTCACGAGGTGAGTTCAGCAGGGTCCTTACGGTCTGTGAACATTTGTGAAAGTTGTAAAAAAATGGCAAGGCTTTTTGAGGGCCCTGGAAAGTCTGTCAATTTCAGTCCTTTTCCTTAAAGTCTGTGAAAGTTTGTAAAAAAATGTCAACGTACTGGCAAACTTCTTTTTTTTTTTCTCCCTCAATTTGTGACTATTCCCATTGCAAACGATCATGCTGACGCTTGTTGCAAGTGATCTATATTTAGCTCTGATCATAAAGTGACTGCATGGCGAACATTCTGATTGGTTGTTTACGCTTCTACCGAAGTCCGCCATTCACTAAGCGTTCTTTTATTTTGGTATCTCTTCACGCATTAGGCACGGAAGCTTCAAATAATTGCTGATACAGAGTGATCTGATTAAAGTGTGTAAAGCTTCATGCTTCAGTTTGGGTTTGTGAAACGTTCCTGCTTTTCTGGATGGACCCAGTCCAGAGTAATCAGTGTGTAGATGAAAGATGGTGGCCTGGCTCTCCCTGTTCAGCTTGTTGATGTCATCTGCCCACGGGCTGCAGCCGCTATTCTGCTTTTGCCAATCACTTTGTTGTTGTAGTGTCTCCATTCCCAGCTAGTCCAGAATGCACTGGAATCCACTGCAGCACTATTTTGTGGACAGGGCATCCAGTCTATCTTGAAGCTTCCTGGTGAGATCAGTGGATCAAGCTGCTGCCTTTCCCTAGCTAGTGCTCTGCTGCTGTGTTGAGCACCTGCAGATCTGTACGATAGTTGGAGCTGCTGCCGCTAGCTGGTAAGGAGAGGGAGGTAGTAGTGCGGTCTGCACAACAGATGTACACGCCACTTCCTTCATTCAACACGGTATCTTGTGTGGTATCACAGCTGCTGTGAGGGTAGCGCTTGTGCACAACCTCCAGCAAGATGGCTTTGTGCAGTGCCGCGACCTTTGGCAAAGAGTCCTGGAACATTATGTTGTCTTGAAGGCTCTTTCGAGATGTCCAGGTATCTGAAGGGAGCTGTTCACACATCTTTGGGCTTGGTTCCAGGACGTCAGTGTTAGCCCTTTGCAGGACCTTCAGTTGGCAGTTCAGATTGGGCATTTCTGACGGTTCTTGGTCTGCTCCTGTAGTCTCCCATGCTGTCGGTGTTTAGTAAGTCTCTTCATCGTGTTCTGTTCTGCATTCCAGTGGCTCCAATGTCCTCCATTTCCTAAATTGGGGTGCTCCAGATGGCTCTAAGAATGTCACTGCATCATGAGAATGACCCATGTTCTGCATCTTGTCAAGCCTGGCTTTTTGGGTTTCAGGCAGTGTTTCATGTTGTCGATGTATCTTGGTACCGCACAACTGGTCTGACCGAGCAGGTGTTTGCTTGTGCCAGGATGCTGTAATTTGCGCCAATGTGGTCCCCACCAGTTCTTCATCAGAGACTCTCTTTCTTTTTTGCAGCTCTAGCTTCCATGGTTTCAATGTGAGGCCTCCACGTGAATCCAGTAATTTATTTGTTGCCAGTAAAGTTGGCCTGTCTGTCTTTGGTACTGGAAGATCTCCAGTTTTGAGGTGACCTCTTCCATCTGATTGAAAGAGATGGTCTAGCTCAGTTTGAGTGGCCTCTTTCAGTCCAGCTGCTGACTCTATAGTCAGCATCCTGGATTCTGGAGGATGCTATTTCTTTATGTTCTGGAGGATGCTATTTCTTTATGCCTCCACGTGAATCCAGTAATTTATTTGTTGCCAGTAAAGTTGGCCTGTCTGTCTTTGGTACTGGAAGGTCTCCAGTTTTGAGGTGACCTCTTCCGTCTGATTGAAAGAGATGGTCTAGCTCAGTTTGAGTGGCCTCTTTCAGTCCAGCTGCTGACTCTATTGGCAGCATCCTGGATTCTGGAGGATGCTATTTCTTTATGTTCTGCTGCGCTCCACACTGCAAAGTCATCTGCATGGAGGATGTTCAAGACGAACCTTGGTACTGTTGTACTGATGTCATTAATGTAGACCAAAAACAGCATCAGACACAACATCTCCCTGAGGTACACCTTCCCCGAGTTTGACAAGAGTGCTGAATGTGCAGACGATAGAAGCTTCAGCGGCAGCCCCTGTTAAGCATGCCTTAAATAAAAAGAATTACAATTAAATCGATGGGTCACATTGAAATTAATGAAATGATCACAAATGTTTATGCTCAATATACATATTTTGTTAAGAAAACTGGCAACAAAAATATTTAATCAGAGGAGCAATTGTTATGATCATTTTTCGTTCCTTTGCGTACAGGTAAAATGGGGGTAGGGCAGCAGATTCAGCCACTGTGGCCCCTAAATGCATCACAGCATCATAAAGTCAGGTTGGGAGTAACTGTGGTACTCTATCCTAAACAATAAAACCTAAAAAAGACCTATCAGTTGTATACAAAATTTCTGAGGGCATCAGAAACAATGTACGTTTCCCAATTCAGCAATTTTAAATGGTAAAAAGCTATCATTCACCACGAACATACCGTAAAGGATGCCGACTTTCCTTATTTTCTTGCACTTTATGCTCACATTATTGAAACTCAATAGGTAAAGAGAGGTCAAAATAAAATGGGATAACTTAAGCAATTTTTTCTAATTAATTTTGTGTATTTTTACAACTTGGGGGGTAGGAATACAAAATCAACCACTGTGGCACTCACAGTGATCACAGCATCACCTAGTCAAGTTTATAATAATTGTGACATCCTGTTTTAATGATGTAAACCTACAAATGGACTGTCAGTGCTATAGAAAATGTCTGAAGGCATCTGACACATTATTTTTGTCTTTTTTTGCGATTTCGCGGAAATGGTCGTTTACTGGGTGCACAAATACCTTCACTGTGAGCCAGAGATTCAATATTTTTCATTCTGGTTTTTGCAGAGGATGCAGAAGTGTGCCTTGACATAATATTGCCTGATTTGGGCTTCTGGAATGAATTCTGATTTATTTAGAGGAAAATGTTTCTCAACCTCATTTTAGCACCTGCGAAGAGCGTGAATGGGGGTACCCTTGCGCCATCGGCTATATCTCTGGTGTGTTCCTAAGGATTTTCGGGGAACATGGCTTAAACATCTCAGGACATACTAAGGAACACTTTGAAACCCATCTTATTGAGTACTGGGGGCGGGGGGGGGGGGTGTGCACGGTAGACCTTCCTAGCTTATGGACTATTTCAGTTTCAACGTGAATTACTAAAATGTCTAAAAACACCGTCTGCAAATTGCAGTTCCCTGTTTGGTCTGATTTTTTTTTTTATTAATGACCCTTTTGGGGACATTTTTGTGTCGTATTCCTAGGACTGTTCCCCAACAAGACCTGCAGCAAGTTGCATGAATGAGCTTAGTCCTGCGCAAGCCACTAAGCAAGAAGTCCGCTACAGCTACAGTAACCGACACCATGAGGCGGTTGAAACTAGTCACAGTCATGTATGCATTATTTAGATGTTGAAAGTGTTGAGTGTGCTTGCGCATTGATCTGCATCTTAATTTGCAGTTCATTTAAGTTCGTGGTGTGACTGAGCCTAGGTGTAGCGATCGTGACGTTCGTGGAGGAGAGTATATATACGGCCCCCTAAAATGAAACGACGCAAATCTTGTCGGAAAGGGAGCGACAAGAGAGGTAGGCGACATTTTTTTTTTTTTTTTTTTTTGGGGGGGAGGGGAGGGGCTGGGGGGGGAGAGTTGGTTTAATTTGTTTTGGTTTGATTTCCCAGTAAGCAAAGGTCCTCCGGGCCCACGGCGGCCGCAGTTGGCCCGCGCCCGGACCCACTGAGGCCATCTTGGGCCCGTTAGACGTTTTGCTACTGTGCTTGGTTTTGCTTTCTTCGCTTCCTTCCATGATTTTTTTTAATTGTTCAGCTTTATTTTCTTTTGTTAATCGTTTTGTGTTTTTTCTTCTTCTTTTTTTTTTCTTTCAAATTGATAAAAGCAATATCTGTCTTTATATTGACATATTCATGGCGACATAGCAAAAATGCTTTTGCATAATGCTTTCAAGACGCCCCGCATCAATAGCGTCGTATATGTACCGATGACAAATTCAATATCGATATCAAGTTTTACACGTAGTTGTATTTTCACAGCGCACGATTTGTGCACGAAAGTGAGATCTAGTCCCCACAACGGAGATCCTGATGTCGGATTCTCAGTAACACCTCTAAGATGGCGCCCAGGTTGAAACATCCAAAGGATGGTGACGGCTCTCTCCTACCCGTACATGAATCAGCCTCCCAAGACAAGGACAGAAATGACCATACTGGACACTCGAAGAAAAGCAGCTCGGGACTGCCGCTACTGCAAAAACTGCTGCTCAGCGCGGTGCTGTATGGCAACGAAGCTGCTTGCGACTTTGAGCATCTTTACACCATGCCGGTGAGGGACAGTGATTTTGACATATATATATTCATACACAGCAAGCAATAGAACCTTTCAAGACCACTTTTACATAGCTAGCATCCGCACACTATATTTCCTAGTCTTACCGCGCTAAGCGTCCTGGGATATCCTAGTATACCGCTCCAATTTAGGGAGATTTGGTCTTTGTCCAAGTCATGAAAACAGATTCCAAACCAGATGCTTTTCACTGACTGTACAAACATTGTACTTCAAACATTTTCCGATTTTCACACACTCGGCATTACGGACTATTCTAAGGTTGTCAATAAGGTTTACCTTTACATCGCTGCCCGTGAAATGTTGGAAACAAGAGCTGAAGCGCGCAAACTTAAGTACTGGATGTCCTAATGTCACCGTGTGTGGACTGCACTCAGCGGACGTTTTTGTTCTGGTGACGCATTTTATTTGGCAAAACCTACACTAATAAAATTGACGTCATGGACTTCTCATATAACTTGACTCTGCATCTCATGCCATTCAGACTTTGACGTCACACATGTATTTGTTGTTCGAATTCACACGGTCCATAGTCTAGCAGCTGCCCTTCATAGACGATCAGCCGCGGTTTACGAGATAGTGATTTTCTAGAGAGTAACAAAGGTTTGGGTATATCAAAATGAAGTCTAGTATGAAGAAAAGCAGTGCGCACTCGTTTTAAACCGCCGGAGGATGGAGACATTTTTCTGTAGCACATTTTGTTTCCAGTATGGCTGCAGACGAAACCAGGACCGTCGCGGCCATGTTTACAGGGGATCAGTAGTTTACACAGGTCTCATTGTTCCTGTATTCAGTGGTAGTATGCTCTATATGTCACTTAAAAGGATTTCATTTTTTAAAGTAATATTTTCACACTTAGATATATTAAGAGAAGAAACAATTACGAAAACGCTTGCCTTGAACTCAAAATTAGTATCGTTTCTCAACAATAAGGTATCCCAAAATCACGTGATCAAAACATCACGTGATGCCACGACCTCCGCGGACGTGAATTTCGGTGTGCCGACGGGTTCTTTTTGATTTGTTCTACATAAGCTTGCTTGTTTAAAAAAAAAAGCAAACGTGTAAAGTTGCTGTGTGCATTTTTACGGCTTGATAAAGGTTTGTCACGTTTATTTCCATTCACTTTACCATCGCTTTGCCCGTTTCATTTCGACAACACAGCACCAAAACAAAACGCAACCCACAACACAAACGCTATCTTCAAAACCTATGCTGCATTCTGTAAAAGAAAAAGAGTGCCACACCACTTGGTTTTAACTGTCATGGCTGAGCAAAGTTTCGGAACTTGATTAATTATTTTATGCAGCAGTAACATTTATTTTAATCAGTTGCACTGACAAGCTATGTTGTGATGTGCGATCACTGCCAGTGCCAATTATGCAGTCTCAGTGATCACTGATGGTACAGTACACGTCACACTGAAAAAAAAAAAATACACAGCACAATGTGAACACGCTTGGAAGTTCATGCAATGCTTTGTTTAAAATTGAACCCTATCTTGCTAGCAGTAGCCTACTGCACAAAAGAGGAACTTATTTTGCTGCTGTGTTATTTGCAGTTTGTCTGCATATAGACATTTGCAGTTCGCTGCAAGGATTCTTAGCAGCTGACATTAGCACTGACATATATATTGGGATTAAAACGAGAAAGAAAACGGAGAAAGGTGACACATAGATGATTTAATAAATCAGTCAAGTGATCAAATGAATGAGATATCTATGTTTTATGATAAACAGCTAGTTATGGGAGGGGGGGGGGGGAGCAGGCACATACTTTATAATGTACACATACTATTTCTTTCAGTGTTTCCATCACCCACTCATAACACCATTAGACTCGATGAGTTGTCATATTTTGAGTGGTTTACAAAATACATGTACTTGTTGCTGTTACATTATCTTCTTACTGGTTTTGACATTTCGCTGTAAGATTTACAATCCCATACTTTAAGCGTGTTCCCCCTAACGCACACAGAGGTTGGTTACAAAGTAAAGTAGATTATAGCACTGTCAGGGGAGAGAAATGTGCATGATCGACCAGTGATCATAGATCTACTGTGGCCAAAGCACAAAAAAAAAAAGATAGGAAAGAGAGGGGGCGCTAAAAAAGTGACTGAAAGCAATGCATATGGAAGCCCCCCCGAAGGGGGGCGTATCACATATCCCACTGTTCCAGCCACTCAGTGCATGGAAATTTAAATCTAGGTCCCCCCGAGGGGGGTCCAGATATTTAGCCGGTGTGGACAGCTGTTTCGGTTTTGGCGACCTCCTCAGCACACCATCGGCGATACTGGAGGAGGCAGGAATTTCTGCCTACCTGCAAAGACAACCACATTTTACTGTGGTGTCTGCAAGGGCATACATTCCATGCCACCACCTAGAGCCAAATTTCCATGCACCCTAAAAGAGAACCTACCAAAAGGGGGGAAGGGGTTGCAGTCGATATTGTAGTAGTAAATGAAAAGAAAAGGGGAGACTGCCAGTGCTAATATTTTAGGAAGGTTACAAAGTAAAGTAGATTATAGCACTGTCAGGGGAGAGAAATGTGCATGATCGACCAGTGATCATAGATCTACTGTGGCCAAAGCACAAAAAAAAAAAAGATAGGAAAGAGAGGGGGCGCTAAAAAAGTGACTGAAAGCAATGCATATGGAAGCCCCCCGAAGGGGGGCGTATCACATATCCCACTGTTCCAGCCACTCAGTGCATGGAAATTTAAATCTAGGTCCCTCCGAGGGGGGTCCAGATATTTAGCCGGTGTGGACAGCTGTTTCGGTTTTGGCGACCTCCTCAGCACACCATCGGCGATACTGGAGGAGGCAGGAATTTCTGCCTACCTGCAAAGACAACCACATTTTACTGTGGTGTCTGCAAGGGCATACATTCCATGCCACCACCTAGAGCCAAATTTCCATGCACCCTAAAAGAGAACCTACCAAAAGGGGGGAAGGGGTTGCAGTCGATATTGTAGTAGTAAATGAAAAGAAAAGGGGAGACTGCCAGTGCTAATATTTTAGGAAGGTTACAAAGTAAAGTAGATTATAGCACTGTCAGGGGAGAGAAATGTGCATGATCGACCAGTGATCATAGATCTAATGTGGCCAAAGCACAAAAAAAAAAAAAGATAGGAAAGAGAGGGGGCGCTAAAAAAGTGACTGAAAGCAATGCATATGGAAGCCCCCCCGAAGGGGGGCGTATCACGTATCCCACTGTTCCAGCCACTCAGTGCATGGAAATTTAAATCTAGGTCCCCCCGAGGGGGGTCCAGATATTTAGCCGGTGTGGACAGCTGTTTCGGTTTTGGCGAACTCCTCAGCACACCATCGGCGATACTGGAGGAGGCAGGAATTTCTGCCTACCTGCAAAGACAACCACATTTTACTGTGGTGTCTGCAAGGGCATACATTCCATGCCACCACCTAGAGCCAAATTTCCATGCACCCTAAAAGAGAACCTACCAAAAGGGGGGAAGGGGTTGCAGTCGATATTGTAGTAGTAAATGAAAAGAAAAGGGGAGACTGCCAGTGCTGTGTGTGTAGGTGGCTAAAATATTTCCATGCACTGAGTGGCTGGAACAGTGGGATATGTGATACGCCCCCCTTCGGGGGGGCTTCCATATGCATTGCTTTCAGTCACTTTTTTAGCGCCCCCTCTCTTTCCTATCTTTTTTTTTTTTTGTGCTTTGGCCACAGTAGATCTATGATCACTGGTCGATCATGCACATTTCTCTCCCCTGACAGTGCTATAATCTACTTTACTTTGTAACCTTCCTAAAATATTAGCACTGGCAGTCTCCCCTTTTCTTTTCATTTACTACTACAATATCGACTGCAACCCCTTCCCCCCTTTTGGTAGGTTCTCTTTTAGGGTGCATGGAAATTTGGCTCTAGGTGGTGGCATGGAATGTATGCCCTTGCAGACACCACAGTAAAATGTGGTTGTCTTTGCAGGTAGGCAGAAATTCCTGCCTCCTCCAGTATCGCCGATGGTGTGCTGAGGAGGTCGCCAAAACCGAAACAGCTGTCCACACCGGCTAAATATCTGGACCCCCCTCGGGGGGACCTAGATTTAAATTTCCATGCACTGAGTGGCTGGAACAGTGGGATATGTGATACGCCCCCCTTCGGGGGGGCTTCCATATGCATTGCTTTCAGTCACTTTTTTAGCGCCCCCTCTCTTTCCTATCTTTTTTTTTTTGTGTGCTTTGGCCACAGTAGATCTATGATCACTGGTCGATCATGCACATTTCTCTCCCCTGACAGTGCTATAATCTACTTTACTTTGTAACCTTCCTAAAATATTAGCACTGGCAGTCTCCCCTTTTCTTTTCATTTACGCACACAGAGGTTGACTGTATCATTGATATGTGTGTGTAGGTAGCGTTTGGTTTTGTTTGAGGTGGCAGTTTTGGCCTCACCTTTAAGTTTGGTGCCGCTGTGCATGTGGCCACCAGTACTATTTACAGAACTGATGACTGCATGTGCAGGCTAGTTCACGGTATCAAAATGTGAACTGGGCAGCCTATTGTTTGAAGTGATCAGTGGTAGCAACATCCATGATGTATGTGTGCATTTGGCCACTGGTACTGTTTACAAAGGTGCTGTTTACAGAACTAGTGGCTGAGTATGCATATTATTATTAGTACTGTTATTGTTATCAGGTGTGGCCTTATCTCTAAGTTTTGGTGCCCCTGTGCATGAGGCCAACAGTACTTTTCACAGAACTGATGGCTGCATGTGCAGTGTGGTTAACTGTACACATGAAATTTGTAGGTGGGCAGCTAAAATACAGGCAGTCAATACAAGCCACTTGCTTAACCTGAAGTCTCTATATATAGATTTTACAGTCCACTAATGCCCATCAGTATACAATTGTGCATGTCTTTTGTGGGTGTTCTGTGGTTTTGTATGTGGGCTGGGGTTGAAAGTGGGGCGGTATGGCACCTATTACCGTGTATGTACAAAACCTACATTACAAACAAACATAAATTAATAATTTTAATAAATAGTTATTTGGGTTTAACGCCACGCGGTAGACTACGGCCATCTCACGGCAGTTAAATAAATAAGATAAAGTAAGTCAAAGATACCTGGGACATAAGAATGCTAAGTAAAGTATAGATTATGATCATGCACAGATGTACATTGGTGGATGTTCTGCGGTTTTGTGTGTGTAACTGGATTGGGGTTGGGAGCGAGCGATACTGCACCTATTACCATGTACGTGTATAAGACATAAGACATTTATTCACCAAGTAAAACGTTACAAGGATTTTTGTGTGGCATGGCGACAGTAAAATATGTCCTCACTTGTAGGGCATTCATCATGTCATACACTTAGTTGGCGATCATCCTATATACAGCACTAAAAGATAGATAAACACAATATTAAACACAAATCAGTCATATGTCACAAATCATGGAATCACGTTGTTCCGTGCATGGTGATGTATTGAGGACAGCTTCTGGAGAGAAAAAAAATGCATCTGAATCGAGAGGTTCTGGCTTTAAAAGCACGAAACCGCCGGCCAGAGGGCAGAAGCTCGAAGAGATGATTGGCTGGGTGTGACAGATCTGACAGAATAGTACTGGTGGCCACATGCACAGGGGCACCATGGTGTATGTTCTTGAGCTGTATACTGATGTGTATGTACAAAACCTACATTACAAACAAACAAAATAAATAAATAATTTAAATAAATAAGATAAAGTAAGTCTAAGGCACCTGGGACATATGCATGCTAGGTAAAGGATAGATTAAAAATTATGAACATACACAGATGTGCATGTCCTTCCTTTGGTAGGTGTTTTGCGGTTTTATGTGTGTATTTAGGAAGGGTTGGGAGCAGGCAGTATGGCACCTATTACCATCTATATATGTGTATATTTTCTTGTTTGCTGATGTGTATGTACAAAACCTTCATTACAAGCAAACAAAATAAATAAATAATTTAAATATATACTTATTTGGGTTTAATGTCGAGCAGGCGACCAATGCCATCTCATGGCGGTTAAATAAAAAAGATAAAGTAAGTCAAGATACCTGGGACATATGAATGCTCAGTAAAGGATAGATTATGAACATGAACAGATGTAAGTGTCGTTTGGTGGGTGTTCTCTGGTTGTGGAGAGGGGTTGGGAGTGGGCAGTATTACCATATATGTGTATGTGAACATCAGCATATGTACAAAACCTACTTTTCAAACAAATAAAAATAAATAATAAATTTAAATAACTAGGACATATGAATACCAAGTAAAGGATATATTATGAACATGCACAGATGTGCATGTCCTTTAATGGGTGTTCTGTGGTTTTGTATGTGGGGTGGGGAGCGGGTGGTATGCACCTATTACGATATATGTGTACATGTTATGTTCACATCATATATGTGTATATGTATGTTCTCATCTTGTATGCTGATGTCCCCCACCCAGGTCTACCCTGGGGGACTTGGGTGGGGTTAACTACTTTTTAGTTCCCAGGGTGACCCTGGTCAGCCCCACAGGGTGGGTTTTCCCCTCTATTCAGGGGCGTGTGTTTCTGTCTACCCTTGGTACATTCACCTGTATTTACCTTTTTTAAACTCTTCCTACTGTCTGAACTGCTTGTAGCTCTTGATATTGGATGTGTGTTGCTAAAGGGTCTAATTAGGTTTATTTAGTGTATTAGACCAGCTGGCGACATACATTCAATATTCTGTTTAGTTTGGGTTTTTTCACAAGCAGTGCAGGCACGTCCTGAGAAAGTCTTGTTGCTGTCGGGACGTTAAACAATGTACAATCAATCATTTTATGCTGATGTGTATGTGCAAACATACATCACAAACAAACAAACAAACAAACAAATAATAAATTAATAAAATAAGTTGGGGATACCTGGGACCTATAAATATGCATGTTAAGTAAAGGATAGATTATGAACATGCACAGATGTATGCATATTGAAAACAAATTTCCTCTCCTTGGTGACCACTACCATACCACTATAGTGATCATGTGCATCAAGGAATTCCTTCCATCCATAATTAAAAGGATAAATAAGAAATAGATATGTAAGTGAATACATACATGAATCAATAATAAATAAATAAATAAAACATGTAATATAATAGAGAGGGCTACTATCTGTATTGTGTCTCATGCAGTCCTGATAAAGCTTAATCATAAGAGTCCTTGTGAGTACTTGAGTGCGGATTGGTTGAATTGGTTGCAAAAACTAAAATTTTATATTTAGGTGTTTAGCTGAACATGGTGATTTTGATGGAAACGCCTGAAACGGTTCGGAGATGGATTTCACTCTGCCTGGCTTGTGCTTAAGACCACTCGGATACGAGTGTGCTTGACCAGTTAAAAATCCCATCTCCACTAATAAAAATTTTTTAAAAGAGCAGACCTGCACTTAGAGCCGTTAGGCTGAAAAACAGACGAACAACATGCATGTTGTATCCGGACAAATAATGTTGAAGATGGTCGGCAGACACATTGCACAACATGCACAAAGGGAGTTTACTTTCGATATGCTTTCCTCCCACAAAAGACCGAGTTCTATGGAAAAGGCTGTTTTCAAGACCAGGAAAAATAACGTATTTGACGTTGATAAGATGTTCAAATCGAAAATAATCTCTGTTTCAATTCAGGAGCAAAGTAAAGCTTCATCAACCGTGCGCGTCTGATTGACTTCTTTAGAAGGCTTCTCGCTGACCGCCATTTTGAAACTAGCGACGCGACCATGCTTACCGCATTAAAAATAATACTTTTAAACTTATTTTATCGTGTATATGTATGCATGTTTACTTGCTGATGATTTTAATTTACTCACTGGAATAAACTTGTAACTTGTATGCTTGAAATTTTCAATGTTATGCACAAAACAATGTCTTGCACCTTATCCGGGCGGTGTACTAGGACTGGTTCCCTCACATCGAAAAATAGCTTTCGAAAAACACTTCTACAAAAATGTCTCCATCCTAAGGACAAATATTGTTGCCATGCATAAACTATATGGCATTAGTACTTTCGTTTCGTACCTGCAAACCATTGTTACTCTTTTGACGAACTACTTAGTCTGCAGAAATTGCGAAAAGCTGCTAGACTACCAGGGGCTGTTTGCACAACAAGGTTCCATGTAGGCTCCAAGGAGAATTTTGGTGAAAGTCAGAAACAACTCTGCATTTTGCCGACTATGACCGAGTCATCCAAGAGATGTTAACCTATTCGATGAGAGCATTTGTCTTCATGCAGTCTGTATCAATATTATGCAGTGAATAAAAGGAGCGAGATGTAGCACAGTGCTTGTATGTAAATATTGTAACCTACAATCAGACAAATGCAATGGTCATTTCTTTACACCCTAACTTGGTTCTAGCCATTATTAGTGCTGCTCGGAACAACTGTAACCTTTCCATGCTAATTTATCTGTTAAGCTACGGTTCCATAAGCACGAATCCGATACGAATACAATCCGAACCAGATGCGGTGATGCAATTTTCCGTCAAAAATTGCGTCATTTTCGTTTGAAGCCGGATGCGAATTCGTTTAAGCATCGGGCATATCAAAAAGACTTGCACGAACTTTTCTGTAGTTTCGGACCCGCTTCGGATTCGGATAGTTCATATCGGATTCTTATCTATGGGTCGCTCACCTAAACAAGCCTACGGCCATATACACGAATCTGATGCTTAGTTATTTGGGTTTAACGCCGAGCATGCGACTAAGGCCATCTCACGGCGGCGAATCTGATACGAACACAATCCGAATCCGAAGCGGGTCCGAAACAGGAAGGTTCGTGCGAGTCTTTTTCATGTTAGTGTGTTTCCATATGCCCGATGCGGACACGAATTCGCATCCGGCTTCGAACGAAAATGACGCAATTTTTTAGGGAAAATTGCATCACCGCATCCAGTTCGGATCGTGTTCGTATCGGATTCGTTGGTATGGAAGCGTAGCTTTAGTCTAAAATGCGTCCGTGCAACCGCAGTCAGACTATGTTGTTGGTAAGTTCAAATTTTAGCTGACAGAGCATGTTGTGCAACCGGCACCAGGTTCGTCTGCTTGCAGACATTGAATGTAAAGTCTAGGACATAATGGTTGACCAGTATTGCTGATGTTGTGAAAGGTTCTATAAAACATAGAAGTGGAGTATTCGTATACTATCATTAATTTTCTAGAGTACAGACCTCGCGATTCGCGGCTCTCGGTGACTATGAATCAAACAGTTTGAGAATGGGTTTCGCTCGGTCTGTCTGGATATTATACGAACACTCCACTTCTGTGCTATAATGGCCACCGGCCGATGTCGGCCGTAGTCGGCCCGCGCACGGCTGCGCGAGAACCGACAGCGGCCGACATCCGCCCTATGACCTTTTGCGCAAGGAGTAAATCAACTCAATCCAAACGTGCCGCATACCGATACGCGGCAGACAGCCGCGTGCAGGCTTACGACACGTCTCGAATGAGTTAAAAGTTCAGGCCTCTCGCACTGTGCTATGTCTAGCACAAATCTGACGTCCGGAGGGGGGGGGGGCCTTGCTGGCTGTAAACTTTAACCCCTTGTCTGCCGAGAACAATTGAACACGAACCGACTGCAAGAGGCATGTAGACCCTCGTGAGCCCCCGCAGTTGCGGGGACCCATGAGTATCTATGCCTCTTGGTGACGCCACTATGTCTCTATGTTCCTTGGACCGCTGGGGCTCTTTAATAGCGTTGTATTAACTCATTCTACCCCAACACCGAAATCCTTAAATTTTGCCGTTGTCCTCTGAAGACTGCGTTGCAGTGCAGGACACAGATCGACCATGATAGTTCAAGGGTGATGCTAGAATAGCTTGGCGCCCATAGGCGCCAAGCTATTCTGGCATCACCCTTGAACTATCATGGTCGATCCTTATCTTGCTGTGGTGTGTCTGGGGTAGAATGAGTTAATTAAGCAATAGTTTAGAAACAAATTCAGCTCCAGCTGACAGTGAAGGGGTTAAATATTGCACTCTTGGAGAGCATAAATGTTCAGCTTATTACTCGCTCTCTTTAGACAAAGATCCTAAGGCTCACGTCGTCCTGAGATGGCCCGATGACGTTTTGTTAACTGTGTCGCCGCTTTAGTTTTTATTTATCTCTCCGATTCTACTCACCCCGTCACCACCCCCCCCCCCCCCTCCCCCCCCCCCGCCCCCCCACCCCCAGCCCCCTTTTTTTTAGGTTGTTTTGTGTGTGTGTGTGTGTTTGTTGTTGTTGTTTGTGTGTGTGTGTGTGTGTGTGTATGTGTGTGTGTGTGTTTATAATTATTTTGTTTGTTTGTTTGTTTGTTTGTTTGTTGTTGTGTTTTTGTTTGCTTCCTCAGTAAAGCTGTCGTGCGCGGGACAGCGGCGACCGACGTCGGCCAGGGTACCTTTTGCTTATCGGGAAGCACGTGCGTGACTTCAGTACGTTATACTCGTAATGGCGGGCACTCGTTATCATTGTCATCGTCTTTTTCTTTCCAGCTTCTTCAGATGCTGGGGATGCCGCTGAGCTTCGTCTCTATGACGGGCTTAGTGGCCGGGCCCACCGCCACTCTCCTGATTCCGATTGTAGGCTGGATCAGCGACCGCGGCCCGAACCCCAACCGCCGGAAAATCACAGCGATGGTGGTAGCCTGCTTCACCCTGGTCCTGGGCATGGCTTGCATTATCGTGGCGAACATACTTCACTTGCAAACTCTGGGCGCCGGTACAATGAAAGCAACACCAGAGGAGCTCCAATCTTCAACGCTCTTCGATGACAATGTGACGTGGGTGAATACGCGTAGGAATGCAACTGAAACCGCCTTCAGAGAGATGTCATCGGTGTTTGAAAATGAGAATGTATCTAATAAATCCACGGATGCTTTTGTTGAGTCGACCTCGTCTGCTCTGCATCAGAGCACAGATTCTGTTCCGCCTCAGACAACACAGCCATTTCATGCTCAGTCTATTCGGCCCCAGTCGATTTCCTCCGCCTTGCCTCAGTCCACGGAGTCTGTTTTTCACAACGTCACGAACTCCGACCGCACAGGTGAAGACGTCCCAAACACCACCACCCACAGCGAGGTGCCGTTCAAAGCTGTGCTGGGGTTTCTTGGCTTCGTTCTGCTGGACCTGAGTTTCGACAGCATCACGTCCACAGCCAAATCCTACTTACTCACTTGCACGGCACGCGCTGAGCACACGTCACTGCTGGTCGTGGGGCTGGTCATGGCGGCGTCTGGCGGAGTGACCACGGCGGCTCTAGGGGTAGTGGACTTCACTTCTCTGCTGGGAATGTCCTACCTGGAAGGGTGAGTGAAACGTTCCCGTCTGTAAATCTCCGTTTATGCAGGCCACCATCCGGGCCGCTATAGCTTCAAGAGACATCCCAGCCGGTGCGCAAAGGCCAACGGGCCGACGTCGGCCGCCGTTGGCCCGTGCACGGTTGTGCGCGGGCCAACGGCGGCCGACATCGGCCGGATGACCTTTTGCGCACTGGGATAGACTTATGTAAGTCGCTGGAAAGGCACTAAGCGTATTATTCACTACCCCTTAACTATCAAAGACTATCAGTCTCGTACAGCTGTTGACCTTTGACTGTCAGTAGCGCTTGTTGTCGCGATGCACAGTCATCGAGACAACAAACTTAAGCGAAAGCCAACGGGTTAACTGATGAGAGGAATAGGCTTAACCCCTTCACTACCCAGTAAAAGATAACACGCACCAGCCGTAAGAGATTCTCATGAGATCCTGCAGTTGCGAGGGCTCATAAGGATCCATGCCTCTTGCTAACACCACTTTGTATCTATGTTACTTGCACGAACTTTGGCATTGAATTAACGAAGATTTCACAAGCCCCATTCTGCGTCCACTGACAGTGAACAGGTTAAGGGGCGAATGTGTTAGAGGAGTCTATTGTTATAGCAAACAGGCGGCCCAAGAATCTTTTATTTACTTCAGTAAAGATAAGGTTCTCGTGCCATAAAAGTGACATTACAGTGCCACATCTGCGCTGTTTTAGTGCGGACACTGCTATCCAGACCACTGTGCAGAGCGTCTTCGTCATCATAATGGTCGTAGTCTGTACTGCCGTCACCATCGTCTTGGGACAGCGACACAGGAGGCCCCTGCTGGCCGATGGTTCAATGCCCGAGGTCCCGATCAAGCCCGATGAGGACCCAAAGAGCTATGACATCGTCAGTGAGCTGGAGCACAGCCTGAGCTATATGACGTTCAAGGGTGCGGGTATGGATGTGGACCAAGTGTCCAATGATGAGGGGAAGTTAGACGGTTATCATTCAGAAACAACGATGCTTCTCATGCCGTCGATTGGAGAAGAAAAGGCTGAGGTGTCCCCGCAGTCACAGACTGTTCCTTCTATCAGTTCTGCAAAAGCTTCAGACATCCAATTCAATAAGCCCCTTGTACACGAAGCCACCGATACTATAAACCGTGCTGGTGACTGCACGCACACAGGGGTCAGGAGACAGTCTGGAACGGTTTCAAAGACGGAGAAACAGGATGGCATTTACACGACAGCAAGAGACGCTGACAGTCACGACCGTAAACAAAGCAAGCGCACGTCTTACTACGGTTCCCACACTTATACCGACAAAGCACACGTCATTGAAAGAGATGACTTGGCGATGACAGATATTGAACTTTCAAATGACAATATCCCAGTTAATAAAACGCTCTTCAGTGCGTGCAAAGGCGCACGCAGTTTTAAGGTCAACATCGCCTTTGTATGCATCAGCACCTACTTCATGGTAGGAGTCACCGTCATGTTCACAATGACGTCGACAGATTTTGTGGCCAAAGCCGTATATGGAGGGGACCCTAGTGCACCGCCGGGCAGCCAGAGCCTGAACAACTACCAGGCTGGGGTCCGCGCTGCATCATGGGGTTTCCTAGTCTACTACTCCATGTACGTTCTCTTCAGTGCCGTCAACGCCCGTATACTGGCGAAGTTTGGTAGGTATTATTTTTCAACCGCTTCTTTCTTACATGCTCCGAATTGTTTCCTAGATCTACTCATTGAGTAGCAAAGCTTTGTTCTTATCTATAACATCTCCTCGGACTCAATGGTATCATCATCTTTATCATCATCATCATTATCATCATCATCATCATTCGTGTACACGTTTAACTGTCTAGAAACGGTCGGTACAAATAAGTTAATCGCACTCACAGCCACTCACGTCAGAAACAGATATCAACCTTACATCAAACAAAGACTTTCCGAGTGCGGGTCCTCAAGATAATCTCTGCCTCTTATTGACCTGATTATCTCTATTTTCCTCGGTCGGACGCATGCGACAGCCGCCGTGAGACCCGTGACCTTATAATTAAACCCTATTAAGTAACTGATGTATGTGACAGGCGAATATTCTAATTGACATTACCCCCTCCATTCCCCCCCCCCCCACCCCCCCACCCCCCCGCCAGTGTATGGTAAATTCCAGTCTGTGGTAAACTTTAACCCATTACATCCTGATGCTGAATTTGTTAATGTGCCTATTGTCTTATGAAGGCACTACGAATTACGGATTAGGAGATAGATCCACCATTTCAGTTCAACGGTGGTGCCAGAATAGTTTGGCGCCTCGGGCACCAAGCTATTCTGGAGCCACCCTTGAACCATCATAGTCAAATTTATTTCAATCAATCGTTTATCAGGATAATAAAAAGGGTTAAGGTATTCACAGGTGACGTTAGCCTATTCGTTGCCGAGAAAACTTGAGCAGGGGCACATGAAGATCTATGCCTCTTGCCGACACTAATTTGTATCCACGCTTCCTGGATGACTGGGGCTCTTCGGCGTTGAAATGTCAATTTCAGAAATTAAATCTGCGAAAGCCAATGTCTGGGAATGAGTAAAACATATTTGACTCTTCTTTCCGACGGCAACAAGGTGGATGTGGCGGTCCTCTATACATGACGTTTAACCCATTCATCCCTGACGCATTACAGCAGGAGATGGATCGACCATGATAATTTAAGGGTAGTGCCAGATTAGCTTGGCGCCTGTCGGTGCCAACTATTCTGGCACTACCTTGAATTATTATGGTCGATCCAACTCCTGCGACACTTGCATAGTCGTTAGATGACGCCTCCAAAATTTGGGAAATACGTGCGTCGGGCTGAATGGATTAAAATAAGCAAAACTGTTTTCTGTCTTGCAGGCTACAAGGTGGAGGTGGTGGTGCTGCACTTGCTGGAGGCGTCATTCCTGATCCTTCTCGCCACCACTGCTAGACTGGAGGCCTATTACCTGATGGCTGCTGTGGCGGGCATGCATAGGGCCTGTTTCTTCGTGGTCCCCTTTGCAGTCACCAATGACATCATGCACGCTCAGGTAGCGGGTGCAAGGCAGTATTTCCTTTTGTTTAACTTCTCCCTGCTGGGGCCTTAGCCATCTTGAACCAAACTTCTTCCAAACTGTGTCATACAAAAAAATTCCAGACCAAAACAGTGACTATCAGGCGAGCATAAAATCATAACAAAGAAGAAACGCACTTTTTAAAAAAAAAATACAAATAAGTTGTGTTGAAATTAATCTTTCTTGGTGCTTTTCTTTTTGGATTGTACTCTCGTGTTGTAAGCGTTCTCTCTACGTGTGTCTCTTTTGTTGTTGTTGTTGTTGTTGTTTTGTTGGGGTTTTCTGAGACATATTTAGAGTTTGCAGAGGCCGCTGCGATTTTTATTTGTTAAAACATTTCTTCTTTCATCTCGGGGCACAGCACCGCTTTTGGCAAAAGGAAGGGCTGATAATATCTACATGCACTTGACCTCCTCCCCGCCTCCACGCCACCTCCCTAATAAAACACGATTAATCTGGCACTTCTGATTCTTATATGGTGTTAATTTTCTTAGTGAAAAGAATGTTCTATCTGGAATTTCTGCAGGAGCAATCACCTTGTGTTTGACAATAACACTGCACTACCAAGTATTCCTCCGTCTGAGGAACAACACAGCCATTTGTGATTCATTTTTTTTCATTCATTACCTCCAGTGTATTGTCCCTCTGGCACGATAGTGATCGGGGACTAGACATTTGTGAAAATTGTGCTAATGCTTTATACACCCACAAACCTCCTCCATATGAAGCTGAGTGAGAAAATATTTCATAAGCGCAAAATATGTGTCCACTGGGTTACCTTATCCAGCCCCGACACACCACAGCAAGTCATGGGTCGAGCATGATAGTTCAAGGGTGGTGCCAGAATAGCTTGGCGCCTGTACCCTGTAGGCGCCAAGCTATTCAGGCACCACCCTTGAACTATCATGCTCGATCTGTCTCTAAAATTGTAATGCAGTCCTTCAGAGGACAATTTCACATATCACAGAAATAGTCATTATCACTCATGATGTATGCCTCTTACACTGACAGATGATTACTTAAGGGTGAGTTCAAAGTTGATCAAAATCACGACATTTCACACCTCCCCTCTGGTGACACGCATCAATGACCACATGGCTACTCTGATGGGCACTCGTGCATGTCCACGGAAGACAAAGCTATGCAAGCTGTGTGAGGCTGGAGACCCACTGTGCTCAGAGAGTGTTGTGTGACAGGATTAAGGGATTAGCAATTAGTTGTGACAGTCGGCTGCTCACCCCGGGGGAGACACTCACAGCGCAGTTGATTTCTCGCTTTCTGATCACAGTTGGTACACAGGCGTAGACTAGATGACTGCCACGTATGAGGATGCAACACCATTCGTAATGGCACAGAAAGAGGTAATGCTTTTCATGAGTCCCTGTGACTGAAGGGGCCTATGAAACTCTATGCCTGGCTGAGAGACTGAGTTCAGCAATGATCGGACACTTTTCCACCGCTGGGGTTGACCAGCAGTCAGCGGCTTATTGCCAGATGGCTGCCTCAGTCTGAGGAAATATTGAGGATTGTATCGCACAGCAAGAGGCACTGTTTTACATGAGCCCCTGTGAGTGCGGGGCACATGGCACTCTATGTCTGGGTGAAGTACTGTAACAGGTGCAGGTAAGGAGTGCCAAGTGATTTGACTATAGGCCCATGAAATATGCTCACCCACCGATCCCGTGAGATGATTGTAAAATACACCGTACAAGAAAAGAAGAACCATCGAATAGTAAACACAACTTCCACAAATAACCATCAAAAAAAAAAAATGTCAGGACTGACGGGGGGGGGGGGGGGGCAGGGCCCCCTCCCCCCACCCCCCTGGATCCGCTACTGGTTTATCCGCCCATTTCATTCACTGACTACGTCAAATTGTGCCCTTGTTTACGTACTTTTAACACCTTACTTAAATTCGCATGCAGGGAAGTAATCTAGCCCCTTCATTGGCGAGAAAAAGTAAACCTAACCAAATGCAATAAGGCAAAGATTTTCATGAGCCGTCACAACTGAGGGGGCCCGTGAGGCTCTATACCTACTGTGATGCCAGTGCGTATCCATATGCTCCTTGGACGTATCCATATGCTCTTTGAAGCTGAGTGAGAAAATATTTCATAAGCGCAAAATATGTGTCCACTGGCAGTGTATGTGTTAACTTATCCAGCCCCGACACACCACAGCAAGTCATGGGTCGAGAATGATAGTTCAAGGGTGGTGCCAGAATAGCTTGGCGCCTGTAGGCGCCAAGCTATTCAGGCACCACCCTTGAACTATCATGCTCGATCTGTCTCTAGAATTGTAATGCAGTCCTTCAGAGGACAATTTCAAAATTTGGGGATTTCGGTGCTGGGGTAGAATGTGTTAAGAATATCACGCGAATGTTCTGTATGTGCAGGCGGAGAGTACCCAAAGCAAAGCCTCACCTCGCACGGGGCTCGCAATGTCTGTGGTGACGGCCTCCATGCCCCTGGGGTACTGCACGCTGTTTCCCTGGGTGGGGCCGGTGGAGGACTACACTGGCATGGTATCCCTCTCCCTGTACCTGTGTGCCACCTTCTCGTGTCTTGCGGCAATTAGCTTTAGCTTTATTAAAATCAGCAAGCACTGAAGAACCCCCCATCCCCCCACCCCCCACTCCCCACCTCTACATCTCCTAATACCCCACTGAATTTGGAGTTCCCCAGTGAGCCAAAGCCCCTAGGGTTGACGTCGGCCATTACGTTTAGTTGTGTCAGAATCAGCAATCCAACCAACAATACCTATTAATTTATCCACTACACACTGAGTTTGCCGATGAGTAATTCGTGCCGTATCATTAGGGGTACAACATATGAAGAAAAGTCGTGTTGACATTTATTTTTAAAAACTCTTTTCCCAGTGCGCAAAGGCCATAGGGCCGACGTCGGCCGCCGTTGGGCCACGCACAGCCGTGCGCGGGCCAAAGATGGCCGAGGTCGGCCCGACGGCCTTTTGCGCATTGGGCCTTAGGTAACAGAATGGCATACAGAAGTATCCCGTCAGTGTGCCTCTATACCCATACTCTGAGGTAAGTGTAAACCCAGTAAGCGAAGGTCATCGGGCCTACTACGGCCGTAGTGGGCCCGCGCACAGCTGTGCGCGGGTGCACTGCGGCCGTTTAGGATCCGAGACGTTTCACTACTCCACCCCACCCCAAATATGGTGCTTTTAGTTTCCCTGGTGAGGCCAAAGGTCCCCGGGCCGATTCTGACATGACTTGGCCCGCGCACAGCTGTGCGCGGGTCAGCTCAGGCCAATTTCAGCCAGTAAACATCTTGTTTAATGGGACTGTACGTGTGATAGGTCTACTCCGTGAGACAGCGAACCAGCCCAGACCCTGGGACGACATAATAATTATTATACTACAGAAATGCCATATAAATATGCGTTCATGAGGAAACTGACCTATCCATGTTGACCCGGAAGTCAAAGCAAAGTTGTTGTTTTTAATATAACTTGTGAAATAAAGTTATTAAGACTAAATGTATTTATTATTGACTTTGTCTCTGTGAAATGTGTATATGCTGACCCTTTTTATCATGATACAACCATTGCTTGAAATAAATTTGACTATATTTTAAGGGTGGTGCCAGAATAGCTTGACGCCTGAGGCGCCAAGCTATTCTGGCACCACCCATGCACTAAAACGGTTGATCCATCTCCTAGACTGTAACGTAACCTTCATCGGACAATAAGCACTTTTTTAATCAGCCGTAGGATGGAATGGGTTAAACCATTAGTGGTAATGATTTTCGAGCTGAGCTTTACTTTTAACACACAAGTCCGGGCTCTGCCGAGGAGCCAAAACTGCTTGTCAAAATCAAGTCAAGGCTAAAAAATCATCACTAGCCATGGTTTAACGTATTTATTCCACTGCCGTATGAACTCTGTTTCATGTCATGCCGGTCTGACGGACGGGTTGACTCGATAGAGGCTTACACAAGCGTTTTGCTTACTAAATTAAGCAAAACGCTCATATAAGGCTCTACCTGAAAAGGCCTCCGTAACACGAAGTGCGACAGCCATGGCGTCAACAATTCGCTTTATGATTCTATTGTGAAATCAACAAGTATGTATTGCGTTCTGCTGCAGGCTGTTTCAGAATTTACATCCAATGTGTAGGGTTCCATAGGCCACAGTGTCACAAATCTCGCAACGTAGGACGTAGTCGCAGAACACAATAAAGATCTTTGGACGTCATCTAACACATTGGCGACACAAAGTGTGCTCAGTTGATTACCATGCAGTAAAGACATGTGTAAAGATCAATGGAACCCTCGCCAACAGTAGGATAATATACCGTTATCGTTTGTCTGAGAGTGTACTGGCGTTATCATACGTCATCACAATCATACTCGCGTCAGCACGTTACCCTCAGCAACACTTTATCAAACAAAACAAAACAAAGCAACTGAATGCAGTGATGTTTATAACAAGATTGTCAAATAGCAGGGTTGTAACTCGGATTCATGCTTCATTTGCTACACAAAATGTTTATATTTTTCTTTCCTTTCTTTTCTGGTCATGCTTATTTTTATTTCTGTGATGCCAGATGAATTCGTGGGCCAGATTACAGTTTCATCAACGGGTTTGGTTTGTACAGAAAATTTGATTTTGTACAGAAAATGTGACTGTCTTCGGTCCGACTCTTTACACTTTATCTCACTGGCCAGCCGTTTTGCCTGTTCGCCAGTTCTCCTGTTGGAATCATCGCGACTAAAACCGCTACCGGCACGCAAAGGGCTAATAGTGTTGCGTCCCGTACTGTTTGCATGGTTACTCTGAGGATTACCCACTCGGGAAATACACTACAAATACACTTCTACATGTATTTAAACATTCAAAAGATAGCACCCTAGACAGTGGATGGCCCTCACGAAGCCAGGTCTCCCAGAACTGCCCGGTACCTGCTCTCTCGACCCGACCCCATCTCTCCACTCCGGGGACGCCCGCCTCGCCCCGCCGCCCTTCCAATAAAGGCCGGGGGAGTGGCGGGGATGGGGAGAGGGCGAACCTATCATCTCCAACCCTATCATCTCATGGTCCGAGCACCCGCCCCCACCCCCGCAGATAATAAAGAGTCACCTCATCCATAACCCCCCCTCCCCCCCCCCCATCCCCTCTGTTCCCTTTTTTTTTTTTTTTTTCCCTCCACCCGTCCCAACCCCCAACCGGCCGAGGCAGGACCGAGGGGAGCTGCGGTGGCCGTGTATGGACAACCGCCAATCAGGCGGACCGTGCCCGGAGACCGCGAGGCGCCCTGATGGGCCCAAGTCCCCCGCAGGACTCCCTCCCCCCCCCCCCCCCACCTCTCTCAACCCTACCCGGCCGAGGCGGGACCGCAGGGAGCTGCGGTAGCCGTGCACGGACAACCGCCACCAGGCGGGCCATGCCCGGAAACCGCGGGGCGCCCTGACGGGGCCCAAGTCCCCCGCTGGGCCTCCTGGGGCCGACCAGTCAGGCCCCGGGAAGGAAAACAGGGAAGAGCCAATAGAGAGCGGGTAAATCCTGGACGAAGGAGAGCCAACCACTTAAATAAACTAGGTCCAACCAAAGGAGGTGTAGCATCCAACGTCAATGCACTCCTTATAAACATAGATAATGGGCGGCGACTTACGCGCAGGATAACACCCTCCTAGAGTCACGCGGTGGCGGACCCCGTCCCCCACCGGCCCCTTCCCACTTATCCTCACACTATCCACTCGCGAAGTGTTGCCGTGGGCCCGACAGGGCCGAACAGCAAACACAGGTCACCCCCACCTCATCTCACGGTCCCGCACCCGCCCCACCTACCCACGGATAATAAAGATACATCATCAACCTCACCATCATCAATCACCCGGCCCAGAACCGCCCCCTATTCTCCCCCGCCACGGGTGGGGCCCCCGGACTGGCGGAGGCCACCGCCGGGTCTGGTGGCGCCGTCCGGGCGTGGGGGGGGGGGGGGGAGGGTGCGCAAGGACCTTCCATCACATCATCCCTTTTTTTTTTTCTTTTTTTTTTTTTTGTTTTGTTTTGTTTTGTTGGTTTTTTGTATTTACAAGTTACTTTCATTTATTTTTCCGCAGCCCCGCACGTTAAGATTGCCCCCCCCCCCCCCCCAGGAGCTCGGAGGAAAGCCCCATAGGTCGTTGCTGGGCGGCTTTTTGACCAACTACCCCCCCCCCCTCCCTCCTAGCGGGGAGAGGGTCCCGGGGGCCGGCGGCGGACCCATGTGGACCGAATCTCGGTGGGACGCGCCCGGGGGCCGGTGGCCGGCTCCGGGGGCCGTCTTCCCCGTATTGGGGCGCAGGGAGGACACTCCTGGAAAGTCCACTCTGCGGGATAGGGGGGTTTGAGAACCCAAGGGGGCGAGGTACCCACGATGGCACTCCGACACCGCGTGACTCCCCGCTCGCCTGAGTACGGATTCGATTCGATGCTTGACAAGGACTAGGGGTTCCAGCTATCGCTGATTTCGCCCGGGGGGGGGGGGGGACCAGGGGAGTGGGGGGAGGGGCCGTCTCTCTGTCTGTCTGCCGCTCCGTCGCGCAGCTGGCGGTACTGCCGGGGCCGGGTGGCTGGTGGCGGAGGAGGCGGGTGGTGTGGCCGGGAGACCGTTGCCTAGCGCCAGGCTGGTGGGTGGTGGTAGGCCAGCCACTCCAAAAGATCTTGCAGGAGTGGTGGCGGGGGTGGTGGTGTCGGCCGGGGAACCGTGGCCGGTTGAGGTAGGGTTTGGGGAGGTAGGGTGGTGGTGGTGGCGGCCAGTCGATTCTTGGTCGAGGGGTCGGGCGCTGCCGCGGAGGGGGTGGGTGGCGGTGTTGCGGTGGCAGCCGCATGTGTGGTGGCGGCGTGGAGAGCAGTGGTGGGCGCTGGTGTCGGTAGCGCTTTGGTGGTCTGTGGCGTCTTCTTGCTTGTCTCGGGCCGGTGACTGGTCTGCTGCCTGACTGCTGGGGGGCTGGGTTTGGGAGGGCCGTGGTGGTCGGAGCTGGGGCCGGTGTGGCCTCAGTTGCCGTGCCCATCTCCCGCGTTGTGGGTGTCGGTGCTGTGTTGCCACACCCTGTGTCTCTGGTGGCGGGGGGTGGCATGGCGTCGGTCCCTTTGTTGGCCGTTTGTGGGGGGTCTGTTGTTGCCTGGCTCTCCGTGTGAGTCGTGGAGGCCACGGCCTGGCTGGTTGCGTCTTTAGTTATCATCGGCTCCAGATCTTTGATGGCGCCCGAGTGCACTAGCCACCGGGCGGCGACTAGTGCTCGGTGGTACGGGTCGCCATCAACTGCCGTTATGATGGGAACGGCGTCTTGTAGGAGGATCAACTCCTCGAAGCCGATCCCCCTGAGCCGAGTCCCATCCTCCTCCAGCGTTGCCGGCCGCTCCCGAGTTAGTTGTTCGGGGATGTCGACCGGTGGTGGGGAGTGCAGGGAGTCCGCCCATGACGACGGCTCCGAAGAGTCCTCGTGATGCTCCTCTTCCAGTGTTGGGTACTGGAAGAGGGGTGGGGCAGCGTAGTGGCTGTACTGGTCAAGGAAGCTCTGCAGCTCCCGCGGTGGGGTGAATCCTTGCGACCCTCCCACCACGGAATTCTGTTGAGGCGCGTAGCTCGCTTGCTGGGGGGGGGGGGGGGCGAGGGTGCCCGTCGTACTTGGTCTTGAGGCCGTATCGGAGGGGAGAGAAGGGGCTTGTAGCTCCTCGTCTCCCTCCTGGCCGTTACTTGTGGTCTCTGTACTTGGGGGAGGGTGGAGGTGTACTCCTCCACCTGTTCCCTGTTTGTCTTGCGTCGATTCTTTCTTCCCTTGTCCATCGCTGGGCTGGCTGGCTTGCTTTTGTTAGCTGGCTTTGTCGCTGGCTGGCTGGCTTTGTGGGAGAGAGCGGTGAGCCGTCCTCTCTCCTTCGCTGCTGAGCTCCGCCAATGGAGCCTGCGTACGGTCGCCGCCCATCAAAATAAATAGGGAGCCCAGGGAGGTTTAGCACCCTTCGTCCGTGCACTCCCTGGGGAATCGGAGGGTACAACACCCCCCTCCAGAGAAATACAGAAATACGTATAGGGGGGTTAGTAAAAATCAACCCCCCTCAAACAAGAGGGTGTATAGCTGGCGGGGCCAAAGAGAACCGGGCCTCGGACTGTGACTATCAACAAGGGAGAGAAGAAAGAGCACACCACCAACTAAGAAGCCTGACCCACGCTACCACAAACACCTATTGCCGGGCGCAATTTTGTGGCGGCAATGTTGCCGCCTCAATTAGGGGCGCCTACAATATTGCCGCCACAAATTGCGACCCGATACAAACCGAGTCTATTCATTTGTGGTAGCCGGCAAGGCTCGAGCAATGTTGCCGCCTCTCAGCCAATCAGCGGTGTTCTTGCGCCACTTCCCGTTTCTTCATCTTCCGGCGAGCCGGAAAAAATGGCGGAGAAGCTGAGCGACGGCCGACGGCTTTGAGACTGTAATATTCATTGGAGACGCGCCGCATGTGAAAACGCTGCTAATAGCTGCGTATCCGTATGCGGCACGTCTCCAGTGAGTAAATTGATCAACCTTGTCCGAGAGTTCCCATGCATATGGGACTCCTGCAGCTCCGAATATTTCAACCGGGCGCGCCGTGAGAGCTGTTCCATATATAGTAATGGCAGGTCAGTCAGTACAACACATTGCGCGTACATTGATACGTGTGCCAGGAAGCCGATGTGGCAGGTGGCAAATTGTTGTTTACCACACATTGCTAGTGGCAAATTCTGGTAGCGTGGGCCCAGCCTCTAAGCAAGACGGAGGACCCAAGCGTCCACGAGACCACGAGAGCACGGGCTCTCCCCGACGACCCAGCCCCCTGGGGCGCGGGCAGACATGATGAGGGAAGAAACAGAGTGATGCGCGTGCATCATCGACGAACAGTCAGGACAGACCCCCACCCCCCAACTCCCCTGGCCCCCCCCCCCCCCCTGGACGGAAATCAGCGAAAGCTGGAAGTCCCGATCCTTTTTTAAAATAGCATAGCAGCATTTAAACATTCTGCCCAGGACTGAAATTCCCAGAAAGTTTCAAGTTGCCCTCTCAAGGACTGTATTACAATTCTAGAGACAGATCGAGCATGATAGTTCAAGGGTGGTGACAGAATAGCTTGGCGCCCATAGGCGCCAAGATTTTCTGGCACCACCCTTGAACTATCATGCTCGATCCATGTCTTGCTGTGGTGTGTCGGGGCTGAATGATTTAAATGAGTTGCCCCGCATGTCATTTGAATAGAAGTGTACTCGTACTGGTCGTGTGTTCCGTGAGGGCGTCTAGGGGAGTACAACCACACACGGTATGGGATGTTTCTATTGTTCCGTTTATTCTCGCACTGATATGTAGATGGTTACTTTGATAAGCGTATTCAACTGTTTCAGTGCGCCCCTGGTTAACTCATTCAGCCCCGACACACCACAGCAAGACATGGATCGAGCATGGTAGTTCAAGAGTGGTGCCAGAATAGCTTGGCGCCCATAGGCGCCAAGCTATTCTGGCACCACCCTTGAACTATCAACTCATGCTCGATCTGTCTCTAGAAGTGTAATACAGTCCTTCAGAGAGCAACTTCAAAATTTGGGGAATTATATTGTTGGGTAGAATGTGTTGATAGCTCCCAGTGTGTCGTAAAGCGTGGCAGCTATTGAGGCACTTTGAATGAGTTAACTTGATAATGGTGGTTGTAGAAGAAACAAAGAAAAAAGGCACATAAACAATCGGTCAGTCAACCGAATATTGAGATACCAAATAAAGCTTGCACACACACACACACACACACACACACACACACACACACACACACACACACACACACACACACAAAGAGCATTGCTGTTGTTGAAAAGACGTGCATTTTCCTGTCAGAAATCGTCGGCCATGGCGCCCGAGACCAGATGTTAATGCGCAATACAACCTGCCAACCTGCACAGCATGGGGTGAGTGTAAGGTTCACACCGCCAGTGAGATAGGACTCTTACAAAGAAATTACAATGCAAAACTATATTCTTTGCTTAACCCCTTCACTGCCAAGTCGACGCAGATTATGTTATTCAACTCAGTCAGTTCAACGTGAATGATCCCCGAGCCGTCCAAGAAACATGGATACAAAGTGGTTTCAGCAAGAGGTAGGCCCTGTAAATCCCTCATCAGCCCCTGAAGCTGCTGGGGATCGTGAGGATGTAAACCTGGGTGATCTATTTAAGTTTTCTCGGCAGCAAATGGGCTAACTCGTTCAAGGCGCCCCGCTTCAATAGCTGCGGAACTGTTCTATAGTGTTGCAGCCATTGATGAGAGTTGAGGTACCTTGAATGCGTTAAATGTACACGCTAGGCGGCACATCTCAATTTTGTGTTCGGTACGGGATAGAACCTTTTTTTTTTTTTTTTTTGCTTTTTTCCCCATTAAAAATATCGACGTAAATAATTAACCCATTCAGCCCTGACGCGCTACAGCAGGAGATGGGTCGACCATGATAATTCAAGAGTAGTGTCAGATTAGCTTGGCGCCTGTCGCCGCCAAGCTAATCTGGCACCGCCCTTGAATTATCAGGGTCGATCCATCCCCTGCGGCTGTTGCATAGTCATTAGATGACGCCTCCAAAATTTGGGAAATACGACCGTCGGGCTGAATGCGTTAAACTTGTTCTAATAAACGTCACAGACGGAAAGGCATAATATAGATCCTCACGATATGATGTCATCGGTTAAGATTAAGACAACAGGATTGGGAATAGATTTTAAAAAAATAAAAAATAAAAATTTAAAAAAAAAACATTTAACCGCTATGTGCGTGAGAATTGCAGATATAAACGTGACCTGCAAGAGACACAGATCCTCAGGAGCACCCGCGACTGCGGGGGCCCATGAGGATCTATGCCTCTTGCAAACTACGCTGTGTTCGCCAACCTTCGGTATTGAATGGGTTACACATTCATGGAGCTCATAAGGACGGAGTTGTGCCTCTTTTGCACGGCGGTTTCCGGAATGCGCCAAAAGGCAGAGAAGAAGTGAAACTGTACGTTGCCTTTGTCTCAGCAGGAGGAAAGATGCCTCGTATACTGCCTAGCCCAGGGGCGGATCAGTTACCTCGTAGGGGAGTGGGGGGGGGGGTTTTCCAACTTTTTGTTTGGGACCTTCAACCTGATACAAAAGGCCTCCCCGACGCTAGAACTTGCTTCAAGGGGCCGAAAATCGAAGGGAGGGGGTGGGGGGTAGGGAGAAGGCGCGTGCGTGTGTTAAGACTCTCACCATTCGCCAAAATATCAAACAACGGGTTGGGGGGGGGGGGGGTCCAAACATCCTTAAAAAAGGGACTTTCTTATAGCATTTTAAAGAATTTTGGGTCTGGAGGAGGGTTCCGGAACCCCTAGGATCCCCCCAGATCCGCCCCTGTAGCCTATGGTTTTGTTTGCACGTTCCGGCATTGAAGGGGTGAACCTGTCTGGTATGTCTTGCTTCGCCGTTTTGGAATTATTGTCCTCTGAGTTTATCCTTTTTGTCAGGTTCCATATGGCCATATTTTTACAAGATCGGGACACGCCGGACAAAAGCATCAAATTTTCTGAGGTACTACAACTAATTAGGTCATATTCTTTCATATTAGAGGGGATGCCCTCTCGTCTGAGCTTCTGGGAGAGGTCACGTGACATTTTTCTATTTTTAGACGACAGAGTTAAAGAGTCACACTGACTAGCAATCGTCGCATCTTGTTCTGCAACATTGAACCCTAGACTTTTAAAACTTGGCGTAGTCATTGCTAAATGAATGAATTTTTCAAAAATATCTGCTTAAATGGCCTTTGATAAAGGACAAGGTCACAACAGGTACGTGAATATATAAAATGCATGCTTTTTCGAAGCTCCAATAGGCTACTGCCCTACAAATTCGAGAAATGTTTTCCTGAAAGGATCACACACACTCTCACCACAAAGAACTCTGCTCAGACAGAATTCAAACAGCAAGCTTTGAGTCTGGAGGGTATCTAGATCATCCAGAAAATGGGCACAAAGGACTTAATGTGCTGGTAAAGGTTCCGCGACTCATTTGTCGAAACCGCACGTAGTATTGAAGCACTTGGAAAGAAACAGTACAATGACTACTAAGCATCAGTGCTGATAGACTGTACTCAGTCTATTCATGATCCAATCCAGAGGAACTCGCCATAACTTTTCGAGCCCTCTTAATCACAGCAAAAGTGCCTGCTTCATCGGTTTTCAGTTAGTTGATTGATTGGTTGGCTGGCTGGTTGGTTGGCTGGCTGGCTAGCTAGCGGATTTTGTTGGCTGATTGGTTGGTTGGTTGGTTGGTTGGTTGGTTGGTTGGTTGGTTGGTTGATTGGTTGAATTAGGGTTATAAACGCCACGAAATGGCGTCGCACACTCTCTCTCTTGGCTTGACTTCGCGAACGAAGATTCTATAGGGCTTGCCCACGTCGTCTGCAGGCATTTTCGTGGCTGCGGAGGCCAATCCGGGACAGGCAGGTTCGACCGCAGTGGCTGCAGGGGAAGGTCTGGTCAGGGTTTTGAGTTACGGCAACTCGGTTTTTTCTCCTGAGCCGTTTGTCCTTAAGGTTAGCTCTGCGAGAGTCCTCAAAGGAGACGGCTGCCTTGTAGATGGTGGAGCGCCAGGTGTCACGGTCCGCAGCAAGCGAAGACCACTGGCGGTGGTCGATTTGGCAGGCACTAAGTGACTTCTTGAGACCGTCTTTGTATCTCTTCTTTGGTGCCCCTCTGTCACGGTGTCCAGTAGCAAGCTCGCCGAACAGAGTGATCTTGGGTAGGCGATGATCCTCCATCCTGGAGACGTGCCCCGCCCAGCGAAGCTGTGTCCGCAGCAACAAAGCCTCGATGCTCATAGTTTTTTTTTTTTTCTGCCTGTTCAAGGACCTCGACGTTGGTGACATAGTCACTCCAGTGAATGCCCAGGATGGTACGCAGGCAGCGCTGGTGAAAGCGTTCGAGGAGTCGTAGTTGGTTGCGGTAGAGGGCCCAGGACTCGGAACCGTACAGCAGGGTGGTGAGGACGACAGCTCTGTACACACTGATCTTGGTGCCCGTTTTCAGCTGTTGATTGTGCCACACCCGCTTGAAAAGTCGCCCAAAAGCGCTGTTCGCTTTTGCCAGCCTGCTGTCAAGCTCCTTGTCCAGCTTGGCATCTGACGTGATGATGCAGCCAAGGTAGGTAAACTGGTGTACTGACTTCAGTTCAGACTCGCCGATGGTGATGTGGGGAGGGCGATGCTCTACCTTGGGAGCCGGCTGATGTAGTACCTCTGTCTTTTTCAGACTGACCTCGAGTCCAAAGAGCTGGGCAGCATCTGCAAAGCAGGATGTGATGCGCTGCAAGGCTCTCTCTGTGTGTGCAACAAGGGCAGCGTCATCAGCAAAGAGCAGCTCATGAATCAGTTGGTCTAGGGTTTTCGTGTGGGCCTGCAGTCGTCTGAGGTTGAACAGGCTGCCATCGAGACGATACCTGATGTACACTGCATCGTCATCGTCGAGGTCTACTGTGGCCTGCTTCAACATCATGCTAAAGAAGATGGTGAAGAGGGTTGGTGCCAGCACGCAGCCCTGTTTCACGCCGTTGGTTGGTTGGTTGGTTGGTTGGTTGGTTGATTGGTTGAATTAGGGTTATAAACGCCACGAACTGGCGTCGCACACTAAATGTAAGCCAAAGGGGGTACCGTTCGAGGCAGCATTTTGCATGCTAGATTTCGTCCTCCTGGACGTCGATTACGACATGCTGCACGCTGAGGTTAAGTCGTGGATAGTCACGTGCCAACTGTTCTTCAAATGATCGTCCACATACGACAGGACACCAGGCTTTGTTCTGGACGGGTTCGACACGAGGACAAATCACCTGTAACAAAAAAGCAAGCGGGACTAAATTGCCTAACCTCTTCAGTGCAAAGAAAGATGCACACGATCCAACTGCAAGAGACATAGATCCTCATGAACCCCGGCAGTTGAGGGGGTTCATGAAGATGTAATGCCTATCTGGAGCTGTTTGGCGTCGAAGGAACAAAGCTTTAAGAAACACAATCTGTGACCACTGGCCGTGCAGAAGTTAAGTGCAATAATGCGTGGTCACCTTTACATTACCAAAACAGGCATAATTTTTACTTAGTCCATACAGGCATGTCTTTCACTTCCAGGGCCAAACGCATCAGACGCAGCACTCAAGACAGCTCAAGATTTGATTGTAACCCGTTCACTGCCGAGAAACTCTCAACAACACCCAAATGCAAGAGGCGTACATCCTCGTGAGCCTCCGCGGACGCCATTTGTCACATGGGCTAAGTCGACTATAGGTGATAACCATATCCAAAAAAGAACAAGATCCCCCTATGCATATCCACAGTTCATACCAACGTTAATTTGCCATGGGACAGCCACGCATGATATTTGATAATTGGTTTAAACCTTTTACTGCCATAGGCCACAAGCTGCGCTTAACCTGAAATCTTCGTAAATTCAACGCCCACACTCCCAGTCAGTCCCAAGGAAATAGGATACAAACTAGGGATGGAACGAGGCAGAACCTTCATGAACCCCCTACCATACGGTGCGGGGGGGGGGGGGGTGCCCTTGTAGGGTAGGGAGTTCATGAAGATTCCGCCTCGTTAGGGGGTGGGGGTCATAAGGGTCTGTATCTCTTGTAGTTAGGTGGTGTTCCCAGGTTCTCGGCAGTAGCAAGGCTAATTACCAACGTAAAAGCACGACCAGTTTGCACTTTGACCTGTTTCTCTTCCACTGACGGCCCAGCGTATTAAGAAGGTTCGGATGATTTTTGTTCGTTATTCATATGCTCTGACAAACTGCAGCTGGAGGTGGATCTACCATGATAGTTCAAGGGTGACGCTACATTAGCTTGACGTCTGTAAAGACGCCAAGCTAATGTAGGGTCACCCTTCAACTATCATGGTCCATCTGTACCATTGGGTTTAGGAGAAGCAACCTCCGGCTTGCGTAAGACAGTACGCAACGTTATTACGACTCTTCTTGTTTCGACAGTCTTTCATTTGTAATTAGCCACAGTTCGTCATCATGGCGCACACATCCTCTGACCGGCAATATCTCCTGAAACACCAGGAATCGGCATCCGGAAAGGAGCGCGCAATCATCATGAGCGTTGATAACTTCAAGGTCAAGGACGACGACGAGGTCAAGGTCAACGGACACCTGAACCTCACCCAGAAACTGATGCTGAGTGCTGGCCTCATGGGTATCGAGGCCAGCTGCAATTTTGATCTTGTTTTCATGGTACCGGTGAGTGATTTCTGTTATCATTAATCGTGCTCTATGTTGATGTAGTTGTTGTGATGGTGATGTTATTGTTGTTGTTTAGACAATGCAATGTACCCATGTGAGAGCCAGATAAATGTTCAAGTCAAATCCGATATACTCGCGCCGTACTACCGACGCTTGACATGAAGTAATGGTAATCATAATCATGATTATAACCATAACGATAACCATACCCAGTGCGCAAAGGCCATCGGGCCGACGACGGCCCGACGGCCTTTTGCGCATTGGGTAGTAATAACAAAATCGTAACGTTGATCTTGTTGTGGTAAAAGAAACCCGTGTACAATTGCAGAATCTACAAACACTTGGGATGCCACTCAGCCTTGTATCCTTAATCGGACTATTGGCCGGCCCTGCGGCTGTTCTTGGTCTGCTTCTCATGGGATGGGTGAGCGATCGGGGGTCCAGTTCTCAATTCAGGAAAGGGGCATCAGTCATTGTGTCCGCCCTTATCCTGGGCTGTGGACTGGCGTGTATACTCACGGCAAACTTACTTTATCTTCAAAACCATGGTGCAGCTTTTGGCGTCGATGGTATGTCGGTTCAAAATGATTCAGCAACAAGTTCTCCTGGCCAGATTTCGCTCAATGGATTCTCAAACCTTCAGGGCGTGCTTCCTGAGAACGGCAGTCTCCCAACTGCTGAAGGTACTTGTAGGTACAGCAGAACTGTATTTGTGGACCACTTACGTACGAAATCACCCGTCATTAACACATTCTGCTCCTCGACCGAAATCCTAAAATTTTGAAGTTGCCCTCTAAAGACTGTATTACACTTCTTACACTGGAAACAGATCGAACGTGATAGTTTAAGGGTTGTGCCAGAATAGCTTGGCGCCTATAGGCGCCAAGCTATTCTGACACAACCCTTGAGCTATCACGCTTGATCCATTGTCTTGCCGTGGCGTGTCGGAGTTGAATGAGTTAAAGAAGGTCCAAGAACGACATAATACATAGGTCGTTCATCCAATAAGATTCATTTGTCAGAGGCCGGGTAGGCGTCTTGTTCGCAAAGATCGCTCTCTGTTCTGTTCTTGTTGATTATTTCACTTGTGCTCGTCTGCAGAGGACACTAGCACATCGCACAGCATTGCGCCCACTGTCGCAGGGGTACCGTTCGAGGCAGGATTCTGCATGCTAGGTTTCGTCCTCCTGGACGTCGGTTACGACATGCTGCACGCCGCGGTTAAGTCGTGGATGGTGACGTGCACATCTCGCAGTCAACACACCTCCACGCTCGTGGCGGGTCTAACTATGATGTCACTCGGCGGACTGGCTACGTCAGTCCTGGGGGCCGTGGATTTCGCAGACGCTTTCGGACTAAGTTCTTCTACAAAAGGGTAGATAGTTGAATTTTATTCATTACATTTTCTGTTGTCTTACACAAGTTCAGAGCTGGCATGCAACCGCTTGCCAATGCCCAAAAGGTCATCGGACCGACGTCGGCCGCCATTGGTCCGCGCACAGGAATCCACGGGCCAACAGCGGCCGACGTCGGCAATGTGGCCTTTGCGTCCTCGGTTGTTCTTCTGGCAGATGAAAGAAAGAAGTAGTTAATGGTTTTATTTTTTGTATGTCCAAAAAATTAATTTAATAAACTGTGTCGTGGTTTTCCTATATAATTGTCCTTTTTTTCTTGCATTTTCTTTAAATGCAATGTATTCCCATATCAGAACATTTTGGGTTAGAAAACATAGGCAGTGCCCCTTGACAAAAAGGACAGAAATACAGCGATTATTTCAAATGTCTGTCGCAGATCTGGTGTTGAGATCCAGATCATCGTTCTAGTGTGCATCCTTGTCGTGATCGTTTTGGTTGGAGTGTTGCTGTCTTTCTGTACGGGACTGAGTTTGTTACGGCGAAGCACTTATGACGCATTCACCGGCAAAGATGTTAAATACGATACAAACTTCCAAACCAATAGTTTCTGTGCTGGGGACGAGAAGGATTCAAGTTTTGTTGGTAACAAAGGGACTGGTTTTTGGGACATGCAGAGCAACTCTTCTGCCTGCAGCAAGAAAGGATCACAATATGCAAGTAAAAATAGCAGTGGCTCTTTGCACATCGAGAAAGGACCCGGTCCCGATTATGACTCAACTGTAAAACAGAGAAACCTTTCTAAATCTTTGGGTTCTGTGGGCAGAATCAGAAACCCAAGTTCAAAGGAAGCTTCTGTGAGCCAAATCAGAAACCGGAATTCCTTGCATCTAGACGCAGAACAAAACATGGGTAAGAGCGTGTACGGGGATGAAACTGAGGACGGATCTTCAAAACATAGTACTCATCTCGCATTGAATGAAGACGTTAACACGTGGAACAATAACTGTCAATGCACTGATGACAAAACAACTTCGTTATCTCTAAACACACACCACAGCAGGACACAGCAGGGCAACATCCGTCTGACCGCTGATCCGGGAACAGGTTTGTCCCCTCGGAACACCCTATATACCATCGAAAGGCAAAAAGCAAGCTCTGTTACGAAAGAGGCCTCTTTTACTTGGAATGCAAACGCAGACACAGATGAGACTACACCCTTAGCTGGACACACCTTTCACAGGTACGACGACGTCGACGCAGTGACTTCTACTCCAAGATCAAAACTGACCATGTGGAGGCGGTTTTGCGAAGCGCGAAAAAACAGCTTCACGTTCAACTTTGTCCTACTCAACACGGCTACGCTTTTTGCTTCAGGTAAGCCTTTGATTTCAACCCGTTCACTACCAGGAAAAACTAAACATCACCCAACTGCATGAGGTATAGATCCTCATGAGCCCCCGCAGTTGCGGTGGCTCATGAGGATCTATGCCTCTAACTGAAACTGGTCACATTGTTTCCATGTTCCTTGTCGGCTGGGGCTCTTATGACGTTGATGTTACGATCATTTCAAAGACACAATTTGCGTCCACTAGCAGTGAAATGCAACATCATTGGCAATGAATTATACCTTTGAAGTCACCACAGACTGGACATCCCACAAGAGCTCAGACGTGGAGTTAATTGGTGTTGGTGTTGTTATTGCCACCGGTGTTGCTACTAGTCTTTCTGTTGCTGTTGGTATGAGGGTACGTGTATTGTTATTGATATTGGTGTTGATATTGATATTGTTAGTAAGTTATTGGGGTTTAACGCCGAGCAGGCGACGAAGGCCATCTCACGACTGGATATTGCTATTGCTATTGTTATTGCTATTGATACTGCTACTGGTATTGCTATTGGTATGACGTCTCCCATATGCATCTATGTCATTGTTATAGGTGCTCATGACACGGTAAGGGTGGAATCTGGAGCTTTAAAAACCGTGTTGGACTCAGCGAGAAGCAAATGTCATCATGAAAATAGTTTTTGTCCTTGTTTTTCGACGGCTTGTTTCTTTCCCGCTTATTTTATTTCATTGTTGTTGCTGTTGCTTCCTTTTCAGGAATGCTGTGTATCTATTCTGTTACGGCCTCAGACTATGTGGCTAAGGCCATCTTTCACGGGGACCCAGAGGCAGGGGAGGGGAGTGACAGTTTATATCGGTACCAAGATGGAGTGAGGACCGCGTCTACAGGCTTCGTCGTCTTGTACTTGTCCTACATGGCTATGAGCTTCGTGCATACGCGCCTCCTGGCTAAACTAGGTGAGATTAACGCTGAAAGTGTCATGCGACATACAGAAAAAAAAAACAGTTTTGTTTGTATAGTGATATAAATATTTCCGGAAAACCCCTTCTTATAAGTGGAAAATGATAACATGAAGAACGAAGAACACCTTTAACTCATTCAGCCCGACGCACGTATTTCCCAAATTTTGGAACCGAGGCCTCATCTAACGACTATGCACCTGTTGCAGGAGATGGATCGACCATGATAATTCAAGGGTAGTGCCAGATTAGCTTGGCGCCGACAGGCGCTAAGCTAATCTGGCACTACCCTTGAATTATCATGGTCGACCCATCTCCTGCTGTAGTGCGTCCGGGCTGTATTTGGTAAAGGTATCTTACCACTTCCGAAGTTTTGCTCATGCACATTTCATTTCTTCAGGCTACAAGACGGAGTTTGTGCTGTTCCAGCTGATAATGTGCGGGTGCCTTGTGGTTCTTGCGCTGACAGCGCGACTAGAGGCGTTCTACGTGATGTCTGTTGTGACCGGAATCAACCGCTCGTGCTTTCATGTCGTCCCATTCGCCGCCGTCAACGACATTGTGCAAGTGAGGATTGACCTTCCACCGTCATAGCGCAAACAATGGGTGCCAGTTTTAAGGCCACTTACGCGCTAATAAGATATACTGACGAGCAAAAGAAATGGCGACATCATTCGAGTCAACGGAGACACTGAAGTGAATGATGTCGCATTTCGTTTGCTCGTCAGATATACGGTTAGAAACTCGTTCCGAGCATCCACCACTAACATCTCTCACGCTCCGGTTTTGATGTATATTGACGAGCAAAAGAAATGCAACGTTTGTATATAGTGTTTCCGATGATTCCAAAAATGTCGCATTTGTTTTGTTCGTCAGTATATCTAAAAGAACGCCTTGGACAAAAGCCAACGTGACTAAGGTATTTCGCAACTTTTGTAACAGCAACAGCCAGAGGTTGTCCAATTCTACTATATTCTTCCGTCCTTTCGCCGTCCAAATGCTTTGAGAAGACATCATATGACCGTGTACAAACGCTACAAAACTGACTGCATTATCGTACATTGTCAATAGGTCTAAGACACTCGATAATTTCTTTACATGGAGACGTGCGCTGGTCTATTCTTTTAGACATAGGACTTACGGTTGCAGGGTCCAAAATCACATACCGCCACACTGATTTATTGACACGATCTTTTGTCTCTGCTTTGTCTTGTCAGTTTCATTCCATTCTGTTAATCCTTATCATTCGGAATACACCAGTGTATGAAATAAGTTTGACTAAAATAGTTCAAGGGTAGTGCCAGAATAGCTTGGCGCCTCTAGGCGCCAAGCTATTCTGGCACCACCCTTGAACTAAAGAAATTGGTATATATCCTTATCTGTAAGTACTATAATGTAGCTTGCGTATGGCAGTGTACAAATTAGAAGCTTTTAGCCTCAGTATGATATGGGTTATACAGACTGTTCCATTGTTTTTTTGTCTACCGTATTTAAAAAATACGGTAGACTTTGAAATGGGGCTGGGTTGGAGCGCATTCCGGAGCAAGAACATGACGTTTTTGGCGTGCGGTGCAAAAATTCTGGCAAAGAAGTAACACGATAAAAATGACGTCATCTCTAGCTACGCAAACGTTGCTAGAGAACGTCTTTTTGGAGCCAAGGGCCGCGCGTGTGTGTGTGTGTGTGTGTGTGTGTGTGTGTGTGTGTGTGTGTGTGTGTGTGTGTGTGTGTGTGTGTGTGTGTGTGTGTGTGTGTGTGTGTGTGTGTGTGTGTGTGTGTGTAAGTAACAGCGAATAGAGCCCGCGTTTGAGAACGGACAACCTTAAAATTTAAGGATATTGTCCCTAAAAGAATTATCTCCGGACCTTTTTCTTTTCGATATTTTTTTTTTTAATTAAGATCCTCATTGGCGAGAAAATGGCCCTTTCACACAAACCGGTTGATCCACACTGGAGCCCGTAATTTTTAAGTTCCTTCTATTTATAGAAGGGACTTTTTAGGAAGGGTCGCGGTGGGGCGAATTTAATAGCATGTCCATGATGTCAAAGGCGGGCAGGCTAAACCTCTAACAATTGAAGTAACAAAATAAAAATTACGTCATGTCTAGTTACGCTAACCTCGCTGCTGAACGTACATTTGGTGCGAAGCGCCGTATGTGCGTATGTATGTATGTATGTATGTATGTATGTATGTATGTATGTATGTATGTATGTATGTATGTATGTATGTATGTATGTATGTATGTATGTATGTATGTATGTATGTATGTATGTATGTATGTATGTATGTATGTATGTATGTGCGTATGTATGTAAACAATCGAATCTCCGATATTTCTGTACACACATGCTTGAAACTTGTCGAAATACTTTCTTAAGTGAGTGGCTAAGAGAACCTCCGAACATATTGTAATTGAATGTCTCACTGAAGACATAAACAACCGTGTATAGGAAGTCGGTTGACCCAGATTAGTGTATGTGTGTTTCTCCTGCCTACTTCCTACTTTCCAGAAAAAGTCATGGGTTATAGGCTAGACCTGATGCATCCTTTTAGGGATGTAGATGATTGTCTGGTTCTATACCTGCGTATTTTTCTGTGGGCTGGCGATTGGGTGTCTGATAGGCGGGGGCAGGGGATCTAACTGTTTGTCTGTCCACCGCTGAGTAATTCCCCTTGGTATGTGTATAGTTGAACAAAATCAGACAGTGCCGGTGACGTAAAAGAAGCAACTCCGTCACCGCGCGTCATCTCTCTCTCTCTCTCTCTCTCTCTCTCTCTCTCTCTCTCTCTCTCTCTCTCTCTCTCTCTCTCTCTCTCTCTCTCTCTCTCTCTCGCTCGCTCGCTCGCTCTTTCTCACACATCATGCGCGCATCTCCAAGAGGCATAGATCTTTATGTGCCCGGAGGGCGCATGAACATCTATGCCTCTTGAGGATGTTTGAAGCGCGCGCATGCACTCACGCACACGCATACACATACACACACATCGACGCGCTTTCAGAAGAGCATGCAGGTGTACTTAGTATAGCATGTAGCTAGGTAAAGTCAGCCTGATTTCACACAAATTATAGCAAGACTGAAATTGTACAGTGAAAACTTCTAGTTTTGTCATCATTTTCGCGTCTTGAATCGAAAGCGAAACTCATATCACGTTAAATATAAAATTACGTAAAAACAAAAAATACGTCATGACAAATGAGGTTTAACAAACCAATGACACATATGCGCGCATCTCCAAAAGCCATAGATCCTCAAGCGCCCGTAGGGTGCATGAACATCTATGCCATTTAAGGATGTTTGCAGCGCGCGCATGAACGCACGCACACGCACACGCACACGCATACACACACATCGACGCGCTTTCAGAAAAAAATGCAGGTGTACTTAGTATAGTCACCACATCACTCCCCTGCTCAAACTCCTTCCTGGCTTCCCATCCCCCAACGCATCCAATACAAGATTCTGTCTCTCTGCTACAAATCCCTGAACAACTGCGCTCCCGCCTATCTCTCAAACTTACTTCACCCCTACACTCCTCCCCGCTCCCTCCGCTCCGCCTCCAACCCTCTCCGCCTCCACATCCCCCGCACCAAACTCAGCACTTTCGGCCCCCGCTCCTTCTCAGTATACGGCCCATCCACCTGGAACACTCTCCCACTCTCTCTCCGTCAGAAACACTCTCTCTCCTCCTTCCAGTCCGCCCTCAAAACTCACCTCTTTCAACAGTTCTAGCACTATACCGCCACACTCCCCACCCTAAGCAGACTGTCGTAATGTATTTCACTATTTGTGGTACGTGAGTCGTTGTCTAAAGCGTGCGCATGCGTGCGCGAGTTGTGAGTGCGCGCTTAGAGTTATAATTATTATAAGATAAGTGCATTATAAATACAGTAATTATTCTTCTTATTCTTCTTCTTCTTCTTCTTCTTCTTATTATTATTATTATTATTATTATTATTATTATTATTATTATTATTATTATTATTATTATTATTATAGCATGTACCTAGGTAAAGTCAACCTGATTTCACACAAATTATAGCAAGACTGAAATTGTATTGTGCAATTCTTGTTTTGTCACCATGTTCCCAAGTCTTACCAATGACGCGTATGCGCGCGCCCCTTATAGAGTTCACTATGACGCATTGGGACATCCGCAGGGCTTTTTCAAAAGGAGATATTTCAACGTCAGAATCAAGTCAAAGACAAAAGGTAGAGACCCTTAACAGCGAAGACGGCTCTCATACAGAAGCGACTTTGTGGGTTATGGTTCATCCCATCTTGTTCTTATTTTTACTAGATATTTTGCGTATAGCTAGATAAAAGGGAAATATTGAATGAGTTCGTTAACCAGCATTGTAACTCTAGAACATACTGAGTGATAATTAAATACTTTTGGAAAAAAATATATTTTCACGTTTTGGAGATAAATTTCAGGAATCATATGGATTAATCTTAAAACAATTGAATCTTTTTTAAGAAAAAAATCAATCTTCTCATTAATAATCGCATGATTTTTTTGTACACGGTATTTACATAAGCCTATAGTTTGTCTCGGCTGTTGGGTACGATTAAGTCAGTTGTGACCTGTATGCCCTAGGTGTGAAAATCAGGCAATGTTCTACACCACTTTTTCGGAGTCATTTGTAAAACAGCTAACATAACTTTAATTTTTCTTTTACGAAAAAAAATATCTTGTCATTAATACCCGCATGATTTGTCATAAACAGTGTTTGCATTTATAAGCCTGCTGTTTGTCCCGGCCCTAGGGTAGGATTAGGTCAAATTGTGACCTGTAAGCTCTTGGCGTGAAAATCAGCAAGAAAATTGTAAAGTTGATTCTCTGATACGTCAAATGTTAGTACTGCGATGAGTGACGTATAACATCGAGTCGTCACTATGAACACAGCGTCGCGTGACTAATGATGCCATGACGTGAAGCTTGAAGTGACGTCATTTCACTGCTCGTGCTATTATTCTTCTTCAGAATAACTATGCTACGCCCGAACACGGAGCTTACGAATGGCGGGAATCGCCGTGTCTCCGTCTTTATTTCTGTGTGCCAGTGTGTGTGGATCAGAGGGTGGAGTTAGAGGAAGGAGATGGATTCCTGTCGCTGCACGAGCCCACATAACGTACTAATGGCGGGAATTTGTGTGCGTCGACGTGTGTGTTGATCAAAGGTTGGCTTAGAGAGGAGGGAAATGGATCAGCATAATAAGCCTAAAAATATGACCAACACTGAATGTTCCTAAAAGATGAACGCATCTCAGCTCCAAACAATACGGTAGACTTTGGGATGAAATCCTCATCTTGTTTTTGTTTTGTTTTTGTTTGTTTGTTTTGTTTGTTTTGTTTTGTTTGTTTGTTTTTTAGATTTCATTTCATTTTCTATTATTTTGCTTTCGTTTGATTTTTTTAAATAATTTTATCCTCCCAGCGAGAGCAGCGGAAGGAGGGTGGAGGAGCGGCCAGGGTGGGACTAGCCATGTCTGTGGTAACGGGGATGCTGCCCCTTGCCTACACAGTTCTCTTCCCCTGGGTGGGGACGCTGGAGACATGGACGGGCCTCGTCTCCCTCCCACTGTGGCTGTGCTCCAGCTATGCCTGCGTGGCCGCTGCGTGCTTCGTATGTGTGGGCAATCTGCAGTGATTTCTGGGACGGTCTGTGATTACTCATGTACATCTCACGCGGGCATGGGTGGAGGAGAAGAGGGGGGTGGAGAGGGGAAGAGGTTCTGTCATGATACTGTGCTGGTCTGTGATTTTGGACCTTATGGCTCTAAGAGCCATAAGGTCCAAAGTCACAGACCAGCACACATTCAAAGAAGCCAGGGCGCGCTGTATGCCATCACTGACCAGTGTTGAGACTAAGCTAACGACGAGTTTTGCATCCCTACCGAGAGTGATGGGTCTGTCCTGTATGACGGAAGTTGACATCGGTTGCAGTTTCAGAGCAAAGCCCAAACATGTCCTGGTCTCGTGCCTTGAAATGTATGCCAATTATAGCATGCTAATGCGTCCCCAAACAGTTTATAGTGCTACGTTGCAGTGTTAAATACTACTACTACTACTACTACTACCACTACTACTACTAATAATAATAATAATAGATAATCAGATAAATACGTTAATAAATAACAATACGAATAACTCAGTCAATCTAGTAATCAATCAGTCAATCAATTAATCAGTCAGTCAGTCAATCAATCAATCAATCAGCCAGTCATTCAATCAATCAATCAGTCAATCAGGCAGTCAAACGTGCAAGGAGTGTTTTATTGGCTTTCATCGAAAATTGTACTTCAAGCATTCTGCCTTTACAAAGGAATGAACATGTCTCGCCACTAGGTCACCGGTTGCTAGCTTTACTTCCTTCCCGCTAATGCGACTGCGCAATTGGCTATTTCTGCACGCAGAGTGCTAGATCAATTTATAGCCGTGTTTTCGTACAAACTCTCACGCCAGAAAGCTCGCTGTCGGACACAGCTCAGCGAAAACTGATCGAAACTATCGATCGTGTCTTTTTCCTCGCCGCGTGGAGAAAATGTCGACATGCGATAATTTGTGCTGGTCTGTGATTTGGGGCCTTACGGCTCTAGAGCCGTAATGTCCAACATCACAGACCAGCACACATATACAGTGAGGAAGAAAATCTAGAAGAGAGAAATTGGGGTCTTTTGCGGATGGGGAGGAGGGGGAAGAGTGGGGGGAGGTGTAGGGGGGGGAGGGGGGGAGAGAGAAAAAAAAAATATGCGAGAGTTTCTCTGATAAGTCACTCGGTCCCCCCAAAAATGCCGACAAGCGAGAAGGAAGATATAAAAGGAAGGGAAGGTGATCGACCGGTACCATTAGCCCATTTTTGAAGCAGGGACAGTCGTCTAGGATTTAAATTATAACTATACTGACGAGCAAAAGAAATGCGACATTTTTGGAATCATCGGAAACACTAAAGTGTTTCCGATGATTCCAAAAATGTCGCATTTCTGTTTCTCGTCAGTATATATCTGTGATTACTGTCGGTGCAACCAGATGTTCAGGAGGTGACTGCGCAATAATTGTATCACAGCTTTATGCGCAGTTTGGATTGTCTGATCATGGGTTATTATGTGCAGTTTGGATTGTCTGGTCACAGATTTTTGCGCAGTTTGTGTTGTCTGATTATAGCAATGTGCGCAGTTTAGATCATTACTTTATCCGCATATTAGATTGTACGAGCACAGCTTTATGCAGTTTGGATTGTCTGATCATAATTTTATGCACATATTGGATTGTATGATCATAGCTTTATGTGCAGTTTGGATTGTCTGATCATAGCTTATGAGCAGTATGGTCATAAAGTTATGCACAAATTCGACTGTATGATCAAAGGAGGGGCTTTGAAACGTTTGACCTTGCGACAGAACGAAACTGCTGCAGGTTAAAAAAAAAATCGGTCAGTTCTTGTAGATACTCTCTCGAACGTGTGAGGTGCAATATGCAGTCAGTTGGTCAAATTTTAATCAGCAGAGCTATCGTGAGTACTAGTGCTAGCGACACGTATTACTAGCTATCGTAGTGCTATCGACACGTAGTGCTAGCGGTCGTAGAACCGTCGACACGTAAGCTCCCGATCGTAGCATTATAGACACGTATTTCTCGTGATACATATTGCTAGCGATATGCACCCGCTAGTGTGAACTGCGCATTCCCATAAAGCTAAGTTCAATGTTGTCGGATAATCCTGAATGAATAAGGCGGAGCATTGGGAATGAAATCAGGGTTTTGTGTGTGTGAGCATGCGTGTGTGTGTCTGTGGGTGGTTTTGTGAAAACATTGAGTTATTAACCCATTCAGCCCTAACGCACTACAGCAGGAGAGGGGTCGACCATGATAATTCAAGGGTAGTGCTAGAATAGCTTGGCGCCTATCGGCGCCAAGCTAATCTAGCACTGCAATTGAATTATCATGATCGATCCATCTTCGGCAACTGGTGCATAGTCATTAGTCATGCCTCCAAAGTTTGGGAAATACTGTCGTCGGGCTGAATGAGTTAATGTTCTTATTGATAATGATGTTGTTGACGACGATGATGCTACTGTTGCTGTAGGAGTAAAACCAGGTTTAAAGAGCTTCAAATAGTGGGGATTTAACATTTTAAAATTCATTTTTATTGTTCTGTCGTGGTTGTTGCTGTTGTTGTTGTTCTGGTTGTTCTTGTTATTGTTCATGTTTAGTAACACACTTTGTTGAGCTTTTTTCCGAATTGAAGGCGGTTAACCCTTTTGATCCTGATACACTCCTGCGTGAAATTAATGTGACTGTGATAGTTCAAGGAATGTGCCAGAGTGACACCTTGGGCGCCAAACTATTCTGGGACCACCCTTGAACTAAAATGGTTGATCTATCTCCTAATCTATAAAGTACGTGGCCTTCATAGGACTATTGGAACATTTTAAAAACTCAGCCTCAGGATATAATGGGTTCAATGCTCTCGGCACGTCAGTCGGCGATACATTCACTATGCACGCAATCATGATTGTGTTAGCATTACGTCATTCTGCGCCACAACTACACACATCCCAACCACCCAACCTCTCTCCCCTACTTCAAACGTTCCCCTGACCCCGCCCCCAAGTCCCGTTCCCCACCCCAAAAAAAGGCCAATCAAAAAACAGTTTACTACGTCTCTTTCAGCTTTCTTCTGAAAGGTCTTTCATGTGAAAGCTGACGTCAGGCGCCGTTTGCATATTCATGACCCAAGTCCGCCCTCCAACATCCGGGCTGTTCCGCAAAAGGAAGCGATCCATGCGGTGATTGTCCCCTTTCCTTACGCGAGTCAAAGAGTCAACGTGCAGGAATCTGTCCCCTTTTCTAGAACCCGTCACATTGAAAGAGGCAAAGATTCTCATGAGCCCCTGCGTCTGCAGGTGCACATGAGAATCCATGCTTTTTGCTGGGAGGGATCTGCATTGTTTGCATCTGTTATCCTCAAAATGAGGAAGTCTAAAGTGGTAAAACCGTGTGACTAAAGCAGAGCTTAATGGAAAAAAGCCCGGGTAATGAAAACAATGCATAACAAATCAGGTCCACGAAAAATCGCGGTCGGAAGCTAAGAGGTGGGACATAAATACAGAGGACAATGGAGGGGGAAAAAATCGGGCATAAGCATGCGTTGCCATTTAGTCTTGTGGAGGACTGGAAGGGGTGGGGGGGGGGGGGGAGTCGTTTGGTTTGGTTTTTGGTTGGTTGGGGTTGCCGGGTTTGTTGTTGCTGCTGTTGTTGTCGTCATTGTTGTTGCCGTTACTGTTGTTGTTTGTTAGTTTGTTTATTTGTTTCACCGGCACCTTCATTCGTTCGCTTTGATTAAGTTTCCTTGCTTTCGGTTTAATTTGTTTGTGCTTGTTGTGGTTTATTTGCTGCTGTGTTTCGATTTGGTTTCGTTGTTTCAATGTTATTTTGTACATAGTTTACAGTAGAAGAACTGCAACCACACTTTTTGTTAAAGTCGGATCATTACAGCAACAACAATAAAATAAATAAATAAGTAAATGCATACATACATACATGAGAGAGAGAGAGAGAGAGAGAGAGAGAGAGAGAGAGAGAGAGAGAGAGAGAGAGAGAGAGAGAGAGAGAGAGAGAGAGAGGAGAGAGAGAGAGAGAGAGAAACAAAAACAGTCGACCACATCAAGCTTAGTGACACGCAATATTAATGCGTTTCCGTCTGTTCAGCAGGGACGTTTATGTGATTTGCAACAAGATATATTTTCAAATAAAGAAAGCTGCCATGATTACCGTTGTCCATAATTTCAGTCCGCCCAATACTAACCCTTTTACGCCCAAGAGCCGAAAGACTTGCAGTTAAGGATCTACTCACACTGGTTGTCTTCCTCGATTCGCTACCGCTGAACAACGGTAGCAAATCGAGGGAGATAACCAGTGAGGGACCTACTACCATAGCAGTTGTCTGATAGAACTGACTGCTGAACACTGCGTGGGAAAAAATAAAATGCAGCAGAAGATGAATCGACCATTATAGTTCAAGGGTAGTGTCTGATTAGCTTGGCGCCTGGAAAGGCGCCAAGCTAATCAGACACTACCCTTTAGAGCTCTATCATGGCGAAGTAAGTGAAAGCAGAAAGCTCGGACGAATAATTCCTCGGCAGTTCCCTCAAGACAGGAAGAGTTCCGTGTACGTGTGCAGCAAGCCAATGGAGGCATGAAGAGTACAAAGGAGATGAACAGGAACTTTTTATGTCTGCTCCGGAAGTTATTCGGGGCCGGGGAACAGTCTGCGGCGTCGAACGATTTTCAGTGCATAATGTCACTCTGTCCGCAGAGGGCAAAAGACGTTAAGTCAGTCTTGTGAAAAGTGAGATTGTCTTAGTCTTACAACGAAAATCGCGCTTTTGGCCTACCGTATTGAAAATACGGTAGACTTTAGGACGCGGCTGGTCGGAGCACGTTCGGCCGTAGAATGCAAAGGACATAACAGGCGGGCGGAGCCGCTCATGGTCTGGCAAAGAACTGAGTAACAAGATAAAAATGACGTCACATCTAGCCACTCTAGACCTTGCTGTTGAACGTCGATTTGGCGCGAAGCGCCTTGTGTGCGTATGTATGTATATGTGTGCGTGTGTATGTAAACACGAAAATCTCCGATATTACTGTACGCACAAACTTGAAACTTGGCCAAATACTTTATTAAGTGAGTGCCTAAGACAGCCTCCGAGCATATTGTAATTGGTTGTCTCATTTTGAGACATAAAAGACCGTTTATAGAAATTCGGTTGACCCAGATCTGCAATTGTGATTATATGCACTTGAAATTTTGGATATGGCTAATTTGAAGAAAGTCATTGGATGAGTTCGTTAGCCAGCTTTGTACCTCTTCAACCTTTTCAAAAATAAAAGTTCAATGCGGAAAAAAATGTCAAAAGTAAGACACCTTGATTTCATCAGAAGAATCAGACAGTGATGGTGACGTATAAGCACCAAACGCGTCAGTGTTTTATACAATGTTCCTAATAGTGACGCAATTCACCAGCAGTTCAGTGTTTTACATGTGTATGAGCTGGCGCGATGTCTCCTTTATTTATTTTTGAATGATATTTGCGAACGTATTGTGGAAAAAAGTGGAATAGTCAGGCAAGCTCATATAGAAGAGGCTTTGTGGGCGTGGGCCATTCCACCTTATTCTTCAAAATGGCTGTGGCTACGTCAGCCCACAAAACGTATAACCGGTAGGAAGCGCCGTGTGTCTGCCGTCTGTGTTTGTGTGTGCCATTCTGCCGTTTATGTTTGTATATGACATTGCCGTGCGGATCAGGCGGGTGGAGGGGTGGGGTGGGGTGGGCCGGGATGAAAGGGAGATACTGAATGAGTTCGTAATCCAGCGTTGTACCTCTGCAACTTTTTTCAATAATAATTAATTCATTTTTGCAAGTTGTGGAGCCACTATTTACTCCCATCAAAAAGTCAGCGCTAGAAGAGGCTGTGTGGAACAAAACAGTCAGCTCTTGAAGAGCGTGCCTTTAGGATGAATGACGTGAATATCAAATTCGTCCCAGTGTACACGACGTCGTGAGACCAGCGATACCATGACGTGAAGCTTATAGTGACGTCATTTTGCTGCTCGTGCTATTCTTCTTCAGAATTCCTGTCGCTACTCCAGCCCACAGAGCGTACTAATGGCAGGAAGCATTGTGTGTCCGTCTTTATTTGTGTGCGCCGTGTGTGTTGATCAGAGGTTGGCTTAGAGAGGAGGGAAATGGATCAGAAGGATAAGCTTTAAAATATGAACAACTCTGAATGTTCCTAAAAGAAAAACGCACGTGAGCTCCAAACAATACGGTAGACTTTGGGATGAAATCCTCATCTTGTTTTTAAATGTAGGTACTGTTTTTTCTTTCTTTTCGCTTTCTATTCGCAAGTCTTGAAGCGAAAGCGAAACTCATATCACGTTAAATATAAAATTACGTAAAAATAAAAAAAAATACGCCATGACAAATGAGGTTTGACAAACCAATGACACATATGCGCGCATCCCCAAGAGGCATAGATCCTCAAGTGCCCGGAGGTTGCATGAACATCTATGCCTCTTGAGGATGTTTGCAGCGCGCGCATGCAAACACGCACACGAAAACGCACACGCATACACACACATCGACGCGCTTTTAGAAGAACATGCAGGTGTACTTAGTATAGCATGTAGCTAGGTAAAGTCAACCTGATTTCACACAAATTTTAGCAAGACTGAAATTGTACCGTGAAATTCTATGAAGCGAAAGCGAATCTCATATCACGTTAAATATAAAAAAATACGTCATGACAAATGACGTTTGACAAACCAATGACGCGTATGCACTGCACGCGCCCCTTCTAGAGTTCATTATGACGCATCGGCACATCTGCGAGGCTTTTTCAGAAGGAGATATTTCAACATCAGAATCAAGTCAAAGACAAAAGGTAGCGAAGACAGCTGTCATATAGAAGGGATTTGTGGGTTGTGGTTCATCCCATCTTGTTTCAGATTTCTACTTTTGATCTGTCCACTTCACCAATAGTTTATTAGTTAATGCTACTCTACGACTTTGGACATTACAGCTCTAAGACGCACGGTTCAAAATCACAAACCTGCATTCACTCGGACTACAGTTTAATAAAAATTTGACTACTGATAACTAACACACGTTCATACAGTTCTGCCGTTATTTGACAAAAGCCTGTACTTCCGTGTATAGTAATGAAAAGCTAGCTTTTCTCAAACATGGAAATATTGGCTCTCACCAAATGACAGCAGAGTTATTTCACTTAACTCATTCAGTCCCGACACACCACAGCAAGACATGGATCGAACATGCTAATTCAAGGGTGGTGCCAGAAGGCCCGGGCTTGGCGCCCATTGGCGCCAAGCTATTTGGCACCACTCTTGAACTATCATGCTCGATCTGTCTCTAAGTTTGAAAACTGGTCCTGTTACCAATAACTTCTACCGTTGGAAATTAAAGGTTCATTGTTCATTGTTCATTGTTCTAAAATTGTAATACAGTCGTTCAGAGGGCAACTTCAGAATTTGGGGATTTCGGTCCTGGGGAAGAATGTGTTAAAGGCCAATGATCGACTTCATGCAACTACGTCATGAAGTTATATTTTTTCAGGAAAATAGCCATATTATTCGCGATTAGTGCTGAACGTATCTTGTTTGGACTGGATATGGGGAACATGATACGTGGCAACCTTTAATGACACAGCGTAAACAAAATGAAAGAATACATTAATCACAGAAACCCGTACGGCGTTTAGTTTCCAAATAATTGTTTGCTACAATGCCAGGAAATGAAGAAGGGAGAAAGAGAGAGAGAAAGAGATCCCGTTTAACAAAATATATTGATCAGGAACAAGTCACGGTCCCTTTTTAAGTGGTGTTCACGCCACATGGCCGCCGATTTATCAACGATTTTTGTCTGGCAACAATTGGCCGACGAAAGTTTCCACCTGTTCACATGGGCGTCTTTTGTCGTTTTGGAGTTGGCCGACAATTGCCAGATGTCGGTGGGGTGATGGCAGCGAGTAGAGCAATGCTCAACTTTCGACCGATTTCCCACCAACTCCAAGCAAGCGGGTTGTTTCCTGTTCGACGATTGGTTGGAACTAGCCAATCAAATATGATTTTGTTTTCAATCTTCAGTCAACCTGTTGTCGTGTTCATGGGGTGATGCCCCTTTGACCGAGTTGTGCCGAGTGTCGACGGAACAGCACGAAGTAGCTGAACGTTGGTGGCGTGTCGCTGGAAAGTCGTCGCAAAATTGGTGAGCGTTCACATGGGCAACGTCTTGTTGGCCAATAATCGCCAGACAAAAATCGTTGAGAAATTGGCCATGTGAACACCACTTTAGGCTTTTCAGACTTTTTAGGAAGGGATGCGGTGGGGCGATTTCAAAAGAACAAACACATCATAGGCGGGGTGGACTAAAAATCTGACCGTGAAGTAACAAGATAAAAATTACGTCATGTCTAGTTACGCAAACATCGCTGTAGAACGTACTTTTGGCGCGAAAGTCCGTAGGTGTGAGTGTGTGTGTGTGTGTGTGTGTGTGTGTGTGTGTGTGTGTGTGTGTGTGTGTGTGTGTGTGTGTGTGTGTGTGTGTGTGTGTGTGTGTGCTTTGACCAAAGTAGGTCTATATCTATGATCATTGGACGATAATACACAACTCTATCTCTTGACAATGCTTTTTCCTACTTACCTGGTAGTTTCTTCTTAAGTTAAACCCCTATCACGTAAAATATAAAATTACGTAAAAACTGAAATTATAATTATGTCATGACAAATAACGTTTTCCAAACTAATGATTCGTATGCACTGTGCCTTTTATATATCGAGCTAACTGGCGCATTGTCAAATCTGCTAGGTTTTTTCAATAGGACATATTTCAACATCAGACTCAGGTCAAAGACAACAGGTAGAGACCCTTGACAGCGAGGACAGCTCGCATATAAAAAGGACTTTGTTGGTTATGACTCTCATATAGAAGAGACTTTGTGGGTTATGGTTCATCCCATCTTGTTGTCTACCATATCAATACGGTAGACTTTGAGATGGGGCTGTTCGGATCACGATCCGTAGCATGCAAACGATGAACATCAGACTCTGACAGTGAAGTAACACGATAAAAATTACGCCAATGCGTAGTTATGCTGAACGTACATACGGCGGGAAACGTGTGTATGTGTGTGTGTGTGTGTTTGTGTGCGTGTGTGTGTGCGTGTTGTGTGTGTGTGTGTGCGCGTGTGTGTGCGTGTGTGTGCCTGTGTGTGCGTGTGTGTGCGTGTGTGTGTGCCTGTGTGTGCGCCGGTGTGTGTGTGATTGTGTGTGTGATTGTGTGTGTGTGTTAGTGTGTGTGTGTGTGTGTGTGTGTGTGTGTGTGTGTGTGTGTGTGTGTGTGTGTGTGTGTGTGTGTGTGTGTGTGTGTGTGTGTAGACACGACTAGCTCCGGTGTTTGTGTACGTACAGGCCTGAAACGTTAGGAAATGCTTTGATCGAGATGTATTTCGGAGAGCCTCCGAGCATATTTTAAATAGTAGACCAGATAAAGAGAAAAATTGTCGTTTATATAAAGTCGGTTGACCCACATTTGAGTCCGTAATTTTCGTTCTATTCACTCGGAATTTTGGATATAGTTAGTTTGTTTAGCCAGCTTTGTGCCTTTTCAACTTAATCGTAAAAAGTAATTCATTGCAGAAAAAAAGTAAGAATTCTCGACTCTCGAGAAAGATCAGACGGTGACGATGACGTAAAGGCGCCAATCAAGTCAGTGTTACCAGGTGTTACACAATGTTCCTAAATTGTCCCAAAGCACCAGATGTCAGTGTTATACACTGTTTCTGAATTGACATCAAATTCGTCACTGTCTACACGGCGTCGTGGGACTAGCGATGCCATGACGTGAAGCTTATAGTGAAGTCATTTTGCTGCTCGTGCTATTCCTCCTCTTCAGAATTCCTGTCGCTACCTCAGCCCACAGACCGTACTGATGGCGGAAAGCGCATGTGTCCGTCTTTATTTGTGTGCGCCGGTGTGTTTTGATCAGAGGCTGGGTTAGAGAGGAAGGAAATGGATCAGAAGTATAAGTTTTAAAATTTGAACATGAACTCGGAATGTTCCTAAAAGAAAAACGCATGTGAGCTCCAAACAATACGGTAGACTTTGTGATGAAATCCTCATCTTGTTAGAATATGTCGTTTGAAAAAAAGAGAAGGAGGGGCGGAAGCTGTGAGGAGAGGAAGAAAATGCTTGATTACGTACGGGCCAAACTGCATGTGGGCCCCACTTTTTAGAGAGTAATTTTACGATACGCACCTAATCGTAAGTGTAACAAAACATCCGGTCGGACTACTCTGTCAGTTTCGAGGTGCACAGACTTGGATCTCCTAAGTTATTACCTTTCCCCAGACAATGCACAGACGCTGGGAGACACACCACAGTTATGGTCCTTAACTCATTCGAGATATGCCGCATGCGGATACGCGGCATAAAGCCGTGGGTCCGGATGCAGCACGTCTCAAACGTGTTGACACACATTCGCCCTTAACTCCTTCACTGGCCGCAGATTGTGTTTCTGAAATCTTTGTCATTTAGTCAACGCCAGAGCCCCAGCGCCCTCCAAGGAACATGGTGACATAGCGGTGTGAGCAAGAGGCATAGATCCTCATGAGCCCCCGCAATTGCGGGGGCTCATGAGGATCTATGCTTCTTACAGTTTGATCATTTTTCAATTCAGTTCAATTCAATAAACTTTATTCATCCGGCTAGGGGCAATTAATGTGGTCCGACAGGCTCTGTGACTCAAATACACACAAAAATTTACATTAACATATATGCACACAGAAATGCTGCAAACAATTCAAGTAAAATCTAATGTAAGTATTTAAAACAGCACAAAACTAATGAAAACATACGTGCACATATCAGATCATATCATATCACAACACCACACAATGCACAGCAGTAAAAACTGTAAGACCGTAAGAAAATAATAATAATACCCAAAAGTTAAATGAACTAAATGAAACAAAAGACAATAATAATTAAAAAATGAAATAAAATATTATATCAATAATTAAAATAATGAAAATTGATGACTAGAAATTTTAAGAGATAAAAAGGTACTGGCAATATCACTTGTGAAAGAAGAAACTCTCACAGCAAAGCACATTATTTTAAAGAAAGTTCACTTATGTTCTTGGCATCGAAACCGTTAAGACAACCCAGCCGGAGATGCATCGGCCATGGTAGTTCAAGGATTGTGGTACAGATTACCGTACTGGCGCCCTAGCCTTCAAACCAGGAATACCGTGTCTATCCATCATAAGGTCATAGGGCACTCAATCTGCAATGGAAACAATCCTAGCTCAGTGTAGCGCAAGTGAAACTCGTCTGTGAAAAGCGGCATAGATGTGCTGCGGTGGCTCGTGAATGATTACGACCTGAATGACTACGACCTTGTGCTCCTCCCAATTTACATCCGTCTTCCTCAGTATTAATAGAGACAGTCATCGGACGTTCAACCGTATAAAGCAGTCTGCCCAAAGATGTTGGACTTAGCTTCCCGATCACGTAGTACGAAGAAACGTCAAACTGGCTCGCCACGGTTTAAGTTCATTCGTTCAGTCGGACCCTCCAGCCTGCAAGAGACACAGAGTTTCATTAGCCTCTGCAGCAGCAGGGGGAGGGGGGCTCATAAGAATCTACGCCTCATGCAGACCATTGCCCAGGAGAGGTAATGTAATTTTAATACTTGATAAGACTTCGAATGCAACGGACCTCATTCGGTGCCCTTCCATTGTGACCTCCAGCAAAAGAAACAGTCGTCTGTGAAATGAATCAGGCCCTGTACTACATTCTAATGAGCCCATGAATCACAGGATTCATGAATGTAAGCAAAAGGCCTGCGGGCCGCCGGCAGACATTGGCTGATTTTGGTCCGCGCACAGATGGTATGGATCTGCCTAATTTACTTGATTCTGTCCAAAGACGAAGGAAATTATCAGGGCTTAGCCAAAAGACTACTCTGCAGACGATAGTCTCGTCTGCTAATCTCAGTACATGTATATATTCATTCCTTCGGCAGATTCACTCCCCCTGATCCCACTCTCTTAATGTCGGTTACGTCCCTTGTTGCAAGGCGTCGAGAGAGATTGTCTAAAGTTTCTATGTGATTTCGGAGATTCGTCGCCCTTGTCTGTGTCCTGGTACCTTGGACGCCTAATGTTCCATAGGCAATTTTTTTTTTTTTTTTTTTTTTAGGTCAAATGCGGGATATCGAACGGCGGAGCCATTCTGAATGAGGTCTTCATTCATACACAAAAAATAAATAAATAAATACTTTTTTTTTAATCTGGAGCTGGATAAAATGAAAATTTATTTGTATACTCTAAAACACGAAACTGTTATCGGACACTTCAGTAATTGTGGATATTAGCATACTGTGTGTGGTTATCTCAACTCAAACTGCTTTTCTCTGTCCATGCGATACGACTGATATAGAGTTAGTTATTAGCGCTTGTCGACGCCTTAGCTGGCAACCAAGGCCATGTCATGGTGGCGTAGCGAATCCAGGGAGATAACCATTATGATCTCAACCTTGTGTGTATGTGATTTTGGACCTTACGGCCTAGAGCTGTATGATCTTTAATAACAGAGCAGCGCATCAACCTGCGTCTCTTATATAAAAATAATATCGAGCGAAAGAAATCGAATACGTTCAAAGATTGTTGTCTTGGAGGGTCCTGTGAGTCATCTGGGGTGTGGATGGGGGTGGGGTGGGGAGGAGAGCCCAGTGCGCAAAAGGCCATCTGGCCGAAGTCGGCTGCCGTTGGCCCGTGCAAGGCTATGCGCAGACCCACGGCGGCCGAAGTCGGCCTGATGACCTTTTGCGTATTGGGAGTAGATCAGCAGGTTTTTCCCAAACTTCAAACTGGTTGTTATCGTCATTCGCTACCGCTCTTCAGCGGTAGCGAATCGATAGCGACAACCAGTGTGGCCTGACCTATCACAAACAAAGAAAGTAAGTTCTAACCGAAATTGTCTGAAGTTTGATGTGGACCAGGAGAGTTGTCCCCCTTTTTCCTCACCATTAATTTGACAAGTACTCTGACCAAACTACATGTAAAAGTTCCTCTGCGACATATAAATGACGTGAATCTGTAATACCTCCGAGACAGTTTACCTCTATGAGTCTGATCATATTCTCAATCAAATCAACACGCCTGCAGTGACAATTATGTCGTCCGCGGAAAGACAATTTGAATGTATAAACCTGATGAAAACATTCCTTTCTCTACTGCCCCCCCCCCCCACCCACCCACCCACCCCCACCCCCCACCCCCCGTCCCCACCCCAAAAATAAAAAATAAAAAAGGAGAGAGCTAGAGAGAAATACATTTAATGATGTACTTGTTATTTAACTCATTCTACCCCAACACCGAAAGTGTAGTCAGACTGCGTTTTTTCATTCATCTTCAGCCAACCCCAGCCGTCCAAGAAACGTGTATAAAACGTAGTATCAGCAATACCCATAGATCTTTATGAGCCCCCGCGACTGCGGGGGCCCATGAGGGTATATGTATCTTGCAGCTGGATCGTGTTCATGTGTCTCGGCAGTAATTCACAAATCTGATCACGCGTAAATCAGTACGTCCCATGACGGCAGATATATCTGTGGTCGTTAGATCTAGACAGTGGACGAGCGTACTGTGTGCCAAGCGCGGATCTAGAAGCCTGACCGGAGACTGGTTGTCTCCCTCGATTCGCTACCGCTGATAGACAACCATTGTGGCCTGACCTACCACAGTCGATCCGCCTCCTGCAGGTTCCTTGGACGAAAGTTTATAGTTTTTGTATGCCGAAAGTCCGAGACGACACAATTTATCGTAAGTACCGAGAGAGTCGTCAAGAGGCTTGATGGATTCGCGTGGTTTCAGCGTTCCGTTACAGAAATCTGTGCCAGAAGCGTAGGTCGAAACATTTGCTTTTCATGTGTTAACCCTTATCATTCGGAATACACCATTGGGTGAAATAAGTTTGACTAAAATAGTTCCAGGGTAGTGCCAGAATAGCTTGGCGCCTCTAGGCGCCAAGCTATTCTGGCACTACCCTTGAACTAAAGCCATCGGTGTTGGCTGATTAGTTCGGGGTTTAACGTCCACGGCACCGAAGTGATAATGGGGAAGGCGGGTTATGGGGGACAGGGAAATCTATTGCCTATGAAGTACGACCTGAACACTGATCAATTCAGAAGCACTGCAACTGTGCCACTTTGATTTACCAGGACCTTTCAACGGACATGCTATGGAACAAGCCCGTCTTTTTTCCCGGCTGGATTGTGAGTCCAGCTACCGGGGCCGGAACGGGGACTCGAACCCACGACCCGGCGATTCCCTTCGCTTTCTTGCTCCGACGCTTAACCGCCTGAGCTATTTCGGACCCATTATCCTTATTTGTAAGGACTATAATGTAGCTTGCATATGGTAGTGTACAAATTTGAAGATTTAGCCTCAGTATGATATGGGTTAACACATGAGAAACGCATATCTCGACCGAAGCTCTACTTACACTAATAAATTCCTCTATTTCGCTATGACAGAGGAACATGAAAAAAGCCAATATTGTCAATCCACAAAAACGTCATGAAAATGAAACCATGCGAGACGCGTGTTTTTCATGTGTTAACTCATTCAGTCCGACGCACGTATTTCCAAATTTTGGAGGCGTCATCTAACGACTATGCACCTGTTGCAAGAGATGGATCGACCATGATAATTCAAGGTAGTGCCAGATTAGCTTGGCGCCGACAGGCGCCAAGCTAATCTGGCACTATCCTTGAATTATCATGGTCGATCCATCTCCTGCTGTAGTGCATCAGGGCTGAATGGGTTAACACATGAGAAACGCATATCTCGACCGGAGCTCTGCTTACACTAATAAATTCCTCTGTTTCACCAAGACAGTGGAACAGAAAAAAAAGCCAATATTGTCCATCCACTACACAGCATGGAAAAATAAAATCTTTTCTCGCCTGCTTGCGATCGGCGCAAAGGTCAGAAACTGAACCGTCGAGCCATCTTTTTGGTCAAACCATCTCCTACACCAGTGAAAAAAAAAAAAAAAAAACGTTCTCGGGTTCACATGGGCAAAGGTTTAACGTGCACAGCTGTGCATGTAATCCGTTGTGCGATAGTCGGACACAACACTGCTCATCGGCTGTCATGGGCAAGCTGCAGTCTACACCAATGAGCAAAAAGGTCCGAGGTCCGACGCAGTACGAGGTTGGCGACGTCGGCTAGAGGACCTTTCGCTTACAGCCCTATAAGCAAAAGGCCGTCGGGCAGTTTCTTCGAAGGACAACAGTTTGTAACGGTAGAATTTAAATGTAGAATTTATGGTAGGTCCCAGAAGGGTGATGTAGATCGCTTGATCGACCTGATCCCTGTCATTAGTGTTCCGTAAAGGTCCGTGCCCCCCTCCTGGGACACATGAAGCCACCCAGTAAGCAAACGGTCCTCTGGCCGACGCTGATCGTCGCCGGTCCGCGTACGCCTGTGCTTACTGGAAAAAGGGTGTTGACGCACGGTGTCTATAATTCCACTGAATCACATTGTACTTCCAGAGTCTGGAGTATTTTGCACACATTTTAAGAGATGAAGTAAAACTGTTTCCGCAAGGGTTTCACGCGAAAGGAAAACAGAAAATCGAGGTTGAAAACCCGTAAGTATGAAACATGAAACACGGCGTTTCGGATCAGAGATCCTTCTTCTCGCTGATATCATCTCTGATACAAAACGTCGTGTTTCATGTTTCATACTTAACTCCCTGTACCCCAACACCGAAATCCCCAAATGTTGTCGTTGTCCTCTGAAGACTGCACTCTAGTGCAGGACACAGATCGACCATGATAGTTGAAGGGTGATGCCAGAATAGCTTGGCGCCCATAGGCGCCAAGCTATTCTGGCATCACCCTTCAACTATCATGGTCGATCCTTATCTTGCTGTGGTGTGTCTGGGGTAGAATGAGTTAAAGAGTTTTCAACCTCGATTTTCTGTTTTTACCCTTGCAAGAGATGGATTTGTTCAAGAGTAGCCCTAATAACTGTGATGTCTCTTCAGCCTCTTCATGAGCCAAAAAGATCATGGTCGTGACCCTTAGTATGTCATGGCCGAAGCGTCTTCTGCAGTTTCGTACTGCGAGAATGGTGACAGAAAGAAAGCCTCCTGACATTAGGCGCAACTTCTATGTCTGGTAGGAAAAAAGATTTGTCCACAACCACACTGGTTGTCTCTCTCTCGATCTCTACCGCAATGGTAGCGAATCGAGGGAGACAGCCATTGTGATACAAAACGAAAGATAAAGCATTGTAGCTGAAACACAATATATATGAGCAACAAAGAAAACAACTGTGGTATGGAATGACAAGGACAAAAACTTATTTAACCCTATTGGCAGGAATCACCTCGACCGAGCTACCGACCACCAGAGTGTTAAATTGCTTTGCTCTCGTCATTCCAAAGGCGGCGCGTGCGACTACCAGTCACGTGCCGCGAGAAACAATGACAGGTCATTTGTCTGTCCCGGCCCCTAGGGGCCAGCCATCAAAGAACTACTCTAGGTGGATTATGCTAGAACGTCTTGTCTTCTTCGCGGGCTGATTTTGTCTTCGATCTTGGTTCTTCTGCAAGGAGCACGGATCCTCATGAGCTCTTGCAGCGGCTCATGAGGATATGTGCTTCTTGCTGGCTAAGGCGGGTTCTACTTGCGTATGTGATACTTCGAGGAACTGGTAAGAAACATTATTTCCTCCTCCTGTCAAACGAATGTGCACGTGATGTCAAGAATCTACAAGAAGCTCGGATTTGTACGGGCCCAATCCCAAGCAGAGAGCTGCTAGGACATCTGATTCTTGCTAAGATCAGCTCATTTACATCGGTATAACACAATATACAGATCACTGTGGTTTGAGTTTAGCGCCTTTCGAAGCGACTACTGTCATACGATCATAAGACTGCGGAGACAAACCGAACAGAGGTTAGTTTGCATAAGTGAGCGTAGTCCTGCGCAAGGCACTAAGCAAGGTGCTCCGCCATAGCGGAGCATCTGGTTTAGTGGCTGGTGCAGGAGATCAGCTGCATGACTGAGCTTAGTCTCGCGCAAGCCATTAAGTAACGTATTCCGCTACAGGGGAGCACAGCCTTGCTTTGTGGCTGACGCAGGACTAAGCTCAATCAATCAACTCCCCCCAGATCTCCTTTAGGAACTATACGCTTCCTCCCTGCTACAACTAGCCAAATTTACATCTGTTACTCAAACGGATCCGTTGATAGACGTTTCAGTGTACGCTAACCAGGAACAACTTGTCTCTGTCTTGAACTGTCTGTCGAAGCAAACGGCAGGGATCTCCAACGCCTGCGAAGACCTGTCGTACTCTTGCAGGCGGTGACCTTTTCCGTTAAAAGAAAAATAATTCTGCTTTACAAAGTGTGCTGGTCTGTGACTTTGGACCTTGCGGCTTTGCAAGCCGCAAGGTCCAAAATCACAGACCAGCGCACTGATTATCTTCTACTTCAACAATGAGGAGATGATTGGGGTTAGAGTCTAGAGCTTTCCAGCGACCGCTCTTCCCCGAAGTCATTGTCTGCGGAAAGGGCGATCATGAATCTTGTGCAAGCCACCAAGGACTGGATGTCAAAAGTACGCGTGAAGTTGAAAACTCCTTGCGAGAACTAAAAGATTATTCCTTTTTTTTTTTTTTTTTTTTTTTTTTTTTGTTACATATTTATATTACTTAATGGAACTGGTGCGTTATATGCAGATGGATCCGTCAGATCTTAACACTTTGGCTGTCGTTTGCGGTTTTTGTCGCGATGATTCCTGCAGGAATCATCGCGACAAAAACCGCAAGCGACAGCCAAAGTGTTACATTTGACAGAGCAGAAATCATAGCCACTTAAACCTCTACTGACACCCAAAGGGTTAACCCTGATGTGCAAGCAGTCACCGGTGCTGTTCATGCTTTAAAGCTAGTCATGTCGGGTTTTGCTTGATAAAATTTGCAGTACAACGGGTTATCGATCTTGTCTTGCCTAAACTAAGACGTCTGCCCTACTTTTCACACTCCGTGTGAGAAGTTACAAGTAACGGATGATTTTTACTGCCCCTTGTGTGTAACGGAGAAACGATTCTACGTCTAAGTCTTTCATTTTACGCCATTCAGACTTCACACACTAAGTGAATCCTTTTGTCCAGCTTGACTGTAACACATACTATGAACATTTATATATATATATATATATATATATATATATATATATATATATATATATATATATATATATATATATATATATATATATATATATATATATATATATATATATATAGGAGCTCAGATATTGCAAACTATTATCCCTTTGTGCGTGGAGTAGGTCGCTTAACAGGCTACTGAGTCCGCCGTGTGATGGCCTCAGCTCAGCCGCCTGCTCGGCGTTGAGCCCTGATAACTAACTAACTTTAACTGGATATCTTTGAACTCTTCGAAAAGCAAGCATTGTCCTCTGACAAATGGCCAAATAGTACAAATAAACATGAAAACTTCTGTTACAAAAAGTTGGTTTTCTGCACACCTTTGGGTCATAAAATTCTGCACGTGACAAATATGGCACAAGCTAATAAACTTCACAAACACAGGCTGAAAACGTTAACTCATTCAGCCCGAGGGCCGTATTTCCCACATTTTGGACGTGTCATATAATAACTATGCACCAGTTACAGGAGATGGATCGACCATGATAATTATAAATTATAAATTATAAATTTAAATTATAACTGCATTATGATAAAATTATGATAAAATGATAAATTATTTGTGGAGTTTTGTAAGGATGCAGAGTATTATTGTGTATGAAAATGTGCAAGCATCCGTGCAATGATGGGAGGACATTACATATTGACCATGGTAGCTTTGTGCCTCTTTAGCGACCTGTTGGTTGTGACTTTAGTCTTGGGCCAGCATGGACCGACCGTTTCATCCGCCATTTTGCCTGTGTACCAGTACAGTCGTGAGTTTTTGCCGGACCGCTTTGCAACACACGGGTGTAAACCATGATTTGAACTTGAGCATGATCGATCTTTCTGAATGTGGGGGGAAGAAGAAGAAGCAGAAAAAGAGAGGGTCGAGAGGCGGAGTGAGGGAGAGACTGAAGAGACGGCGGGGTAGTACCCCCTCCCTACCATAACATTATCAAATGTCCGCTCCTTGCAGAATAAAATGGATGAACTAACAGCTCTAATGCAGTTTGACGGTGATTCATTCATTCATTCATTCAGTTTACTGTCCCACTGGCACCAAGGTGATCGGAGACTTTAGGCGGACTAATTTATTCTGTTTTACCGAAACATGGCTGACGGAGGACTCTGGGGAAGTGACATTGCCTGGTTTTACAACTGTACGGGCTGACAGGGACAGGGCTAAGATTCAGAAGAATGTGGGGGGTGGTGTGTGCATGCTCGTCAGCGAAAAGTGGGCTACACAGCTGACTGTCCGTGAGCGGGTGTGTACACGCAACCTTGAACTGCTAACCGTGTCGCTGCGACCACACTACTTGCCACGTGAATTCGGCCAGCTGACTATAATTACCGTTTATGTTCCGGGTCCCGACTTCAAAGCTGCAGCTGAGACGATCGCTGACTGTTATTCTAGAGTGGTATCAAACTATGATCCTGACCAGCCAGTATTTATTCTTGGCGACTTCAATCAGTGCGATCTAACACCACACCTCTCTCTACAACAGTACATTACATGTCCTACAAGACTTAATCGCACCATTGATCTCTGCTTTGGCAACATTGACGATGCGTTTAACTGAGCCGTTGTGTAGGCCCCCACTGGGGCGCTTGGACCACAACGTCATACACTTGTTGCCAAAGTATAGACAAAAAATAAAGACGTCCAAGACTGTAACGAAAACCACACAGCTGTGGACACCGGACAGCATGGAGGAGCTCCGTGGGTGCTTTGAGGCGACAGATTGGGATATGTTTACTCATAACTGTGATGACCCTAATGAACTTGTTGAGACAGTCACTTCTTACGTAAGATTTTGTGAGAACACTGTAATTAAAACCAAGACAGTCAAGGTGTTTGCTAACAATAAGCCATGGGTCAGCAAGGAGCTAAAGGTGTATTTGAACCAGAAGAAACTTGCTTTCTTACAGGGTAACACTGATGAATTTCGGGAAAAGGAGAGGGATTTTAGAAGGGCTGCTAGGACTGCCAGACTGAACTATAAAAGCAAGATCGAAACAAAATTTTCTTCTGGCAACGCTAGAGATGCATGGAATGATCAGTCTGAACGGCATGATGGGTAGGCAGCAAAAGAAACAAGCCAGGCTCTGCACTGGGAATCCAGTTGAGATGGCCAATGATCTAAATCGTTTTTACTCACGGTTCGATGGCAGAAACCTTAGATAACTGTGATGAATTGTGCCAGTCCATTGTGCCGGAACCTTTGTCAATTACTGAAGAGGAGGTAGTAAACATCTTTTCTAAGCTGAATGCACACAAAGCACCTGGACCAGATGGGTTAGGTGGAAGAGTATTAAAAACCTGTGCAGGTCAATTGGGGAAGATCTTCACTACTATCTTTCAGTTCCTGCTTGATCATCATACTGTCCCTACGGCTTGGAAATCATCAATCATTGTCCCGATTCCTAAAAAAACCAACGCTCATGAATTCAACGATTTCCGTCCAGTTGCATTGACTTCTATTCTGTCAAAATATATGGAAAAAGTGGTGAGGAGGCATCTGTTAAATGATGTTGCCGAACTACTGGATCCATTCCAATTTGCTTACAAAAACCATAGGGGTGTGGAGGATGCATGCCTTACTCTGTACAATCTTGTATTTCAACATCTTGAGAAATCAAAAGCACATGTGAGAATTCTTTTTATTGACTTTTCTAATGCTTTTAATACTGTTGAACCACTGATGCTTTTGCAGCGTATGATGGCCTTTAATGTGAACACAAACATTATTCTGTGGGTGCGAGACTTTTTGAAGGACAGGCCACAACTGACGTGTAAATGTACACGGCAGTCTGTCTGACCAAGTGGTGCTAAATTCAGGCTGCCCTCAAGGTTGTGTCTTCTCTCCGACATTGTTTTCTATATACACAGACCATATGCGTTGTCACACTGCCACTTCTCGTCTCTTAAAGTTCTCGGACGACATGGCCCTTGTACGCCTACTCCAAAAAGAAGACAGTCTGGCTGAGTACTTTGCACAGATAGCAGTATTAGAGTCATGGTGCAAAGATAGTTTTCTGGAAATGAATGTACAGAAAACCAAGGTACTCGTCATTGATGACAGGAAAGTTGATGATATTTTTGTACCTGTCTCAATTAATAATCAACCTGTAGAGGTGGTCACTGAATTTAAGTACCTTGGCACAGTCGTGGATAGTGGGCTGTGTCCTTCACTGGAAACACTGATCTGATTGTGAAAAAAGCAAACCAGCGTCTGTACCTTCTTAGGAAACTGAGAAGTTTTGATGTCAGTTCCAGGGTTTTAGAATCCGTTTATAGAAGCCTGATCGAAAGCATACTGACGTTTAACATCACTGCTTGGTATGGCAATCTCAGTATGAAAAACAGGGGCAGACTGTCACGTATCGTCAGAACAGCTGAGAAGATCATTGGCCTAGGACAGTACCCAGTAGATGATCTGTACCATAGAGCTGTCCGAAGGATAGCTGCTAGCATTGTCAATGATACTCGTCACCCACTCTCTGATCAGTTTCAAATGCTCCCATCAGGCAGACGTTTCAACATGCCACTTGCCAAAAGGAATGTTTTTAAGAAGTCTTTTATTCCAACTGCTGTCTCGATTTTGAACTCTCGTTTATAACGCCGCGATAAGTATGATCTACTTAACATTACCTCCCATCTTGTGACAGATTGCTTGTGATAGATTGCTGCAATTATAATTTTTCATGATATGTTCTTGTAGCGTTTGTTAATGTCTTATATTGTTGTTTCATGACGAGCCGAAAGGCAAATTTCTGTCGTGCCTTGACTCGAACAGACAATAAAGTTGTATTGTATTGTATTGTATTGTATTGTATTGTATTGTATTGTATAATTCAAAGGCAGTGCCAGATTAGCTTGGCGCCGACAGGATTATCATGGTCGACCCATCTCCCGCTGTAGTGCGTCAGGGCTGAATGGGTTAAACCCTAAAGACACGTCGTCTCAGCATGCAATCTGCAAGGATTTGCACAGGTTTGGAGCTCAGACAGATGAACACTTATTCGGCATTACACTAAAGGGTCTGTCTTTATGGGCTACACTGCAAGTGGGTCAAATTCACAATAACACATCTCTCTTTCACCCCTTCACTGCCAGTGTCAGCAAACTGTGTTTCTGAAATCTTTCAATTTTCAACGTCAACCATCCGCAGCCGTCAAAGAAACACGGAAACAAAGTGATTTCAGCAAGAGGTGTAGATCCCCATGAGCCCCCGCACTGCGGGGGCTCATGGGGATCTATACCTCTTGCGTCTGAGTGGTGTTAAAGTTTTCTCGGCAGTGGAAGGGTTAATCGCTTGCAATTTTATAAAGGGCAGATAAGTTGTTGGGTTTTTTTGTTAAATTTAAAGGCCATGGCCTTAAACTTTCAGTATTTGTTTTGTTTTGTTTTGTTTTTTGTTGTTGTTGTTGTTTTATTTGGGTTGTTTTTTTGTGGGTTTTTTTGCCAAAATAACACTTGAGCGCGTGCGCATAATAATGGATAGTATGACTTGTTTTAGATAATGCTGGTATGCGTTAAGGCCAGCATAACGACTTTAAACCCCAAGATCTTTATTGAAAGACACAGATATAGCTAGAGACCACGTATAGTTGTGACTACGACTTTCAGCGATAACGCGCAGGTAGACAAATCTCAAAGATGACAGAACGTATGTTATACATGCCCGGACATATTTAGAAAAGAATCATAACAGATTTCTCAAAAGAGCAAAGAACGCGCTTACATTGGACAAGTACAACGCAAATTACTCGAATATCATCAGTATCCAAATCATTTATGGCCCCGGCGTACATGTGTGTGCCTGTATGTGTCTTCAACCTTCCGGCTCAGCCGCACGCACGTCTGCTGTGCCCGGCTGGTCCACGAGTTTTGGACCTTACGGCTGGAAGCATACACGTCGTGATGTTCAATGCGCGACTGCATGATCCACGCAGCGAGGCCTCAACGATTAATGGCCTCCTCCGTCAGTGCACCACACAAATGCATGTGCTGTGTCCACTGATTAGCTCTCTCTCTCTCTCTCTCTCTCTCTCTCTCTCTCTCTCTCTCTCTCTCTCTCTCTCTCTCTCTCTCTCTCTCTCTCTCTCTCTCTCTCTCTCTCTCTCTCTTAGAAGATACAAGATTGTGTCACAGAGATTCTTTATAACATTAACTATATTTAATGTTATGTGAGTCGCTGCGACACAGTGCATGCTGCAACGATTTATTAAACAGTACAGTACAGTTCATAAGATTGTGTCACGGAGACTCTTAGATGACATTAACAAAACTTAATGTTATTTGTGTCACTGCGACACACTAATATGCGATGATGTAGCATATCAAACTACGCTGATACAAAGTATGCTGATACAAGATTGTATCACAGAGACTCTTCCTAACACTAATGAATCTTGGTGTTGTGTGAGTCGCTGCGACACAATGGAAACCATGATTTAGGTTATGAAACTATATTGATACAGAATTGTGTCACAGAGACTCTTCATAACATCATCTAAGCTTGATTTTATGTGAGTCACTACGACACAATAATAAACAATGATTTAGCGAATGAAACCATGCCGATACAACATTGTGTGACAGAGACTCTTCATAACGTTTTCTATTAACTGTTGTGAGAGTCTTTTCGACACAATGTCAGCGCTGATCTGATATTTGGAGTGGAGGATGATGTCATCCATTGCTTTATTTTTAATAGTAAACATAGACTTTCAGACATACAGACTTTTTATGACGTTTTAGATTGACAAGGTGATTTGCTCTTGCATAAACTTATTATCACAGGCTGTTGCATGACGTCTCATTTATATCACGAATGTGACTTTTTTTTTTTTTTTTTTTTTTCCTTCGTAACTATTACAACTACGTATGGTGTTGCATGGACCCAAAGGGACCTATCTTTAAACCTGTGACTGGACTATAACATAGAGCACGGTGGACTTTTATTGCGTTGCTTGACAACCTTGCTTATCCCTGCTTTCCGGAGAAAAGCTAACCAGTGCGTCTGTGCAAGCTGAAACAATAATATACTCGAGTGGTTTCTCAGTTGGCGACACAGCTAATCCAAACAAAGGAGTGACGGATTGTATTGACCGCGTGTTGTCTGCTGTGATTGCGCTAGTCACCGCCAGCAGTCACATGTGAAGATTGTTTGAGCGTGTGATAGTTTGTTTGAACCACCTACAGCTCTTGACTAGTACCAATTGGATACTTAGACACTTTGTGTTGTGTAATTACACGCTAGGTGTCTATACGATTTTTTTTTTCTTCAGCCCACACATTTTTTTTTTTTGTTGTTGTTGTTGTTGTTTTTGTTTTTGTTTTATTTTTGTATTTGCTGTTATTATTGTTTTTGCTCTGTTCTGCTTGACTATCTATACGTTCGCCTTTAATATGTCAACAGGTGGCAACAGCATTCATTCTTTAAATATCGGTCATCTTAATGTGTATCACCTTTGTCACAAAATACCAGATAGAACTATTCTCCTAAACCAGTCCTCACCATTTCACATTTTTGGATTTACGGAATCTCGTCTAACAGCTAACATTAGTGACCATGCCATAGCTATATACAATTACTCCATTCTCAGGCGAGATGCATCTGCCCCCGGACATACTGGCCTAGCTGTGTATGTACACAATTCCATCAACAACTATGCAAAGAGGCGTTGTGATTTAGAATCCCCTAATATAGAGTGCATGTGGTTAGAAGTTAAAACGACCAAGTCCTCGCCTGTTCTTATAGGTTTTATATATAGAAACCCAGCGGCCTCAGCCTCCTGGCAGGACCAGTTTGTGTTAATGATGGATGTGGTTCAGGAGTCCAAAGGTGATGTACATATTTTGGGAGACTTCAACATAGACTTGCAAAAGCAAGGACACACTTCGTGGAGATCCATGTTGAATTTTTTAGGGTTGAAACAGCTTGTCCAGTCACCTACTAGAGTGACTTCCTCATCTTCAACGCTGATAGACCATGTATATAGCACAAATGTCAGCGTTGTAAAAAATGTTAGCGTACCTAATATTTCCATTAGTGATCACTTTCCTGTTTGTTTTACGTTGTCTGTTAGGTTAGCGAAACAGTCAATCAAAGGACACACTACCATAATGTATAGATGTTTTAAAAAATTCGACCAAACTGCTTTTTTATATGAACTATCTTTAGTGCCATTTTATGATATAAAAAACTGCAAAAACCCTAACGATGCCCTGTCACGCTGGTACGAGCTGTTTCTCGCCGTTCTGGATAGACACGCGCCTAAGCGCATCAAACGCGTCAAATATCCTGTTATGCCAAAATGGCTCTCTGATGAGATAAAACAAGCAATGGAAGTAAGAGATGAATTAAAACGAGACAAGAAATTTACTGAATACAAGAAGCAGCGAAACCATGTCAAATCTCTAGTTCGTAAAGCACAGAGGCAAAATGCAGAACAAATTATTGCCGACGGCAAAGACATCCGTTCAGTCTGGCAAGTAATAAACAATTTCACCAAAGGTAATAGTAAACAATCGCCTAATATTCCGCCCGATCTTACTGCTGATGCATTCAACGCTCACTTCATAACTGTTGCTCAAACTCTGGCAAAGTCAAATACACCTAACCCTGTAAACTACACTTGCTCTCATCAACTACGTCACCATAGTCAACAGAGAGCCTGCGGCCCATTTTTAGTACCGCTTATGACTGTCCTAGATGTAGGCAAATCTATTTCCAGTTTAAAGAACAAATCGTCTTGCGGTCCAGATGGCATTAGTAGTCAGATTTTAAAACTATCTCTGCCCTACGTCGTCGAATCCCTGACCTTTATTTATAATTTATCGATCAGACATAACGTTTTTCCCGACGAGCTGATAAAAGCGAAGGTAATCCCGCTTCCCAAAAGCAAAGATTTATGCAGCCTAAACGAGTACAGGCCCATTTCCATATTATCCTGTATTTCAAAACCGCTCGAGAGACATATCCATACTCATCTTCTAAACTTTCTGGAGCAAAACCATCTGATAACTGCAGCACAATCAGGATTTCGACCTCTACATTCGTGCCAAACTGCCCTCAATCATTTAATTGATAAATGGCTCTCTGCCATAAATGACAATAAAGTATCAGGTACAATCTTTCTTGACCTGAAAAAAGCTTTTGATCTTGTCAACCACTCTATCCTACTAAAGAAAACTACCATTCTATCACATTGACTCAAATACTGTCTCCTTTATATCTTCCTATCTCAGGGACAGAACACAGAAAGTGCTGCTAAATGGCAAGTATTCCTCTGATGGTTTAGTAACTTGCGGTGTTCCACAGGGGTCTATTCTAGGGCCCTTATTATTTAATCTTTTTATTAATGATCTGCCACTGTGCATATCTCATTTAGACGCAAACTGCGATCTGTTCCCAGATGACACGACCATACACACATCTGATAAAGATATCACAACCATTAATAAGGTACTCCAACAAAGTCTTGATGAAGTAGCAGGCTGGTGCAGTGATAATAACATGATTATTAGTATTCCAACGACAAAGAGCATGTTAGTTACTACACGTCAGAAACACCAGCATGGCCTACCACCTTTAACACTTTCCTTAGATAGACAGCTTGTTGAACAAGTAACTAGGCATCGCGTATTAGGCGTTATAGTGGACAACCAATTAAGCTGGGAGCCGCATACTGACTCAATATGCAAAACAATCTCCAAAAATCTGTTCCTGTTATCAAAACTACGCCATATAGTTAATACTGATATCCGTAAACTCTTTTTCCATGCGCATATCAAAAACGCATTGTGACTACAGTTCTACCGTCTGGGATGGATGCAGCGAAGTTCACATGAAAAAAGTTAATTCCTTGTATCGTCGGGGCATTAAATTAATACTTCCCAGTCCTACTTCGACTGATGAAAAATTAAAATCTCTCAAGTTACTAACATTGAAGAAACAGTTTGAATTTAATCGCTGTGTTCTACTGCACAAGATCATGCACGGAAAAGCCCCACCCTATCTAAAAACTCTATTTTCTGACAATAATAGGAAAAACACGAGAAATAGTTTGATCCACCTTCCAAAAATTAGATTAGACATCTGTAAAACCAGTCTGTCTTTTTCAGGCGCTAAAGCGTGGAATATGTTACCTCCACACCTGAAATCAATTTGTAAGATTAGCGTCTTCAAAGATCGCCCCCATAAATATTTACTTCAGAAGTAATAGTATGTTCGGCTCCCTTATGCTACTATTCGTATAGTTAGTGACAAGTTTCCTATTACCTAATACTCTTCTACTGTTGCTACAGATTATGTAATAGTTCGACTGTCTGCATTAACATGTCAGGTTCATACCTGTGTATATAATTTGATATATATATATATATATATATATATATATATATATATATATATATATATATATATATATATATATATATATATATATATATATATATATATATATATATATTTTAATTTCTATTTTTTTCCCTCTGAGTGGTGGTGGTGGGGGGGGGGGAGGGGGATGGGTCTTTTTACTTACATATGTTTTATCTTTTGATGTATCGTCTGATGTATTTTTATATGTGTAGAGTAGCAGGACAGTTTGGAAGATAGGCATTGCTATGCCTAAAACTTTTTATCCTGAATAAAAACGTTTCATCATCATCATCATCATATCTCTCTCTCTCTCTCTCTCTCTCTCTCTCTCTCTCTCTCTCTCTCTCTCTCTCTCTCTCTCTCTCTCTCTCTCTCTCTCTCTCTCTCTCTCTCTCTCTCTCTCTCTCTCTCTCAGACCAAAGCACAGCTGTCACACGGCCCTAGCACGTCTAACTGATGTGTGGCTACGCTCAATAAATCAGGGCGAATTTACCGGCGCTGTATTTATTGACTTACGAAAAGCCTTTGATCTTGTGGACCATAAACTTCTACTTTCCAAGCTAAATGTGTACTTCGGTAGTTCGTTTGGCAATAAATGCATTTCTTCCTCAATTAACTACAGCCAGAAATCTCTTTACCACCATGGCACAACTCCACTTTTTGCCTCATATCTTAGCGACAGACAGCAGCGCGTCATGGTCAATGGATCATACTCCTCAAGCGGATTAGTAACATGGGGAGTTCCCCAGGGTTCAGTCCTAGGGCCTCTTCTGTTTTGCCTCTTTATAAATGACCTACCGCTACATTTGACTAGCGACAAAATTTCATGTGATTTATTCGCTGATGACGCCACAATTCACACCCCGGACAAGAGTATTGATTCTTTAAATGGCCGTTTGCAGCAGGGTTTGAGCGAAATTTCCACTTGGTGCGCAAACAATGAAATGATTTTAAATCCTTCCAAAACGGAATGCATGACGATAGCAACCCGTCAGAAGCACCAGCTCAAGCCACTTACACTCAGCCTGACTATCCATAATGACATCGTTAATCAGGTCACGGAACACCGATTACTTGGTGTAATTGTTGATGACCAGATGAAGTGGCAATCACACATAAATGCTGTATGTAAAACTGTTGCTAGAAA